>CM072512.1:131267542-131490042 GCA_036898135.1 Oncomelania hupensis
TAATCATTTACCTTTTTGACAATGTCAGGCTGTGGCTATACTGCTATGAATTGAATTTCACTCGTCACCTGCTTAGTCTTCAGCTAGAGATATCTTTCCGAGCGTGCGGCCTTCTCGGTTGAGATTTAGACAAAGAATTACTACCTACCCTGTGGTCAAGCTAAAGCCCGCGAAAGTCTCGTGAGACCTGAGCGCCTCCTAGCAAGTGGTGGTGGCTATACGTCAGCAGAATGAGGTCACTGCCTACCCTAGCGAAGAGTTAGCTTACACATGCTTAGCACAGCCCTGACTTGTGTCGTCTTCTAGGCAGCGACTTTAATTTACAAAGGCTACAGCAGACTGAACTATTGAAGGCGTGAAGCCGTAGTGCAGGGTCTAAATAGCCTATTGTGACAGTAGTAAATTGAGATACAGACAGACAGTAGTAGTAGTAATAGTAGTAGTAGCAGTAGTAGTAGTATTAGTAGTAATATGAGTAGTAGTAGTAAATGGAAACAGATAGACAGTAGAAGTAGTAGTAGTACTAATACTAATAGTAGTAGTAGTAGTAGTAGTGATAGAAGGAGTAGGAGTAATAGTAGCAGAGATTGGGGAAAGCAGAGACAGAGAGTGTGGATCACTGAGGTTAAGCTTACAATGAAAGTGAGTGTTGTGATGGGGTGTTTTAGTGTTTGTGTATAAGGGTTTTATCTATCCCAACTCAGTACAAGTTTGGTGGCAAAGTAAATTCACTTAGGCAGACTAGACGTGAATATCGTACTCACGGAGTCAAATGGTCCAACACTCTTGTAACAGGCCTCTATGGTCAGCCATGCCCAATGGACTACTACCTGGCAAATGACGGTCTGCACAGTTGCATCCCTGGCCAGTTCATGCAGCGTGGTCTGAGACTAGACTGAGACCTTCTCCCTCTCTCTACATAAGTCCATTCTTACGACTCGACCATGTCAATGAGCCACATTCATCTCCTAAAATACTGTGAAGATATTGATCAAATTAACAATATGGCTCTAATAGGCAGGCTGAAAGATGAACAATCTCTCTCGCATTACTTCGATTTTACTTGTACGCTTCTTACCTGGTTCAGTGACAGTTATTTAAAGCTAAACGTAACTAAAACTAAAGAAATTTGCTTTGAAGAACACCGTGCGAGAGATCCTGCCCTGCTTCGCCCCCTGAAAATTGCATCTGAAAATGTAGAACAGGTTGGAACTTTTAAGTATTTAGGGACGGTTTTAGACAAGAACTTGAAGTTCAGTGATCATGTTGGTTTTATTTGCAAAAAGGCCAATCAAAGGATGTATCTAGTAAGAAAGTTGAAAAATTTTGGGGTCAATGTACATATCTTAGAAATAGTTTACAGATCTCTAGTAGAAAGTATTCTATGCTTTAACATTGTTACCTGGTTCGGAAATCTTGGCGTTAGAGACAGGAACAGACTCAACCGCATTGTAAACCTAGCTAGCAGAGTGATAGGAAAGACACAAAAGCCAATAACAGAAATATATAAAGATTTGGTAAAAAGTAAAGCTAGAAAGATCATGTCTGATAACAGTCATCCCATGTGTAGGTCATTTGAACTGTTGCCCTCAGGTCGGAGGTTTAGAACCCCGGCCTGGAAAAGAAACTTGTATGGCCACTCTTATGTACCAAGTGCAATCCGCATCTTAAATTTAAGCAAACTGTAATACCCCCAGTTACCTACAATGGCTACATTTGTCTTCTGTGTACTGTGATGATGTAATGTAATATGATGTGAGTTGTGCAATGAAGTCAGCTATTTGTCATACGTATGTCTTAATTAATGGTTTATAATATGTAATGTAATATGATGTGAGTTGTGCAATGAAGTCAGCTTTTTGTCATGCGTATGATTGCCTTAATTAATGTTTTATATAACAAAAACTGTTAATATTTCTTTTAGTTTTTAATCTTTCTGTCTTAGTCTTTGTGCTACTAAAGACAAATTTCCATGTTATTGTATTTTAACTATGGACAATAAAGATTCGTATTCGTATTCGTATTCGTATTCGTAACAATAACGGTACATGATTGCAATAAGTAGATATACATAATTAAATCACAGACTATTATAGTAAAGGTAATGTCTGTTTCAAATTGTTAGATCTTTGGTTAAGACAATTCACTACAGTTTTACAGTATGATTGGCAACTTAAACTTCTAGCTTAATTCATTGTAAAGACATTGACTTAAAGTAACACACTGTCATGGCAAAACTGTGGAAGAGGGGGCTGGGCACCTTGTTTTTCAGCCACGGGACAGATAAGTCATCTGTCAAAGAATCAGGGCGAGAAAATTGAGTAAGAACGAGCACGTGCGTCCAGGGTGAAGAGTTGTTTACCGGCAAATGGACCAATAGGGAGCTCAAGTTGGGAAAAATATAGCCTGGGATTTGGCCGGAACCTGCATCTTTGATCAAGGCTTGGGAGTGAACGGATCGTTGGGAGGAGACGAGATGAAGCCAGGTCGGGAAACATTAAGCTGTTAGACCGTATGTCGTCGAAGTGGGACTTCACGGGAAGCTTGCAGGTTATGGAGAAGCTGTGTTATGCGCTCGCCTGTATGTAGGAGGTCATCGGGCTTTCCCATGTTGTGTTTCAAGGGAGACATCTCTTATCACAAGTCGGATGGATTTGTAGCCAACGCTGGAGGCAACGTACCGGATAGGCAGCTGCAGTCTTGTGCCGCTGTTTGAGATCGTTGATAGGTGGGCCATTGTGTTACCGATAGAGCGGTTCGGCTGAGAGAAGGCATCATCGGGGGTCATCTCATAACAAGAGGAAGGGCCACCGAGGTTGCGAAAGGGGAAGAAGAGAAGGGAGAGAGAGAAGAGAGGAAGGAGGGTAAGAGGAACTAGTAGGACTGATTGCGAGTGCGTGCATTTACGTTTAGAGGAAACAAAACATTACATAATTTTAGAAAGAACTGTTTAATTAGCATTAGAAATTTCATCACATTTGGAACAGTGTGGATTGCAATATCCAGTGACTTTAGATCTTTTTTCTTCGTCATAAACTGTGTTATGAACTGTAGCAAAAACTTTGTAAATTACAGAAAATCAAGGAAAGACGGTGCAACGAGACTTTTATAAATCAGTGACAGTGTGTATGGCGTTTTTTGGTTATACATAGCATTGTATAAAAGACTTTCATAGACAATAGGGGGTGACTTATGCGTGTTTGATTATTGTTGCATATTATATTATATGTGTATGTGTTAATTAGAGGAACTACAAGGTGAGAGAGTGATTTTTATTATTTATGCCGATGTTTTGATTTTATATGTTAGATTCGTTAAATGTTTTAATCCATTTTATGTTTTCCTTGGATTCATTCTTTTGTTTCTTGATTGGGGTATAATTATATGTTTTATTGAATAAATGTGAATTTGTATTTTTAACACTTTATTTCACTAGTTGAGTTTTTAGTTTAGTTTAGTGGGAGAAAGGACGCTCGCGCACGCATTACCCGCCCGAGAGACCCCTTCACTCCTTGCATGAAGGAGCAAAACAAAAAATTTTAATTATCACAAACTAATTACAATTTTCACTTGATAATTACAATTTTTACGTGATCATGCTTAATCCTGCCTAAAGCGGCTTACTAATTGAAAAATTGCAAGTGAAAATTACCAATTTTGGTTTTGGCGCATTTTTAGACGAATTGCTAGAGACAAAACATGATCACGCGAAGATATTTGTAATTTTTCAATGATAATTGTCTAATATTATCCCTTGATAATTGTAATTATTCCATGATATTTGTATTTATCTCATGATGTTTGTAATTGTCAGGTTTTGGCGCTAGGAAGGCAAATACTGATAATTATTAATTAACACTGTAGATTACCGGTATCTTTGTACATTAAACAGAACATGCGTTAATGCCAATTATCTCGTGATACTGGTAAATCTCGGTTTGGGCGCTAATAGGTCGTCATAAAAATATATTTTCGGAAGCATTCTCTCCGTTGTGATTCGCCGTACACGGATTTCTCTGCTGGTTTATCAAGGCAATCCTATCCTATCCTATCCTATCCTATCCCGTAACTCGAAGGTCGTAGGGGCAACAAAGATGATCGGTTAACCAGCGTACTCCATCTTTCTCTGTCCTCAGCAACCCTCATGGCTTCGCTCTGTGTCAGGCCAATCCATTCCCGAATGTTGTCCTCTCACCTCTTTTTATGTCTCCCTCTTCTTCTGCCTCATTGCACCGTGCCTTGCAAGATGGTCTTTGCATGGCCTGATGATCTGGTGATGTGGCCATACCATCGGAGTTTCTTCACTACTGTGAGCATGTCATCATATAGTCCAATGGCTTGTGTGGTGATCTGTCGGACTTCGTCGTTGGTGATGTGCTTGGGTATACAAAATGCCCAGAAGTCTTATCAAGGCAATACGTATTGTAAAGTCGTAATTGTAAAAACAACAACAACAACAACAACAACAACAACAACAACAACAAACCCACTGAACCTACCATTTTATTTATTTATTTATTATTTATTATTTAATCGTTCTTATATAGCGCTTTTCCAGCTCAAGAGCTGCTCAAGGCGCTAGCCGATACAGGATCTAACTCAAGCCGCCCGAGGCGCCAACATGCAGCCTTTGGGCGCACCGTAATAACGCCCCAGACAACTGAGCACAATCCTGGGCAGCCAGGGACGGGGGAGAAGGACCTAGGTGCATACTGGGTGTGTTCTTGTCACCGGCACTCACCCGTCTAGGACATGAGCGTCAGGATCTTTAAAGTCCGTTATGATGGAATGTATGCGACACAGACTAGACCTCGGTTTATACTCTCATCCGAAGGAGTAGGAAACGGGAGTAAAGTGTCTTTCCCAAGGACACAACACAATGCCCCGGTCTGGGCTCGAACCCGCGACCTTCAGATCCGCAAGCCAAAGCTCTACCATTAGGCTACCGTGCCTCCCACAGGTAGGTGACAGACTTTTGGCGTCATTCTAACAGCCACATTGATAATAGAAAACAATGCACATACTATCGCCAGTAACGGCGATATGATTGCATTGGTGGTCCATTTTCATTTAGTTCTAAAAGGATACTCACGGCCTTGAGTGATCAATGATACATGTAAATGAAGTGGCAGTTCCAATGACAATGCCATGTCGGGACTTTTAACTGAAGCCAGATTTGGTTCCAAATGGTACTTTGTCTGAACTATTGAAAGGCATACCGTAATGTTAAAGGAGTTACCATTTGCCTATAAAGTTCGGAAATGGGTTTTCATTGTAGCAGACTGAGTTATATACAGGTGGTTTGAATCATGGAGACATCGCACCTTATTGCTCAAATCTGCTAGGTGGTTGAAAAGTAACTCTACCTTGAAAATGACTTATAACTTTTGTAAGCAGAACTGCACTTGCAGGAAAACAATTGTATTGTGATCCTGACAGAAGTAGAAAGTAATTGCTGATCTGTGATTTCTTCTCACAATGCCGAGAACAGCCCTAAATGGCCCGTCGCCTTATGTCTTCTTATGTCAGCTGAGCTCTTTGTAAAATGGCGGACCCGAAAGATCGTATTCACGACTGCATTAGCAGCAAAAGGATTAGCACAAAAAATCCTCAGGCCTCTAACCACTGCAAAACCCCGCCTACCTAACGCCTTTCTTTCCAATTCGGTTATCGCTACATGCAGTGCAGCAGCTAGTCTCTGCCATTTAAGGCCCCTAGCAAGGAATGGCAGCAGTGCTGGTAACTGGTGTCGTAAAGCACCTTAAATCTGTCCCACACTGCTCTTGGCATAATCCTCCCCACATAATTCTCTCCAGCCTGATCTGGAAAGCAAACAATAGCACCTGACAACCGCCGAGAGAACGGCATGCCTCAAAATGTCACTCACAACTGAAAAGAGACAGATGTAGGAATCGAGACTTGAGAACATGAAACAGCAAACTTATTGGACTGTTTTCCTCTTTTTGTATGACTGTCTTCTAATATTGAAAACAAACAAACAAACAAAACAAAACAACAACAACAACAACAACAAAATGGAAACTAACATAAATAAAGTTAATTTTGTAATGTTTGAAGCATTTGCTCTCAAAATGAAACGTATGCGCAGAACAAAATACTCCTACAAATTGTTATCCACAGTTGGGCAGTGCCGTAGCGCAGTAGTTCGGACACACGCTGGATAATGTTTTCTGAAGCAACGTCAGGCCCGGGGACAACTTGGATGGGTGACCAAGCTTGGAGGGCCACCATCGAACGGCTCAGAAATATTATAAGGAATCAAGTCAACAACAGGCCCCAGTTCACCCAGTTGTGATTGGGTATTTGGCTCTGCTTGGCACCGGCGAAGGTAAAGCAGCGAGGGAGAGGAGACAGGCACCACCCTCATGAAACTGGTCCAGAGGAAAGAGAGGTCTCAAAAGCCTCTCTCCCCAACGACCGAAATGGTTACGGGAACAACTTTACCTTCCACTTTTGAGTACTATTTGTCGTCTGCCACATTTCCACTAGCCATTGCAGCACAAGGACGTATTACAGCAAGCTCCTCTGTTCCATACATGTTTTGAAAATAAATATATTTAATGCGCTAATATGAAATTGTATATAGGGGTGCCCGTAACATTTCCGTCGTTGGGGAGGAAAAGCGTTTGGGGGCTTCCTTTTTCTCTAGCCCAGCTTAATGAGTGCGGTGCCTATCTCCTCTGCCTCGCTGCTTTACCTTCCCCTGGTTCTAAACAGATCCAGCTACCCATTCACAGCTGGGGTGGACTGGGAGGTGTCGTGGGCTTGTTTCAAAGTTTCTGTGGTTGCCTTCTAAGGACGGTCACCCATCCAAGTGCTAACCCTTCCCGACGTTGCATAACATGGAGCATTGCTAGCGGGTGCCCAAAGCCGCCACAGTCTACTTCTTGGTTACATTCCTGTTAAAATAAATTATTGAACTGAATGGTATTAAATTGAATTTCTGCCCACAAATACATAAGCGTATAGGGGACGTGAATAAAAATACAAAAAGCATGATGAATTCTAAGATAAAAAATAAGAATATCATTCGTTACCCCCCCCCCCCCCCCCCCCAAAAAAAAAAAAAAAAAAAAAAAAAAAGAGACTATATTTTGTTGCAATTATAAGATTGCAGCCACACGAAACTGGGCTTTTAATAAAAGATTACGATCGAATAAAAGAATAAAATTTCCGGACCACGATTTAATAAAAAAAATCTTTGTTAAAATGAAAATCCGAAATACTGGCTATAAAAGCAACTTCGGACACGCGATTTTACAATAAAAAAAATGTTTTTAAAGTTACATAAAAGAGCAGCGCGGCAGACTCTAGAAAGAGGCTTGGACATACCGGGCCGGCGCAGCGCCATCCCAACCGAAACTGTGTCATCAGACACTCAAAGGAAGTACCCAAACCGAAGTAAAAAAGACTGATCCAAATTTTCAACTAAACCAAATCTCTGGCTTTCCCCTACTACGAACACTCCTGCGTCCCTTTCAGGTGCGTCGCCTCCTAAAAGCCACTTCAGTTCAGTTCAGTTGGTAGATTAAAGTCCCCAGACACAAGGCATATAGGGGACTGTAGCCACGTCATCGTTCGTTCGTTGGTTAGATTAAAGTCCCCGGACACTTTCGTATATATGGGACTTGACTAGGTCAGACTGTAGGATTTATCCCGATGAGGGTGTAGGTGGAAGATGAAGTATAGCACAGATGACGGTGTAAGATGACAAAGGCAGCCCATGGCGTAGACATCAGACAGCAGTAGTCCCGATGAGGGTAAAGTGAGGATATAATATAGCAGAGCTGAAGAAGGCCGCAGCGTAGACATGGGCTCGCAACTGGACTGGGTGGACGCTTATATCCTTAGCTGGACTGGGTAGACGCTTATATGCTCGTAGGGGGTGGAGGCAGTTAACCAGATAAATATGAAAAACTGTTATATAGGAGACAGACCAGGTCTGTAATACTACGGCAACAGGGGCAAGGCTTACTGAATATAAAAGCACACAATAAAAATAAAACCAGTTAAAAGATTTTAAAAAATCCTTCAGGACCACAAACAAAAAAAGCAAAACAGATAAAAATTAGTGAGCTAAATATTCTAAAAATACAAAAAAAGAAGCGGCCAAAAATTAGCCATTAAAATTCGGTATATTTACAAAGTCATCAGCGCAACGCGACGAGGTAAACCGAGAGCCTGAGTCTACCCAAAATAAAATAGCTACTTCATTCATTTCATTTCATTAAGTAGATTAACGTCCCCGGACACAAGCTACTTCAGTACTGCGCCATCCAATATATAGGGAAACCCCTAACCACCCCCCCCACCCCCAACCCCTTACACACACACACCCTTCAACTCACCTACCCACACCGTTCATTACCAACGCATCAGATAAAAGAAGACGACGACATAAACATGAAATTAATGACGTTATTGAATCATACACATCGGACGATTTCGTAAACAGTCTCATTAGTAATTTTATCTAAGTTAATACTGTACAACACAAATGTTTCTCCTTCCAGCCGAGGGATTCAGAACTAATGAACTTGCGCCTAGAACTAACGAACTTTGCATCGAAATGACTCATCTGTTTTCTATTTTCTTTTTACCTTTCCAGCACTTTTTAAGGCGTAGCATCTTAAGAGAAATGTGAAGTAATGTTTTTCTTTGGCCTTAGGTCTGATTTTTTTATGTCAGTGTTGATGCCATTGGTGTTGTTGGTCATCATTTTGGTCTTCTCTGCACTTATTTCCATTCCATAGGCTCTGGGGGTGGTGTCAAGCCTTTGTACCAGCTGTTCAAGTTCTTGTTCCTCTCCAGCCAATCCATCAATGGCATCAACACTGACATCAAAGTCCAAGGCCAATCACTCAACACAGTGCATAGCTTCAAATATTTAGGAGCCATTGTATCAGACAATGGGCATTTCCTATACCCAGCACATCACCAACGATGACGTCCGACAGACCATCACACAAGCCATTGGACAACACGAGGACCTGCTCACAGTGGTGAAAAAACGGAAACTCCGATGGTATGGCCGGGTCACCAGATCATCAGGTCTTGCAAAGACCATCCTGCAAGGCACAGTGCAAGGAGGTAGAAGAAGAAGAGGGAGACCGAAAAAGAGGTGGGAGGACAACACTCGAGAATGGACTGGTTTGACACTGAGCGAAACAATCAGGGTTGCTGAGGACAGGGAAAGATGGAGTATGCTGGTTAAACGATCATCTGTGGTGCCCCTACGACCTCCGAGTTACGGGATAGGATAGGATGGGATAGGATAGGTCTGATTCTTATGTTCTTATGTCTCATTTTAGTGCGGGGAAGCGCATTGTAAGGCTATGTAACCGCGCGACTGTAAAGACTGAGTCATTATTATTTTGTGTGATCGTTGTGCAGCAGATTTACGAGGTTACTTCTAGTGCATTTCACTTAGTCTTAGGCAAAGCTGACACTAGACTAGGCCCTGTCTCTTTGAGACTTGATTCAATATGCGCCCTGCATGTCCCGTGGCTTGTTCAGTAATTTGTTCTTGTGATCGGGGAGAAGTTTAGCTTTAATGTATTGAATATTAGTAGAGGTGAAGACATTCAAAGTAGCCTTACTTTATAGGAAGCGGTTCTTAACCGAACACTAGATAATCATGTAGAAAAAAACAAACCACTATAACCCTTAATTGAGAACACCTGAGTTATCGTTCGTTTCTCTACACTATTACGGTAAATTTGAAATTAATAGAAGCTTTTTTGTTTTTAAAAAAGCGAAAATTAGGAAACTTATATACGACTTCCGGGGCGGATTATGCTTTTGATGAGGGTGGGGGGGGGGGGGGGGGGGGGGGGGGGGGGGGGGGGGGGGGGGGGGGGGGGGGGGGGGGGGGGGGGGGGGGGGGGGGGGGCAGGGATCCGATTTCTGTTGTGTAGTAGACGGCAATAGGACAATCGTTAGTTTGCAACCCCTCCTCCCCCTCCCCGCATTAAAAATTATTCTTAAAAGTGTTAGTTGTGGTTCAGCCGGAGTTTGAAGTCACGCCTGTCCCTGCTTCTACTGGACTGCCAGAAGATCCTGATAATAAATAAATAAATAAATAAATAAATAAATAAATAAATAAATAATAAATAATAACTGATAGGATTACATAAGTGTGCTTTGTGGAATCAAAATAACTCCAAATCTTGCTTCTAATGGCTCTTAAATAAAAAAACACCGGGATAAACGATTATATGGCCTACAGTCAGTTTTGCATTTTGCTACTTCAAACCTAATCATTGTCGGTCATACCTCCTCACTCATCCTGAAGGCAAAGAGATCAAATTCTAATACAAAGGGACGAAAAAGGGCTTGGAGGGTGATATACGTCAGTCATAGCAAGCCTACGTCACTGGTCAATCGGATAACTGGGTACCAAAACTACGCTAAGAATTTGAAAATCCAAATTAAGTGAGTTGGGTAGGTTGAAATTAAAGTGGACAGAATTTAAAGCAAAAATCCCAAGTATACACAAAATAGTTTTTTTTAAAAAGAAGAAAAAAAAGAGTACAGTATATCACGCGGTGCTACTTTAAAAGTTGGAGCATAATTTCTGACTTGAAGGGTGGCAAACTTGAGGGGGGGGGGGGAGATGGGGGGAGTGAGGGAGAGGGGAACGTGTGTGTGTGTGGTTGATGTCGTTGTTTGTTTGTCCTGAAAGTGGGAGAGGGGGAGGGAGGGGGAGGTACCGTGCTCTCTGGGACCCCCCGCCCTTCCTCTCCTTCCCCCCACTCCCCCCCCCCCCCCCCCCCCCCCCCCAACCCGCCACCCCCCATAATCCGCCCCTGGACTTATTCGTGTTTTTTTTTTCATCTCCAAATTCTCCTGCAGAAATTGATGGAGTGTTAAGTTCCCTTAATCACTATGCTGCCGCACTACCTATAACCAGCAGTGGCCTCGTGCTGATCGAAGTAACACGAGTCCCAATGAAGGTTGGGCAAACTCGATGGTTACAATTTTAGAAATATATGATTGTGTGTGTGTGTTTGTGTGTGTGTGTGTATGTGTGTGTGTTACAGGCAATTATATTTTTGCCTTTTTGTACGGTTCATCTGTTTTATGACTTTATCTTCTTATTCTTTTATTGTGATTTGCTGTCAACTTGTTCACTACTCGTATGTTTTATGTGTGCTTTTGTGTGTGGTGTTGCAGCGTTGCACAAAAAAATTCCTTGTGTATTATTCACTTGGCCATAAACTGTCTCGTACCTTAAGGTATCTTGTATCGTTTATAGGTGCACGTAATACGGACATTAAGTGCTTTTGTCCCGGTTCCAGTGAGTCGGCCACTGATCCAAAGCAAGGGGTGGGGTCAGCCGATGTTTGTTCCGATAACATATTATGCAGGCGATATGATGACTGGCCTAAATGCTGAACAAACACAAACTAGAAAGCTTTTATTGAAGACATCATGAGAGACGGCTCCTTGGCTCCTGAAAGATAAGACCCACCCGGACTCATTAACAGTGTCTCAGTCAGTGCTCAATCGTCTGAGCGTCAGACTATGCGCCCAAAGGTTGCAAGTGGGCGCCACGGGCAGTTTGAGTTAGATCCTATATCGGCAGCGCCTTGAGCGGTTCTTGAGCTGGAAAAGCGCTATATAAAAGTGATTAAATAATTTAAATAAATTAACAAGAGCGGTACCTGGAGTCTTGACACCCGACACCCTTGCTAGCGAAATTCCGCCGAGGACAAGAGGGGAATAGTAGCCATCATGTTACTTTGTGAACTAGACCTTCTACCAACTAACATGCAACGAACTTGGCTTTTCTGATTGCCACAGCACAAAGAACAGTGCTCAATGTTAATGTCCAAGTGCATCAAGTATGAAATGAAGAGGAGCAGATGATGTTGGGGAAGTTTGAGCTGACTTGATTATTAATCACTTGACTTATTCTATTTCACGAAGTTTCACTCGACAAAAGTTTTTTTCGTGCTGATAAAGCTTCCTTATTATGGTTCAAATCCTTCCCTCTCAAGGGAATTTCTATGTCCTCCATACAATAATCAGATACTGTTATTCAGTTACCATCAACGGATTATTTCTATTTCATGCAGAGTGCCAGCAGCTGGGACACTACAAGAGAAATCCCATGTGTTTTTAACGAGATATTGTTCTATAATGTATTTGAATTGAAAAGTCATTCAACTGTCAAAACTGTTGAACCGTTCCTTGGGGAGATTTTTTTGTTAAGAATCATTGTTTACGGAAATGGGCGCATCAGTCGGCTTGAGTTAGATCTTGTGTCGACCAGCGCCTTGAGCGGCTCATGAGCCGAAAAAAACGCACTAAAAGAACGATAAAATAAATAAATAAATAAAAGTTTTGCTCGCCCAATGGAGGTGACTGGTTTTGTCTTGAGTAAAGGGAGATTACTAAGCATTGTTGAAAAATCTCGACAACTGCACCGCTGTTTGCGAAAGTAGAGAGAGCTGAGCATTGTTTAAAAGCCTGACAGGATTTGGGGACTTATCATTTACCGATAAGCCTGCCTAGCATTTCAATTGAAAACTCGTCAACTGGCAAAACCAACCCCTCAAGTTTTACCCCTTCGGCGCGTAATCATGAGCGATGGCATTTTCAAAGCTTTTGACTTTTGAGCGCATGGGTTTTAGAATTATTGTACAAAGCACGGTTTGCACGGTATTTTGAAAACATGTATTCATTTTCATGTAGGTTAATGAAGAGACGTTGCAATGGTATAAATGTCTTAGAGCTCCGAGAGAACCTTAGAATGAAATACTTTTAAGGGAATATTTCACTTTTCAGATACCAGAATTTTTTTTAGTTCTAGAGTTCCGAACGAAGATAAGAATGAAATCGTTTTAATGGAATATTTAAGTTTTCAGATACCGTTATTTAAAAACAAACTAAAGCCTTAAAGAAGCAGTTTTTGTATATCGCCACTACCAGGTCACAAACCTACTCAGGGCGCTAGCAGAATAAGGATCTAATTCAGCCTGAGGCGCATTATCAAAGACCTCGAACAACTGAGCATCCTATTGACCTAGATGGCAGGATTTCAGACCTTTCAAAGAAATTGTGATTGTGACCATTGATCGGTGGCCCAGAATAGTGCTCAGTTGTCTGATCGTCAAACGATGCGCCCAAAGGCTGCGTTGCAAGTGGGCGCCTCGGCCATTAACGAATGAAGACCAAACGACTCCAAGGACGCTCAACCCAGAACAAAAGAAAGGGCGCCTCGGGCGGTTTGAGTTAGATCCTGTATCGACCAGCGCCTTGAGCAGCTCTTGAACTGGGAAAGCGCTAAGCTCGGGGAAGATCGGTTAATGGGGGTGAGGGAGAGAAGGGGGGGGGGGGAATATTGTATAGATGGTGTCGCTAAAAATAAATAAATAAATAAATAAATAAACAGTCTGGCTGTCCACAGTGTACACACACTTCTTGCATAGAAACCTTAGACCGACACCCTGTGTCAGCATGCAAAACGCACACAGTGCGTGTAAAGTAAGACTGCTACCGACGCGGAACACCCGCATTGCATTGTTCAGTCGTTACTAAGGTCAACTGTTACAATAATCGCGCGATTGTTGCAGCCAACTGTGAAAACAAATTCCCCGTCGTTAAACAGTTTTATCAACAGATCGAAGAGGCCTGTGTTGTGTGTGTGTGACTGTGTTGAACTACTGACTTTAGCAACACCCGACTAATCAAAATGTGTTGGTTTTTTTCTCTCTCACTTGCTATACTTATACTATATAATTATTAAATTTACTCTATTAATTATATTTACTCTATTAATTTTACTATATAAATTACTATATAATTATTAAAATCGTACTATGCCATCAAATTTCAACAAATTATTGTCATCTAATAAAAAGTCAGTATTGTTAAAGCTTGTAAGTCTAATGAAATTAATTACTAAACAATTGTAACGTTGTTATCCCATGTCAAAAATTAATCTAGTTCTGATATTTTCAGGTTGTGTGTAACAAAAACAATTTTAGTAGTTTGTCATTGATGTGTTTAGATTGAAATGTATTGTTATGATTTCTAGTTGCTATCCCAATCAATTTCTTTTTTCTTCTTTTCCCCTCTCAATCCCTCCCCTTCTTCCCCCCCCCCTCCCCGCAATTCCTTTGTGTAGGCTTACATAAATAGTTTTTAATCTTAAAATTTTAAAATGTTATATAATTAATTATTTTGCATGTTTATGTATATCATTTTAATCATGTCCATGTGCCCTTAATGGTTTTTTCTGGAATAAACTTGCCTTGTCTTGCCTATTCTCGTCCTACATAATTCATATTTAATAATAATAATAATAATAATAATAATAATAATAATTATTATTATTATTATTATTATTATTATTATTATTATTATTATTATGGATGCTATACGCGCCTTGTTCTTAATAATAATGATATAAATAATAATAATAATAATAATAATAATAATAATAATAATAATAATAATAATAATAATAATAATAATAATAATGGATGCTATACGCCCCTTGTTCTTAAATCAGACTCCTAGCGCGGCGATCTGTAACCAACATACACTCTCACATGTCTCCGACACTTCTACAAACACAGCAAACATTCATCAGTCAAAAACGTAGTCAAGGCAAGTCGTTATTCGTAGAAGACAGAAAGGAAATCAATTTTATTTTTAAAATTGTAGACAGACTTCATCCAATACCATAATTAGACAGACTTCATCCAATACCATTATTAGACAGACTTCATCCAATACCATAATTAGACAGACTTCATCCAATACCATTATTAGACAGACTTCATCCAATACCATTATTAAACAGACTTTATCCAATACCATTATTAGACATACTCCATCCAATACCATTGTTAGACAGACTTCATCCAATACCATTATTAGACAGACTTCATCCAATACCATTATTAGACTTCATCCAATACCATTATTAGACAGACTCCATCCAATACCATTATTAGACAGACTTCATCCAATACCATTATTAGACAGACTTCATCCAATACCATTATTAGACAGACTTCATCCAATACCATTATTAGACAGACTTCATCCGATACCATTATTAGACAGACTCCATCCAAACCATTGTTAGATAGACTTCATCCAATACCATTATTAGACAGACTTCATCCAATACCATTATTAGACAGACTTTATCCAATACCATTATTAGATAGACTCCATCCAATACCATTATTAAACAGACTTTATCCAATACCATTATTAGACAGACTTCATCCAATACCATTATTAGACAGACTTCATCCAATACCATTATTAGACAGACTTCATCCAATACCATTATTAGACAGACTTCATCCAATACCATTATTAGTGTCACGAGCGGACGATTCACCTCTGGCGCTGCCTGCGTCCCGTCTCCACTTCCTCGCCCGCTGGCCAAGCCAACTAAGCCCCGCCCCTCGGGAATTGCCCTTGAAGCCACTGCCTAGTCAGACCACAGTGTCAGTCTTCATCCGTCAGCCCCAGTAAGAACAACTGCCTGCCGAGGACACGCCGCACCACGTTGTGACCCCTGAGCCTCGGCAATATTCTTGTGTTCTACCCGTTCTTGGTCAAGGTAAGAGTGGAAACTTACTTTATATCATTTAGCATCCCCATCACCCGTCGATTTCCCAACATGTTCGTATGTCTTGTAGATATGTACGTTCGTGTCTGTGGTTTGTCTTGATGTGTTGCTTGTGATATGCATTTTATTCCTTGTATCTATTATCTGCATTTTGATTGCTGTTCATGCCATGGTTGTATTTATACCTGTATGTTCCCTGCTAGACCCTTGTATAAATCTCCCATGCCATGTTGTCCTACCACCTAGATTAAAGTCCCCCAGTACAGCACCCTTGCCTAATCCCATTGTCCTGTATTTATCCCCTTTGCTTCTCCCATGTTCTTATTGTGTAGATATCTACCCCTGTTGTCCATCACCCTTCTCAGGCGCCGAAGTTATTATTTATTAGCGGCCGCCCGTAAACTCCACCAAAGCCCCATAGCCATTGTTGCAATTGTTGGACTGTTGGAGCGAACCGGTCAAGTCTTGGCCGGTGCGTCCAAATTTGAAAATCTGATTGGCATGCGCGCTAACCGGCGCAGCATCCAGAGTGTGAATCCTGAGTCAATACTTCGTTACAGAACGTGCCCTTATACCGGCTGCTACGAGACTCAAGACCCGCTGCGTGCAACCCAGACACCCTGGTTGTCACTGAGAAGCGTAGGAACCGAACCACTGCTAACGGTCAGCCACGTAGGCCGCATGCACCAACACCCCTGTTACTCAAGAAGCCGACCCAGTGACCTGCATTGGCCATCTGACGCTAAACGCCTGGAACATTGCACAATCGCCATCCAGAACCGAGAGGCAACCTCCGCCCCTACACCCTTGCAGCTAAGTGCGCACCAAGCGCACACCACAATTCTGAGACAATCTGGCTAGCCACGCGCCAGCATCCAGATACTCCCCTGCCTTGTGATGACATCAGTCCACTATCGCCCTAGTATCCCCCAGACTGCCAACCCAGAATAGCCCCAAGATACTCTGGACGCTTATAGACTATTACCAGTGACACAGCCTTAAGCTTACCTTATACGCCTGACCCACTTCTATTTAATAAATTGACTAGTATTATATATTATAATATCTGACTTCCCCTTGTTTCAAATTCTCTACTAGTTTAGTTTGTATTCTTCTCGTCTGGCCTTTTGACTGTCTATCATTCCTTAGTATTCCCAGCATTATTTCCCTGAATGTTGCCGCAAGTTGGCCTAGACAAGGGAGGCAACACAGCGCGGGGAAATAATTGCTAATCCTCACCCCCCAACCCCCTTTATTCGTGACAATTAGACAGACTTCATCCAATACCATTATTAGATAGACTTCATCCAATACCATTATTAGACAGACTTCATCCAATACCATTATTAGACAGACTTCATCCAATACCATTATTAGACAGACTTCATCCAATACCATTATTAGACAGACTACATCCAGTACCATTATTAGACAACTTCATCCAATACCACTATTAGACGGACTTCATCCAATACCATTATTAGACAGACTTTATCCAATACTATTATTAGACAGACTTCATCCAATACCATTATTAGATAGACTTCATCCAATACCATTATTAGATAGACTTCATCCAATACCATTCTTAAACAAACTTCATCCAATACCATAATTAGACTTCATCCAATACCATTATTAGACAGACTTTAATCAATACCATTATTAGACAGACTTCATCCAATACCATTATTAGACAGACTTCATCCAATACCATTATTAGACAGTACCATTATTACACAGATATCCATACATTATTAGACAGACTTCATCCAATACCATTATTAGACAGACTTCATCCAATACCATTATTAGACAGACTTCATCCAATACCATTATTAGACAGACTTATCCATCCAATACGCCATTATTAGACAGACTTCATCCAATACCATTATATAGACAGACTCCATCCAATACCATATTAGACAGCTTCATCCAAACCATTATTAGACAGACTTCATCCAATACCATTATTAGACAGACTCATCCAATACCATAATTAGACAGACTTCATCCAATACCATTATTAGACAGACTTCATCCAATACCATTATTGAAAGGAGGGAGAAAACCGGAGTACCGGAGAAAACCCTGGGTGACCTAATTTTTAAAAAACAAACAAACAGAATCACTAACCATGTTTGCTCTCTTTCTACTTTGTGTCACAAATTGCGTTTGACAGGGCACTAGACGTTCACAAAAGCTGGCTTCATAAGTGGCTAGAGTTAGATCTTGACTTCGATCAGCGGCTTGAGCAGTTTTACAGTCGTACGTGCGCTATATAAGACCAAAGTACTTTATTTTCTCTTCGCCATGGAATAGTGTACAACACAGTTCAACGCTGATAGCAATATATCAGAACGATCAGAACGCACAAAGTCGATCCCGCAACTCGTCGGTCATTTGGGAAGGTGAGGCGTTTGGGACATCGTCCCCTATACGCTTATGTGTCCGGGGACGTTAATCTATTTTAACTAACTAACTAACTTGGGACATCTCTTTGCTCTGGGCCAGCTTCCTAGTGGCGGTGCCAATATCTCCTCTCCCTTGCTGCTTTACCTTTCTCGGTTCTTTACCAGAACCAGGTACCCGGTCACAGTTGGGTGGACTAGAGTTGTTTGTAGGCTTGTTTCATTTCTGTGGTGTCGTTTAATGGGGTGGGGGTGGGTTGGCTTCCAAGTATGGTCACCCATCCAAGAAGTAACCGAGCTCGACGTTGCAGGACATGAAACAATTCTGGCGTGCGCTCAAACCACTACGTTAATACGCTACCCAACAAGTACCGCAGCCAATGGTAGTCTACAAGTAGGCCTATAATACTTCCTACAACACCTGCAGCCAATGGTAGTCTACAAGTAGGCCTATAATACTTCCTACAACACTCGCAGCCAATGATAGTCTACAAGTAGGCCTATAATACTTAGTATTATTTCAGGGCAGCTCGAAAGGCCTACTTTGCTGATAAAACCAACTAAATACAACAAAGTAACAATTAGCAAGACGGGGACATAATTTCCAAGTACAGCCTTTATTAGCCTACAAGTAGTTTTCTTGCTTGAACTCTGAATCGCTTTCTCCCCCTTTCCCACACAACTGAAGTAGACTTACTTCCACGTCTTGCATGAGCTGAATTGACAAACGCGCCATTTAACAGTTATAGTCGTGTTGTTTCACGGCTATTCATTTTATTACAATAAATTTTAAACGCTATTTAAGAACACAGGGTCACAAGTTGGCCGTATTTTATTAACTGCGGACCTTTCGTCAATCATTGGCTAATATCGTTTCGATCCAAGTGAAGATATTACATGTCCGTTCCTATTTCGGAATAAACCACTCAAGAACACAGGGGCACAAGTTGGGTGTATTTTATTAACTGCGGATCTTTCGTCTATCATACGCTAATATAGTTTCGATCCAAGTGAAGATATTACACGACCGTTCCTATTTAGGAATAAACCAGTTCGAGCGTCGCCTTCGTTTTGTCAAAGACTCAGTCTGTAGTCCCCCTTTCTTATTTGAATTCTTTTCTAATTCTATTCTATTTTCTGTCTGCAAGGCTGTGTGCTCCCTACCGCTTCGCTATCGAGGGTCCACTATGTGCGCCCAACTTGTGTCCTTGTGTTTAGGAACATTAGTTTATTGTTGGTGTTGCTACATTGCGTAAGACAATGTTTGCCAAAAACCTGGTCAGGATCGAAACTCCAGCCGCTATAAAGACGCCAACTTGCTGCATAAAGATCCACCGACAACTGAGCCACCCATGTCAACTGTATATTTTGATTACAGGCGTCTTATCTCCTGTAGTTTTGACAGAATGGCGAAGTTCTATAAGTCCCCGCTGCGGCGGCACGGAGCGGGAGAAGAAGGGAATCATCGTGCAAAGAGTCATTACATAACGTGTGTGTGTGTGTGTGTGTGTGTGTGTGCATGTGTGTGTGGGTAGGTGCGTATGTGTGTGTGTGAAAATCTCGCTCCACTGTCACTAAGAATTGATTGATTGATTGATTTATTGTTGCTTTAGGTCCAGCGGACTCTTCCGAGCCAAATCAGGACCGGACAACCCCCGATCCGCATAAAAGATCTGCCGAAACAACCCTAGTGGGAAAATTGAATGCCCTCCACCGGCCAGTCACTTTACAATAAAGACATCCCACGCGGGGGACGGCTGAGGGTTGACCTCAAGTACGCGGACACCCCGGTTACAAAAACAAAATAGAATACAACCATCATTATAAATCATCAACAAAACACATACATATAAAATGCCTATAGTGCGAAATAATACAATCATAGGAAGCCCTAGTGACCACCCGGCAGAAAGCGTCCAACACTCCCAAGCTGATCCAACAGACCTCATACACAAACAAGGAGTCTTGTCCAGGAAGAGTTTTCAAGAAAAAAGGTAGGTCATTGATCTAGCGAAGAAGAAGAAAGTATAGCAGAGTGATAGGACAGATCAGGAATGGGAAAGAGCAAATGATGAAGACAGCGACAGTGGGAATTTAAAGCACTAAATTTCCAGAAAGTGGGGATACTATTTATACTGAAACCCCCGGCACTCCAACGGGGGGAACTGTTGCCGCAGTGAATTAGTCATGCCTACAAAGGCAAGACAGGTTTTCAACTGGGGCTTTCACTGTTCCCTTTATAGGTTAGAACAATCTACAGTGACAAGATTGCTCATGACCCCAAGGGGTACTAAGAATTGAATCAGGTTCTTCTGCTGCACATCAGGCGAGATAACTCTTATCACTGGACTATTGTGCTAATTTCGCGCGCCATCCCATCCCCTCCCCCATCTCCAAACTCCGCCCTCTCCTTCCCCTTTTAGCTTTCCTCTCCCACCCCTACTCTAAAAAATACAAATAAAATAAAATAAAATGTAGGTCTACGTTACAAAATGAAATCCAGTTTATCATGATTACTGTCTCACGTTCAGCTTCATTAATATTGCCGAAAGCGTTCAGCCTAGAGAAAAGATTTTAACTTCGCGACCAAAATGTCCGTTTGCTGTTTGCAAGCGCAGTGTAATACAACGTGGACTACTGGCCCGGCCATACTATAACTGCCGAGCGTGAAGTGGCCCAAAGAATACACGTGCACTAACTTAAACTAGTATCGATTGTGTGGTGGGGTCACTCGTGCTTGATACTATCGATACTGATGGATTGCTACTCTAGATCTAAAAAGGTCCTCACCTGCGAAAGAGCGAGCGAGCAAGAGAGAGAGAGAGAGAGAGAGAGAGAGAGAGAGAGAGAGAGAGAGAGAGAGAGAGAGAGAGAGAGAGAGAGAGAGAGAAGTCGAAGTCCAAATCGAAACCTTTAATAGAATAATAGCATTAGGTCCTGTTTTACAACTAGTCCTTAATAAACAATTAAGAACAAAGGAAGTAAAATAAAATTAATGTGAAACTAACATATACATGTATACCTTAGCTATGGTAAGAAATAACCAAGATTATTAATGCACCTAAATCCGTCTACTACTCCCTTCTTTCCAACCCCCCCCCCTCCCGCCCCATCCACCCACCAATCCTCTTTCCTCCACACCCCACTCCACACACACGCGCGCACGCGCAAATTCACACATTCTCAAAAAAGCATTAAATCCTAAATATTCGGAGCAAAAGGAGAGTAGAAATTTGTGGAGTCTAGTTTTAAACGATGTTAATGATTTACTATCTTTGACCTTTTGTGATGGAGAAATTCCACAGGCTTGAACCACAATACGACAGAGATGTTTTAAATATGTCTAATCGTGGTTGGGGTAATGTAAAATTGTGTCTGAAAGATGAATAACGAGAAGATGATTTGCTATTAAAAAAAAAATAAGAGAGGGAGAGAGAGAGAGAGAGAGGAAGAGAGGGGGGGGGAGGGAGTGAGAGATAGAGGGAGGGAGGGAGAGAGAGAGGGAGGTAGAGGGTATATTGGGGTAAGGTATGTGGATAGAAGGAAGAAGAAGGCCAAGGACAACAGAAAAGACGTAGACTAACATCAGACATTTATTGTTAATCCCATATCAAAATCACACGTTTCTAGTTCAGTCCCAAACAATTTATTTTGCTTCAACAAACCCTTATTGCATTCTCTTCACGCACGTTTGGGCTAGTTAGCAATGTTTTATTTCCCTCTAGACAGAATAACGGATCGATTGGATCTGTAGTTAGCAATGTTTTCTGCAGACGAGACATTCGATCATGTTTAACGTTTGGTCTTATCAGGAAGTTGGATCCCAGCAGGGGAGAGAATAAGAACGTGAGCAACCATAAGTTGTCTTTCCTAATCTGCATGTCACTGCCAGTGTCATGGCGTACAAGATGTACTATTACGTGTGCGTGTGTAATAGTGGGACAACGGTGCAACAAAATATAATCTAATTATATTAATATATTTGTCGTGTTGTTGTGAATTAGTAGTCCGAGAGTGTAGTAGAATCGAGTGTTTGTTTACAATCATATTCCTGTACTGAAACTAGTAAATTTAAAACAAATTAATATTTCATTTTAATTAATCATTCTTATGATGGTGGCGTTTGTTGTTGTTGTTGTTGTTGTTGGAGGAGATTAAGTGAACAATAGAGAATGGGAAGAATACAATAATTCCTAAGAAGAAGACCACGACGAGGAGGAGGAAGAAGAGAAGGAGAGAGATGAAGGAACAACAAGGAAGAGGAGGACATATAGTAAATGGATTTCGAAGTCAGGAACGGATTTAGATTAAGAAAGAAAGTTAAGAAAGAAAGGAAAGAAAGAAAGAAAGAAAGAAAGAAAGAAACAAACAAACAAACAAAGAAACAAACAAACAAACAAACAAAGAAGAAGAAGAAGAAGAAGAAGAAGAAGAAGAAGAAGAAGAAGAAGAAGAAGAAGAAGAAGAAGAAGAGCAACAACAATAACAACAATAATAACATCAAAAACAACAAAATATGATTAAGAATACTATCACTATGACAACGAAAAAAACAACCAAAAATAACAACAATTAAACAACAAGAATACAATTCTACTGTTAAGAAATGCCCACACTGAACAGTACTCACCAAAGACGGGCAGCCTGGTGGCTCCAGGGTCGCCATACTTGACTTCTACACCCTCGGGGATGCTGTCTATGGCAATGGTGCCTCCAGTTGCGTGGACTCCGTTCTTCAGACGACTATCCCTCCCTCCTCCCGCACTAACGCTCTTCCTCAGTCTCCCGGCTGATCCTTCTTCGTTGGCCAGTGGCCGGCCAGAGAGGTGGGGTCCTAGTGAGTCCGCCAGCCCGCCCCTCGACACTCCCCTAACGTCCAGGTTTTCAGGTTTGGACATTCTGGACATGGGGTGTTGGATGTCTGGCAGGCTGACTCCCATCTTCAGCTGTGACACCGGTCGTGATGTAATTCCTACTTGTGACATCACTCAATAATTTTGACTCCAATCTTGATCATAAAGTAAAAAGTCCTTTTTACTCGATTTTCGTTTTTCAAAGATAAGAATATCTTGTTAATATTCTGTTTGTTTATAGGTTTGTATATTAACCACCGGTGTTCCTTTTAAAATCAGTTCTGAAGGGTTGATTTGTTAAGTTAGCCGTCGTGAAGGATAGCACATCGTCTTCTGTAACAGTTGCTATCAACAAATGCACAATGCAATTAGCGGTGGTCACTTCACTTTATCCAATATATGTTCCAGTATAAGCTTACATCTAAATTGTCTTTGCCAAAGAAATCCAGGTAAAACGAAGCACTATATACTAAGTAGTACCCTTAGAAAACTTGCCAGTAAAAAAATAACTGTTATAAAATCCAATGCAACTAATTGCTGTGATGAGGCAATCACCAGAATCCACTGCCGTCCTTTTGAAGAAGAAACGTGTTCCACAAGTAAGATAGCTGACTTCAACTAAAAACCTAAACCACAAAGTTCTTCTTCTTCTTCTTCTTCTTCTCCTCTAACTTCTTCGTCTTCTAAATTGCCCAATGGGACATTTAGAAGGCAGAAAAGAAGAAGGGAGAAACGCGTTCATGAAAACAATGGCGCTGGCAAGGTTGAATGCAGAACAGGACACCACACAACCAACCGATCTCTAGTTGGTAAGTAGAGCCAGTTCCGGTGCTAAGTGTTGCTAAGGGTTGGCCTCTCTCTTCACAACCGGGTAGCGAGCAGGTCCACCCAGGGTGGCAGGCAGGCAGGGCATGAAGGAGCAGAGAATACCCAAAGCCAGACAGCCTCATGGCCCATATCCACCAAAAGCCTAGACACACGACTGAGAGAGAGAGAGAGAGAGAGAGAGAGAGAGAGAGAGAGAGAGAGAGAGAGAGAGAGAGAGAGAGAGTGAGAGAGAGAGAGAAAACAACAAGGCTCTCTTTAAAGTGTAACCACTGGCTTTGACACAGTGAGCATGTGAGCATTCTCAAGGCTTTAATTTTGATGTGACGGGGTAAATGACGCTCTGCTTGGGGAGAGAGAGAGAGAGAGAGAGAGAGAGAGAGAGAGAGAGAGAGAGAGAGAGAGAGAGAGAGAGAGAGAGAGAGAGAGAGGGGTTTCAGTTTTAACAGTTTCAACTTTTAACTGTATTTTTTAACCTCTACCGGCTAAAATAAAAGACACTAATTCGGGGTGTACCTTTCAAGAGAGCTGAAAAAGGACAAGCGAGAGAGAGAGAGAGAGAGAGAGAGAGAGAGAGAGAGAGAGAGAGACAGAGACAGAGACAGACAGAGACAGACAGATAGACAGACAGACGACAAAGAAGCTTTGCCTGTTTTAACTGTGACTACTAATGTTTAAAGAACCACTGCGACTACCCCAAGACTAAACTCAAAGCCTTAATAATTCCAGTGTGACCAGCAGTGGTAAGGCCAAAAAACAAAAAGTCTTTTTACGGTATCCCGACCGACCCTAATTTTTTTGCCCGATCCTATACTTTTTGAATCGTCAGAAAAAGAAAAAAAAGATAAAAAAGACCCAAAAAATCGCACCCAAGGTAGAAATGGTTTGAAAAAAAAGAAAAAAGAAGCCACCTACCGGCTATTTTTTTTGTCCTATGTTACCGTAAACAGACATATTATTTTTGTTTGCCTAGGGCGTGAGCTCTAGTCATAGGACAAGCGTTATCGTGATTTGTTGTTTTTACTGTTAAAGTGCGCCCGCAGCCAAAATGCACATTTTGGGCAAAAATGTACACAGTCTCATTGACAGCCAAGACATGGTTATTTGTTAATATATTCATACTTTGTGTGTGTGTGTGTGTGTGTGTGCGCGCGTCCTTGTTTACACGGTATTATCTGGACAAAACAGTGAACATCTACATAACTTGTATTGACATGCCTACTTGTTTTGACGTCAGAACAATGATCCGTTAGGGTTAGGGCTGGGTTAGGGTTAGAGTTAGGGTTAGGGGTTTGGGTTAGGGTTAAAGTTTGGGTTAGGGTTCGAACACTGCAAAGTACTTAAAAATGGGGACGAAATATGACCCATTGTCAGCACAACGTAGGTGGCGTTTGGGGAAAGTCATGATAATACTGTGTAACCTCGGCTGTGCGCGCGTGTGTGTGTGTGTCTACAATGTTTAAAAATCAAATGGAATCTAAACTTCGTATCCGAACATTTTTTTTTTTAATTCAGACCACCGCTACCACCCAACCCATCACCCCGTCTTAGCTCTCCCCTCTTCCCTCCCTCCCTTTCCTCAGTATCTGATTTTATTTTGTATGAAGCCGGATGTTTAGAATGACTGCGTGAGTAGACTGCGCTTTGAACTGATATTGTACCTTAGGAAAAATATCCTTATTATTATCATTATTATTATTATTATTATTATTATTATTATTATTATTATTATTATTATTATTATTATTATTATATTACCTAGTGTGTGATTTATTTTCTTTAGAATGTTTATACAGGCACAAAAAACACAGAGTTACCCGTCGTGACTCCACGCTAACAGCGTGTGTGTTGCAGGGCTTTGCGGTGGTTGTTTCTGTGCGACTAGTTCTGGGCCTATTGTATCGTGTGACGCGTAGTTACTAGGAAACTCGCGAGTTGACGTTATAAAGGGACCGAATGTCGTGGTAAGTCGCGTTCACGCTAATTATTTCAGATCGTTAACCTCAATAATATGGATTAATACTCTCTTCTATGATCATACTATCTTAGGGAAAAAATTACATTTTGGTAAAATAGGCCTACTAGCAGACTCCAGCACCTTATTTTGAGCTTTGGAAAGTTGTACAGTATTTTCTTCTTCAGAAATGACAAACAACGTCGGTAAAACTACAACAACAACAACAATATTAATTTTTTAACAACAATTAAAAACTGAAAATATAAATACATACTATTATTTAGAAGAAAAAAAAAGTAAAAGTGTGAAAAAATATGACCTCAGATTCACTTTAAAAAACAGTAGCGCTCGAAACACCTTTAACCCCTGACAAAACGACAGCCAAGCTATTGTATAATTAATTATAAGGGAGTCGGTCGCTACTGTTTTATCTGGTCTACTGCATAAGTCTGGCTTTAAGCTTCATACTTTATAACGTCTAATGGGTCTGACTTTGACTAGGCCTTCCCCCCCCCCCTCTCCCTCTTTCTTCTCTCTCTCTCTCTCTCTCTCTCTCTCTCTCTCTCTCTCTCTCTCTCTCTCGGCGTTATGTAATGTATCTGGATTATCTTTAATTCAAAAACCTATTGTTAGAAGAGAAGTGTGTTTCTGTGTTAAAATTAAAATCGGATGAGAGTATAAACCGAGGTCCCGTCTAGTGCACGCATGCATTCCATCCCACTGACTTTAAAGATCCTGACGCTCATGTCCTAGAAGGGTGAGTGCCGGCTACACAAATACACCCAGCAAGCACTAGGTCCCTTCTCCCTCATATCCTCGGTCGCCCAGGATTGCGCTCAGTCGTCTGGGCGTCAGACGATGCGACCAAAAGCTGCAAGTGGGCGCCTCGGGCGGCTTGAGCGAGATCCTGTATCGCCCAGCGCCTTGAGCAGCTGTGGAACTGGAAAAGCGCGCTATCAGAAACATGAAATAAATAAATGTGGTGAAACTGACCCAACCTGAGAATGGTACGTACTACGCTGGGTATGAACCCTTTCATCCCTGCAGAGTCTGTCATAACAATGATGGGCTCGCCCTACATCCTATCCTATCCTATCCCGTAACACAGCTGATCGTTTAACCAGCGTACTCCATCTTTCCCTGTCCTCAGCAACCCTGATTGTTTCGCTCAGTATCAAACCAGTCCATTCTCGATCGAATGTTGTCCTCCCACCTCTTTTTCGGTCTCCCTCTTCTTCTACCTCCTTGCACTGTGCCTTGCAGGATGGTCTTTGCAAGACCTGATGATCTGGTGACGTGGCCATCCATACCATCGGAGTTTCCGTTTTTTCACCACTGTGAGCAGGTCCTCGTGTTGTCCAATGGCTTGTGTGATGGTCTGTTGGACTTCGTCGTTGGTGATGTGCTGGGTATAGGAAATGCCCAGAAGTCTTATGTAGCACCTCATCTCCATGCTTTGTATTCTTCGTTGGAGATCTGCTGTGAGGGTCCATGTTTCGCAAGCATATAGGAAGATGGAGATGACAATGGAGCGCAGCAGCCTTACCTAGAGGGAACAACCTATCAGCGGATCGGATGCGGGTCGGTAGAGGGAGCCTGCGCCGAGAGGCGGCATTTCCCACCTTCGTAGCTCAGCGGTAGACAGTTCGTCTGGCACACCAATGACACCAGGTTCGAATTCCGTGGTGGGCAAGGAAAAAAAGTGGCCATTTTCACTGTCCATCTTAGCAGTATGATTGCTCTGATGGGTTCAGTTTTCATTTTAGGTCCATATCCCTTGTTTCCTTGGATGGTTATTTTCCGTCTGCCATATCGCCAATGGTGGGTGTGGACGTTAAACTTCAATGTTCAGACGACACTTCTGAGTCTCATGCCAAATGGTACGGTCCATGGCCTTGCTATCGGGTTTCTACGGCCTGTAAGTACCCATGTTGTTGCGTTTGCGACGCGCACGATAGATCCGATCGTTTTGTTTTGCAAAGCATGCAATAACAGAGTGTATTTACCTTTGATTTAATTTTGCGTTGTTGTTAAAAGAAGCTTGGTATAATGTTATATAATTTTCGTTGGTCGATATTATTGGAGAATTCTCTAGAGTTGCTTGTTTACTAACGATGGAATCTTCGCGATAAATGTAGATAGTTTAGAAAATTCTTGGACTGTAAAGAAAGTTGTATGACGTAAGACAGTGATGACGAAGTCTATTTGGATTGGTTGTAATGTGTCACGCTGGAACATTCTGAAGTTATCTAGAGTATAGAGAGACTATATATGTGCCGCACTGTTTCAAAAAGAGAGTTGAAAGTTGATGAGAGAAAACGTGAAAAGCGATTGAGCGATTGTATGCAGTTGCTGATGTACGCTGAATACAGTTGGAAAACTTATGACAGAGTCCAAATTATGGTTTTAATACAATGTTAAAAGTATACCACAGTTGTTGGAATTGATGTAACGTTATGAGGTGCTACAAAAGACTTCTGGGCATTTACTGTACCCAGCACACTACCAACGACGAAGTCCGAAAGACCATCACACAAGCCATTGGACAACACGATGACATGCTCACAGCGCTGAAGAAACGGAAACTCCGATGGTATGGCCACGTCACCAGAGCATCAGGCCTTGCAAAGACATCCTGCAACGGCACGGTGCAATGAGGCAGAAGAAGAGGGAGACAGAAAGAGAGGACTGTGGGAGGGAAACATTCGAGAATGGACTGGCTTGACAGTGAGTGAAGCCATGAGGGTTGCTGAGGACAGAGAAAGATGGAGTACGCTGGTTAAACAATCATCTATGGTGCTCCAGCGACTTTCGAGGTACGGGATAGGATAGGATAGGATAGGATGCTGTTGCATACAATCGTCAACTTTACACTACAGTTAAAGCTTAGTGCCAAAAACAAACTTATTACAGGTTGGGATAAATGGGGTGACATTTAAACACCAGTTGTTCTCCTCTCACGCTTTTAATATCTGATCTCACAAGTTAATTACGTACAAAAGTTCTTTGGGCAAACAAATTACGGCCTGTTGTATTCAGTCAAACAAACACACACCTTACAATCAAACAAACCGTGTTTTCCACAATAAAACAAAAGTAGGATTTAATCATATTTAACTAGGGCCTACTGTAGATTGTTAAAACAAGACATGGGCGTTTTTCTATACTGTGAAACAAACCATAATGACTGTAGGCCTATAACCTATAATAATTATACGCAACTACAACATACGACTCTAGTACGGCTTCCAGAAGGTCGCACAACAAGGTAGACGACGTAAGCGGGGCTTAGCCAGTAATTAGTCTCGGACCATTAATAGGTTAAACTTGGGAACTAAAGAGTAATCAGATGTGGTTGGTGTGGAGGTGGTGAGGGAAAACACCTGTGGGGTGGAGTGGAAGGTGAAGGAGGTGTTAGGATAGAGGTCGTTGCCAGGGTTAACGCTACTGCGCCACGAGAGAGAGAGAGGGGGGGAGAGAGAGAGAGAGAGAGAGAGAGAGAGAGAGAGAGAGAGAGAGAGAGAGAGAGAGAGAGAGAGAGAGAGAATACGTACAGGACTAAAAAAAACAACCAGGCATGGTTCATTACAGTGGTTTTTTTTTTTTGTTGTTGTTGTTGTTTTTTTTGCTTTTGTTTGTTGTTTTTGTTTGTTTGTTTGGTGGTTTTTTTGGGTGATTATTTTTGAATTAAATGATTTATTTTTATAAGTCCACATAGTCTAGCTTCATTATGTGTCAATATTTAGCAAACTGATGTGCTATATAGATCAATGTTTTGTGACTTGAGTCCAAAGTTGTGGGGAATCGCGTGTTACAAAGATTATTCCTATCCTATCCTATCCTATCCCATAACTCAGAGGTCGTAGGGGCACCACAGATGATCGTTTAACCAGCGTACTCCATCTTTCTCTGTCCTCAGCAACCCTGATTGTTTCGCTCAGTGTCAAACCAGTCCATTCTCGAATGTTGTCCTCCCACCTCTTTTTTGGTCTCCCTCTTCTTCTACCTCCTTGCACTGTGCCTTGCAGGATGGTCTTTGCAAGACCTGATGATCTTGTGACGTGGCCATACCATCGGAGTTTACGTTTTTTCACCACTGTGAGCAGGTCATCGTGTTGTCCAATGGCTTGTGATGGTCTGTCGGACTTCGTTGTTGGTTATGTGCTGGGTATAGGAAATGCCCAGAAGTCTTCTGTAGCACCTCATTTCCATGCTTTGTATTCTTCGTTGGAGATCTGCTGTGAGGGTCCATGTTTCGCAAGCATATAGGAAGATGGAGATGACAAAGGAGCGCAGCAGCCTTACCTTGGAATGTAGACTGATGGTCCTGTCTTTCCAAATTGGCTTCAACCTCGCCAGGGCAGCAGTTGTTTGTGCGATCCTGGAGAGGACTTCTTGTCGGGACCCACTGTCTGATACAAAGTCTCCTAAATATTTGAAGCTATGCACTGTGTTGAGGGATTGGCCTTGGACTTTGATGTCCGTGTTGATGCCTGTTGATGTTAACTAACTCTCTCTTGCCCTCAAACCGCCACTCCGATTCTATTTGTACCATTCTCTCTCTCTCTCTCTTCTCTCCCACCCACTCCCTCCCTCGCCTTTTCGCAACTCTTCTTTGCTTGAATGATTCCATCTATACGTATACGTCTAGCGCTTTGACCCGTGCAGGGGTAGGACCCATGGTGCCCTACAATAATGAGCAATACGGCGTTAGTGTTTAGAATAGTAGTGCTATTGCTATTCTTAAATTCTCCCCCACCTCTACACATCCACCTATCTGCCTTTAACTTCAACGCTTAAGTGATAATATTCAATTCTCTTTCCACCCCCACACCCCGCCCACATCTCTCTTCTTCCCACTACTCCCCTCTATACTCCGGATCTCCAATTTCTAAGTTTTAAATTTACTTCGATCGTCTCCCTTCTTCTCCCCCAGAACCCAAATTTTCTTCTTTTTTTTCATCTTCGCCCGGGCACCAACCCACTACTTCCACAATCACTCGAATTTCCCCCTCCTGTCTGAATGATTTAATTCCATCTACCTACAGGTGCATTACACGATTTGGATGCCTGTATCAGCACACTATCAGAAAGAACGTATTCTTCTGCATGTAAGCGCGATAGTCTCCGTTTGGAGTCCACAACGTATAAAGGCATCCGAATCGTGGTCTACCCTACCTTGGAACCATTTAGACCTTTTATGAATCAGACCCTTAGATCGCTGAAATAATCAATTACACAGAGGTACGTAGGTCTATAGCTTACTTGTTATGTTATGTTATGTTTATCAGTTTATAGTCCCCTCTCTTCCCGTAAGGATTTTCAGAGAGGAGACTAACTCTTACTTGTAATCAGAGATCCTATCTTATATAGACGGCTAAATGAATATGGGTGCGCTGGGAGACGCGTCACAGGCATAGGCGCTCGCGTGTCCAGATACAAGCATTACATTACATGATTATTGCTTTAGGTCCAGCGGACTCTTCCGAGCCAAATCAGGACCAGTATAGCCGAATCAGGACCACAACTTCGCTGTAAGAGGACTCGCCACTGATCCGCATAAAAGATCTGCCGAAACAATCCTAGTGGCAACACTGAAGGCACTCCACCAGCCGGTCACTTCACATAAAGACATCCCACGCAGGGGACGCTGAGGCTATATACTCTAATTTATCGAACCCCGTTTACAAAAACAAAATAGAATATAAACATCATGATAAAGTATCAACAAAACACATACATATAAAATGCCTACATTGTCAAAAAATAACATCATAGGAAGCCCCAGTGACCACCTGGCAGAAAGCGTCCAATATTTCCAAGCTGATCCAACAGATCTCACACACAAAGGAGGAGTTTTGTCCCGTAAAAGTTTTCAAGAAAAAAGGTAGGTGGCTGGTCTAGCGAAGAAGAAGATAGTATATTAGATTGATAGAACAGAGTAGGAATGAGAAAGAACAAAGGAGAAAGACAGCGACAGTGGGAATTTAAAGCACTAAATTTCCAGAAAGCGGGGATACTATTTATACTGAAACCCCCGGCACCCCCACGAGGGGGGAGGGGGGGGGCAGATACAAGCGCCTGTGCTAACTGGTAATCAATTACCACTGCTGATCGGCTCATGAATACATTCATGCACGTGTTCAGGGTAATGTACTGTACACTCAGTTATTCCTGTTTGACAAAAGATATGAATACTCATTATTATCCCCCCCCCCTCCTCTCTTCCAGTTTATTGTCTTTTTTGCTCGCCTGTCAAGTGTTCCCATCTGACCAAACATATAATATACTAGTTAGTTAGTTATTCATTGCTTACAGGGTGAAACGGACTGCAAAGAGCCGAATCAGGACCACAACTTGGCTGAAAGAGGACTCACCCCTGATCCGCATAAAAGAACTTCCGAAACAATCCTAGTGGTAACACTGAAGACAATCCACCAGCCTGTTTTACAATAAAGACAGCCCACACAAGGGACGCTGAGGCTATACTCTAATTTATCGAACCCCCGTTTACAAAAACAAAATAGAATACAAACATCAAAGCACGTGCATATAAAATGCCTACATTGCCAAATAATAACATCATAAAAGGCCCCAGTGACCATTTGGCAGAAAGCGTCCAATATTCCCAAGCTGATCCAACAGACCTCACACACAAATGAGGAGTATTGTCCTGCAAGAGTTTTCAAGCTAAAAGGTCTAGGTGACTGGTCTAGCGAAGAAGAAGATAGTATATTAGATTGATAGAACAGAGTAGGAATGAGAAAGAACAAAGGAGAAAGACAGCGACAGTGGGAATTTAAAGTACTAAATTTCCAGAAAGTGGGGATACTATTTATTCCTAAACCCCCCTCACCCCCCACCTCCCACCTGGGGTATATAATATACTACATTACATTACATGATTATTGCTTTAGGTCCAGAGGACTCTTCCGAGCCAAATCAGGACCGGACATCCCCTGATCCGCATAAAAGATCTGCTGAAACAACCCTAGTGGTAAAACTGAAAGCTCTCAACCAGCCAGTCACTTTACAATAAAGACATCCCATGCAGGGGACGCTGAGGCTGTACTCTAATTTATCGAACCCCCGTTTACAAAAACAAAATAGAATACAAACATCATTATAAAATATCAACAAAACACATACATATAAAATGCCTACATTGCTAAATAATAACATCATAGGAAGCCATAGTGACCACCTGGCAGAAAGCGTCCAATATTCCCAAGCTGATCCAACAGACCTCATACACAAATAAGGAGTCTTGTCCCGGAAGAGTTTTCAAGAAAAAAGGTAGGTGACTGGTATAGCGAAAAAGAAGATAGTATAGCAGATTGAAAGAACAGAGCAGGAATGAGAAAGAGCAAATGAGAAAGACAGCGACAGTGGGAATTTAAAGCACTACATTTCCAGAAAGTGGGGATACTATTTATACTGAAACCTCCGGCACCCCAACGGGGGTATATAATATACTAACTTTGAATTATTTAATATTTCATCACATAATCACAATGGTGTGTAAAGCTTACTTTAGCCAACAAGCAGGGTGAAGGTTCTGTTACAAGTATGTGTGTATTCATATTCTAATTTTAAATGCTTCTAATTTACTAAAGAGCTGGAGCTGGCATTACAATACAGAGAGAGAGAGAGAGAGAGAGAGAGAGAGACAGAGACAGACAGAGAGAGCGAGAGAGAGCAAATCAACCAAACAAAAATTGACCAACAAAAAATCCTGTGGCAAAATACAATCTTTATTTTGACTGTGGGCAGTTAACAACAACAAAACTTTTTACAATATTTTATTCAATCATACTTAGCCATCAGATACCTTTTAACTTCAAGCAGTAAAACAAAACATGAAAACACAAAATGATTCATTAAATAGTCCCAATATCACGCATTTCCCCGCCTCACAGATTCTTTTAAATTTCCACCAAGTGTTGCTTCACCAGAAACAAAAAAAAAATGATTAAAAACAAACCAACTCATCTGCTAAGTTTTTATAGCATTCAGAGGTGCCAACCCCCTAATCTTCTTGTCAGTATTTCCGGACCCGTTTGTCAGTATTTTTTTAACACTTGTCAATATTTTTTTTCTCGCAAAACCCAGCCTATGACACTATAAAGTAACGACAGGCTTACTTCTGAAACAGCAGGCTATTTTCAGACCTCTAAAATCACCATAAAATCAGCTTGTTGAACACACTTGTTTTACTCTAAAATCACCATGAAAATCAGCTTGTTGAACACTACACTTGTTTTACTTAAAATGAATGATACTGATAGTCTTTCCAATAAAAACAATGTCAGCAACAAAACAGTTCTATTGTTTCAAGGACTTAGCAGTTGCCTTTTGCACTTTTTTTAGAAGTGTTGGAGAGTTTTGTTTTGTAGCAGTCAGTATTTGAGTTTCTTGATTTGAACTTGATTTGAACTGCAGCATGGCATTCAGTGTCTTACTTCCCATAGTCCATCCACGTCACTCCCTTGCTCAAGGCCCTACACTGGCTTCCCATCTCCCAACGCATTCAATACAAGACCTTGTCTCTCTGCTACAAGTCCCTCAACAACTCCGCTCCTCTCTATCTCTCTGACTTACTTCACCCATACATTCCCTCTCGCTCTCTTCGCTCTGCCTCCGACCCTCTCCGCCTACGCATTCCTCGCTCCAAACTCAGCACGTTCGGGTCCCGCTCCTTCTCTGTCTACGGCCCATCCATCTGGAATACTCTTCCACTCTCTCTCCGTCAGAAACCCTCTCCCACCTCCTTCCAGTCTGCCCTCAAAACTTACCTTTTCAAGCAGTTCTAACACTATGACCTCACTACGCACCCCATCGCCAGCTGTCTCTTACATATAGTGTCTGGTCTGTTTGTGGTATGAGTATATTTGAGTGAATGTATTTTTTGCGTAATTGTTACATGTGTCATTGTCTAAAGCGTGCACATGCGTGCGTGAGTTGTGAGTGCGCGCTTAGAGTTATAATTATTATAAGATAAGCGCATTATAAATACAGTAATTATTATTATTATTATTATCTAAAGTCATTTTTATTTTTTCTAACCAGAGAAAAGACCCTTTTACATGAACAGTTGGATACATGGATTAGGAGAATCCTCAGCATGATCTTGGACAGTAAGTAAGTTTTGTGTCTAGCAGATGCAACATGCCTGGCAACATCGTCATAGCCACCATGACTTATAAAAAAATCGAAGCCACAGAAAGTACGGAGTGCGTACTTTGTTGACAGTTTCGACGCAATGATGCCTGGATGTGCTTCTGTGTATGAATGCAAAAAATCTTGTATTCGTTTAGTTGCAGGCTTTGTTTTCTTTGATGAGGAATCGGCTTCGTCATCAGACTTAGCAGCTTTTCTTTTTCTGGGTCTACCACATCCTGCCATTTTCGCGAGTTTGAAACACTCTGAAAGACGGTTTAGACTATTATGGAGAGACTCGTACAGGTCTATTTTTAGACTAGGGTTAGGGTAGGGTAGGGTAGGACGAGTGTATTCATTGGACAAATGGATAATGTGCTTGATTCTGGTCTAGCAGTTGGGTAAAAACCACCTGCGCGCTTGATTCGGCTTTCATCATGTGATTGATTAGGATACAGTCATGAATCGAAAAGCATGTCGGAAAATATCGCAGGCACACAGCGACGTTCAGTGAGTGCAGGAGTACTATTCTGAGACCAGAAACTGGTACAGAAGCATTGCTGGCAAAGATAAACGATCGGCAACTTCTTCTCCGTAGTTTTATAAAAGCTACCGTATTTCCGTATTTAATTCACTTCGCCGGAATGAAATACGGTCAATCCGTACTGGTTGGCACCTCTGAGCATTGCCCCTTCCCCCATCCCTTTTAATAAAGATTTGTGGGTGGACACACACACACACACACACACCCACACAAAACAGCAATTTTACTATTTTCACCTGGGGGAGTCTGGCCTTAAAACACAGCTTGCGATTGGAGAAAACTGGAAAGAATCATTAAAACCAAAATGAGTGGAGTGAGCAGAGGGCAAATTTAAATTTTTAAAAACCCAACAAGACAGCATTGAAGGAAGTCACCCCCGCAAGGATCAGTCCACCTTGTGGGAAATTTTACGTGCATTTGAGGCCCGGGCCAGCGCTTTCAGCACCCCCAGTTTTGTTACTACTTGCCTGGCACCACAAATACACAAGCATAGTACAAGACACCTTATATCAACCATCAAACTTCAGGTCATCTACATCCATTTTGTCACAAGGGCGGTTGCATATCCCCCTCTTCCTGCCCGTTGTTCTGTGCCCCGTTCCCATCCCCTGCAGCTGCTGACAGCTCAGTCTCCGTGGCAACAACAGCATCCATGCTCTCTGCTGGTGCTTTCTTGGCGCCTGGGGGCTGGTAGTACGGATTGGGGATGTCCTCCCTCAGCTCATAGACCTGCGAGCGAAAATGGCTCCGTTTAAGGCCAAAGTAAAGTGACAACTGGTGCTAACATGAGAAGAAAAAGTTGAACCCCTTAACTGCAGAATTTTAGCAAGTGCTCTTTAGCAGTCTGTGATGTCTTTGCTGTTTGCCATTTAGTTATTTACTTTCCAGATTACTTTGTAATAATCATAAGCAGAGTATTTAATATTGAGATTTTGTTGTTAATGTTGGCAAGTAAACAAGCAACCAACGTACTACTACTACTACTACTATTATTATGGTCATCTATCCTCAAACCCCACGGTAACTGGAAGTTTCGATGAATTGCATGTTCGACAGATCCGTCGAATATTCCAATTTTGGGTTTGTCGAAACTTCCTAATGGGTCCGTCGAATCTTCCACACACACACACACACACACACAAAGAAAGAAGTATTGAAAAAAAGTACTGAACTAAATAGGTGATGACATCGCTGACATAAAGCGAGATAACTCTTACGTCTTTATTTTCCCTACTTTGATGCTCTCCCATTGCGACTTGGTCAGAAACTAACAATCGCAAGGGGAGAGATTATATATTGCATTGCTTGTTTTATAACACAATGCCTATGTCTAATGTCTTAGAGAAGAGAAAGTTATTTAAATTTTAATCAGACTACACAATGTTATGCTTGTACATTTATGACGAAAAATTAAGAGACTTAAATAAAGTGTTTGCCACATTTATTTGACAGTTTTGCAGTCAGATTGCAAAATTTATTTTGACAGTTTTACAGTCAGATGGCCACATTTAGTTGACAGTTTTACAGTCAGATGGCCACATTTAGTTGACAGTTTTACAGTCAGATGGCCACATTTATTTGACATTTTACAGTCGGATGGCCACATTTAGTTGACAGTTTTGCAGATGGCCACATTTAGTTGACAGTTTTACAGTCAGATGGCCACATTTATTTGACAGTTTTACAGTCAGATGGCTCGACCTTGATCAGTAGTCTACATACGTGAGCCCCGATTGCCCCCTATTCCCAGTCCCCTATTCACTCATGTGACGCGGGACTTTAATCTACCTACCTAACCCAACCCTCAGAACAGTCTGAACAAGAACAACAGCAAGAAGGCCTACCAGACAGTGAAGCGGCTGACAAGTGTCAAACAGCCCAAAGTCTCCACGATCCAAAGCAAGTCTGGCATATGCCTTACAGAAGAACAAGAAGTCTTGGACAGATGGACAGAGTACTGCTCTGACCTTTACAACCATACACCAAATGGAGACCCATCAGTTCTAGCATGTCCTGAGAACAGAGAAGAAGAAGAAATCCTCCCAATTCTCCGGGAAGAAGTTGAGGCAGCAGTACAAGCGCTAAAGAAAGGGAAGTCAGCGGGAGTGGACAACATACCCGCAGAACTGCTACAAGCAGGAGGAGAAGCGATGATTGATGCCCTCACCATTATCTGTAACAAGATCTGGCAGAGTGGGGAGTGGCCTATACCATGGACCCAGTCGCTTGTCATCACTCTTCCCAAAAAAGGTAACCTTCAGGGGTGTGAAAATTACCGGACCATCAGCCTCATCAGCCATCCCAGCAAGGTCCTCCTGAAAATAATACTCAACAAGTTGAAACCCCAAGCTGAACAGATCATAGCTGAAGAACAAGCAGGATTCAATGCAGGGTGAAGTACCACTGAGCAGATTTTCAACCTCAGAATAATCTGTGAGAAATACCTACAGCACCAACAACATCTATATCATGTGTTCATAGACTTCAAGAAGGCGTTTGACCGAGTCTGGCATGCAGCCCTATGGGCAACAATGAAAGTGTATAACATCAGCCCTAAAATTATTGAAGTCGTCAAAAGCCTGTATGACAAGGCTACCAGTGCAGTCCTCCACAACAGCGCCATCGGGAACTGGATCAGAACAACAATCGGTGTGCGTCAAGGATGCCTACTCTCTCCAACACTCTTCAACATCTTCCTAGAGCGCATCATGTCAGATGCTCTTGCAGACCATGAAGGCACAGTCAGCATAGGGGGTAGAGCAATCTCCAATCTTTGTTTTGCAGATGACATTGATGGATTGGCTGGAGAGGAACAAGAACTTGAACAGCTGGTACAGAGGCTTGACACCACCTCCAGAGCCTATGGAATGGAAATAAGTGCAGAGAAGACCAAAATGATGACCAACAACACCAATGGCATCAATACGGACATCAAAGTCCAGGCCAATCCCTCAACACAGTGCATAGCTTCAAATATTTAGGAGCCATTGTATCAGACAATGGGTCCCGACAGGAAGTCCTCTCCAGGATCGCACAAACAACTGCTGCCCTGACAAGGTTGAAGCCCATTTGGAAAGACAGGACCATCAGTCTACATTCCAAAGTAAGACTGCTGCGCTCCCTTGTCATCTCCATCTTCCTATATGCTTGCGAAGCATGGACCCTCACAGCAGATCTCCAACGAAGAATACAAAGCATGGAGATGAGGTGCTACAGAAGACTTCTGGGCATTTCCTATACCCAACACATCACCAACGACGAAGTCCAACAGACCATCACACAAGCCATAGGACAACACGATGACCTGCTCACAGTGGTGAAGAAACGGAAACTCCGATGGTATGGCCACGTCACCAGATCATCAGGCCTTGCAAAGACTATTCTGCAAGGCACAGTGCAAGGAGGTAGAAGAAGAGGGAGACCGAAAAAGAGGTGGGAAGACAACATTCGTGAATGGACTGGTTTGACACTGAGCGAAGCCATCAGGGCTGCTGAGGACAGAGAAAGATGGAGTATGCTGGTTAAACGATCATCTGTGGTGCCCCTACGACCTTCGGGTTACGGGACAGGATAGGATAGGAACCTAACCCTAACCTCAGATGGCAACATTTATTTGACATTTTTACAGTCAGACAGCAACATTTTTTGTTCAACCTCTGTCGAAACTTCCACAACATCTTAACGAAATTTTAGATTTCCTTCGAAACTTCCAATTTTGTCCGTCGAACATGCAATCCGTTGAAACTTTCTGTATCCAACCCCACATGCTTGAGCCTAATCAATTTTGGGGGTTCACTCATTATAACACTGTTCTACAACTAACATTTGTCATCAACACTTTTGTGGAACTATTACTGGAGACAGATAGACCAACCTGGATGTAACTCTCAGACAGAGTGATCATCTGAGGCAGGATGTCCGCCACATGCAGATCCTGCATTTCATACCACTTGCCGGTAGCCTGAAAATAAAAAAACACCGCAATTATTTAACTTTATTTTATTTACTCTATACACTACTGGCGGCCACATGCGGCCTTAGGCACATCATCTGACACTGCAGACACCTCAGTGAGGGAGGAGCAGAAGGGTGGTGAGGAAGAGGATAGGTGGGGGGGGGGAGAGGGATACAGAATTGCTAACCCCCCAAAAAGTTTTCAGTAGTAAACATTATGAATTTCAGTAGTTTTATGACATTTTCCGTAGCCATACGTCCTCGCATTTTTTTTAAAAACGAAGACGTGCATACACAGTCTCCAACGAAGGTCATGAAGAGTGTTTCCGCACGAATTATTGAGATATCCATATCGGGCTTGAAGAAGGTGGCTACCGACTGAACAGGGACTAACTTTTCTGGATCAGGGCAACGACTTTTGTGACGGTTGCCATTCACGTGTCGCGTCACATCTTGTGATCTCGATGAAGCAGTGATGCACGGACATTTTTCAGAATACTCTTTCCTGTACTCTTGATTTGCTGTCCTCTTCTTTTTTTCTGGGCTTTCATCGCTAGTTTCCTTTCTTTTTGGCATCATGGATTCAAAATACGCTGCACACAAACTTTTCTTCTCGCGCTGTAGAACGTGACCCGGAAAAGAAAGTGTCACAGAAAGGTCAAGGTTTTGTGCACCGATTGGCCGTTTGTAAAACCACTTCACTGTGATTGGTCGAATTTCCTAACATGCACTGGGAGCGTGATCTATTACACCGTGCACGTAAACCGAATGACCGTGACCTCGAGGTGCTACGGGAGGCACAGGCGCTCAATAAAACTCGTTAAAACTGTAATACTATCGTCGAAAATTGACTTTCCGTAGTCAATTTTCGATTTCCGAATCTCCATAGCCGCGTATTCATTTCCGGAGTAAACTACGGAAATTCCGTAGTGGTTGGCAACCCTGGGGATAGAGGGACTGGGGATAGGGGGACTGGGGATAGGGGGACTGGGGATAGAGGAGAAGGGACATCATGTTTTTGTTCAACCGGCACTCAACTGTCTAGGTGTAAGAGCGTCAAGATCATTTTAAAGTCTGTTTCACAGTATGCATGCTCAGACTAGATCTTGGGTAACCCCCATTCAAAGGACTACTACTATTGCTACTACTATTATTACTACTATTACTACTACTACTACTACTACTACTACTATTACTATTATTACTACTATAACTACTGCTACTCCTCTTCATCTTTCCAAATGATAGACAACAGCAGAAGGTCCAGCGTACCTTGTGGAGAACGTGACATCGGTATGTACCTCCCTGCCCACCCCCAGGCTCACTATCGTGCACGATGTTGGCAGCCAGATCATAGGTGGTGTGCTTGTGCAACGCTCGCATCTCAGGCGACAACAGCTCCCCAAAATCGATGTCCCTGAATCATCGCATAGCAATTATTTGTTAATACATGTATAACTAAAAGAGTAAAAATGATTTTATAAGCGTAGTTGGTCTGGTAGCGCAGTTGGAAAGGTGCTGGGTTACCTATGCTGAAGATTGTGGTTTCTAACTCCACCAAGGACAAACTTAAGTTAGCAAGGGGTTTCTCCAGGTACTCTAGTTTAGTACCTACCTTCAATAATGGCTTGCAATGGATGGACCAATAAACTGAATTTTGATTTGTTCTGATTCCCAACTATTTCAAAGTCGGAAATCAATATTTTTCTGGTAATACAACATTTCTCCGGTAATACAAAGTATTTCCAAATATTGTAAATGATAATTTTTAAAAAATATTTTGTTAAAATTAAATCTGAAGTAGCAACTGAAAAAAATGATAATATACAAACTGTTAAGATTTGTATAAATTTGTCTTGAAAACAAGCAGCTTGTCAATTTTCTATCCAGCAACATCAACCATTTTGAACACATTAGCATGCATACACAATCACAAAATAACTGTCAAAGCCTAAGAATCAATGTAGCAATATTTGTCCACAACTCACTTGATTGGGAAGTTCACGATGGTGGGGTTCTTCTCAGACACAAAGTAGTTCCTGGTGAACCTCTGAAATCAGCCACAAAGAAATATGAGGATACATACACAAAGTAATAGCGAGTTCAACCTTGTCTCCATTGGTTTCTCATTATTATAACAAAATTCTTGTTTTCACCTTGAAGTAGCAGATGATAAAGGGAGGCAGCCTGGTAAGCTGGAACCTCTTAAGTGTGTTGTCTTTGTATGTCTTGTACTCTTTCTCTGCTGTGCCATTGAATTTGGAAAGCAGCGTGGCAAACGGCACTTGAGGGATGATGTTCTCTCTGGCTTCGTCAGGGTACAGGGGTGGGGGCGGGAGGTCACAGGTCAGGTACAGCCACTTTATTTCTTCCATGTGAGCTGTAGGGGACCCATCAACATACAAATTAGCCATACATTTGGTTGAGCTAGGACAACAAATGCTGAATCCTACACAGAGGGCCATGGTTAGGGTAGAATTTTGCACCTATATACATTCTAAATATCGGGGACAACAGATGCATTGTTCACATACACTACCTGCATGTAGTGGCCCCTGGAACTACAGGTCTCCTCTACGATATGACCACTATGATCAGGCACCGATCACTTTTCAACGCAAACAACCTTTAAAATAAAAGCCACTGGCCTAATGCAAAATACGGGACATCAATTTTAAGCCCCGATCGTAATTTTCACTCACTAATAACGAATACACTGAGATACCCAGTCACTGAATTCTAATAAGTTGTTAGCCTCGAAGCCTATGCCTAATAGCTGTGGCGCGCAAGTACAATGTTTCCTAGGTCTACTTCCGCAAGACGCAAAAGTGCAACACATGTGTTCATTAAACAAAGCAGTTTCAAGTTTGCATGCAGCCACAATAGCTTCGCTTAAGAGCAAACACCTAACATTGGAAGAAAAGGTTTAACCATTAAAAACCTTGATAGCGGTGTCTCTTGCAGACAGCTAGCAGCAGAACTCAAATGTGGAAAAACTCAGATTTCAAGAACTAAAAGCGAATGTGTTCAGATACTGACCGAATGGGGGAGTCCACTGCAAGGGCCACTATGAAAACATTGAAGAGAAGAAAAACTACTAATGTAAAGCTAAACGCTGAACTGTTCGAGTGGTTTTGTGAGCTAAAAATGTGCTTGTCAGTGGAGGTATGCTTCAGGTATTATTACTGATTCAGCTTTATTTTGTTTTAATTCAAAGCAGTCTTGTCCAGAAATACATTTCCCCCTATATTTTAATATTATTACACGTAGCTGCATAATAAAATTAATGTTCTTTCTTTTATTTCATTTTTTTAGTCACAAGTATATTATGAATGTCACATATGCCTTCCTGGAACTAAGGGCCAACTGCAAATGAGGGACACTTTTGAGCTTCCCCAAGCTATTCGCAGATACTACTGTAATTATGTGTGCACACAAGACTAGGAAGTGCTGGTACAACCTTCACTGGCTTTGTCAGACATTTTGAATCCATTATTTTACATTTGACGTAGACTACGTGTTCAAACATCACTAATAACACAATCAATGTAAAAAAAAACAGCGCATCTAGAGAAATAGAGATAGAAAGTTAGACAGGTTAATAAGTAGATAGATAGATAGACAGACGGAAAGATAGATAGGTAGACAGACAGATAGATAGGTAGGTAGGTAGGTAGGTAGATAGAGAGATACATACAGACGGACAATCAATGCTTACAGGGTTTGGAAAAATAATACTCAGACCTGCCTACCTACAATTCTTTAAATCAGTAGCAAAAGGTCCAGTTTTCAGTAGCAAAGCCAGGTTTTCAGTAGCATGCACAACCGTCGATGTAGGACGCCAAGACAAGTTAATTGTGTACTTAAAATATATATTTTAACATTGAAAACGTTTTGAGAAAGCACAAAATCAGTCTCTACCTGCCTCAGCACACATGATCAGAAACACAATACTTGGTGCCGGGGTTTACTGTTTACTTTCGCAAAGAGTCAGCGTAACAGCTCTTGAGTTTAACAAGGTCTTCTTTGGTCAGATGCCTGTTTAAAATGCCACCTGGCTGACTCTTCTCCACCATCAGAGCCTCCATAGTGTCCTCTCACAAGCTTGCTCTTTGGTCAGTTTTGTTCTTCCTCACACATGAGAAAACTCTTTCGCAGTGAGCATTTGAGTGTGGAATTGTGAGGATGAACACCACGTTTTAACAAAGGGAAATAGAAACGGAGCCGTCTGATTGGTCACACCCTGGCTGCATCGTGTACAATGGACTTTAGAAATAGCGGAAGTTGTACTTTCTACGCGCACAATTGGCTTGAGACAAACCCCAAACAAACAAACAAACAAAAACCTTTACTGGGCACACGTTTGTCTATTTTTTAGCTCTAAACAGGCAAGAAGTCTTATAAATTTAGAGAATTTCAGAGTACGTTAGTAAAAACCCCACATCTTAGGTATTAATACATAGATTTAAATGAAATAAAATGCAAAATGAACAAAAATAAATTCTCTTTTGATTATACCTTTTTATTCTTCTCTTGTCATGTCTTGTTTTTTATTACTCCATGTGTTTACAAAAATTGAAAAAAATGTTTTAAAAAGTCCAAACAAGCCTCCTCCTCTTCTTCACTTCCCTGCCCATCTGAAAGATCTGATGCATGCATGCTACTGACACTAATGTCAGTACCGATCTCTTCCTCCGACTCAAAGTCCATTTCTCTCACTTCAATGTCTAATAAATGGAAGCCTGTAAACTCTCCATCAGTCGAAGAATCCAAACCATCCACTAGACACTTGCACACCAAAAAATTGAAAAAAATAATCGAAAAAACGAACGCATCTAAGAGAAAACTTGTGGAAATGCAGTCGATTGTTTTCACAACAGAATAAACCGGAAGTCAATTACCAGAAGTCTCGCAATCTTTCAAACAACGCGAGAATATAACAGTGGTTGATACGGACGCTTTTGGGCGTTTTGCCTGTTTAGACCTTCGGCCGCTACGCCCGGTAAAAGGTTAAAAAAAAAAAAGGTCGGATTTTTTTTTCCCCGTAGCAATTTTATGTTTGCCGTAGCAATGTAGCAGAGCTTTATTTTTCGTAGCTGCTACGGCAAAATCGTAGCAGTAGGCAGATCTGAGTACTGGGTAATGTGGGCTGCCTCTGACTATAATGTCAGATAACCACATAAGAACTTTAAAAAAAAAAAAAAAAAAAAAAAAAAAAAAGACCATTCCATTATTGCTTGCTTACTTAATCAAGAACGGTTGAACTAAACTATTTATTCCACAAAATAGGGATGACGAGACTTACGCATGAATTCCTCTGTCAACAACAGCTTCTCTTTCTCTGCATCAGTCTGGTAACAAAAAACATAGTAAAATATAACGTCGGCCTTGTTACCAATTAATCAAATCTCAGTATTCGCAGTATAGAAGACACCAACCATCACCATCATCATCATCAGACTTACCAGGTCAACAGGGGGGATCTTGCGTGACCAGATCATCATTTTGCCTCTGAATGTCTTGCTGATAATGGAGCTGCTCAGTTTCTTTGTGCCGTTCATGGCTGTGTGCATCGCATTGAGGAACCAAGAGAGGAAGTCTATGGCGTCTCCTGCACAGGAAGTGAACCTCACAAAATCAACACATTTGTAGAGCTCAAACGGTATGAAGATTAATAATGCATTATGATCACATTTATTCCTTTCAGAAGAGAGTACAAACCGAGGTCTAATCTGTGCATACAAGCATTCCATCACCCTGGTTTAAAACATCCTGCCACTGATGTCCTAGAAGGGCGAGTGCCAGCTAAATAAAAACACCCAGTAAGCACTAGGTCCCTTCTCCAATATCCCCGGTTGCCCAGGATTGTGCTCAGTTGTCTTGGCATCAGAAGATGCGCATAGGCAGTTAAATCCTGTATCTGCCGACCCTTAAGAAGCTCTTGAGCAGCAACAACAAAAAAATCAACGAAATAAGTAACAATGATTATGTTACACTCCGTTTGATGGTGGTGTTTTCTATCAGTAGTAGATTCAGCCCCAATGCTGAAGTACTGATGAGGGTAGCTCAGATTCGTTTATCCACGCAACCCGTTCAATCAGCATACAAGTCACAGAGTCGACGCATGAAGTTTTCCACTTTTATTCAGCACACATCAACAACTGCATACAATCGCTTTTCCACTCTCAACTTTTTACTTTCCAACTCACTATCAACAGCACACCAACTTTTGAAACAGTGCGGCGGCACTTATATAGTCTCTTGATACTCCCGAACAATTTAGAACACGGTAGAATGACGCAATACCACCAATCAAACTAAAGATCGTCATAACTGACTTACGTCATACATCTTTCCTTTCTGTCCAAGCATGTTCTCAAATTTTCTACGCTTTCTCGCGAAGCTTCTATTGACAGCAAACATGTAAATCTAGAGAATTCTCCAACAATATCGACCAACTAAAATTATCAACGTTATACAAAGCTTCCTCTAACCACAACGCAAACTCAAATCAAAGGTAAATAAACTCTATTATTGAATACTTTGCAAAACGAAACAATTAGATCTATCGTGCGCGCTTCAGACATACTATCCTTCGCGTTTCAACGTAACAGATTAAATAAAGCATTAGCACTAACAATACAAAGACGGCTTTGCACAAACCTTGCTTGGTAATCTGGAACCTCTTTTTGCTGCACAGCACGACAGCTTGCAGCATTTCATGGGGCGAGACGTGAGCTTTGAAGTTTCGAGGGTTCCACAGCTTTCGGATCAGCTCCCCAAATCGCTGCACAATCAGAAACTGCTGGTCGCCTGGCGGGCGCTTGATCTTGGAATAGTTCTCCTCCCGCAGGAAGTAGTTCCTCAGCGGAGTGACGTGGGAAAGAGCCTGCACAGATTCTTTATCGATTAGTCTCAACTGCAAATCAACATAGTCAATGGAAGAAAGTATGGGGAGCTGAAACTATTTGTGGCGTCTGAGTGCATTATATAGGAACAATGACTTTACCACAAAAATGTCAGGAATCGCACCTGTAACACCACGTTGCAGTAGTCATTGGCCTTGATGTTATTCAGTCCAACGATGCCTGGAACACAAAGATTGAAGATGAAGCAAACACGAAGATAATGATAACCGAAGGCTTACAAGTGACATAGATTTTTATTTTAAACGTGTGAAAGCAGAACAACTGGTGTTTAAATGTCGCCCCATAAATCCTAACCTATATTAGTTATTCACTGCTTACAGGGTCCAGCGGACTGCAAAGAGCCCAATCATGACCACAAACTCAGGACCACAACTTGGTTGAAAGAGGATTCACCCCCAACCTGTATAAAAGATCTGCTGAAACAAATCTAGTGTTAACACTGAAGGCACTCCACCAGCTGGTCACTTTTACAATAAAGGCATCCCAAGCAGGGGACGCTGAATAATTTCTCACACCTCCGTTTACAGAAACAAAATAGAATATAAACATCATTATAAAATATCAACAAAACGCATACATATCAAATTCTTACACTGCTAACTAATACTATCATAGGAAGCTCTAGTGATCATTTGGCAGAAAGCGTCCAATATTTCCAAGCTGATCCCACAAACCTCATACACAAATGAGGAGTTTGGGAAGAGTTTTCAAGAAAAAAAAAGTAGGTGACTGGTCTAGCAAAGAAGCTAGTATAGTAGATTGATAGAACAGAGTAGGAATGAGAAAGAACAAAAACAACGACAGTGGGAATTTAAAGCACTAAATTTCCAGAAAGTTGGGATACTATTTATACAGAAACCCCTGGCACCCTCACGGGAGGTGAGGGGTGATGGGGAGGGGGGTGTTTTAACCTTTAAGGTTTTGGGGCAGAGCAATCGTAGTGTAAAGTTGAAGATTTACTGTAGCAGCACACCAAGCATTCAAAACCTTAACTTTCACAATGTCACTCTCCAACTAGTGTGCAACCTGGTTTTGAAACGATGTCTCTATAGGGCAGTTTCCACTACCAGGGGTCCCAATACAAATTAAGAAAAATCCCTGAAAAAATCCAATCACCGAATTTGTGCACATTGAGTGTTACATTGACAGCCTGGCCAAAAAGTGTCGGTGATGGTCTGTCTATCACTAGTATCAGTACGATCAGCCAGTTTACAAAATGTTTACTGGCTTGTTAAAATGCTAACATATGGATCCAGAGAAGTCACATTCTGATTCCGAAGGCACACTGACACAGTAAAAACACCTACACATCCTGGCTGATGTGACAGAGTCTGTTACAGAGCTCTTCAAGCTCAAAATGTCTCCCTAACACTTGTCTTTTGTCAGGGATGCTGCATGGTCAAGCCGGGCTTTCTTATTGACAAAATCCATCATGCTGCAGTATTTCCTTTTGCTTGCAGCAGCAGCTGGGGCAGGAGCTTTCAGTGTGTCTGAAATAGTTGCAGTGGCTTCTTTCTGGGAGGCAAGATAGGCATTGTAAGTCCTCCAAGAGCTCATCATGTTCCTGCAGAGATCTTTGTCCACTGGGCTGGTACTGATGTCCTCCCTCCTGAAATATGCAACAGCTGTTTTGTTGCATGACTGCATTAAGTATTTCACAGTCTGTATGCTGCTGTATGTCTCCACCTTCAGACTTGCACACTTCTCATCAATGATGCCTCCCAGTGCAATACGCTTTGCCAGGTTCCTCCAGCTTCGCGCACCATGTAGAGAAAGGAACGCTTTCAAAAGTTCGATCAAACCAGTTCCAGTTCCATTTATTTTCGCAGTCTTTGTCAATATCTTTCACTCTGCTAGAGTTCTTCTCCACAATGTCTGCACGCGACATGTTGGAACTGTGAGCAAAATGGCGGAAACCCATGAGGAGACGCACGCATCGGCAACTTCCTACCGCGTTTCACCAACTTTCGTCGTCTGCTATGAGACTTTGGCTACATTATTTTAATTTTCCTCTCCATATTTTAATTTTCCTCTCAGATTTTTTTTCGCGGATCGCAGGTAATTTTCGCGGAAATTAAATTCAGTTTTTCGCGGAAATCCGCGAAACCGCGGGTAATTGGGACCCCTGCACTACACAGGCCACCTTGACGCTAGCTGAGTGTCAGAGATCTATCAAGCATAGGCTGTGGGTGGACCTATACCCTCAACAGCCTGACACTCACATTGGGGTCAGGGTCACTTTGGAGCCAACCGCTGCTATAAGCTTAGAAACAGTCCTACAGCAGCAAACAGCCTATTGTCTATCTTTGGAGTCCACCACTTCTATAAGCTTAGTAACAGTCCTACAGCAGCAAACAGCCTATTGTCTATCTTTGGAGCCCACCACTTAGTAACAGTCCAACAGCAGCAAACAGCCTATTGTCTATTTTGGGGGCCGACCGCTTCTATAAGCTTAGTAACAGTCCCATAGCAGCAAACAGCCTATTGTCTATCTTTGGAGCCGACCACTTCTATAAGCTTAGTAACAGTCCCATAGCAGCAAACAGCCTATTGTCTATTTTTGGAGTCCACCACTTCTATAAGCTTAGTAACAGTCCCATAGAACCCAGCAAGTTGTTGTGGAGGGGGAGTCGTCTAGTATAGGCCAGGTGACCTCGGGTGTCCCCCAAGGATCCGTCATCGGCCCGACGCTCTTCCTAGTCTACATCAATGACCTGGGCAACAACATCAAGGCCAACGTCAGATTATTCGCTGATGACACCATCCTTTACCAGCGCATCAAGACTCAACAAGATGCTGTCTCCCTACAAGAAGACCTAGCGACCCTGGAAAAGTGGGAGGAGATGTGGCAGATGGAGTTCAATGTTGCCAAGTGCCATGTCCTATCTGTTACCAACAAAAAGAAACCTACCTGCTCAAACTACACCCTCCACGGTCACACGCTCGAGCAGGTGGACAGGGTTAAGTACCTCGGTGTCGAGCTTACAGAGAAACTCCACTGGGGGAAGCATGTTCACGCTTTGGCTGCTAAAGCGAACCAAACCAGCGCCTTCGTCTACAGAAACCTGAAGGGATGCCCCACTGCCGTCCAGACGCACTGTTACAAAGGCCTAGTCCGACCAGTCCTGGAATACGCTTCCCCAGTGTGGGATCCATTTCAACAGAACTTGTGCGACACCCTGGAACTGGTCCAACGAAGAGCGGCCCGAAGGATCCTGCATGATTTTAGTCCCCGGTCTAGCGCCTCTGCGCTTGTCTGTCAGCTAAACCTGCAGACCCTGTCTGAGCGTCGCAAGATCGACAAAGCTGCAATGCTGTATAAGATCATCAGTGACCAAGTCGATATCCCTGCTGGTTCACATCTTAAACCAGCAGCACGTGCCACCAGAGGACAGCAGGCAAAGCTCCAGGTGCCCCAATCTAGAACCAATGCTCACCTACATTCCTTCTTCCCCTCCTCTATCCGTCTCTGGAACTCTCTCTCTGATGCAATCACAACCACTAAGTCAGTCCCCGCCTTCAAATCAGCAATGGAAGGATGGCTCCATTTGTAAATATCTCATTGGAAAAAAAAATTATATATATATAATAAATAAATAAATATAATAATAAAGTATTTTGTTAAAGAAAAGCCTTATTAAGGGGCTACCTGTACCTATTATTAATTTCTTAATTATTTTAAATAACCTACTAGTGTATCATAGTTTTGTCCTCCAAACCCCACTGTGTCCCCCCCTTCCCCTAGTAGAGGGGGTGGGTGCCTGAATGTGTGTGTCTGTTTTTTTTTTTTTTTTTTTTTTTTTTTTTTTAAATTTTTTAAATGTTTTAACGTGCTGGCGCATGCTCCCGTCAAGTCACACACATGTGTATTGTTCCCCAACATTGGGGTTTGCACATTAATCTGAAGAAGATAGCAGCAAACAGCCTATTGTCTATCTTTGGAGCCGACCACTTCTATAAGCTTAGTAACAGTCCTACAGCAGCAAACAGCCTATTGTCTATCTTTGGAGCCCACCACTTCTATAAGCTTAGTAACAGTCCTACAGCAGCAAACAGCCTATTGTCTATCTTTGGAGTCCACCACTTCTATAAGCTTAGTAACAGTCCTACAGCAGCAAACAGCCTATTGTCTATCTTTGGAGCCGTTTTATCAGTACAACTTATGTTAATCTGATGAATAAAAATAGATACAACAACTTTGGAGCCGACCACTTCTATAAGCTTAGTAACAGTCCTACAGCAGCAAACAGCCTATTGTCTATCTTTGGAGCCGTTTTATCAGTACAACTTATGTTAATCTGATGAATAAAAATAGATACAACAACTACTTTGAAGTCCACCACTTCTATAAGCTTAGTAACAGTCCTACAGCAGCAAACAGCCTATTGTCTATCTTTGGAGCCGTTTTATCAATACAACTTATGTTAATCTGATGAATAAAAATAGATACAACAACTACTTTGGAGTCCACCACTTCTATAAGCTTAGTAACAGTCCTACAGCAGCAAACAGCCTATTGTCTATCTTTGGAGCCGTTTTATCAATACAACTTATGTTAATCTGATGAATAAAAATAGATACAACAACTACTTTGGAGTCCACTACTTCTATAAGCTTAGTAACAGTCACATAGCAGCAAACAGCCTATTGCTTTTGTTAGCCATCCTGACCACACAGCTGTTTATACTCTGGGAAAGACTTCAGTGGTCCCGCGCCTTGTGAGACATCCATGGATGTTATTGGTGCTATAGAATGCTTACACATTGTGTTTAAGTTCTACAAATGAATAATAATTCTTGAGAACAATTTTTCATTTTTTTTAAAAGTTCCAGTTCAGGATCTATTTAGAAAATAAATTAATAATAGATAGAATTTTTTTTTCATTTATGTAAAAATGATTGGTCTCTACTAAGAAGTTCAAATAAATAATGAATGCAATACCTGGTAGATAAGTGGTCCCATCATAGGCACGCGACATCTTGGGGTTCGAGTCCAACTTAGCGATAAGCTGGTCTTGAAATGTCGGGTTCAGAACATACTAGTAAACACAAAAATACATAAACTGACAATTGAAAATAAATACTTTTCCTATTGTACAAAATGTTATCTTTTTTCCAAACAAGCTGTGCTCAAATTGTGCTGACAAATTAATTTTGTTTTTTTCTTTTATTATATAATGTTGTTGGTTTTTTTATCATATATATTAGGCCCCCCAAAATAATATGTCAGTTTATGGTAACAGGAAGAAAAATAGAGTCGGTAGGTCTGCTTTGTTTTTTTCTTTTTTTTAAAACCTTTTCCACCTTGGGTGCGATTTTTTTTGGGCTTTTTACAAATGTTTTTCCTGATGATCCCAAAAAATAGTTTAGGGTTGGGCCAAAAAATTAGGGTCCAGTGGGATACCATAAACAGACAGTTTTTTGCTTGTTATGCCTTACAGACGCTGTTGCACAAAACAGTACAGGTCACAAAGGAGTTATGTCCCTTGATGTCAGTGACAAGTAGCATTGGAGGCTTGCTGATTCAAAGGCCTTCAGGCGAAGCTATATTATATTTTGTAAGTATTTGACTGTCCAAATTGCATCATGGCTGGGGATCAGATTTTATACATGTGTGATTTTTGCCTTGTCAGTTTCGGATCCAGCCATGTTGCTTGTGTTGATGCTAAACTTTTTCATGCAATGGAAAAGTACGTGATCTGATTAGCTACACCCGTTGTCCTGATTCGGCTCTTTGCAGTCCGCTAGACCCTGTTAGCAATGAATAACTAACTAACTAACTGTCTACAACCCCAAAGTGTTAAAGCAAGTTCTAAAACAAGCACTATTTTTCAAATTTTTGTTTTTACAATAGATATTTAGATATGGTCACATGTGAAACACAGTAAAAAATGCTATTTAAAAAACCAACTGTGTGTATGACAAATGTTTTGTAATTTTGGCTGTTCTTTTTGTTACTTGTGTAACTTGACCTTGACTTGCATTTGACATTAATTCTATTTCCAAAGAACTGACTTACAATGATGTCTTCCAGTGAAGAGTCGATGATTTCATAGTTGTCTGGTATGCAGTAGAACTTCTGGGTCTGCAGGTTGAGAAACACATGATGCCCTTCCAGTACGCTGTGTGTATAAGCATGAGTGTTATTGCCACGACCTACGCAAAACAAGGCAAAAGACCTATTACACCAAAGAATAGAGGGGTCAGCTCTGTTCCTTCTCAGCCTGGGTGCAGCACACTGTGGTTGCTGCTGCCAGGACCAACAAACAACACAGACGATGAAGCTAACATTATAGAAAGCAATATATTGTGGAAGAGGGACAGTGAGGTGGGTTGTTTCTCTTGCACTACAACAGTGCTTCACTCTGCCTGCCAAGCTGTGACTGTTAAAAAATGACCCACGTGTTGTCGGCTGTGGCTGAGAAGTATGTTTCACACTCAGTTACAAAGCTACAGGCACTGCAGGCACTGACTGAAACAATTCTCAAGATGGAGACGCTATCACCACCACCACCTATAGATCGATTTGTATCCCGCTGCCATTCTCTCATCTTTTGTCTATGTCTGATCCGTAAGTGTATAAACATTAAACGGCTGTAAATATTTATACTGTTTTTCTTCCTGGGCCTAACCGGGCATATAAATAGCTGTGAATAGGTTTTTGCTATTCTATTTTCTGTCTTTTTTGTCATTTGTGTACATAGTTGTAAATAGTATATTTTTGTCTTTTTTGTAATTTATGTACATAGTTGTAAATAGTCTGTACCTTTACTGTCCCGTCTTTTGGTGTATTGTAGTAAAAGTGATGTTTCATCGAGTGCATGTATTTATATGTAATTCACTATGTAAAGCGTGGTGAGTCTGGTCATAGGCTGGAGTACCCGCTATATAAAAATCCGTTATTATTATTATTATTACCACCACCAAACACCACGACAACAACAGCATTAAAGAAAAAAGTAACACTGACCTTGAAAATACTTTCCACAAACGAGGCAGGCGTAACAGTTGATGTGAGAAAGTGACACAGAACAAAGCTTCTCAAAATCGAAGTCCAGAACAGACCTGACAACAAAAAAGTACAAGACCCCTAGACATTAGTAAATTATTATACAGTGTACGACTGATCTGGATCTGGATAGCCCGCCTGTGGATGTTGATTGGCGGGTGCGCCACAGAAGCCGATGACGACTATCAACGTGACATTTTAGGGTGTGCGCATCTAAGAAAAATCTTTAACAGTAATATTTACACTTCAGCTGGTCTTCTTGCTGCTGTACCTAGCGGTTTTAACAGTCAATTGATACAAGCAATACTGTTTGTCCTTTACAAAATTCATCATATAAGTACGTTAGTCATTACAATTTACAATACAAGCAGCGGTATAAGAATTCATAGTAAGTAGTACTAGTAAGAACAGTAACAACATGGACAGTGGAGCCCTTATAATTGAACTTGATCATCAAATAACACCGCAACAATTAGTAATTCCTGTGGCTAACCACTCGACCAACATTAACAAAATAAATAGGAATCAAGATCCAGATCAAAACAAAATCCAGATTATACCACAGGCTCTGAAGTCTTTTTTTTCATCTTTGTAAACTAGTAGTAGTAGGCCTCCTACATATATATATGTACACTATGTTAGTATGTAATTGAGGAATACGAAAGGTGAGACTTCACCGCCAGTGATAATAATGCACTCACCTATTGATAGTATCAAGATATGGGCATGATCTGCTTCTGTCCTTGTCCACTTTTATTTGTTTTGGAGGAGCTGTAAAAGTAGAAATTGGTGTTGTCCGGTATAAAATAATTATGTTAACTTAAAATGGCTTTTAAGTTTTACTTTTTGGTCATGTTTATGAAGAAGAACAAAAGAAACACTCGATGAACTCACTAAGCATAATAGGTCAAATAATATACCTAAACTGAAAATGAGAGAGGTTAAATCTTAAAAGAACTTTTAAGATGTCTTTTTTTTTTCTCAAAAATTTAATTTCTGTGTAAGTTCTGTAAGTGTTCTTGATTAAGCCGGTGCTCAATTATAATTTTATTGCTGTCGTTGGATGTGGCAAATTTAATAAGATTTTCAGTAGTTGCCTCAACGCTGTTTAATTTGAAATGAAAAAGTTGCTATAACGCCTTTCATTTGCTAACGAAATACCTGTTTCATATTCTTCATTGTCCAGTGACTTTGGACGTTTAGTTGCGTTCACCAGTTTTCTGGGCGCCGCCATTTTCTAGCTGATTGTAGAAAACGTCATCAAGATGCTTTCCGCATAAAATAATAAATCTAAAACGTACAAAACAACGACAGAAAAGTGAAAATTGTGTAAAAAGTTAATAATTTATTTTTAAATTCTTATGTTTTTGCGACCTTAAAAGCTGAATTTATAATGATTCCAAAATATTTGGGAATAAATACATTGATAAATGTTTCAAATTATCTTTTGTTACGAGATTATACACATTTCTGATGACGTTTTTTTCAGTCGGGGGGTACAGAAACGGCGGTATCTTTTTTTTTTTAACGATGGCTACGGCTCGAATCAACATGCAGCATGGATTCATGAAATCTATAATAAAAAATCAAGTTGATAGGTGAGTTTCGGACATCCCGTGTTTTAATACAGATTTTTTGCAGAATTTCATTTATTGGTTGATTCTAATTCCTTTGAAATTCACTCACTGATCAGCTCAGCTGATCAATTTTCACTATGAAATCAAGAGCCAGTTTTTTTGGTTTACAAAGACTCACTAAAGCTGGAAAGTTATGTGGTCATAAAACTTAGATACCTTTGTTTAAAATTAGAAGACCTGTACCAGGAGACAAAATTGCCAATAATACAGTGATACCATACCGTTTATGATATACGTACAGACAAAACTATATCCTAAATAAAATTGTTAACTTACAGTGATCAGGTTGGTTTGGGGAGTCAATAGGTAAATGACTGATTGATCAGAAAATCAATAGGTCATTTTCAAAATCAATAGGTCAAAAAACTAAATTATCAGAATATCAATAAGTCCTTTTTAAAATCAATACTTACAAAAAAAGTTATGCTGTTATATCAACGCCATGGAGAAATCTTTCATTCACTGAACACGAACAAAGACAATTAACGGTTTTTTATTTGCTGAATTGAGATCATGTCTATCTCTCTTCTCTCTCGATCAGTTACCACCGAAGTGAACTGTCAACTGTTACTCAGCACTACATGCAGATGGGGGTGGCTTATGGGCTTGTGTTAGTGTCAGGAGGCATCTTGGCTTTGCAGCCCTCCATGCCTCGAGAGCACTCATCAAGTCCACCTCCCCCAGCTTCACTGACAAAAGTTTGCTCTGTGTTTGAGGATTTAGTCTGTTTCTCAGCCCAGTGAGGATGCGGTTCTGGGCTGAGAAACCTCTTTCACAGTCAGCAGTCTACACTGGACATGTAATGGCAAGTGCAGCCAGCTTAATGAGGTTGGGGAACTCGTCTCCATGCAGCCGTTTGATCAGCTGCCAGAGAGGAGCTATCAGACCTGTTTCATACTCATGGGAGTGTACAAGGTCTTTTACTGCACTCCACTCTGCCCTAGTGGCAGCAGGAGAAACCACTGGTTCGGAGGTCTTGTGATGAATCGTGGGGTCTCCCTCCTCTTTCCAGATGTGTGTCTGATATCTTATATCCTTATATTTTCTGAGCGAAGTTTTTATTCAAAACAATGAATAGAAAACGGAAATGGGGTTACCTAGGCTAACGAACTGTCTTTTAAAACAATAACTTGCAGAAGTGAAACGAAATAAGTAACCATACAGTCTCTGCTTGTTTTTGACACAACGCAAAGTGTACACGAATGTCTGATTGGCCGAGACTAGTTTCAGTTTAGTTCCGATCCCAAATTTTAGTAGGCGATGATGTCATTATGTCACTTGCCATCTGCAAAGTCGTGAATCGTGATATTTTAAAATGCCTCCAAAAAAGTGCCCGAAAAAGGAAAAAGGCCAAACTAGACTGTTATTTAGCGTTTCGCGCGGTGAGAAACTAGAAAATGTCAGCGCATCGCGGGAACAAGAAGTTACTGCTCAGGCCGAAATAGTTCAACTCAATCCGAGTCCAGAGCAAAAGCGAAAGTCCAATGATCTGAATAAATTGAGGTCAGCGAGGATGATGTATCCTTTTGAAAATGGTCATAGGCTTGACTGACTGCCTGGAAAATCAATAGGTCGTATGACCGACTCACTGTCAAGTCAATAGGTCATTTCAAAATTCTATGGGTAAAATGCCGAAAACCGACGTCCATCCTGATCACTGAACTTATTGTAATTAAGTTTTTGTTGTAGATGTCTAAGATGATGGATCATCTTCAGCTTTGTGCAAAACAATAATTATGACTATTGGTTCGTGCAGAGATAACTATGACAAGGAAGTGAAGGCGAAGATGGAGAACTCAGGGCATCCAAAGTATCGACCCCAAAAAGACAAAACCAAGAAACCAGAGAAAAAAGTCTATGTTCCACCTTGTTTGAAAAAGGGTTGGTATCATTCCAGTCATTAAATCATTGTTTATCTTTACAATACAAATACAATTGCAATACAACTTTATCGTCTGATTAAAAAACGGACATTTTTCTTTTGCTTACAGCCCATGCAACAACGTTTTAAAAGTCAACCAGACCAAAAGTCAAACCCCAGACCTCCCTTCAGACCACACCCTCACCCGCACTCCTGCCCCCATCCACATAAAGTCAACTATCACTCCTTCAGCATGCATTAGCAATGACAGTATTCTTCAATTTCTGGCCTTTGTTATCACCATTCTTAGATTCATGGTCGAGAAGTCAAGGTTAGGGTTAGAAGTTAGGTTTAATAATCCATAAATAATGAGGAGTGGGGGTAGAGCTAGATCTTGATTGCTAATAATATGGGTACTATGCTTTCTGTATGTGGGTGATTTGTGTGTGTGTGTATGCGTGTTTGTGTGCGCGAGTAAATTCTTTCTTATTTCCTTGTCTTGATTTCTTTCAGAAACCAAGCAATTTTTGTTTCTGCTAGAGTTTGAAGACAGGAGTGGAAAGATTCATTCGGTTGAGGTGTTGAAGGTAAGGACAGTCAGCAGTGGGATTGAGAGTATTTTGGGTCCTGTGCGTTAGACGTTGGGGTGCTGTGTGGGGGAATAGATTCTTTGCCTTAATCGGGCTGCAAGCTGCTACAAGGATGACAGAGGCAGTCAGCCCGAAAGTCAAGCTGACCCGATCTTAGTGTTAGAGGCTGTTGAGCAGTGATGCACAAGTTGCCCGGACACCGGACATTGACCGCTTGATTTTTTAAATGTCCGATTGTGAAACCTCAAGGCGGACACTTTGTCCGATTAAAACGATGGCGAGTCGGACACGTGTCCGATAGTTTTCGCGTATTTTGCATAGATGGCGAAATGTTTATGCCTCGCTAGACGGTAAACCAAACGTCGTCTGCATGCTGAAACGTATACATGCCTTATCTCCCTTGTCATCGCCTGCGTGGGATTGCTATTTTTATCCCGAGTCACAAAGCAACACAGCCAACCAGCGCCCTTGAAACATATACAGCTTTGTTTTAGTCAATCGGTGCTCGCGACTTGAGTTTACGTTGGATCTGTGTTGGCGTTGTACTTGTACTTTTGGTAAGCCAAACATTCGATCGAAATTATCGGAAATGCCTGCGAAAAAAAGACTGAAGGCGGATAAAAAACAAATCACAATCATCGTCTTATTTGCGGGTAATTCAGCTCCCAGCACATTAAAAGAAGCAGAGCCTACACGATCTGTGGAGGATTCTTCCGATGCCGATGGTCGCGAGGCCGAGAAACCGTCAACTTCTAGTCAGCCTACTAGTACTCGTGTTGATCGCGTTTTTCAGAGGATGTAACATTTGACGATGAAAAAAATGCCATGTTCTGTACGGTATTTAAAAGTTCTGGTGTGGCGAAAAACTTGTTTACTCGCGGCTGCTTTAACTTTTTTTTTTAAAAGTGCATTGGAAGATCATTTGACTACAGCTAGTCACAAACTAGCAATCCAAGTGCCCCAAGAGCAACAAAATGAAGAGGCTTGTGAGGATCTAATGTTGACAAATCAGGAGGAGGCAATGATCACCACAGCATGAGCTGTAAACTGGCTAATAAAAGAAAATCTGCCTCATGAAATTTGGCTCTGTTATGCAGCTTTTGAAAGACAGTAACGCAGAAAGCAAGAGAAAACGCTACATTTTAAAGAATTGAACTTTCACTGTTTCGAAGTGCCTCTTTACTGTTCAGTATTACCAAATAAACAACAAGACTTTTTGGCAACAATGCCAGTGTCCTATTACTTTTTTGTGTTCAGGACATCATGTCCTATTGTTTTCTTGTGTTCAGGACATCATGTCCTATTAGGGTCCCAAAACATGTGCATCACTGGTTGAGGCCTACTGCTGCACACAGACTGACAGAGGCTGACGAGGCCTACTGCTGCACACAGAGGCTGTTGAGGCCTACTGCTGCACACAGCCTAGAGTTGACAGGTCTCTGACTCAGCTAGTGTAAACAGGCATGCTTACCCATACGGAATTTCCGTATTTTTTCTGGAAATGTGAAAAACTCGGCAAGCGCTGCGGAAAATACTTGTTTTACGGTCCAGAAATACATAAAAACAACATTAGGAAAAGAAATCAAACTCGTTGGCCTGTGGTAATGCGCCGCGTGACGTTTTTCCGAAGACAGCCGAACCCGATTCAATGCGCAGTCGCAGTAGAGACACGTGGCATCAAAGTTTCCGGTAGAGGTACCGAAGTTTGCCGAACCAGTTTTTGCGCAGTTGCAGTGAAGATCTGTGCTCGTGAGACAGAATTCAAAACATGGAGTCCAAGCAAATGGCTAAGCAAAGTGATTGTGAATCTGAATCTTCAAAGAAATCGCGCAAGTGGCAGACATATATTGCCTCGTATTCGGAAAAGTGTCCTTTCGTTATTCGCGGCAGCACTGACTCAAAGGTACGATTTATGCCAACGACTTTGGCATCTCCGCCGGTGGTATGAACCGTAATCAATCAGCATGTTGAAGCACAGGCTCTGAAGTCTTTTCTTTCATCGTGGGTCTCCTACATACATACATAGTATAATTGAGGCCTATGAAAGACGAGACTTCCCAGCCTGTGGTGGAAGGCCCACAGCATATCAAGAATTACAAGGCTTTGAAGAAGAAAAAGAAGATTGTGGCAGTAAATTAATCTATAATTCTTCGCATAATATCAAAAAGGATGAGTGCAGAAACAATAGGTAAGGTAGTAAAAGTAAAACGGAAATCATAATAGTAATACTGAAATTTGAAAAAGCTAATACTGAAACTTCAAATTGAGGGTAGGTATGCCTGTGTAAAGGTCACCTGGTCTGTGGCATTAACTGTTTGCTCTTGATTACCAGCTTGGATGGGACCAGTTAGTACTTGGATGGTACCACTGAGAAGCACAAAGAACGAATCAAGCGAGCCACACACGTCATTCCACCCACTGTGAATGGGGACCTGGCTCAGTTTAGAACCAAGGAAGGAGAGGTAGCTAGGGGGAGGAGGTGGGCACCATCCTCATGATGCTGGCCATAACAAATGGATAATGTTTGTTAATGATTTGACAATTTTTATTTGTTCATTGATTTACTTGTATTGGCGTTCTGCTTATCAAATGTTCTTTCTTTCGTTTTTCATTTCATTTATTTGGTTACTTCCAGGAGGACACAGCAGACAGCGTAGCTAGACAGTTGGGCGGCTCTTGCAACCTCAAGCCTGCGTACATCTCCGCTCTTTCTGACAGAATACAGGAAGAGATGGACAAGCGCTTGTGACCCTGATTTACTCACAAGACAATGGCAACAGGCTTTATAAATTGTGAACCATCAGCATGCTGGTTGTGACTTCAGCCTCAAACAAACAATTAAATCATGTGCTTTATGGAGTTGTGAACGACCATTCTTGAGTTTTGACACTTTGCCTGATAACAATCTATAAAAGAGTTGGTTTGCTGGAGAATTCTAAGGTTATAGTTCTAACATAGAACAATGTCAGCATTTTACAAATTGGGGACATAGTGTCAACATTTTGTGAACTAGGAAAATGGTTGTAGTAATTCATAAAATAATCCTGGATCGTTGGTGTTTTGTAAAAGTATATATTCCTTCTGCAGGATGTGGAAACAGACTGCAATCTTAAGCCCTAAAGTATCATGGCTATTATATAAAGGCTAGTGAATTGATAGTAGATTGGTAGGCATTACTCCCACTAATGCAGTCTCTTGAGTAACACAGAATACATTTGGGCTAGTATTACAATACTTTCACGTGAATCGCTTATCAGAGTAAATTCATAGCTTCAGTGAGTGTAAATCAAGGTCTAGTCAGTAAACGCAGGCATCCATCGCTGGGACTTTACAGATCCTGACGCTCATGTCCTAGTCAGCTGAGTGCCGGCTACATATGTACATTTATATACACCCAGTATGCACTAGGTCCTTTCTCCCCAATCCCCGGTCATCCAGGATTGTGCTCAACTGTCAGGATCTTTAAAGTTCATATGATGGAATGCGTGCATGCCAGACTAGACCTCAGTTTATACTCTCATCCAAAGGAGTAGGAGTGCAGTGTCTGTTTTTTTTTTTTTTTTTTTATTAAAATTCCCCTACGCCAATAATGTGTTTAAACCACTACCTGTATCATTGCTGCTGGGTCAGGATATCTGAAAGCAGATAAACTGGCCAAAAAAAACCTCTTTGAATTGGGCTCACTTGTTCTGAGATGTTAACAACAGCCAATAACCCATCTTATCTCATTATATATGGTGCTATGCATTTATAAAAAGATCAACTCATCATTATTAAAATCGTATGCATCTTATCATTTTGAGTGCAGTCTAGTTTTGAATATCTTTTTTTTAATCTGTGGTATTGTTTGTATCATGACACCTCTTGTGGTATGTGTGTGGTGGACTGTTTGTGTGTTTGTTGATTGTGTGTTTGTCACTTTGTGTGGAGATTTATTTTCATACATATATGTGAGCGTGTTCTATTTTTTGCTTGTTTTATTATCTTATTTTAAAAGGGGTCAGAATGCTGTGTATGCAACTTGAAACCTGGTCACAATTTTTATGTAAGGAACCATCGGTGCATGGTAGCTTTATGGAGAATGTTCCTGAATTTGTACAAGTGTAAACGTTTTTAGGTTTCCTTATCATCAGTATCCTTTATATTTGTATTTCATTAACTTAATGCCTTCTGCAAGGTATCCTATGCATTGGGCAGGTGGACAAAATCACCTCGTGTTTGTTTTGTTTTGTTTTAATTTAAATTTCTGATGGCTTCTAGTTCTACATAGACTGTGCTGCTGAGGTCAATAACTGACATTATTTTTCAGGGTACATTTTTTGTTGGGGACAATTTTGTTTTCTTCCAGTATTTGGAATCTGTATGCAGTTGGCCACTGTCATAGGGGGCGATCTGATCACTGAAATTTATTGACTAGTTGTCAAGATCTAAAAATGATTTCTGTACATCGTATTTCAGCCAGAAAGTGAATGATAGTACTGTAATTTCATTACTGTGAAACGTTAACTGTTAAGACACTGTTGTATGATTTCTGAGTGGCAATATATGATTGTCGTCTTGGACGATGCGGAAAATCTAAATATTTTGATGTCATTTGGAAGAAATTGTTCTGTCAATTGTGGCTGCTATGTGCAAGAAGGTGCAGAAGCATTTTAAAATTGTTTTTAAATGGAAGATCACAAGTCATTTTGAAGTTTTGCTCAATAATTTTGTCTGTAATATCTGTCAACTCTCTGATCCATTTAATGCATTAGGGACCTTTCCGAAGTGAGTGATTTTTGTTGTGAAAGGGATTCTGCACTACTTTCTGTCCTTGATGTCAGGAGTTTTTGCTCTCATTAGTATGCAAAGGTGAAAGTTCACGAAATCTTTCTTGGTGGTTTAGTGGGAAAGGACTTCATGGTATATTTTGTTTGACATCCAGAATGACGTGACTATGTAAAAGGGACTTTACTCAACCATTTTAAACGTGAAAATGGGGATCTGCACTTGTTTTGAGACTTAGAAAGTAGTTTGCAGTGAAATACGGGAAAGTGGTCCAGTTCGTCATTGCTTGGCGTATGAAGCCGCCTCACCACTATGTTCTCTTTTTGTGGTCGCCATGAGGCGGCTTCATACGCCATGCAATGACAAACTTGACCTATTTCCAGTACCTTCCTTCAAATTATGTTCCAAGTCTCAATCAAGCAAGTGCAGGTGCAGATTCACGTTTTCATGTCTAAAATAGTTGAGTAAGGTCCCTTTTACAAAATCACATAATTTCATACAATTACAAGCCATGTAATAAACAAAATATACCCATGAAGTCAACTTAGTGAGAAAGTCCTTTTACATGAAACCACCAGGATAGACTTCATGAACTTTCACCTTTGTATAGTTATAAGAGCATAAACTGCTGACATCATGGACTGAAAGTAGTGCAGAAACACTTTCACAACGAAAATCACTTACTTCCAAAAGATCCCTAATCACTCGCTTATCCTATCCTATCCCGTAACTCGGAGGTCGTAGGGGCACCGCAGATGATCGTTTAACCAGCGTACTCATCTTTCCTTGTCCTCAGCAACCCTGATTGTTTCGCTCAGTGTCAAACCAGTCCATTCTCGAATGTTGTCCTCACACCTCATTTTCGGTCTCCCTCATTTTCTACCTCCTTGCACTGTGCTTTGCAGGATGGTCTTTGCAAGACCTGATGATCTGGTGACGTGGCCATACCATCGGAGTTTAAGTTTTTTCACCACTGTGAGCATGTCATCATGTTGTCCAATGCCTTGTGTGATGGTCTGTCGGACTTCGTCGTTGGTGATGTGTTGGGTATAGGAAATGCCCAGAAGTCTTCTGTAGCACCTCATCTCCATACTTTGTATTCTTCGTTGGAGATCTGCTGTGAGGACCCATTGTCATGATCCCTAATCACTTGCTTTCAAAAGGTCCCTACTAGTCACTCGCTTCCAAAAGATCCATAGTATTATTAATCAATGTGAACGTAACAAAAAATTTTTTTGCTAAACACCTCTGCTACCGTCCATATATAAATTTATACCCTTATACTGTGAGCATGTAAACTCACATTATCTCTGGACATGGTTACATGTTTTTGCAAAAATGTATATGTGTGTGTGTATGTGAGAGAGAGAGAGGGGGGGGGGGGAAGAGAGTATCAGGACACTCGATACTTGAAGAATTAATTGTTGCATCAATGTTTTTATTGGCAAAGAAGCGTTCCCATTCTGTTTGTGCAATAAATGTGCTGTCTTTCTTTATATATTGGTAGCTTACTTCCCATTATCGTGGAATAGAAAATATCAAAACTGGAAAATTATTTGTGTGACTGCCTGAAATTAATTGATTTTTGTAGGGTACGGGTAAAGGAGGGAGAGGAGGGTGGAAGAAATTGGTTTACACCAAACTACTAAATTCCACAGACTCAGCAGAATTATTTGTTTATTTTTGTTCCCCCGTTGGGGTGTCGGGGGTTTCAGTATAAATAGTATCCCCACTTTCTGGAAATTTAGTGCTTTAAATTCCCACTGTTGCTGTCTTTCTCATTTGCTCTTTCTCATTCCTGCTCTGTTCTATCAATCTGCTATACTATCGTCTTCTTCGCTAGACCAGTCTCCTACCTTTTTTCTTGAAAACTCTTCCGGGACAAGACTCCTTATTTGTGTATGATGTCTGTTGGATCAGCTTGGGAATATTGGACGCTTTCTGCCAGGTGGTCACTAGGGCTTCCTATGATGTTATTATTTAGCTATGTAGGCATTTTATATGTATGTGTTTTGTTGATAATGTATAATGATGTTTGTATTCTATTTTGTTTTTGTAAACGGGGGTTCGATAAGTTGGGGTGAAGCCTCAGCCGTCCCCTGCGTGGGATGTCTTTATTTATTTATTTATTTAATCGTTCCTATATAGCGCTTTTCCAGCTCAAGAGCTGCTCAAGGCACTGGCCGATACAGGATCTAACTCAGGCCGCCCGAGACGCCCACCCGCAGCCTTCGGGCGCATGGTCTGACGCCCGGACAACTGAGCACAATCCTGGGCAGCCAGGGATGGGGGAGAAGGACCTAGGTGCATGCTGGGTGTTTTCTTGTCACTGGCACTCACCCGTCTAGGACATGAGCGTCAGGATCTTTAAAGTCCGTTATGATGGAATGTATGCGACACAGACTAGACCTCGGTTTATACTCTCATCCAAAGGAGTAGGAAAACAGGAGTAAAGTGTCTTTCCCAGGGACACACCACAATGGCCCGGCCAGGGCTCGAACCCGGGTCCTTCCGATCCGCAAGCCGAAGCACTACCATTAGACCACATGCCTTTATTGTAAAGTGACTGGCTGGTGGAGGGCATTCAGTTTTCCCACTAGGGTTATTTCAGCAGATCTTTTATGCGGATTGGGGGTTGTCCGGTCCTGATTTGGCTCAGAAGAGTCCGCTGGACCTAAAGCAACAATTATGTAATGTAATGTTTATTTTTGTTTTTAATGTTATCTTATTTTGTATATCTGCCTTGAAATGTGCAGTAGAAAGAAATCCCTTTTTTTTTAAGCAGACTCTGCTATTGTGATGTTGAAAGTGAGTTTTGAGTACATGATTTGGATATGAAATCGGATGTGATAATGAATGTTAGCTTATTTTGACAAAATAAATGTGTTGTTTGTATTTCAGTCTGTTGTCTGTTTATTTTTTACTGGATTGTCGTGTTATGTAACTATTACCACAGCAGAACACGCACTCGCACGCACGTACAAACATGATCCTTTCTGGAAACAAGAGTGCTCTATGATGCTTTTTATCACGAAGAATCCCTACAAGGGAGATAATACAACTGCCCTTGCCCCTGAACCAAAATGGCAGCTAAAAATCTGGTAGTGGCTGCAGGACTGATAGTTTTTCGCCGTTTAAACGAAAACATCGAGTATCTTGTCATGAAACACTCCCGAGGTGGACATTGGGGTACACCCAAAGGTAAACAATTAGACTATCTTGATTTGAACGGCGTTTTTATTTGAAAAGCCAAAGTTCGTTGAGTCGCACTCACAGGCTCTGAAGTCCCCTGCTAGTTAGTTGCTACTTTCAATATCGATATAAAAGGAATACAGTGAAACCTCTCTACAACGACCTTGAAAGTTGAAAATGTTGACAGAAATCGGTCTTTATAGAAAGGGGTCTTTACAGAGGGGTAGAGAGTTTACCTTTCACTACATCTTTTTCTGTTACATGTATTAAAGAACTGTGTATTGTTTACAACACACCACACAATGACACATACACCTCAGAAAAACTGTGTACTGAATCCACACATTGCATTTAATACAATAATATTTTGTCTGTCTGTCTCCCTCTCTCTCTCTCTCTCTCTTGCTCCATTTCTTTCTCTCTCGCTATCTGTCTGTGCCGCACATGGGATGTGAATCACATGAAATCCACACCCCATACGAGTAGAGGCTGGCCGCTTTTGTAACAGGATGATGTCAAAATTACGAAAGGTTAACAGCTGGCATAAGATCGTAGCCGTGGTGGGCAGGCAAAAAAGGTCACTACCAGATCCTATCTGTGCTGCACTTGTAATGTGATTGTGAATCACTTGAAAACACCCCATACAAGTAGACACCGGCATGTGATGTAACAGGATGACGTCAAACTTATAGAAGATTACTTTATAGGTAGGTACTTGTCTGACTGTGCTGAACAAGATCGTAGACAGTTTTTATTGTGCAGTCATGCCGAGAAAGTCGCTATACGGTCTGCAACAATCGGTCGTTAGACGTTAGAGCGAGGTAGTCGCTACACTGATGACAGCAATATAAGGAAATACATCGGTTAAAATAAAATGGGTCATTGTGGCGGGGTAGTCGTTATAGAGGGGGGGGAGGGAGGGTCGTTGTGAGAGGTTCCACTGTATAGATAAAATCATAATAATTGATATTAAAAGTAAGAAGAGACTTCAGAGCTGATGGTTGACTCCTCTAACTTATTGCTTTGGAAAACAATTTACAATCATTAACACTATTGATGTTAATAGTCCATACTAGTTTAAGCCCACTGTTTAGTTTAGTTTAGTTCATAGTTGAGAGGGACTTATGCCTCGCGGTTTTTTGAATGTCCCTTTTATTTTGGGCATTTTTACTTGTCCGGTTCCATTTGTGGTTGTTCGGGAATACTAAAGATAGTATGCTAATCATACTGAAATGTGAATTTCTGTATGGAAGTGACCTTTTCCAGAAGATTTGTAAAGGTGTTAGGTTGTTAGCTCTTTTAGTGTCAACTGGCAATTTATTCCACACGGGCGCAATTCTGTAGGATGTTGTTGGTGCATTGTAGTAAACATATGAATTATTTTAAGTTCAGGCACACTTAGGTGTTAACTTTCTGGACATTCATAAATTATCAAATAATTATGTGCTTCTGAAATGATTTGCCTACTGTGTTTTAACTGTCACAGGTATATGTTTAGGGTTAGGGGATTGGTTATAACATCTGATTTTTTTTATTAATTTCTTTTTAATCACGTTTAACTTCAAACTGGACAACAACAAAAAAAAGGTCTATTAATTATTTTAAACCTTGTATTTTCTTTTGCAGGTCATGTGGATCCTGGGGAAACTGAATTTGAGACAGCATTAAGAGAGACCTCAGAGGAAGCGGGCTTGAAGAAAGAACAACTTAGAATCTTGGACAACTTCCAGTCAGTCTTGCACTATCAAGCCTTCGGAAAACCCAAGAAGGTCATTTTCTGGCTTTCGGAGCTGGTAGATAAAAAAGCGAAAGTGACCCTGTCATACGAACATTCTGAATACAAATGGGCAGCGTTAGAGGAAGCTGTTCCCCTTTTAGAGTTTGAAGACATGCAGAGGGCCATCAGAGAAGCACACGAGTTCATCACAAAATCGTCTTAGGGATTTAGTTTCTTTTACTAAATCCCTATGTGTGACTCAATGTATTAAAAATTATTGAAAATAATGTAAATTAATTTTATGTTATTTATTGAATTCAGTTTGACATTGTGTGACTGCATTGCTCTATAAAAGTGTGTGTGCATGTGCGTTTGTAAAGTTCCAGTCATACCTACCCATTTTCATAAGATTTATCCGGTCACATGCTGCAATAAAAGTTGTACAAAAGGCTTACGATGAAATCTAATGTGAATCCATCGTCGGTTCAGAGGATAGAACATGTTGTAATTCCTGCGATGAAATCACAAGTTTGGACCAACCACAATGTGCTGTGTGCTCTTGACATTGCATCTGAAGTAATGGCTGTACCCATCATCGTCTCCTCTGTCAAATTTCCTCCTCATCTGCTACTAAAGGCTCCGCCACACATGCCGATTGTGCAACGATTTTGTTTGCGATCCGATCCCGGTCGCTACGTGATGACGTCAGAATTCCTACTTGCCTGCGGTCCGATTTGCAATCGGCTGAGTATCATGCGATTAGAGCCTGTTCTATTCTGCTGTGCAAAATCGGCCCCGGTTGTAAACTTCCAACCAATCAGAATGCGTCCCGTGTTCATTGTCAACTTGGCAGCACAAACGAAGCTGATGATAGGTGAGTGGAAATGCAACCACAGGCTGGGAAGTCTCGTCTTTCGTAGACCTCAATTACATACTATATATGCTATACTACGTACCTATGTAGGAGGCCCACGAGCTTTCAAAGACGAAATAAAAGACTTCAGAGCCTGTGATGCAACCCGCGATGTTTTGTATGGTTTTGATTTGTTTTTCCATTACGTTTTTATTTTTAAATCGTTTTTGTAGCATGTAGAGACATTTTTTCTGCTGTGGTTTCAGACTAGATGGTGAGCTGTTGGATGGGGATGGTGAACTGTTGGATGGGGTTGGGGATCGTGTACACTGACACTAGTGAAAGTGAATATAAACAATGCACATTGTGTGGAAGTTTCGGGTCGACTTGATCGGAAATGTGTGGCAGTGCTACCGGTTTTGGAGCCCGGCCCGATCGCACTTCAATCGAAACGGATCCCAAATTCGATCTAGAATCGGCCTTCAAACCGGTATGTGTGGCGGGGCCTTAAAACAGCTAAATATGGCAATCAATCTTCTCTCTTACTGTCCTCCAAACTGCTCAAACTCCAACTGTTGTCCATAGCTTTCACAACATGTAGGTAGCAACAAGGGAGAGCACTACAGTACCAAGGAAAGAAGTCTGTGCGCGAGCAGCAGTGAACACCAACTACCGCCCCTGTCCTATGGAATTAATTTTAGTGTGTGACCGGTTGCTTGGTGCTATCAGTCCCGAGATGAAATCGCATGGAACAAATTGTATGATTTAATCTGGGCCTTTAGTGTTAAGATGTGCCATCTTAATTATTGTTTTATTTGTATGCATTTTGTAATGATGTGGTGCATTTGTGAGTGGGAAGTTGTGGACCTGTAATCGTATATGTTGAACTAAGTGCCAGAGGGGTGTGTGTGCATGTGTGTGTATGTTCATGTGTGCGTGTGTTGCCAACATCAGCGCAATGCATATTCATTCCTTGTGAAATGATCATCGTTGTCTCTTGGTGAAATAAAATCTGTATTGTGTATTTACATGTAGTCAGTAATTGATTTGGCGTTATGTTGTGTGTGTGGAAGAGGATGGAAATTTAAAAAAAAAAAAGGGGGGGGGGGGGGGTTGTTTTGGCTGGGAGAGGACAATTTGAGTGAACTTAACTAGTGCATGTGTTGATGACATTTGGTTTATTTATATATATATATATATCTGTCATAACGAAATTTCAGAATTCATAAAATAGCAGCTGATCGAGTTGCCAAGAAAGTGAATTCGGGAGGCTATTGACAGAATAGTTAAGGGCTTTTCAAAGTTGACAAATTCCTGAAATAGGCAATCCATTTCATGAAAACGGATGTCGATTTCATGAAAAACCTTTGTTGCCGATTTTATGAAGTCGGTGAAAATGAACGACATTGTAAAAGCATTACAATGTACTACATCACAATAATTACCTGATGGATGGTACCTGTTCATGCCTTTATAAGTATCCACTTGGTGTCTGATCTACATTTCACTACCCCCGTTGGGGTGCCGGGGGTTTCAGTATAAATAGTATCCCAACTTTTTGGAAATTTAGTGCTTTAAATTCCCACTGTCGCTGTCTTTCTCATTTGCTCTTTCTCATTCCTGTTCTTTTCTATCAATCTGCTATACTATCGTCTTCTTTGCTAGACCAGTCTCCTACCTTTTTTCTTGAAAACTCTTCCAGGACAAGACTCCTTGTTTCTGTATGAGGTCTTTTGGATCAGCTTGGGAATATTGGACGCTTTCTGCCAGGTGGTCACTAGGGCCTCCTATGATGTTATTATTTAGCAATGTAGGCATTTTATATGTATGTTTTCTGTTGATAATTTAAAATGATGTTTGTATTCTATTTTGTTTTTGTAAATGGGGGTTCGATAAGTTGGGGTGAAGCCTCAGCCGTCCCCTGCGTGGGATGTCTTTATTGTAAAGTGACTGGCTGGTGGAGAGCTTTTGGTTTTCCCACTAGGGTTGTTTCAGCAGATCTTTTATGCAGATTGGGGGTTGTCCGGTCCTGATTTGGCTCGGAAGAGTCCGCTGGACCTAAAGCAATAATAATGTAATGTAATGTAATGTAACTTTTCACTGTCACTGTCATGAGTTGACAGTTACCTGTGCGATAAATGCAGGAATGTATGCTTACCGACCGCAGACTCCATATTTGATCATAAGTTGAGCAGCCTCGCACGAAAGCGATTGGTTCACAATGGGTAACGATTTTCACATGCACCATTGATATTCACCTAAAGCAAAAGTCAGCTGAAAGATATTTACTCCAGTTGGCCTTGAAGTCCAAAATATATCAATTTTGTTCAATCGGTTGCTCATTTAACGAATTCATCAACTTTAAAAGCCAATTTCAACTAAATCGGCAACTCAGCTGCTTATTTCACAAAATCGTCAGTTTCACAATTATATATATATATATATATATATATATATATATATATATATATATATATATATATATATATATATATATATATATATATATATATGAAATTTTCTTGATACTAATAATCCGTCGTAAAATCATATTCATGATATTGGTAGATAAGTATATATTTTCATATACCTACACTAGAACAAAATGAATTATTTTGACATATATGCCTCAATCCATTGTTTTAAAATTATTATAATTTACTATTATTATTATTATTATTATTATCTGTGGTAGAAAGCGTCCAATATCCACAAGCTGACTTAACAGACCTCACACACAAATGAGTTTTGGGAGAGGTTTCAAGAAGACAGGTAGGTGACTGACATATTTAAAGAGTGAATACTGTAGACAACAGAAAACAAAAGCCGAGGCAGAAATACAAGGAGTGATACAAAAGAGTAATTTTGAAGCACTACATTTTCACAAAATGGGGGAACTATTTATACTTAAAGATCTCCCTGTATCCCCACTAAAAAATTCTGTTTAAGGTAACATAGGGGAAAAAAAACGGTCAGTAGGTATATATAAGGCTTTTTTTTCCCCCTAAACCTTTTCACCTTGGGTGCAATTTTTTTGGCTTTTCTCATTTTTATTTCCAGACGATCCCCAAATAAAAGGTTAGGTGCAGGCCAAAAAATTAGGGTTGGTCGGAATACCGTAAACATATTTTTTGTTTGTTTGGGCCTTATAAATGCCATGTGTTATAAAAAAAAGTTTTTTAAAAATAAAAAAATTTTGAATGGATGTTGTGACAAAAGATTCAATGGAGGCACTGATTTTTTAAAAATTCTAAATTCATGGTAAATAAATGTTTTTAAAAAGTCAGACTGATGCATTTAATGTATTTTCTAAAAACATGTGTCTTATATTATGCATGCAAGAATTGGGATTTGGGAAATAAATCACCCAAACCAAATCGCCAGTAAAAATAAAGCTAAAAACCACAGGCAAAACAGATTTTCAATACGTTGTTTTTTTTTATTTGCCATTTATTTAAAAATGAAATGCAACTATTTCCAAAATTATCTGGAAATACAATTTTTTTGAACAAACTGGCAAGTAATAACATGTGCAATCTGCAACGTAAAAATCACTCCATTCCTCAGTTTCCACAACCCTGACACTGAGAAATTCCACTCTATTTCTCATTTTCCACAATATCCACGAGAAAGGAACAATACTGTTCTTTGACAATGCCATTTACGCCAAAATAAAACAAACTAAATCAGCTTGGCAAGTGTAAAGACCACAACACCAGCTGCTGCATGCTAAAACTACAGCCAAGTTTGGAGCATACGTTTCACTGAAATCACTGAAAACGTTTCATTGGGTAATAATGGTAACTGAGTTTTCGCAGTGCCGAGGTAGAACAAAAATCTAACCAAAAAAAACCAAGGAAAAAAATCATTACATTCCTTTTTTGCAGATTTGCCACACACAAAAAAAAAGTTAACATAGTTGCTGATCATATATTAGTATTAACTTGATAAAACATAAAATGTAGCTACTGTCAATGAACAAACAAAACCGATAGTAGGTCCTTAGGTTATATCGAAGCAAGGCACGGTGGAAGGAGGCAGAAGAAGAGGGAGACAGAATAAAAGGTGGGAAGGCAACATTCGAAAATGGACTGGCTCGACACTGAGTAAAGAAATGAGGACTGCTGAAGACGGAGAAAGATTAAGTATGCTGGTTAACCAATCATCTGTGGTGCCCCAACGAACGACTTTTGAGTTAAGGGATCGGATAGGATAGGATAGGATGGATATACATTATTTATGTTTTAGTTTATATGGACACTAGGAAATTGCCACAAGGCATACATTATTTATGTTTAGAGCCACAGCAGTTGTACACAAACAATACAGGAACAAGGAGTAATTACCCGCAGCAGTATACAACATTTTGATAAACCAATAGAATAAAAACCAAAACCTACATTACATTACATTATTATTGCTTTAGGTCCAGCGGACTCTTCCGAGCCAAATCAGGACCGGACAACCCCCGATCCGCATAAAAGATCTGCTGAAACAACCCTAGGGGTAAAACCGAAAGCTCTCCACCAGCCAGTCACTTTACAATAAAGACATCCCACGCAGGGGACGGCTGAGGCTTCACCCCAACTTATCTAACCCCCGTTTACAAAAACAAAATACAATACAAACATCATTATAAATTATCAACAAAACACATACATATAAAATGCCTACATTGCTAAATAATAACATCATAGGAAGCCCTAGTGACCACCTGGCAGAAAGCGTCCAATATTCCCAAGCTGATCCAACAGACCTCATACACAAATAAGGAGTCTTGTCCCGGAAGAGTTTTCAAGAAAAAAGGTAGGAGACTGGTCTAGCGAAGAAGACGATAATATAGCAGATTGATAGAACAGAGCAGGAATGATAAAGAGCAAATGAGAAAGACAGTGACAGTGGGAATTTAAAGCACTAAATTTCCAGAAAGTGGGGATACTATTTATACTGAAACCCCCGGCACCCCAACGGAGTGACTTTTGAGTTAAGGGATCGGATAGGATAGGATAGGATGGATATACATTATTTATGTTTTAGTTTATATGGACACTAGGAAATTGCCACAAGGCATACATTATTTATGTTTAGATCCACAGCAGTTGTACAAAAACAATACAGGAACAACGAGTAATTACCCGCAGCAGTATCCAACATTTTGATAAACCAATGGAATAAAAACCAAAACCTACAAGCATTCAAAATTTACAATAATCAGACACAATCGATCAATGCACCGTTTGTTTTTTGTATGTTGTTTTGTTTGTTTGTTGTTTTTTTTGGGGGGGAGGGGAGTGGGGGAAAATGGGGTTCTTGTCCAATTTAACATTCTTTATCATTTGTTTTTCATTATTGCTAACTCAAAGAGGACGAAATACCACAACAATGGTGGTCTGTTACATTACATTACATTACATGATTATTGTTTTAGGTCCAGCGGACTCTTCCGAGCCAAATTAGGACCAGTATAGCCGAATCAGGACTACAAAATCAAGACCACAACTTCGCTGAAAGAGGACTCGCCCCTGATCTGCATAAAAGATCTACCGAAACAACCCTAGTGGCAACACTGAAGACACTCCACCCAGATCACTTTACAATAAAGACATCCCACGCAGGAGACGCTGAGGCTTTACTCTAATTTATCGAACCCCACTTACAAAAACAAAATAGAATATAAACATCATTATAAAATATCATCAAAACACATACATATAAAATGCCTACATTGCCAAATAATCACATCATAGGAAGCCCCAGTGACCATTTGGCAGAAAGCGTCCAATATTTCCAAGCTGATCTAACAGACCTCAAACACAAATGAGGAGTTTTATCCCAGAAGAGTTTTCAAGAAAAAGGTAGGTGACTTGTCTAGAGAAGAAGATAGTATAGTAGATTGATAGAACAGAGTAGGAATGAGAAAGAACAAAGGAGAAAGGCAGCGACAGTGGGAATTTAAAGCACTAAATTTCCAGAAAGTGGGGATACCATTTATACTGAAACCCCCAGCACCCCCATGGTTTGTTTGTTGTGGTCTGTTTTTAATTGTTAAAAACTGCATGTTTATTTTACAGTAAATAAATGCAATGAAAATAGCTAAAAGCAAAAACACCCACATAAAACCTTCCATACAAACCTCAAAACAAAAGTGATAATTTCTTACAGCTCCAGTTACATTCTGACTTGTCAGACAGGAATGCTCCCCTTTCCACAATACAGTGGGTGTCTGTCAACGATGTCTACTGTCCCCTCTCCTCTTCAACTTGTTCTTCAAGATCATCTTTTAAAAAGTCCTCCTGAACTTCCAAACTACCATCTCTGTTAGGAGAAAGACTGTGCAACTGGCGCTTCGCTGATATTAACCGAACAGGAAGTAGCGAGCAGGAACTCCAGGACCCGACAGACAAACCTCTTCCGTCTTGCAGACACCCTATGGCTTGGAAATGACAGTTCAGGAAAGAGCAAGATATGTTGATGAACAGCCACAGGGATGTACATCAGTGCCAACATCACCAGAACCTGGAAGAGCCCTTTAAATACCTTGGCTCCATCTTTGCATGACGGTGATTGTTCCTATCCTATATCCTGTCACGTAACCCGGAGGTCGTAGGGGCACCACAGATGATCGTTTACCCAGCGTACTCCATCTTTCTCTGTCCTCAGCAGCCCTGATGGCTTCGCTCAAGTGTCAACCCAGTCCATTCTCGAATGTTGTCCTCCCACCTCTTTTTCGGTCTCCCTCTTCTTCTACCTCCTCGCACTGTGCCTTGCAGAATAGTCTTTGCAAGGCCTGATGATCTGGTGACGTGGCATTACCATCGAAGTTTCCGTTTCTTTACCACTGTGAGCAGGTCATCGTGTTGTCCAATGGCTTGTGTGATGGTCTGTCGGACTTCGTCGTTGGTGATGTGTTGGGTATAGGAAATGCCCAGAAGTCTTCTGTAGCACCTCATCTCCATGCTTTGTATTCTTCGTTGGAGATCTGCTGTGAGGGTCCATGCTTCGCAAGCATATAGGAAGATGGAGATTACAAGGGAGCGCAGCAGTCTTACTTTGGAATGTAGACTGATGGTCTTGTCTTTCCAAATGGGCTTCAACCTTGTCAGGGCAGCAGTTGTTTGTGCGATCCTGGAGAGGACTTCCTGTCGGGACCCATTGTCTGATACAATGGCTCCTAAATATTTGAAGCTATGCACTGTGTGGAGGGATTGGCCTTGGACTTTGATGTCCGTGTTGATGCCATTGGTGTTGTTGGTCATCAATTTGGTCTTCTCTGCACTTATTTCCATTCCATAGGCTCTGGAGGTGGTGTCAAGCCTCTGTACCAGCTGTTCAAGTTCTTGTTCCTCTCCAGCCAATCCATCAATGTCATCCGCAAAACGAAGATTGGAGATTGCTCTACCCCCTATGCTGACTGTGCCTTCATGATCTGCAAGAGCATCTGACATGATGCGCTCTAGGAAGATGTTGAAGAGTGCTGGAGAGAGTAGGCATCCTTGACGTACACCGATTGTTGTTCTGAACCAGTTCCCAATGGCGCTGTTGTGGAGGACTGCACTGGTGTCCCTTGTCATACAGGCTTTTGATGACTTCAATAATTTTAGGGCTGATTTCATTGTTGCCCATAGAGCTGCATGCCAGACTCGGTCAAACGCCTTCTTGAAGTCTATGGACACATGATATAGATGTTGGTGCTTTAGGTATTTTTCACAGATTATTCTGAGGTTGAAAATCTGTTCAGTGGTACTTCGCCCTGCCCTGAATCCTGCTTGTTCTTCAGCTATGATTTGTTCAGCTTGGGGTTTCAACCTGTTGAGTATTATTTTGAGGAGGACCTTGCTGGGATGGCTGATGGTGCGGTAATTTTTACACTCCTGAAGGTTACCTTTTTTGGGAAGAGTGATGACAAGAAACTGGGTCCATGGTATAGGCCACTCCCCACTCTGCCAGATCTTGTTACAGATAATGGTGAGGGCATCAATTATCGCTTCTCCTCCTGCTTGTAGCAGTTCCGCGGGTATGTTGTCCACTCCCGCCGACTTCCCTTTCTTTAGCGATTGCACTGCTGCCTCAACTTCTTCCCGGAGAATTGGGAGGATTTCTTCTTCTTCTCTGTTCTTGGGACATGCTAGAACTGATGGGTCTCCATTTGGTGTATGGTTGTAAAGGTCAGAGCAGTACTCTGTTCATCTGTCCAAGACTTCTTGTTCTTCTGTAAGGCATGTGCCAGACTTGCTTTGGATCGTGGAGACTTTGGGCTGTTTGACACTTGTCAGCCGCTTCACAGTCTGGTAGGCCTTCTTGCTGTTGTTCTTGTTCAGACTGTTATCTATTTCCTGGCATTGATCTTCTATCCAGTTCTCCTTTGCTGTGCGCATGCCTTTTCGGATGTCATTGTTGATTTTTCGGTAGACGTCAGCTTCATGTGAGATGTTCTTTTTCTTTTTTATCTCTCTTCGTTTATCACACAGGTCCAAAAGTTCAGGTGTGATCCAAGGCTTCTTCTTTGGTCGGTGCTTGCCAAGGATCTCAGTGGCGGCATCTGTCACAGCTGAGTTGAAGGTGGTGGTCATGGTGTTGACATCTACTTCACCAGCCCCCAAAATGAGCAGTGGTGCAAATTTCCCTCCAATTGTGGCTTGAAATAGTTCTGCCACCTCCAGGTCTCGCAGTTTGTCCAGGTCGAACTTCAGTCTAGTGCACTTTGCTGTATTTACTCTCTTCAAGTGTTTACTCTCTTCAATTGTTCAATGCTTCAATTTTTTTTTTTATAGTTGCACTGGTGTTACGAATGCTACAATGGTATCGCTGAGCCCCGTGAAAATGTGAAAGCATTCTTTTGTGAACAGAAATCAAGCGTGGAAATTGCCAAAATATGCTGGTTCTTGCATGGTCTATGATCAATCCAGATCAGCGTTCAGAGAGTAAACTAGGGACTCAAATGCGGTAAAGGTAAAAACATTCTGTCAAACTAAAGCGCCAATTTTATATTAAAATTATATCAACATGTTATTTGTAGTTTTTATGTTCAAACACAATTTTTTTTGTACCGCTACATTTGTTTGTCCTTATGCCGTAATTATGACTTGCTGACTGTGTGACTATATTAAAGTGGATATGTGTGTGAGGCTATGTACACTTGCGTGTGAGGGTTAGTTAGTTATTCATTGCTTACAGGGTCCAGCGGACTGCAAAGAGCCGAATCAGAACCATAAAATCAAGACCACAACTTCGCTGAAATCCGCAGAAGAGATCTGCCGAAACAACCCTAGTGGTAACACTGAAGGTAATCCACCAGCAGGTCACTTTACAATAAAGACATCCCACGAAGGGAACGCCAAGTCTATACTCAAATTTATCGAACCCCCGTTTACAAAAACAAAATAGAATACAAACATCATTATAAAATATCAACAAAACATATACATATAAAATGCCTACATTGCCAAATAATAACATCATAGGAAGCCCCAGTGACCATTTGGCAGAAAGCATCCAATATTCCCAAGCTGATCCAACAGACCTCACACACAAATGAGTTGTTTTGTCCCAAGAAGAGTTTTCAAAAAAAAGGTAGGTGACTGGTCTATCAAAGAAGAAGATAGTATAGTAGATTGATAGAACAGAGTAGGAATGAAAAAGAACAAAGGAGAAAGACAGCGACAGTGGGAATTTAAAGCACTCAATTTCCAGAAAGCGGGGATACTATTTAAACTGAACCTCCCAGCGCCTCCACAGGGAGAAGCTTGATTGTGTGTGCTTGCATGTGCTGGACTCAGCGTATTTGTGTGCGTACCTGCTTTTGGATGTAGGATATTAGTGAGATTTCATGCAGTTATTGTTTCTTTTAAATATTGTGGGATGTATGTTTTATTTTCAAGAGAATGATGGTGTGCGTAATTAATATTAAAATTCATGAGCATAGATATGTGTGTCTGATAGCGCAGTGGTTGGAGCACTCGCTACTGTGTGGCAAGTTAAGCATCGTCCAGTGCGGTTAGCACTTGGATGGGTGACCGCAAAACGTGAGGCGACAAATAACAACACCCCCAGTTGACTCAACTGTGACTGAGTACCTACTCTCTTAAGGGTGGGGAAGGTAAAGCAGCGAGGGAGAGAGATGGGCATCACCCTCATTACGCTGGCCCAAGATAAGTGTGATCTCCAACATCACGCTCCCCTACGGCCACAGGATATGGGACTACCTTTACCTTTTACCTTTTAGATATGTACAAATGTTCAAATTAGTATAACGTGGTACTGGAGATGGAATATTCTCTCTCTCTCCTGCCCAAAACATTTCTAAAATCGACCCTATTTGCAATAACACGACGAGAATGCAGTTTGACATGTTTTGGGCCATAAATCTTGCATCAAAGCCTAATTTTAGAAACATGACGGCTATAACAAAAATTACAAATATAAACAAACAATTCAGCCACTAACCGTCAACCACGGCTACGACAAACTTTGGCTATAACGAAGGGGAACAAATTTCTCCTGAACAGTTGTTGTAAGTGTGCCCGACTAACTTCTAAGGTGTAACTGAAAGTCCCGTAGTCCTTCCTTCTACCCATTCACAAAACTGCACCACTCCCCCCCCCCTTCCCCACCCCGGGTCAAGATGTAAAACATTTACCACGGCCAATAAAAGGTGACCAAGTGACCATACAAATGTACAAGCCAGTATTTAAAACATCTGACATAGGAGACATTTGACCACATCAAGGCATTACCAATATGTATCAATGTACAAACAAATTATTAATGATAATTATTAATGAACTCGATGGGGTAAAGCCTATATGACTCACATGATCCTTTTGGAACTTGCAATATTCAACATGAAAAGGAGAGCCCAGAAAAAAAAACAAAATGGTGGCATTCAAATGCAAAGGAAAACAGACTTTATACTTTCGATGCTCTTGACCTTGACTTCTGGTATGTGTGATCACATAAACTACAGCAAAAAGGTGTATTATCCCCCCCCCCTTCCCTCCCCCCAAAACAGTAACTTTGTGATGACCTTGACCTTCCATGAACTTGACCTTCATATGACCTCTGATGCTCACGTATGGTCAAATAACCGGTTGCACAATATGGGTCAAATATAGAGACATTCTACGGTTTGATAACCACATTTTAAAAAATGTTTTTGTAAGGCCTTAGTGACCTTGACCTTCAAGATCGACGCAAAAACGGAACACATTTGAAAGATCAACCTATCTTTAATGTTAAAGTTATGTGGTTACACTGCCCACAGAGGCAGTACACCCTGAACCTGGATCCCCGATAGCAAAGTGGAAAGGTTGGATCAGACCGTCTTTGGAAAAAAAAAAACGCTTTATTCCCAAACCGCATAAGAACAAACCTATAATATCTGTATAAATTAGATTAGAAAGATAATTCCTATAACAGGGAAGACACCGATAGAGGCCTAGTTCATTACTATGTATGGGAACTTTCACCTATCATAGACATATATCATTTCCATCTAAGGGACGGTTACATGGTTGTTCGTTATTGATCGCTTTGCTATCGAGGACCTATTTTCAGCATATAATGCCCCATGTGAACCATCTTACCAAGTTTGGTTGTGATAGATGAAACAGATTCAAAGATATTAAGCCACTTGCACATTTTGCAAAGAAGGATGGCGGACGAACACATTTTTTTGTTTTAACATGCCATTTTTGTACTATTTAGCATTGAACTCACACAGACTTGCCAAAATGTAAAAACAATGTTGTGGCGAGTGGGAGAGGGAGGTTGAGGGTGGATGGGCTTGTTGGTCAATACATACTAACATTCCTGCACGAGGGTGGATCACACCGACTCAACCAAAGCTTTTTAGTTTTGAGGTTAGGTCAGCCAGGCTAGCTATAAATAGCTTTGCCGATGCTTTCCTTCCTTTCCTTTCACTGGAAGGGAGGGTGCAGGCAAGCTATAAATAGCCCGCAGCAAGCAAAATGTGGAGGCACTAAACAGTGCTGCTCACATAGGCATTGAGCTGGTGTGGGATGGGCTTGTTGGTGAATACATACTAACATTCCTGCACACATGCCAGTCAAAAATGATAACTGAAAGTGAAAAAAACATCTTTTCCCTTCAGCAAAGTTATAGTCAAGTTACTTTCTATGTTGCTTGGCCTTGTTATCTTGTGAAACCCCAGCTTTACCCAAGGCTAAACAACAAATTTTGTCATTGAAAATTCCGAGAAAAAAAAAAAGAAGTGTTTAAACCCAGAAACGGTTGTTCCAGATGTGACATTTGGTCATATCTTGCTCTCTTCCCACATAGTCTAAATCTCAAGAACAAATTAACATCTCACACAAATACAAAACTTTTCTGGCAAGAAAACAAAAAGCAAGAATGCAATTTTACCATGACGAGACAGCCAAACAGGATACAGATTCGAACATTTCCTTGCCAACAACAAAAACGTGAGAAAGTAACTTTTTATTACAACTGAAATTCAAAAAGCACCAATCGAGAAATACACCGAGATAAAACATTTTTAAGAAGAAAAACAAAACAAAACAAAGGCTTATTCGCTAATGCCATGTTCTTAATATCTTTAACCAAACACATTTTTCATTACAACTAAAATCAAAACAACCATCAACAAAAGCATACACAGAGCTGCCAACCCCTCCCCCCCTCCCCCCCAAAAGTTTTCAGTAGTAAAAATTCTGAATTTCAGTAGTTTTATGAAATTTTCCGTAGCCATACGTCCTCGCATTTTTTTTAAACGAAGACATGCATACACAGTCTGCAACGAAGGTCGTGAAGAGTGTTTCCGCACGAATTATTGAGAGATCCATATCGGGCTTGAAGAAGGTGGCTACCGACTGAACAGGGACTAACTTTTCTGGATCAGGGCAACGACTTTTGTGACGGTTGCCATTCACGTGTCGCGTCACATCGTGTGATCTCGATGACGCAGTGATGCACGGAAATTTTTCAGAATACTCTTTCCTGTACTCTTGATTTGCTGTCCTCTTCTTTTTTTCTGGGCTTTCATCGCTAGTATTCTTTCTTTTTGGCATCATGGATTCAAAATACGCCGCACACAAACTTTTCTTCTCGCGCTGTAGAACGTGCAGGGTGGAGAACAACTGAATCAAGAAATCTCTGAAATCCGGCCGGGGCCCAGGGGCCAAGCCCCGGTATTCGCCCCCTGGAAGAAAATGAATGTATGCAATTTTGAAAGTAATTTAGGGCCTCTCCTGAAAGCAAAAAGCACAAAGTAAACATGAATAAAAACAACAACAACAAAAAAAAGAATGTTTTATGCACATGTCTTTCAAAAAAGTTTAGAATCTTGATTTGTAGGCCTAACAAAGTTTGAGGTCCACAACTGTTACACACAAACTCCACATTTCCAATTTTACTGGGCACACGGTTGTCTATTTTTTAGCTGTAAACAGGCAAGAATTTGTATAATTTTAGATATTTAGGGGTACGTTAGTAAAAACATCACATCTTAGGTATTAGTGACTAGTGTATAGATTTAAATGAAATAAAATGCAAAATGAACAGAAATAAATTCTCTTTTGATTATCTACCTTTTTCTACTTCTCTTGTCATGTCTTGTTTTTTATTACTCCATGTGTATAAAAAAAAAAGTTTTAAAAAGTCCAAACAAGCCCCCTTCTCTTCTTCACTTCCATGCCAGTCTGAAAGATCGTATGCATGCACACTTCTGACACTAATTGTCTAATGTCAGTACCGATCTCTTTCACCGACTCCAAGTCCATTTCTCTCACTTTAATGTCTGATAAATGGAAGCCTGTAAACTCCCCTTCATCAGTTGAAGAATCCAAACCATCCATTTTAGACACACACACAATAAAATTTGAAGAAAAGAAAATCGAAAAAACGAATGCATCACAGAGAAAACTTGTGGAAATGCAGTCGAATGTTTTCACAACAGAATAAAACGGAAGTCAATTGCCGGAAGTCTCGCAATCTTTCAAACAACGTGAGAATATAACCACATGGTTGATACGGACGCTTTTGGACGTTTTGCCTGTTTAGACCTTCGGCCGCTTTTGGCCGCTATGCCCAGTAAAGTGTAGCCCCTCAGCTTCTCACACTCGGAACTCAATATTTTTTTCGCGGAAATGCAAATGCCTTTCGCGGAAATCCGCGGATCCGCGGAGAATTCTCCACCCTGAACGTGACACGGAAACGAAAGTGTCACAAAAAGGTCGAGGTTTTGTGCACCGATTGGCCGTTTGCAAAACCACTTCACGGTGATTGGTCGAATTTCCTAACATGCACTGGGAGCCTGATCTATTACACCGTGCACGTAAACCGAATGACCGTGACCGTGAGGTGCTACGGGAGGCACAGGCGCTCAATAAAACTCGTTAAAACTAATACTTTCGTCGAAAATTGACTTTCCGTTATAAATTTTCGATTTGCGTAGCTCCGTAGCAGCGTATTCATTTCCGGAGTAAACTACAGAAATTCCGTAGTGGTTGGCAACCCTGCATACACCCAAACAAAAACAACCCCCCCCCCCCCCCCTCAAAAAAAAAAAAATGTAACAAAAAAATTTTCCAACAAACAATAAGTTGTAAAATGTTATTTCTTATCCATCTTTAGACTACTCATTAGATTGCAATAAAACCTATAACGGGTCCTGATTTGGCTCGGAAGAGTCCGCTGGACCTAAAGCAATAATCATGTAATGTAATGTAATAAAACCTATCTTTGAAATCAACTAAGTACTATATTTACTTACAACAAAAACTAAAACATTCAAACACCTAGCAACAAACTTAATGTTGATTCAAACTTTTGAACATTTTCTGATCTTGTTTCTCAGGTCAATAAAATGTGGAGATGTAAAAATATTATAGTGCCAAATAAAATGTTTCACACACGCTGCTTGCTGCCCTTAATCCTGGAAGGATGATGTCCTATCTTCCCGCATCACTGCAAGTTTCATTGCACAATTTATGACTCACGATTATCATAATGCCATTGTTCTTTCTTCTTGTCTGAAAAATGGTGAATGGTCAGTTTTCACACGACACCGAACGTCCATCAATCTTTCACAAGAACGACATTGAGATAAGAGTCTTGGGAAAGTTCACAAGCCTTGGGAAGTTAAACCAGTAAAGTTCACAAGAAATGAGCAGTCCAGCTCACAAGAAGTAGAGGCGGTCTGACAAGTGTTGGGACGGTGGTTTGTGTATGCTCTCTCCCACAAGGTATGCAAGCTTGTGAGCGTACTGAAAAACAAAACAATCCGATAAGCACTCGTCATGAAACAACATTCCAGCAATTAAGTAATCTACAGTTTTAACCACATGACCATCACTGAAGATTCAAATATCAACAATTTCGATCCTTGCAGACCACTAAAATTCAATCCAACAAGGAAATTAAAATGTTAAATGATGCACAAACACAGGGTTCATACTCCAAAATTCATCCCAAACTTTTAAGAAAATATAAAAAAATTTCTTGACTAATAAACACGAATTAGATTGCTGAAATGTACTACAAATCATTAAAACTGCATGATCCTGACATCTTTGCAACCGACTTTTGCTTCCTTCCGCAAGGGAAAGAACTAATTTCTGGAGTTTTGAAAGGGAAATGACCCTTGAGAAAACTAAGGTACACTAATCGTCTTTTCTCCGACCAAAAAAGTTAAATTAATTCAATGCACTTCCACTCTATCATCGGATTTTTTTGGGTCATCTTTGCTTGTTTTCTGTGAATACAAGGAGCTGAGTTTGTGCACTCTTGTCAAAATTCACAGACACTTTATTCAGTTTTCAAAGACTTTCCAGGGCCTAAAAAATGGAACCCAGTTTGTCCCAAACTTTCAAAGACCTTATGAACCCTGTTAAAGAGGACATTACTGACAACTTGCGCAGCAGACATGACTACCTCAATATGCAAGTTTCAGGAACAAGAATACCCCCCCCCCCTCCCCCTCCTGACTGACCACGATTTTTTGGTATGCAAATACATAAGAAAAGTGAAGGGACACATAGTAGGCACTCTTCAGAGCTCTGTAATCATCTTCTTTCCAGCTCCCTCGAAAGACATCTCCTGGACTGGACTTGGAGTAGTGCTTCACATGTGGTGCAAAACCAAAAGGTTTCCCATTTGTTGACCACCACAAGACCTGGCCACTTTACAGTATAATCAAGTTCAAACTTTTTCATTCCTTTGCTTGTTTATTGTGTCACTGTCCTCTACTTCCACAAAAACATGACGTTTGGTCGCCATCATCTTGGCCACTAGTAGCCCTACTCTCTGCAAGTTCTGACAAGCCATTTTGCACATGCGCACCCATTATCAATTAAAACGTGCACGCGCACTTACTGGGATTAACCTCCGCAGAGGTAGGTAACCACTTCTCAGGATTAACCTCCACAGAGTTAGGTAACCACTTCTCAGGATTAACCTCCACAGAGGTAGGTAACCACTTCTCAGGATTAACCTCCACAGAGGTAGGTAACCACTTCTCAGGATTAACCTCCACAGAGGTAGGTAACCACTTCTCAGGATTAACCTCCGCAGAGGTAGGTAACCACTTCTCAGGAAACCAGGAGGGGGAATGTGCTGACTGACAGGCAATGTCATTTTTATTTCTGGAGGAAAATTTGCTGACCGGAACAGAATCCGTATTTTCAGAACGTAGTTCATTTGATTAATTTTCCGTAATAAATACAGCTATACCGTAAAGGTAAGCATGTCTGGCGCAGCAAACATTCCAAGCAGGAAGCAAGGACCCACCAGCAAGTTTTCAGGCCTAACAATTAACATTATCATGGGTGTGGGTGCAGGTGGAGTCCCAGGTCTCAAAGATCTGCCTGAACTGTTTTCCATAGCATATGTATGACTATTAACTCTTTCCCTGCCAATCGACGATATATCGTCGATCTGAGCCGCCATGTTTGTGCCAATCGACGATATATCGTCGATCTGAGCCGCCATGTTTGTGCCAATCGACGATATATCGTCGATTTCAGTATTCCGTTTCGTTCCGGTTTTTTGCGCAGTCCAATCCAAGTTTTATTTTAACCAAAGAGAGATAACTCTTTTTACTTTCGTTACCGATCGACACGCGCATGGTTTCTTCAAATTGATTCGTTTTTAGAGTGTTTTTTGTGCATTTTACTAAGCATATGTGATGTGCACAATCGACAGTGTGTCAAACTCTGCTAATAATCAATATAATTTCAAACTGTAAAGTGTATTTTGATCCTAAATAAATTTTCTTTCTGGTGTGTGAAGCTGATTCAGTGATCGGAATTATTCCTCCAGATTTTTTTTATCACTGTGGTTTGTAGAAATATTTTTATTTTATTTTATCATTTCAAAAAGATCAACATGCTTTCAAAACACATATTTCAATAACATAATCAAATTAACATTTTTGTGGGTTTTTTTTCTTATTCTTCACTCTTTTACCTTTAATTTGAAATGAAATATGTCTATTTAACAACTATTATTGAAAGAACAGTAGCTTAAATGCCCAAGGTACTGAACTTTCTTTCCGGTGCCAGAGAAATGTCTGGCACAAACGTGGAAACATGCCTGGCAGGGAAAGAGTTAATTAACTGTTTGTTCCTACACTCAGCATCAGTACTGCATTTTCCTTCCAGCACTGCGCCTGCCTGAACACATATTTAAAAGCTTGATTTCCAGCTTCCGGCCAACCCCCATGCGCCCAAAGAGTGTTGACCAGTAGCGCAGTGAACGTACCAAGCATGGAGCAGGGACGCGGACAGTTCCAGGCCAGTTGTAGTACAGATGAGTCATCTTGTAGGTGTAGACCTGCATCTTCTCGGGCGGCAAGTTGACGTCGTCATGCACCACGATGTAGTGCGTGGGTGAAACAGTACCCTGGCGCACGTGCTGGGATACGATGAAGTAGTCATACCTGCAACCCACAAAGTAAATAAAGCTTGGTTTGCTTGCCTTCTTCTTTTTATTTTTTTCAAATTGCTGCAGCTGAACTTGCCCGTTTTGCATTCGTGAAACTTTCAACACCACATTAACAAAAATTCCAAGACTCCTAAACACAGATTAGATTGCGGAAATGTACCTCTTGAATCGCATTGATACAGTTCACACAACAGATAAGCCACACAATTGGCTTCAGATGCACTAAAGAACAAAACTGTTCTCCATTCATACGTGATGAAAAATAGACAGTATTCTGTCCATTTTACTGCACATTTCCTTTTTAAATGTTCTCCTTTTACCTCATTTATTTGTCGGCAAAGAGAAGAACTCATTTTCTGTGTTTTGGAAGGAAAAGAAATAATTTCTGGTGACCCTTGAGAAAATGAAAGTATAATGATCGTTTTTCCTCTGACAAAAAAGTAAAATTCATTCACAGTACCTCCGCTCTCTCATTCGAATTTTTCTTGTACTCTTTGCTCGTTTTGTGTGAATTTAAGTAGCTGAGATTGTGCTCTCTGTCAAAATTCATAAACATTCACAAACCAAAGACACTTTATTAAGTTTTCAAAGACTTTCCAGGGCCTGGAAAATGGAACCCAGTTTCTCCCAAACTTTCAAAGACCTTCAAAGACCGTACGAACCCTGTTAAAAGGAGAGGGAAGGAGAGAAATGGTAAGGGAGGTGTGGGTCAGGGGGGAGAGAGTGAGAGAGAGAGAGAAAGAGAGAAAGAGAGAGAGAGAGAGAGAGAGAGAGAGAGAGAGAGAGAGAGAGAGAGAGAAAGAGGGAGAGAGAGATAGTATCAATACATGGCCACATAATCAATTGTATAATTTGTTGTACAGACAAAATCTTTGCAGGCACAGATGATGACAGCACTGCCAGATGGACCAAGGATAATAACTTACACGTCGCGTCTCGTGACGGTGTGGTCCAGCACTGTGCCAGGTGGGGGGTTGTCCAGTTGCATGCCCTGGCCCTGAAAACAACACAAGGCATTCATTACAACATGAACAACCATAAGTTAACTTTTGTACAGCACATTTCCTTCTAAAATTAAAGACGATAGCGCTTTACAGCACAAAGAACACCACCACAAGCAAATCTTAAAATACTGTCTTCATGCAGATCTGGAATTAGCAATCCCATGTTAGCGCAAAGAATGTAATAATGATGCCTTTGTTTTTACTCCATTGGGGGATGTACACTAATGCATGCATGCATTGCGAGCCCAACACTGATGTCCTGACAGATGTGCCACCTACATCAATTCACCCAGCAAGCTCAAGGTCCTTGCTCCCCCATTGCCAGGATTGTGCTAAGTGTCTGCAGCATCAGGCAATACGCCCTAAGGCAGCAATTGGGCACCTCTTGGGTTTGAGTTACAGGGTTCTTACAGATTTACAAGTCTACAGATTTCCATGCCCAGATAGAACCATTCAACACACACGCCCACAAAAAAAAACCATTCCACAAATAACTCAAGGTCATTCATTTTACTTGTGCCTTCTAGTTTCACCACCTTATTCGTAGTTTTGAGTTGGCATAAATGCTCTTTTGACTTCCAAGAAGGTCCTTTTCCTCCTCCTTTGCTGACTTTCTCCTAGCATTTGATTTGGTCTGAAGGTTCATACAAGTTTTGTTCATGATAGTTTTCCTATCTCCTTTGTATTGTGCTTCTAGAGCTATCAACACTTTGTTTCAAACTGAAACTATTTGTGTTGTGGTGTGTTGTTGGTAAAAATAAGGAACCAAGAGGCAGTTTTGGGGAATTCCACTCCACCAACATGTTTCAGATGGTCACTAAGCTCTAAGTGCAGACCTGTTCACCCCTACCAATGCCAGTCAGGAGTAAGCAGACTGTCTGTCAGGAGTTTCATCTGTCTGTCAGGAGTACAGTACTGGAATACATTTTTTGAGAGATTGAGATAAAAGAAAACAAAAAGACAGTTAAATTTACTACAAAAACACACCAAAAAGTAAATTTGAAAAAGCATTCACTTATTTATTGCTTAACATTTTCCAGAAATACATACATTGGAATCTGGAAACATTTCCTTCATAACTTTTGTCAATGTGTCAGCTGTAGCCAAGGAGAGGTTGTGTTCCACAAGCAGGCCACACATCAGAGCTCTTATCACTTTCATTTGAAATGAATCTTCACGTTCGCTGGCATTAGCAATAAACGAGCTTATGGTGCGTTGGTTAGCCTGCTCTTGTTGCAACTTCTTATATCTACCTAAGATCACGTGCCTTTCAATGTCATTTCTACCGCCGTGCGCAACGCTGAAGTCAAGTTTGCAAATTTTGCAGTAAACATGGTTTTCAGACCTTTCGGAGCTCGTTAAGCACTTATGCTGTTCTGAATAAGAAGCATTCCACTTCTGCGTGTGAAGCATCTTCTCTTTGGGTGGTGTTTGTCCACCATCTTCTGCGTTTTCTTTTCAGCATCGCGAACAGACTAGTCACTTCGAAGACATGCACAAATGCTCGATCACACACGAAAGAAAGTGCGAGAGCCTGCCGGAAATCGAAACTTGTACAGGAAATTCCAGTTTTTGTCTTATTATGGAAAACTTACGCAACGAAAGAAAGAGCGTCTTACTACCGAAAAAACAACATTTATTTTTTCATCGCTCGCGTTTGAAACCGGAGTTTTTGTTTTCAAAACGGATAAGCGGATTTTTACAGTCAAAATGGAGAAAATCTGGTCAAACCTGAGGAGTGAACAGCTCTGTAAGTGACACTATGGCTTTGATACTCTTCTCACAAACCGTGCAGTAAACTATAGATCTTACTATGCTGCTCGACAGCCCCATATTCTTTGTTTTTCAGCCGAACGTTAATAAATGAGCACTTTCCTTTTATTTTCACGGAGGTTTCCACAGCATGCTAATTCAATTGCCACAAACAAGATGGCCGACGGCAAAAGTAATCAGAAGCTAGGAAAGTGATACCACAGACAAACTAAAAATAGCTGACCAACCAGAGATCGCCCGCCTTTTAACCCATCCGACAACCCAGCACCCGAAATAAGCTTGATATTTTGATACTCGAGCGGCAGCCAGCGCCCAGTAAACACATACTTTGCCTGGGCGTGGCCATTGTTGTTATATAAACATGAGTTTTGCGCAAACGAGATTACCATTTTTGCCACTTCCTTCCGGTTCCTTAGTGTTTAGTTTCTCGCAAATCAGCTGAGTTTACAACCCACAGTGAATTTTCAAAGTTTGATTACAATTTTGGGATCAGTGACAACGAGTTATGGCAGATTTTTAATGAATCCTACAATGAGCAAGAAGATTTTCTAGGCTTTACAGCGGAAGATCTTGGGAATGTGGATGATAATGAACGTGAACGGGACTTCGAAAGCCGAGTTTCATGGACTGGTGTAAATAGACAAAGTGTACAAAATGTTTACAGCAAGTTTCTGTCTTCTTTTCCAGTGTTTTGTTAGACGTTGGTGTTGTAAATTTAAAAAAAAAGTGTCACTTTGAATTTTGTTGTGTGGGTTGAATTAAACAAAAAAAAACAACAACAAAAAACCACTAACTTTTGGTGTCGGTGTTTGTGTGATGGAAGAAAAATACTTTCCTTTCATTATTTTAATGAAAGTAATACTATTTTTATTGCATTTTGAAATAACACACTATGAACAAAACAATACAGGTGCTGTTTCCTTTGCTAGAAGGCTTTTCACTGTCAGAGAGGCTGGTGAAAGAGGGTTAAGCAATCTAGACTACATATCACTCACTTCCTCTAACAGACGACAATTACGAAAAAAATATCGAAAAACGCCTTCCCGCTTCATTAAAATTTTCAAGACTTTCCACGATTTCATTGGAATTTCCATGACTTTCCATGACTTCATTGGAATTTCCATGACTTTCCAGGCCTGGAAAACCAATTTTGAAATTCCATGATTTTCCATGCTTGTATGAATCGTGGAGTTAGGTTATCCCTCTTACATGCGGAGCTACCTATGCCACCGATACTTTTGCTATGTGCATGCTCATGGAGCGACCGATACTTTTGCTATGTGCATGCTCGTGGAGCGACCGTCAGCGGCCTGTAATAGCTTGATCTGTTCAACAGCTGCAACGTGAAAATCTATAGCAAAAGTGCGAGATTCTCTCACATGTGATCGCGATTTCCTGCGGTTTCCGGTGGAGTTTACAATTAATTTTTAGAGTCTGTAGACCGCACACAGTGAATTTTCAAAGTTTGATTTAAAGTTTGAATTTTGAGATGCAAAGAATTATGGCAACAGATTCTTGCAGAATCTGATGAAGAGGATGGCCCATTTGAAGGATTTTAGGAGGCTGATTTTGTGCAGGTGAATGATGGAGAGGAAAGTGATTTGGACTTTCCCTTTGACGATCTGTTTCTATCGGATTTGAATAACAGCCATGATGAAGAACTTGTGCTTTCTTATTTGTGGCCATGATTGTATTGCTGCATGTTGTGCAGTACGCAATTTGGATATTCAGATTTTTTTCCCTGTTGCAACACATCGTCAAAATGTATATATATAACATTTTATTTTGAAGATAAAATAATTATGTAATTGATTTATTAATAATGTTAAGTGGAACATAATTTTGGGATGTGTATTTTTAATTAATTTTTGTGTGTACATGGTGTAGCATTTTGACGGAGTTATTTGCCTTGACCTCGAAAATAGAAGCTGGTAAGGCATAGGCACCTGTGGGGGTTAGAGGGGTATGTATCTACCACCGCCTTTAGCTAGAAATGCAAAGCCCATACGACTTACATGCTCCTTATGGAGCTTGCAATATCTAATAATAAAATGAGTGCCAAGAAAAAAACTGAATGGAACAGTGGCATTAAAATGCAAATACCGACTTTTATCTTTCTATGCTCTTGACCTTGAGACCACCTTGACCTCTGCTCCAAATACAGTCACGTAATATCAAATAAACTACAGCAAAAGTTGCTTTGTGCCAAAAAAAAACAGTGACCTTGGGATGCCGTGACCTTCAGTGACTTTGGGATGACCTTGACCTTTATGTGACCTCTCCAGACATGCCTACCCTCAATTTGAAGTTTCCGTATTAGCTTTTTCAAATTTCATTATTACTATTACGATTTCCGTATTTACTTTTACTACCTTGTTTTTGCACTCATCCTTTTTGATATTATGCGAAGAATCCAGTGATAGATTGATTTGCTGCCACAATGATCTTTTTCTTCTCCAAAGCCTCGTAATTCTTCATATACTGTGGTGGGCCTTCCGCGTGCCGCTTGATGTCGTTCATATCACCGGCGGAGATGCCAAACTGGTTGGCACAAATCGTACTTTTGAGTCCGTGCTGCCGCGAATAACGAAAGGACACTTTTCCGAATACGAGGCAAGAAATGTCCGCCCCTTGCGCGTTTTTTTTTTTAAGATTCAGATTCACAATCACTTTGCTTAGCCATTCGTTTGAACGCCATGTTTTAAATTCTGTCTCACGAGCTTTACTGCGACTGTGCAAAAACGGGTTCGGCAAACTTCGGTGCCTCTACCGGAAACTTCGATGTCACAGGTCTCCACTGCGACTGCGCATTGCGGCATTAAACCTTCGGAAAAAGGTCATGCGGTGCATTACCACAGGCCAACGATTTCGATTTTTTTTCTTTATCATTTTTTTAAATTTCCGTACCGTAAAACAAATATCAGTATTTTCTAGCCGAGTTTTTCAAATTTCCGGAAAAAATACGGAAATTCCGTACGGGTAGGCATGTCTGCCTCTCATGCATGTCTAATCCAAAAACCAACGTTGTTGCATAGCATGGGTTAAATAAACACTAAACAGCCATTTCACTGTATAATAACATATTTTTTTATGTTTTTGCAAGGCCTAAAATGACCACCTTCAAATCAACGCAAAAATGGAACAACTATGAAAGATCAATCTATCATCTCTAAATGCAACAAGTTTGGACATTATACCTCTCATAGTTTAAGGTTAAGGTCACTCCAAAGTATCTATACTAACAGACTTTGGACAGCTCCAGTGACCTTGACCTTGGAATGAGGTTGGCCAAATTTGCAAAGTATGTGTCTCATACATCAAAGTATGTGTCTCATGCATCAAAGAATCATAAGTTCATTATTAATAACTTCGAAAAAAAAGTGAATTAAAAAAAAAAACTAACATTAGTTGACTCTGAGATCTGGATTTTGAAGTGAGTGAATTCATTAATTCGCTGATCATTTATGATGTCTAATAAATATAAAGCATCTTACACAGTTTGGTTGTGATAATTAATAGAGGTTCTGAGATATTAAGTTTTGCACAGACAGATGCAGGACGACGGACAGAGGACGCACTTATCTTTTATAAAATGTCATTTTTGTGCTAACTATGACTGGTCTAGTACAGATTTGCAAAAATCAGTCAAAGATTTTTTGAGGAGGGAGGTTGGGGTGGTAGGGGTGAATACATTGACTCGCACTGCTATGCACACCAGTCAATAAAAATAAAGACTGACCCGCTGGAAGATGCGCGTGTTGATGCGTTTCTGCACGATGACCACAGTCAGCTTGGGCTGGTAGTCAGCCCCGAAATCGGTGAAGCTGCTGTGAATCTGCCGCACCTCATAGTCCTGGACCACAGCGATCTGTCCATCGCCCACACCGTCTCTGTACACGATGATCTTGTCTGGCCGTTTGTGGTTCACCTACACCACAGATAAACCACCACCACCATCATCATCAATCATCATCATCAATCATCCATGATCATCATCATCCTCATCGCCACTCCAGTATGCCTGCTTGTACAAATGCTTGACCAAAATCAAGGCCGACACTCTCCTAACAAACACCTCCTCTCACAAAATACAAACAATAGGTCAGGCTGAATGTTTCACTTTGGTGCCCACTGTCAAAACATTTTTGCTTACGGTTAGTTACCACGCACAACTGTTTGACACTCGGCCCACCCACTGCAGTATTGGTTTCTGGATAAAATGTCTATGGGTCGCGGCTGACCCACTGCAGTGTTGCTTTCTGGATAAAATGTCTATGGGTAAGCTGGCCCCTTCTTTGGCAAATCAATGGACCATCAGATGGGGGAGCTTGAGCCAAAGAGACAACCCAAACATTGCAATCTCATAACCATTATAAAGCGCCTTCACAAACAAAACTAAATAACAATGCATGGGAACAGTAAAAGATCCATAGCTTTCCCCATGATAGGTTTAGCAAACAATTCAGCAGTAAACAGCATGCTGGTTATGGAGACAGACATAAGGTGTTGCGCCATCTGGCTTCAGTTTTGGCAAATTTTATATGCCATTGGCGCAAGAGCAAACTCAAGCTAGAAGGGCAAATCCTCTACGACTCACCTTCTCCTAATGGAACTTGCAATATTCAACATGAAAATGATTGCCCAGAAAGAAACGAAATGAAACGATGGCATTAAGATGCAAAGTAATACTGAATGTGGTCTTTCAACGCTCTTGACCTTGAAATGTCCTAGACACCCCCCCTCCCAACCATCCCAACCTCCAAATACACTCATGTATGATCAAATAAACCACAGCAAAAGTATTACCATTAACAAAGTGACCTTGGGATTACCTTGGCCTTGAAATGACCTTGACCTTTAAGTGACCTCTGATGCTCATTTATGATCAAATAACCCAATGTTTTGCATAATATGGGTTAAATATAGGGTAATTCCACTATATGACCAATTTAAATTTTGTTATAAGGCCTAAAATGACCTTCAATCAATCTACCATCTCTAAATACAAGTTTGGACTTTACTCGTATATGTCTCATAGTTTAGGGTCAAGGTCATTTCAAAGTACCTATACAAACTGACTGAACAGCTCCAGTGACCTTGACATTGAAGCACAGCATGTGTCCTTGAATCTTTCATGCATCAAATAATAAGTTCAATATCAATAACTTAGAAAAAAAGTAAACTTTAGTGAAAAATTATTTTTTTTACTAAAATTTGTTTACTCCGAGACCTTGACATTGAAGTGAAGTCATTCATTTACTAATCATTTTTTAGGTCTCTTGGGTATACACCATCCCACAGAGTTTGGCAGCAATAGATTGTGAGAAATTACACCACTTGCAAGTCTTGAACAGACAACGGAAGGAAGGACACATTTAAAAAACAAAACAAAAAAACTTTAGCATGCAGATTTTTCTGCGCGTTTTTTGTACCACTACCACTGGCTTTTTTGTAATGACATATGTTTTACATGACTCACTTCTTTTGATGTTATATGGCTCAGCCAAATAAAGTCCCATCTTCATCAAATTTGGTGTGTGTGATCAATGTTTTGTGTATCGTTTCTAATCCAGGCATGCTACTCTGAAAATTTTGTTTTCCAGGAAAATTTTGGAAGGATTAGCAGAGCCCCGAGAGCGAGCCTGCAAAGCAGGCGAGCCCCCTAGGGGGGTCCGGGGGCATGCCCCCCCGGAAATTTTTTTTTTAAAGTTAAAATCTGTGCAATCTGGCACATTCTGAGCACTTTTTGAGAGACGAAAAATCAATCAACAAAGACGAAAAAAAAAAACATTTTAGTTTAAACTATGACACTGGTAGGCTTACATGTCTGTTAACATTATTGTATTATAGTCTGTCATTTAGAAATAACATCAGTCCTCAGAAGAGTGAACAAAATAAACTAACCTTGAGTTTAAAAGTGTTCTTTTTACAAAGTCGTGTTTTCTTCGATTGCTTTTTGTAACCTCCACCCCCTGACCTTGCCATGGCCACAGAGGACATTGAGAAGCGGACCACCAGAACAGTCGGCAGTTAGCTAGGTGGCATTGACCACCTCCCCATCACACTCCTCATTGCAGATGCAGCAACTGCACCAGAGTACTGCAGGAAGAGAGCCAGCTGGAACTTCAAGAAGGCCAACTGGGGACAGTACCAACAGCATGCCGAAGACCTTCTCAATGTCACCTTCACAGAAGACATCAACCAGAATGTCAAGAACCTCACCTCCGCCATTCTGACTGCTGCCAAGAAAGCTATTCCTCGTGACTTCAGGAGGGACTACAAGCCTTACTGGAGCAAGAGGCTGGCAGATCTCCACCAGAGACTATCAGAGGCCAGAGAAGCCATGGAGCAGAACCCCTCCCCAGAATCAACCATGGAGCACAGCAAGATCAAGGATGAGTTCTCGGCTATCAAAACCAAGGAACTCCAAGAAAGCTGGAACGAGAAGACCTCAACTCTGAGCCTGGACAACAACACCAGCAAACTGTGGCAACTCGTGAAGGCCCTGAACGAGGACACCACAGCAGCATATGGAACCACCGTGCTTGAGGAGAGTGGCACCTACCACACTGGCAAGAGAGCTGCAAACCTTCTGGCTGAAGCCTTCAAGGCTGAAAGCACCATCAATGTCCCTCCACAACGAAGGAAAGAAGTAGAAGAGCAGCTTCAAACCAAGCTCTGCCTGCAGAACAATGCCCACCCCCCATCTATGACATCTGACTTCTCCCTGGGAGAGCTCAACGATGCTATCAGGCGACTCAAGCCCAAGAAAGCTCCAGGCAAAGATGGAGTCTGCAACGAGCTGATCAAGCATCTTGGGCCAGCCGCCAAAAACAAATTACTGGAGCTCTTCAACCAGTCGTGGCGGTCGGTCAGGCGTCTTCCCCTCAGCATGGAAGGAAGCCATCATCATCCCCATACTCAAGAAAGGAAAGGACCCCAAGAGTAAGTCCAGCTACAGACCCATCAGTCTTCTGAGCTGCCTCGGCAAGACCCTTGAGCGTATGGTCAATAAGAGACTAGTGTGGCACCTGGAATCGAACAACCTGATCACCAAAGAACAGACCGCCTTCAGGAAGAACAGAAACACCGAGGACCAGCTGGTGTATCTTGCTCAGTCAATAGAGAACGCCTTTCAGCAGAAGAAGAAGGTCATCGCCACTATCATAGACCTCTCCAAGGCCTTCGACAAGACATGGAGGGAAGGCCTACTCCTGAAGCTATTGACCGCAGGTGTCACTGGCAACTTGTTCAAGTGGATCAGAAGCTTCCTGGCACACAGAACGGCAAGGGTTAAGCTCAACGGCAACTTCAGCTACACAGTAAAGATCAGGGAAGGAGTCCCACAAGGAGGAGTGATCTCCCCAACTCTGTTCGTCGTTTTCATCAACGACATCACCAAGAACCTCTCTCGACACATCAGCCGCGCCCTGCATGCCGATGACGTCGCAATGTGGAACGCTGCCGAGTCCACTCCCACTGCTGTCGTCAGGATGCAAGAGGCTCTCAACAGCATCTCCAGGTGGGCAAGCGACTGGTGTGTCACCATCAACAGCCTGAAAACAGTAGCCACCTGCTTCTCACTCTCCAACACCAAAGAGACCCTGAAGCTGAAAGTCGGCAACCAAGTGATACCGGAGGAGGAAACTCCAACGTACCTCGGTGTCAAGCTCGACAGGAGGCTTACCTGGAGTCCTCACATCCAGGAGATGGAGAAGAGAGCAACCAGAAGATTGGCCCTCATGAAGAAGCTCTCGGGCACAAAGTGGGGTGCCAACAGCAGAATCCTCAAGCAAGTGTACACCGGCAACGTCCGTCCTGTGATGGAATACGGTTCAGCAGCATGGTCCACAGCAGCCAAGAGCAACACCAGGAGACTGGCCAAAGTACAAAGCGCTGCCATGAGACTCATCACAGGAGGACTGAAAACAACACCCATCCACAAGCTGGAAACAACAACAGGACTCCTTTCCCTGGACCAAAGACGAGAAGAAAAAGTTCTGATCCAACATGAAAAACTACAGAGGCTGCCCTCACACCCAGCCCACCAATATCTACAACAGCCAACCAAGAACAGGCTGAAGCGGGATAGCTTCATCCATCAGGTCAAGAAGCTGGCGGCTGCCGTCCCAGACCTCCCAGCAGAACGAGAGCTCCTCCAGGACGCCGAGGACTGGGACACCCCGACTACCGAACTCATGTTCTGCCCTGACGTCCCAGGAGTGAGGTACAAGGGCGAGCAGTCAGAGGCTGCGCTACACTCCCTCACTCTGGAGCTCCTGGACCTGAAGTATCCCAGGCCCATGTGGATCCACGCATACACGGATGGATCCTCTGATGCAGCCGTCAGCAACGGAGGCAGCGGACTACACCTGCGCTTCACCGATGGAAGCACCCTCTCCAGATCCCTGCCTGCTGGAGCCCGGTCCACCAACTACAGGGCTGAGCTCAATGCTCTTCATGAGGCTGCCCGGCTCCTTGCTGCAGAAGCGCCCGCCTCAAATATCGTCTTCCTGTCTGACTGCCGCTCCATCATCGAGAGCCTGCAGTCGCCCAGTGAACAGCTGGAAAGAGACACACAGCGCCTGTTGATTGCCCTCTCTCAATACACGAAGGTAGCAGTCCAGTGGATACCTGCTCACTGTGGTCTGTCAGGAAACGAGGAGGCGGACAGGCTGGCTAAGTCGGGCAGCAAAATGGAGCAGCCACACCCCCCAGTCTCTTATAAGGAAGCTAAGACTCTGGTCAAGCGGCACTTCCAAGCAACCTGGGCCACCCAGCATGACCCTCCATCTGACGACCAGATGGCACACCTCCAGCGCCATGAACAGACCACGATTTTCCGGCTACGAACTGGTCACTGCCGCCTGCGTTACCACATGCATCGCCTGGGCCTGTCACACACCCCTGACTGCCCGTGTGGAACAGACCTCCAGACCCCAGAGCACATCCTGCAGTCCTGCCCCCAGTACCAGAATGCCAGGACACAACTCTGGCCTGCAGGACAGACGCTGGACGTAAAACTCCGGGGCTCCAAGCAAGACCTCGAAACCACTGCCCGCTTCATAAGTTTGACAAACCTGGACATCTGAGGCCCCATTTGGAGGAACGCAGAAGAAGAAGAAGAAGCTTTTTGTAAAATGGAAGATGAGTATTCTTCTCCAATTCGATCTTCTTCTCTCTGTGCCTCTTGGACTTAAGATGGCCTGCCAAGTCAGCTACCAAGCTACAAGTCAGAACCGCCATAACTTATTTCAGTCCGGCACAGTGTACAGTGAGCTTTGCCCGGAACCTTAAGCTTTTCGATGTGGTCGCCAAATTTCTCGACGTACTTCTTTTTTTCTTTTTCTTTTCCGACAACTTTTACTTCATAATCCAGTGTTCTCTGCAGCCAGTCCCAACGCCACTTGTTTTTGAGACCTTTGTCCCAGTCTCCTACTGTGTTTCTTATTACAATGTCGGTTCGAAACATTTTGATACTATGCTACTATTAGTAGTATTTATCATCACAAAAACGCTTCCACACGTTATCAAACTTAAAAAAAACAGAGAATCGTGGTGAAGACTGTCAAAAATCAAACGGAAACAACTGGCTATAACACGAGCGAATCACGTAAGAGAGAAGCAATCTGATTGGTGAGATAAATTTAGCTAGCCAATCACAACGCCGCTTTGATATGATCGTTAAATTGACGATCATGGCGGTCTAGCAGACGAATCCCGCTGATATCGCCTACCCTGATAAGAACGCTTGCTTTTTTTTTTTCGACACAGATTTTTTTAATACTCCCGGAACTTTTTCAATCACCCGGAAAGCCAAAGATCGATTTCCAGGAATTCCTGGAATTCCAGGAAAAGTAGCATGCCTGTAATCACCAAATTTGTATAAAGTCAAATATCCTATCCTATCCTGTCCCGTAACCCGGAGGTCGTAGGGGCACCACAGATGATCGTTTAATCAGCATACTCCATCTTTCTCTGTCCTCAGCAGCCCTGATGGCTTCGCTCAGTGTCAAACCAGTCCATTCTCGAATGTTGTCCTCCCACATCTTTTTCGGTCTCCCTCTTCTTCTACCTCCTTGCACTGTGCCTTGCAGAATAGTCTTTGCAAGGCCTGATGATCTGGTGACGTTGCAATACCATCAGAGTTTCCGTTTCTTCACTACTGTGAGCAGGTCATCGTGTTGTCCAATGACTTGTGTGATGGTCTGTCGGACTTCGTCGTTGGTGATGTGTTGGGTATAAAAAATGCCCATAAGTCTTCTGTAGCACCTCATCTCCAAGCTTTGTATTCTTTGTTGGAGATCTGCTGTGAAGGTCCATGCTTCGCAAGCATATAGGAAGATGGAGATGACAAGGGAGCGCAGCAGTCTTACTTTGGAATGTAGACCGATGGTCCTGTCTTTCCAAATGGGCTTCAACCTTGTCAGGGCAGCAGTTGTTTGTGCGATCCTGGAGAGGACTTCCTGTCGGGACCCATTGTCTGATACAATGGCTCCTAAATATTTGAAGCTATGCACTGTGTTATTTTGTGGGGGAAAAAAAAATGATGAAAAAAATCTGTTAGCCACTCATGGTCTCATGATTTCAAGGATAACATCCTTGTCCGCCATTTTGCTAAATCACATAGCAAACTTCTCAGAATTTTTTCCTCTGAAAAAAGTGTGCCCCAAACTCCGGAAACATGCACTGAAAGATTTAATCACCATTTTCAAACACGAGGTGAAATATTGAGAAAGCCAGCAGGTGCGTAACCATGGTTGCGAAGAGAGTGTTTATGAGTAGGTATCTGATGACAAGTTATATCAAAACTTATGTCAAAACTAAACACTGACATTGCCAAAGAACATTACCTCATGGTATTTCCTGATGGCAGCTACCATAAACATTCGGAGTCCCGGGACGAGTTCTTCGCCAGTCATCTGCACGTTGGCACAGCTGTACCAGCGCGTCAGCTCAGGATTGGTAGAGGCCACGAAACCACCAATGGACCGCTTGCCTCGGGCAATGTCGTGGAAACTGTCAATACCTATCACCATGGCCGTTTCCTGGGTTCACAACAGTCGAACATGCAGCAGTCAAACACGCAATCAGTATACTTCTTTCCACAAAGGAAAATGTGGATTTTATCAAAGGCATGTGAATCTTATTTCACCCCATTTTATTTACATCTCATTGCGCACAATATTAATATCTAACTGCGCACAATACTTTCTTCAATTAAGGTGAAATAAAAGTGGAGTCTTTGAAATACAGTATAGAACGCTGATTGCATAACTTTGACAGTGCCACTAGTTTGCACAACGGTCAGCACTACTCTCCTCCTATATCATTAATAATATCTGTCAACAATGTGCAAGTTTGATGTCACATCCACTTTCTTCACTTCTAGTTATTTAGCTGTTAAAAAAAGAAAACAAAGAACTCCGAGTACCAGAGGGTTCTTGACAGCCCACAGCTCGCCGCCCAGCTTGCAGTTGATCTGCAGGGCGATTTTCTGCGTCACGCTGCGCAGCTTCACCTTGTCGCGGATGGTTTTGTGCACGATCACCTGGGAGGGGACAGGGTGGTCCACACAGGTGATTTTCTTGATGGCCGAGTACTTGTCCTCTCGACTTGTGGGCATCACAACGCACACCATTTGCAGCTACAAAAACAAACAAAATAACCTATCGACATCATCAACTGCAACAAACCACTAAAATGTGCGCATCACACAGTGCAACTATAAAAAAATTGTGCTTACAGGTTCCAGCGGACTGCAAAAAGCCAAATCAGGACAACAAAATCAAGACCACAACTTTGCTGAAAGAAGACTCACCCCTGATCCACATAAAAGATCTGCCGAAACACTGAACACACTCCACCAGCCGGTCACTTTACAATAAAGACATCCCATGCAGGGGACGCTGAGGTTCTACTCTTAAATTATCGAACCCCCGTCTACAAAAACTAAATAGATTACAATCATTATAAAATATCAACAAAACACATACATATAAATTGCCTATATTGCCAAATAATAACATCATAGGAAGCCCCAGTGACCACTTGGCAGAAAGCGTCCAATATTCCCAAGCTGATCCAACAGACCTCGCACACAACTGAGGAGTTTTGTCCCAGAAGAGTTTTCAAGAAAAAAAGAAGTTGACTAGTCTAGCGAAGAAGATAGTTGATTGATACAACAGAGTAGGAAGGAGAAAGAACAAAGGAGAAAGACAGTGACAGTGGGAATTTAAAGCACTACATTTTCAAAAAGTGGGGATGTTATTTATACTGAAACCCCCGGCACCACCACAGGGGATAGAAGAAGTAGAAGAATAAAAAGAACAAGAACAAGAAGAAGCAGAAGAAGAAGCAGCAGAAGAAGAAGAGATACTATTTGTTCAAACTCACCCTTGGGTTGATGGCCTGTCTCATGGCTTGTATCAGAGTATCCACTTTGTCATTGTCCAGAGGCACCATCGCTGGCTGGTTGATGCGCATGCCCAGCTGAGGTCCCACCTATATACACCCAGTAATACAATCCATTATTATTATATTATTATCATTATTATTACATTTAAACAACATACAATTCAGACCGTCTTAGACCAGTTTGCTCCTCAGTTTGGCTATCAGTAAAGTCAGTCATTTCAGTAATCTGTCAGTAAATCGGTCACGCATCTTTTGAAGTGCAAAAACAAGAAAACAATGGGTTTGTCACTGGGTTTATTTACAAACCACTATACTGTCCAAAACAGCATCCTAAAGTTCAGCAATCAGCATAATGCTGTTTTAGTTCGTCTTCACATCTTATCAAACTTTGTGGCGAGTAAATTCAACATGTCTGTGGCTACTGTTCACGAAACCATGTGCACACACAAAAAAACAGTCCATATTGAACCATGTACTGTGAACATATTCGTTGTCGTTCCCTTATGTTTGAGGAGCCTCGGGCTTCAATGTCCCTGGAGTGAGGCCAGGGTCTTCTACATTTGCTGTTTAACTTTGCTTGGACTTCTCTTTGCTCACAATGAAAGAAAAAAACAACCACTAGCGCCCGCGGATTCAGAACGACAATTATAAAGCGGTATTAACCTGTTGGTACTGCTGTATGAAGGCGGCCACATCTGAAGCATTGTTGCGCGTGAAAAAGATGGCCCAGTTCTCAAGGTTGATGGCTGTGATGACCTTGTTGCGGGTCAGGTCGCGACTCCAGTCAGCCTGAGGGCCTGCATCGCATCGCCGCCCATTGGCAAAGTGGATCGTCTCCGGTTGCATCCGACGTCCTTCCACCTGACGTCACGCATACATTAACAAAGGCCATAAGACAGCTGGTGCAAACAAAATACTACTACTGTACACAGCACTCAAACACAGGCAAGCTGTCAACATCGTGGCTCACAAGGACACACAGCATAGCAGACACTCGCACAGGCTTCAATCAAAATTGTGCAGTAGAAAAATGTGGGGAGTATGTGTAAGAAGAAGAAAAAGAAGAAGAACAACAAAATAGAAAGAAGAACAAGAAGAAGAAGAAATAACGAAAAAGAACAAAAAGAAAGAACGAAGAAGAAGAAGGAGAAGAAAAAGATGAAGAAGAAGAACGTAAGAGAGAGAAAGGAAAGAAAGCAAGAAGGAAGCAAAAAAGGAAACAAAGCAAGATAGAGAAGGAAATAAGGAAGGAACGAAAGAAAGAAAAGGAAAGGCAAAAAGAAAGCGAGAAGAAGAAGAATAAGATAAAGAATATGACAGAAGAAGACAGAAAAGATGCAGACAAAGGTGAGGAGGATGGAGGTGGCTGGTTTAGCGTAAAGGAGAAAGTGTCAAACAAACAGCAAGAGCGTTGTTCTCAAAGCGCAGTCCCCAGTTTAGCAGCTGCTGCTTGGCCTCTGGGTGGTTGTTGACCGTCTCCACAAACCTCTGCATGGTGACCAGTCGCTGCTGGGGCGTACAGCGGGTGTGGGTGCTCAGATCCTGCATCACAGCAGTATCAACATTATTTAACAAATATTTGCTGGCCCTGAGACACACTTTCTCCTTAAACCTAATTGTTGGAGGAAACTCTGTATCAATTCAATACATCATTATTCATGATTAGGCAACACACTGCCAAATTTGCATTTTCTAGGAAAAATGTTTTGAGAGTGCAGGGGGCTGATACAGGGCCCCTTGCCAGGGTCAAGGGGCAGCGTGATATGGCTCTTGGCAGTCCGCTGGACTCTATAGGGGGCATTGTCCACTCACCACCAAAAGGGACGCTGCCCCTTGACCCTGGCAAGGGGTCAAGGGGCAGCGTCCCTTTTGGTGGTGAGTGGACAATGCCCCCTATAGAGTCCAGCGGACTGCCAAGAGCCATATCACGACTACACAAAATCAAGCAAAATCAGACTAAATTGCTAACATTTAAATATGATAACAGATGTAAATAAAACCAATCTTACTAATAAAATTTAACCACAAATATAAACAAGATGATATGACCTATATGTGGTAAAACAAACCAACATCATGTAAAAATTGAAACAGGTGTTTACTATTTACTATTGCAAACTTTAAAAATCTCATTAAAAGATATCGAACCAAAATATCTTTCTCTTTCCTCAACAAGATCAGCACATTCAGACATAAAATGGCGGACAGAAAAGGATTTGTCACATTTCTTAGTTACTATGACGGCCTACTAGCGCCAAAACCTGATAATTACAATATCATGAGATACTTACAAAAATCATGAGATAATTACAAATACCTAAGGATAATTACAATTATCAAAAAATAATTATTATTGAAAAATTATAAATATCTTCACGTGATCATGTTTAATTTTAAGTTTTGGTTCTAGCAATGCATCTGGAAATGCGACAAAACCAAAAATTGTAATTATCAAATAATAACTTAAATTTTCACTTCATAATTTCAATTTTTACATGGTCATGTTTAATTCTGACTAGGCGGCTTACTAGCGCGAAAACGAGCATTTACAGGTATCAGTAATAATAGTAATTAACACATACAGTATTCTGCTTAATACCTGAAAATTACATATATCATGTGATAATTACAGTTTACACATATTAATGACATATTTCAGGCCTGGGAATGAGAAAAAGTGGTTTGGGCGTACCGTATATCGGGACGCGCGGCACTAGATAGTTAGTTACAGAGGCGAGGCCCGAAGGGCCGAAGCACCTTGCGGTCTAAGGGGTCTGGGGGAGTGCCGTAAGCTCCCCCAGCAGGGTCCGGGGCGGAGCCCCGGCCCCCCAACACATTTCCTGCATTCTGAAACACAAATCTGGCCTCTCCTAGTGCCTTTAAAACACATTTCCTGCATTCTGAAACACAAATCTGGCCTCTCCTAGTGCCTTTAAAACACATTTCCTGCATTCTGAAACACAAATCTGGCCTCTCCTAGTGCCTTTAAAGTGTTAATTTAAAAAAAAAAATTTGTCCAACATATTAACACTGACAAGAACTTCTAATCTGTCACAAATAAAACTAACAAACAAACAAAAATAAGCAATCAGACAATACCAAGATAAATGCACAACAAGCTATACATCAAGTATTGTACTTTGTAGTTCTACTGCTTTTCATGAAAGGATAGCTTCATTTGCTTCCTAGGAGGCTCTTGTTTCCTCAAGCTTGCACTGGGCTTTGTCCTTTGCATCAACACTACATTGCAGGAGTGAGCTTCTTTCTGCTGTGATGCTACTGTCAAAACTTGTTGTTTTTCTGCAGTTTTGGAACTTGGTTTGGATCCTGGCTGAAGGCCCAAGTCTGAGAGCTTTTTCTCGTTGTGCTGCTTTTTTACATCCTTTCTGCAATCATTCACAGTTGATGCCAATGACATGTTTCTGGCAAGACTTGGGCTGATGTGATCTCTAATAGGATCCTTCTTGCCAAAACACTGCACTGCACTTTGTTTCTGTGTAGCCAAGGATGATTTCACAAACTGGATGGCAGCATAAGTGTCTATGTCCATTCCTCCTTTCTGTTCATCCAGAATGTCCCCCATCAGGCTGAAAGAACTTTCTACAAGTGGTCCATGAAAACAGCTTAGGAGACCTTTGGCAACTCTGGTTAGCAGGGGATACTCTTGAGTGCTGACCTTGGCCCACCACTGGTCGATTGGAAGATCATCTGAAGTATGTACATGCTTGTCAGTGTTGAATAGCCTGACTTCTTTGTTGAAAGCATCAATTTCTGTTTCCTTCACAAAGTGTGTGCATGATGGAAGCTTGAGAAGATGCTGCAGAGCTGTGGATGTGTTGCGAACTGCTGGATCAAGGCAACTGCAAATCTTCAGCACAGGATTGCTAACAGGCATTTTCTTTTGCAAGTACTGCCCGCAAATAACAAACGCGTTTGTGGTTTTCTTGAGCAGTGTGTGACGTTGGTCATCGCCTATCGTCTTCAAAATGGTATGTGCTTTTTCTCCCAGGAACAGAAGATTGTTCTTCAGATGCATGTTGACATTTGACAGATCAATTTTCACCAGGTTTTTGGTATCTGTGATAAACTCTGGCTTGATGAAACAGCTGAGAAATTCTCTCAGCAGCTTTTCCTGCTTGTCATGTAACAGGTGTAACACAGGCTCTCTTTTCTGGAAAAAGAGTACATATTTCTTAAGAGTAGGCAGGATGGCCATGTACAAGTGAAGAATGAAGAGTGTCAATGGTCTTTTGATAAGTAGCTTCTCCATAAGTCGCCCCTTTCTGTCTTTGCCCTCCTTGGTGAATGTGGCCATTTCTTTCTCAGAGATTGCTGGATGTTCTTGATTGCCTGCTTTGTTTCTTCTGAGATTTTCCTTCTCTGAAATATCTCATCCACCACTTCTGCATAAGTTTCTTTGTCTGAAGGCATCAGGAAGCTCGCTGCATACACTGTGAGAGCATCCAGTAACCGGTGAGTGTCTGAGGCAACATCCAGAACAGTGAGCCAGCGGTGTGGCACATATCTCTCTGGTCTGGTTGGATTGATGCACAAAGCCATGCACAGTTTGAAGAAAGTCTCTCTCATGTCCACTGACCATTTGAACTCGGTGTGCAGATCATTAAGCATGCCTTCAACATGATGATCAAAGTTGTTGCAGAATTGGTGAGCTGCATTGCTGGCATGGTGACAGCTGTCCCCATCAATGTCAAGCAGCTGTGGCGCTTTGTCACGAATCCTTCGCTCGAGTCCACTTTTTTCACCCCGCATGACTCTGCAGGAGTCAAGCAATACTGACACAAGACCTTGCCAAGGCAGTTTGTATTTGTCCATCATTTCAGTAACCTTGTCAAACAGTGCAGCAGCTGTTACTTGCACAAGTTCAAATGCTTCCAGATGATACACAACCAGTTTTTGTTGGGTTGGTGAAAAATGGCAAGAGAGAATGGCCATTACTTTTGAGTTTGTCTTGCTGGTGGCTTCATCAATGTTCAAGCTGAAGAAACATGCCCGTAGTTCGTCCAGTATGGGGTCTCTCATGGTCTTTGCTACTCCATATTTGAGCTTATATGAAGCTGTTGTTCTGTCCATTGACAGTCCATCAGTTGCTTTCGAATCTCTGGCAAACACCTGTAGACATAGCAAAACCAAGAACCTTAGCAAAAATAAAAATACCAAGAGAGAGAGAGAGAGAGAGAGAGAGAGAGAGAGAGAGAGAGAGAGAGAGACACACACACACACACACACAGAAAGGGAGACACAGAAAGAGAGAGAGAGAGAGAGAGAGAGAGAGAGAGAGAGAAATACAGAGAGAGAGAGAGAGAGAGAGAGAGAGAGAGAGAGAGAGAGAGAGAACAAACCTTGGCAAACTCAATGAGTTTATTTGACATTGTCAATGGAAGGGAGTTCTCAGCAATGAACGCCACAGTCATCGCCTTCAAATTCTCTTGACGGTCAGCCAATGGCACTAGTGGGTTAGTTCCAGAATCTGTTGATACTGCCACATTCTGAAATATGGGATGGAGCCCATATGTTTGTGAAGAACTTGGGGGGTTGCCTGAGCACAAAATACAAGTTTGATTTTGATTTAACAACTTCTAAAATATAATCGTTCACCATTTCTATGCCTAAGACTTGCGCACATTGTTGCATTGTTTATTGTTGGAATAATGGGAGTATCCACAGTATCATGAAGAAAGACAGACTAAAAAACATATTGTTTTTAAATATAACAACAACAACACAACAACAACAGAGTACTAGTCTATGCTCATCACGTCTATAAACACTGTAAGCCTAAATATAATCTAATGCACAGTATTTCTATTTCTCAACATGTTTTCAATATTTCTACACACACACACACACACGCACGCACACTGACACACACACACACAAATGCACACATGTATTAATAATCAGATGAGCAAAAGAAAACAGTGCGTTTCAACCGTACCTGCTATGCTGCTGTTGGTCGCTTTGTCGATGACCTTTTGCCGATGCAGTTGTGTTGTTGCATGCTTTGTTACAGCATCAAAGCCCCTTGATGCGTACTTGATGGTTGTGCGACACATCAAGCAATAGGCTATTCCTGGCTCGTTCACTTTTCGGACCCATTCGGCGTAACGGCCCGTCAAAGTACGTGGTTTGCTGCTGGACTGGCTCGATCTGGATTCCAACGGAACTTTGTAGTCCCGATCCATCCACTCCCATGACCACTTATATCGACATTCTGAATCGTCGAATATTCCGCCACGTTCAACGAAGTCTCTACGCAACGCCATTACTGCCAAGAAGTAATATTCTTTCTAGCTTTGCTATTGGTTGATCGATATAACCATCAGCCATTCGGAAATTTTGTTTCTTGTAGAGAGGAAGTATCGAACGAAGGATGTCTCAAACCGAAAGCAGTGCATCTTAACACTGTCCACTATGAACGGAAAACGGACAAAATGTATTGCATGCGCAAAACTAGTCAGAGTTCGGTTTCGGCGTAAGAAGGTCACTTTCAGCGTAAATGCAATGTGACTTCGGCGTAATTACGCCGAAAAGCGTACCATTCCCAGGCCTGATATTTACAATTAACACATACAAATTGTAATTATCAAGTTAAAATTACAATTTCCGGTGTTGTCGCATTTCCAGACGGATTGCTAGAGCCCAAAACAGAAAATTAAAAATGGTCACTTGAAGATATTTGTAATTTAAAAAAAATTATAATCCCTTGATAATTGTAATTTTCCTATGATATATGTAATTATTTCATGATATTTGTAATTATCAGGTTTGGGCGCTAGGAAGGCGTGGCAAATACTGATAATTATTAATTAATCCTGTGGATTACAGATATCTCTGTAAATTACACAGAACACATGTTAATTTCAATTATATTGTGATAACGGTAACTCTCGGTTTTGGCGCTAGTAGGCCGTCAAAGGTTACACCACTAACTTTCATGACTCGGTTGTTGGATCGCAAGTCGTCAGTCAGGCCAGTCAGGTTGCACAGCTCAGGGATCAGGCAGATCAGTTCTGTCCGCGGCTGCATCAATTTCTGCAAGTCAAAGTCCAAAGATAAATGCTGAACACATCCAACAACAATTGCACAGGTTATGTGACAATCTTATGCTGTATTACAAAATGCTCTGACATAGCTACATACTGTACAGGGTTCATACAGATTTACAAATCTAGGTTTCCATGACTTTTCATTACCACATTATATTTTTTTTTTAGGACCAGTGAACCGCTCAACACACAAACAAAAATACATTCCACAAATATCTGAAGGCAATTCATTTTATTTTTGCCTTAAGTTTCACATGTTGTTTGGCATCGATGTTCTTTGAATTCCAAGATCTTCTTTCTTCTCCTTTGCTGACTTTCTCATAGCATTTGATTTGGTCAGAAAGTTCATACAAGTTTCGTTCATGAAAGTTTTCATGTCTCCTTTGTTTTCTGCTTCAAGAGCTAAGTCATCAACACTTTGATTCAAACTGAGACTTTTACTGAGACCGAGAAAGAGTTTGTGAACATGTATTCTGATTTTCAAAGAGTTAGTGAACATGTATTCTGATTTTCATTTTTTCTTCTTAAGCTCATTCAATTCCTCCATTATAGACTTGCATGCGTTTTTTGGGATTGCAAAGCCCTTTTTTTTTTTTTACTCCTTTTGTACTTCTTGCTGTTCTGTTTTTGTTTTGTTAAACTCCTGTTGTTGCGGTAAGACAGCTGCGCTCTCTTGTCATTTTCATCTTCCTATACGCTTGCGAAACATGGACCCTCACAGCAGATCTACAACGAAGAATACAAAGCACGGAGATGAGGTGCTACAGAAGACTTCTAGGCATTTCCTTTACACAGCCTATCACCAACGACGAAGTCCGACAGACAACCACACAAGCCATTGGACAACACGATGACCTGCTCACAGTGGTTACAAAACGGAAACTCTGATGGTATTGCCATGTCACCAGATCTTGCAAAGACCATCCTGCAAGGCACATTGCAAGGAGGTAGAAAAAGAGGAAGACCGAAAAAGAGGAAGACCGAAAAAGAGGAAAACCAAAAAAGAGGAAGACCGAAAAAGAGGAAAACCGAAAAAGAGGAAGACCGAAAAAGAGGTGGGAGGACAACATTCGAGAATGGACTGGTTTGACACTGAGCGAAACAATCAGGGTTGCTGAGGACAGGAAAAGATGGAGTACGCTGGTTAAACCATCATACGTGTATGTGGTGCACCCACGACCTCCGAGTTACGGGATAGGATAGGATAGGTTAAACCTGTTGCTGCAAATAACTGTTATAAGTGGTCTGTTGCCAAAAATGTTCTGTTGTTATAAGTGGTCAGTTGTTATAAGCGTTCTGAACAGCAGTTTTTTTGTAAAGTTCCACATTTTTCACTCCACCAACATGTTTCAGATGATCAGATGATAGCTCTAAGTGACACTAAGGTTTTGATACTCTTCTCCCAAACGGTGCAGTATGCTATATAACTTACAGTATGTGCTGCTAACCAGCCAACAAAAGAGCACTTTCCTTTCACGGAGGTTTCCAAACTATGCCAACTCAATCACGAAACAAACAAGATGGCCCACTGCAAAACCAATTAAAAACTAGGAAAGTGACACCATGGACAAACTAAAAATAACTGACCAACTAGAGATCTCCTTTTAAACAATCTAGGTTACATCTCACTCACTTCCTCTGCAGAAAGAAAACGATCGAAAAACCTTTTCCCACTTGAAATGCTTTCCATGACTTCATTACAATTTCCACGACTATCCCGGCCTAGAAAACCAAAGCCGAAATTCGAGGCCAAAATTTGTTTAAGACAAAAGTTCGTGAAAATGTCCGATACCACTAATTTCCAAAATGAATGAAAACCAACCACTGCTACTTTCACAAAATACTTTAACCGGCTCCAGTGAGGTACTCAATACCACGGGCATCAATCAAGATCAGAACATACCATACATTTTTTTTTTTAAAGTACATCCTTCATTAATATTTATTCTGTCCATAGCCAACCTGGAGGCAACAAAAATCCTGAATTGCAGACACACTTCACACATGGACAGAAAATAAACATAACATATAATATATAAAAGAACATATTATATATAATAATAGCATATATCAGTGATGTCCCGAGGCCTCGGACATCGGTCATGGTCCGAATCGTTTGGAAAATGACCGAATGCAAACACCTGTGTCCCGTCAAATGTCCGATCCTATTGCGAAATTAGCGGTCATTGTCCGATAGTATTATGACTAGAGCGGTCACTTTAAGAAACATCTGTACAAACTGGAGTGTCAAAGCCTTTAAAACGAGTTTGATTAGTGGACAATGCTAGACTACTATCACTCTTTAGTACATTCCGTCGAACAACAAAAGGGCCGCAACTCTCGACACTTTTGAAAGGGAAATAACCGACACCATACTTCCTCTGCAACGATCTTAAAGAAGCACCATTAATCGGTTCGCTTCACAATATGAATGTCCTATTGCTTTTATGTAGTCAGGACATGATGTCCGATTAGTTTTATGATTTAGGACATTTTGTCCTATTGCCCTCTAATCCTAGGAACACCACTGATATATGGTGACAGCTTTCTCTTGCCGCTGATTTTCTTGGGCGTTTATTAGATTTTTCGTGCAGACTGATGTCTTTCTTTGACTGATGTTTATGTATGCCCAGCACATTCCACAAAAGGCAGAGTGTTCACCCTTCCTCGATTCGTCGATGTAAGCAAAGCAACGCTTATAGTCTGGATGGTATTTCATCAACCACTACTGCTTCTTTGGAGGCATGACTTTGTTAAAAATTGAAGCTACCAGCTGTGAAAACCATTAATCATGTGCTTCAGACCAGGGGTGGTGTGCATGAAGCTTACATAAAAGGCGAGAGTGAAGAGGAGGTGTTGTGCTTGTGAATGAGGAGGGCTTCGGTTTTATCATCATTAAGCTTAAGCTTGTTGAGTATCATCCATGACTTAATGTCTGTGATGCAGTTCTCCAAAGTCTGAACAGTGGAATTAATGAGAGAGGGGGCAGTGGATTTATAAAGTTGTGTGTCATCTGCAAATGACTGACTCTCAACAGCTTGCTTTCCGAGCAGGAGAAGCAGTGGCTTGGTGTACAGAGTGAATAACACCGGCCCTAAAACGGAACCCTGAGGCACGCCGCACACCAAGTCTGCTATGCTGGAGAAACAGCCATCGACAGTGACTGCTTGTGATCTGTCAGAAAGATATGAGTGGAACCAAGCCAGGACCGAGCCAGAGATTCCAAAATAGTGTTGAAGAGTGTTAAAGAGAATGTGGTGGTCGACTGTGTCAAAGGTGGCTGAGAGGTCTAGTAAGGTGAGAACGGAGACGTTACCATTAGCTAAGGCAAGCAACAGATCGTTGGATACCTTTAGGAGGGCTGTCTCAGTGCTGTGGAAGGGTCGGTAGGCAGACTGGTTGGGGCAAAGTAAAGCGTTATCATATAGGTAGGCAAACAGTTGTTTGAGAACAATTTTTTCTATGACTTTGGACAGGAAGGAGAGGTTTGAAACAGGTCTATAGTTCTTTAGATTATTTTTGTCTAAACTTGGCTTTTTAAGGAGGGGTTTGATGACAGCCGCTTTGAGCACAGACGGAACAACACCAGAGGACAGACTCTCGTTGATAATGTGGGTAATGGTCGGGAGTAGAGGGTCAAGATTCTCTATCAACATGGGGGTAGGAATGGGGTCAAGAGAGCAAGATGTTGGTTTTGAGCTTAAGATGACTTTCTTGACTTCTTGCTGTTATTGGTTGAAAAACTTCCAACTTTGCCCTAGTGAGGGAAGGTGAGAATGGGTTAATGAGTGGGATCTCATGGCTATCAAGAGCGGCCCCCTTATGTCAGCCACTTTCTGTGTGAAATAATTACAAAATACATCTGGGAGCTGACATAGTGGATGCGTGGATGGGAGTGATGTTGCATTGCTCTTACCCCTTAGCTGATTGCAAATGTCGAACAACTGTTTACAAGTTTCGCTGCTGCTAATTCTGTCGCTAAAGTACCGGGTTTTGGCAGTCTGGACTATTTTAGTGACCCGTATTTTTGCAGCAGAGAAAATCTGCTTGCTGACTTCTAAACCCGATTTAAGCCACTTTTTCTCTGCTTTGCGTCGGTGTTTCTTCGCCTCGGAGAGCTCGTCCTTAATAGACTCGTACCAGGGTGCTGAGCGTGTTGCCTTGACCTTTTTCTGGGCCACGGGAGCGTGCCGATCAAGCACCGCATGAAGTGTACTATTCAGCTGATCCACAGTGGGGCACAGTTCTGGGGTCACTTTAGCGGTAAGCTCTTGCTTGAAAGCATCCCTATCCATGGTACGCAGGCTGCGAGCCTCCCTGAACATAGGAGGAGGAGGGGGGGCTGCAACGCTTAGTTCGCACACGACACAGAAATGGTCAGATGTTAATTCCTGGGTGACTGAAGTTGATCTAACAACATTATCCTGAGGCCTATGCATAACCCAATCTATGATGTGACCACCCTCTGCTTTTGATTTTAACCAATCGGAGCTTTGAAAATACGTACGTACGTCACCTCAACACCATGAGACTGTAGGGTCAGAAACCTTATGTCACCGCCCGCGTAATAGGTTAAGGCTAGCAGCAAAGTGAGAAGTCGTAGGCCTCAATCAGTCTCAGCAATGCAATGTGTAAGAAAAGCAGCCCTAGTTTCATTTATTATACCGCGGCTGTAATTTTAGTACTTCGATCTCCCGTATTCTAGCTCAGGGAAAAGTGATTCAGCTGCATTCGATGCTATGATACCGATAAATAAATGCCATAGAGCTTAGTTGTTTAATGTAGTTTGTAGCGAACTACGACAAATTCTAGGTCGTCTTCAACAATTTCATATAAATCTATGATGTCGGCACGTTGAAACCAAAACTTCGATAGAATTTTGTAGATCATCACAATAATCAAAAGGTTTCAAACGCTCCCTAAACACGCGTTCTCGTATAATTGTTTTTTGAAACATGACTTGATAAACAAGCCTGTTAGAAGCCATGTTTGCTCTCGCGCATGCGCTTTTGAACGACATTATGGGCATTTTTACTTACGGACAGAGTTACAACAAGGAGATAGCACCCGCAAAGTTACGACCGAATTTACGAATGGGCAAGAGATACAGGCGTTCATGCACACCACCCCAGGGCAAATTCAAAGCAACCGGAACAAACACAGAATGGGTGGAAAATTTGCCGCGCATGCGTCCAATGGCTTCTGTCGGACTTCGTTGTTGGTGATGTGCTGGGAATAGGAAATGCCCAGAAGTCTTCTGTAGCACCTCATCTCCATGCTTTTTTATTCTTCGTTGTAGATCTGCAGTGAGGGTCCATGTTTCGCAAGCAAATAGGAAGATGGAGATGACAAGGGAGCGCAGCAGCCATTGTATTAGACAATGGGTCTCGACAGGAAGTCCTCTCCAAGGTTGCACAAACAACTGCTGCCCTGACAAGGTTGAAGCCCATTTGAAAAGACAGCACCATCAGTCTACATCAGTCATAGAACTATACATTCTTATTATTCTCCCTGCCAAGAGCAGACTTAGTTGGGTTCATGCACTATACAAAGGACATTACTTACACCATTGATTCTCTTGGCTTTAGGTCGGTGGATCAGCAGTGGTTGACTCTCATCCACCTTCTTGCCATACTGATTCCTGCAAACACACACAAGTGAAGGCTGCATCAAATTCTGTGTTAACATGTCACCTCTGATAATCCTCTGCAGAGCTATAAATAACAAACTCGGGTCTTTACTCGTCTATTGTTACATATAAAACTTGCCTTTACCCCGTAAGATTATCCTCCACACATGAAAATTAGAAGAAAAAAACACAACAAAAGGGTAGTAGGTATCCCCGATTGCGGACAATTTTGTTGACCTCATAGTTTAAGCCTACATTGCTCCATGGAAATTGCCCATATGAACTATATTTTTATCTAGTTAACCATCATACATTGTCCTACATGTCGAGATGTGTTGCAGCTAGCGGAAGTTAACCGTCGACTAAAAAACATGGGTCTTAATGATCAACAAATGGGTGTTGGCAATTGTGGACGGGGTGGTTGCACTGCAGACTGGATGTCATTTTCTTTCATTTATGGTGTTCCACAGTTGGGAGCTGGTTGCACATAGGGAAAATCCAGCCACTTCCGTTACAGAATACCACTTTTCTCTCATTTAAGTCAAATGCCAATGTTTGGGAGCAGAGAAAATGGAAAGGAAGAGGTACTCACCAGTAGTACTGAGAGAACGTGATCTCTTCGCCAGCGCTGGTCTGGAAGGTACTCTTGGGGGACTTTTGCCAGTCAATGTCGTCTATCCTGTAGGTCTTGTTGTTGTAGCGTGTCAGCACGATGCAACCCACGATCCTGTTCACACTGTCACGCTGGAAGGTGTTTCTGGAGGTGTTGTAGATCTCTTTTCTGTCACACAATAAAAAACAGAATTCACACCAGCTAACAAACACATATATTAAGAGTTAACTCATTCCACCATATGCTGCTTCCTGCCCCTTTCAATCATGATCTCCAATGTGTATCGGTTACCGGCAATCTGTGTATTCAGTCAATACGTGTCTTGTCAAAAAAAAATAAGTCACTTTTGTGTTTTGACTGTGACCACTAGCCAATACATGTAACGACCAAATCTCCAGTCAATACGTGTATTGTCTTTAAAAATGCTCTGGTCAATCAATACATGAACTGACTGAACTGTCATTCGGCATTTAAACTGCAACTGGTTGTAAACTTGAATAAATGAATGACTACAGAATCATTTGTTGTTTTTTTACTTCAATATGCACACTCACAGGGACACATCCACACAACTAAACCATGTTAAGTAGAAGTTAGTACATATTAAAAATAAGCTTAAAATGTACACACTTCAATTTTAATCTCTCTTTCTCTTTGTCCCTCTCGCTCAAACTCTTTCTCTCTATCATGCAAAGTAAATATTAAAAATAAGTTTAAAATGTACACATTTAATTTTAAATCTTTATCTCTTTGTCCCTCTCTCCGTCTCTTTCTATCTTTTTGTTTCACTGTCAGTTAATCTAATTCCTGAATGCAACCAGCTAGGCCATACCATTATTGACAAGAGAGAGTTCCGTGTCGTTGTTACCATAGAGACGTGCACTATAGTTCTGATCATTTTATTTTGCAAAGCATGCAATGATAGCATGTATTTACCTTTGATTTGGTTCTGCGCTGTTGCTAGAAAAAGATTTGTATAATATTAGTAACTTTCGTTGGTCGATATTGTTGTAGCATTGTTGCGAATTTTCTGGAATTACTTGCTTATTATTGATAGAAAGTTCCAGATCTATCTGGTAATAGCTAGGCAATTCTTCTAAACTGAGGGATGTTCTATGTCGTAAGACAGTTCTGATGATGAGTTTTATTTTGATTGGGTTTAATTGTGTCACTCTGGAATGTTCCAAGCTTTACTGGATTGCAGAAAGGCTATATAAGTATTGCATTTCCTGCTTGAAAAAGTGATTTTTGGAGTGATTTTCGGAAAGCAATCCTTTATGCAGTTGGTGTTCGCTGAATAAAGTTGACAAACTTTATACGACGACTCTTGCCTTGTTGCTGAGTGAACATGCTGTGTGGATAAAAGAATCTGAGTTACACATATCAATATTCAAGCATCAGGGCTGAATTGACTATTGATAAATACGTACAACAGTCATAATATTTTACCTTGGTCAACAGGCAACTGGAATCTTTCGTCGCTAGAATTTCGGCCAGCGTGTTTACAAACTTTTGTTCGTTTTCACTCATATCCATCACTTGTGGTGAGGAGCCAGCAAAGCCAGTCTACAATGAATGATTGACAGTGGTTTTGTCATGGTTTGAAATCGCAATCGTCATCACAAGATTTTCACTGAAGTCCTAGTGATTTAGGACCTTATCAGTTACGTGCCGATTAACACATCTCAAGGTTTATTATCTGAGCTCATCAAATTTCTATGTAATATCAATAATGCTCTACACTCGCATATGCTCTAAAACATTGTCAGAAGACTTGACTGAGTGAAACATGCATTGACTATAATAAACAGTCGATGTGTGTTTTGAAGTGGGTCAAAATTAAGACAATACACATATTGACTTGAAATTTTAGTCATTACAAGTAGTGGCTAGTGGTCACAGTCAAAACACGAATTGACTTTTCTTTTTAAAGATAACACATGTATTGACTGAATATACAGATTGCCAGTAACATATATCTAAGGAAAAAAAGAGCTCATTACATATAGAAAAAATGGAGCTCGCAGATCAAGAAAACACAGTTTGATCTGAAAGTAATCCAGATCTATCCATATGTGCAATGATTTTGTGACTTACGTCATGGCATAATTTAAATATATAAGGGCAATTGATACACAAGTGCACAACCCTTTGGGCTGTAAAAACTATAACTTTGATCATTCCTTTGAAGGTTGACAAGATTAAAAGATACCAAACGTACAGCACACCAGTACTTGGACTTGACCTCATCATATAACCAGTAGTTTTATCAACTTATAAGTAACAGACTTGAATCAAATCATACCTCATGTGGACTCTTGACAACACCATCACACATACTCGAACAGATAGGTGCAGAAACTTAACATGAAGTTGTAGACTGTCTGGACTCAGAACACTGTCACCAACTCACATACTCTAATAGGACAAGAAACTTACATCAGGTCGTAGACTGTCTGGACTCTGAGAACGCGATGTGAAGAGTCCAGCAGCAGCAGCATGCCTCCTTCCTGCTCCTTTATGGATGTGATGTAGCCAGGCCACACTTCCAAGCTGTGCACAAACAAATCCACACTTTCATCAAACTGACCAGTCTTAACTCTTGGTGACCTATAAGGTTTTCTGTACATTTGCGCCTATATCCTTAAGGATTTCAAGTTTATTGCAATAAATTGGGTTATGAATTCGAAAAAAATGCAAAAATTTATTTATTGTCACATTGACTTCATATTTTAGGATATGTTTACAAAATGGTTATTCTATGTACCCAAAGAACCATTTTGACTTTAGTAATATTTTTACCTGTTGGAATCTTGTAATTAATTCATAATTACATGTATTTTATGGACTATGTTAATAAAACAACAACAAGACAGTGTGGATTGCATGTGAATGTGTGCACAGTCAACACAGACAAGAAAACTCACTCTGGTTGTCTACACCAAGTCCTTGTGCTCTTTCAGCAAAAAGCTGATCGATAAGGTTACCAAATTCACTATCACTGTCGGAGCCATCATGGCCGAAAATTTCGCAAACTCAAACCTCAAACAAAATCGTTAAAAAAAGTACACAAAACCACGTGAAGCTTGCGAAAACGATAGCGGAAAATACATGTGAACCTTTCCGGAAGTTGACTAAACCTTCTCTCATGCACTGGAGAGTTCCTATTTCCTGTGATTTCATGACTAAAAGGTGCACTAACGAGGCACGCATCACCGTGCTTCAGGATTACGGCGAGGCGCGCATTACCGCGCTATAGGACGCTAGAAGTTAAAGTAAACCATCATGGGATAACAAAAGTACACCTGTTGGAAAAACAATGAACGGCACAATCACAATATCCACAACATTAGGGCTGAACCACGGAAGACAAAACCAGTGGCTTACTTGTGCTGCGGAACTTTGCTTGGGGTGGCAGGGTTGTAGAAGTATCGCCCCACTTGGCACAGCTTCAACAGAGACATAATCCTGAAACACAAACGTTATTTAATATAATATGATCAGCAACAAACACAGCAAGTCAACTTTTCCAAAAACTAACAACTACCCACAGCACATGGATATATTTCAACAGCAAAAGGCCGCTTTCCACTAAGCAGCGAAGTGTTGGACATTTATCAAGTGTAAGCTGTGTTTAGCTTATGCATTCAACTGCCTCTGTCATTGATATTGGGATTAGCATCGTTGTTGGAGGCCAGATGCCTGTATACGTTTAGTAACTACTCAATAGCGGCAAAAAGTATATTACGCTTTATTGAGCTCATTAACAACATCTAAATCAAGACATGCAAACTTTCACCTTTACAGTCAACAATGGGGAGGCTGTCACTTCAATCCCATCAAATGTGTTAAGTGTGTGCAAGAAGTATGCATACAAGTGTATGTGGGTCATAGAATTAATTCTTGGTGACCTATAAGGTTTTCTGTACATTTGTGCCTATATCCTGTAAGGATTTCAATGCAATTATTATTGCAATAAATTGGGTTATGAATTTCAAAAAAATGTAAAAAAAATTATTTATTGTCACATTGACTTCATATTTTAGGATATGTTTACAAAATGGTTATTTTATGTACCCAAAGAACCATTTTGACTTTAGTACTATTTTTACCTGTTGGAATCTTGTAATTAATTCATAATTACAGGTATTTTATGGACTATGTTAATAAAACAACAAGACAGTGTGGATTTGCATTTGCATGTGAATGTGTGCACATTCAACACAGACAAGAAAACTCACTCTGGTTGTCTACACCAAGTCCTTGTGCTCTTTCAGCAATAAGCTGATCGATAAGGTTACCAAACTCCCTATCACTGTCGGAGCTATCCCCTGCCATCATGGCCGAAAATTTCGCAAACTCAAACCTCAAACAAAATCGTTTAAAAAGTACACAAAACCACGTGAAACTTGGGAAAATGATAGCGGAAAACACACGTCAACCTTTCCGGAAGTTGACTAAACCTTCTCTCACCTACTGGAGAGTTCTGTATTTCCTGTGATTTCATGACTAAAAGGTGCACTAACGAGGCGCGCATCAACTCGCTTCAGGGTTAAGGGCGAGGCGCGCATTACCGCGTTATAGGGAGCTAGAAGTTAAAGACATCATCATTCTTCTTTTTATTTTGCATGGCCTGAGGTAACTTTTTCAATGCAATGCTTGTGTACTAACTTTATAACTGGTTTTGGATAGATAACACTAGGCATACCACAACCAAATTGTTCAAACAATCTGTAGAACATACTTGCGTAGCAGTATATTGCAAATTTGACTGCACTGCGCTGTGGGGACTTCTTTAGTGAGGCGGATCAAAATGGAGATCTTGGCACCGTCTGTCCGTCGGGTTGACAAAACGGTGGTTTCCTACAAATAAACACATCAAGTTCACTAGAAGTAATCATAAATAAAAAATACAGTTTTTTTAATTAATTTAAAAAAAATAATAATATATATTCCCCAATGTTATCAACATCAATAAAATATAAAGAATTTCTCTTCTTCAAATGCCTTACCTGACGATGTGGTAAACACAATTCCAATAATGACTTCAAGGATAGCCATGAAAATCCATAGAGGTCAGTCACTGCCTACCCTGTTGGCTTTGGTCAGAAGTGTCTTTCAGGGCAATTCAGATAAATCGCCAATATTTTGGTTTAAACACAAAACATCTTTATTGTCCAACTTTCACATGGTATACATAAAAGTGCAACATTTCCGTTGGTGCGAGGACAAAACTTCACATAAAATGAATAAATTAACAATGTAAAAAAATAATAAATAATAATTAACAAATACTGTCCCCGCGGCCTCTTGCCCACCCTCAAAATCCAGATCACCATAAAATGTTACTTGTCTTTTGTCACTTACCCTTTCCCTGCAGGCAGTGCATTAATGTGCCATGTGGGTTCGGACAATGAATAGAATAGAGGTCACTAACAGGGGTGATGTCAGCTCGGCATCACTGGGCGAAAGTCTCCTACACAGAAGTCACAGGCCAGGATGGAGGAACCTCATGTTACTACAGGTTCAATGACCACGTCTTGGTGTCCAAGTAGACCCACACTGTATTCGTATATTTCGGCTGTGGCCAACAGCCTTGCGAGGATTGGGCCTCGCCAGGTCTTTCTTGCTCAAGACAAACCCCATGATGAAAATAACCACTAACTCCATACCAGATCGGTCGTCGCCCAGGTCACCAAGGACTGCGCCTTGTGTAGGCCAACTTAGCAAGACCTGCACGAGAGACAACATCGTCATAGGAACCTGGAATGTCAGGACCCTAACTGCGAAGGGAAAATTAGAAGAACTGGCCCACGAGCTGGCCCACTATCAATGGAACATTTTAGGTATCAGCGTACTGCACTGGAAAGGCCTAGGTAAAACAATGACTGACAAAGGCCACACGCTTTATTTCAGCGGGACAGATTACAGGCACGAACACGGCGTTGGATTCTTGGTCCACAAAAATATTCTAGCCACTGGCATGGGTTGACGCTCAATCTCCACAGACTCATTACCATCCATCTGAGAGCAGCCCCTTTCAATATCTCCATCATTCAGATCTATGCCCCAACATCAGACTATGACGAGAGTGAAGTCGAGGATTTCTATGAACATTTGCAGGCTGTCCTTGACCAAGTGCCGAAGAAGAACATAGTCATAGTGCAAGGCGACTAGAATGTCAAGGTTGGCCAAGATGCTCACCACAACTGGGGAGGCACCTGTGGACCCCCCTGCAACAACAAGACAAATGACAGAAGTCTGAGACTTGGAGTTTGCCAGATACAACAGTCCGATACTGGCAACCACGCTTGGTCTCCACAAAAAGTCCAGACGATGGACCTGGCACAGTCCAAGCTGGGAGCATCACAACCAGATTGACTACATCATGGTTAAGAAATGCTTCAGATCAAGCGTCAACATTGGCAGGAAACACACTTTTCCAGGAGCAGACATCAGAAGTGACCACGAACTCGTGATGATGTCTTTCCAGCTCCACTTGAAGAGCGTAAACACAGCAAAGTGCACCAGACTGAAGTTCAAACTAGACAAACTGCAAGACCCCTGGAAATGGCAGAAATATTCCAAGCCACAATTGGAGGGAAATTTGCACCACTGCTCATTTTGGGAGCTGGTGAAATAGATGTCAACACCATGACCACCACCTTCAACAGATGCCGCCACTGAGATCTTTGACAAGCATTACCCAAAGAAGAAACCGGGGATCACACCTGAACTTTTGGATCTGTGTGACAAACGAAGAGAGACGAAAAAGAAAAAGAACACCTCACAGGGAGCTGAGGCCTACCAAAAAATCAACAGTGACATCCGAAAAGGCATGCGCACAGCAAAGGAGAACTTGATAGAAGATCAATGCCAGGAAATAGAGAACAATCTGAACAAGAATAACAGCAAGAAGGCCTACCAGACTGTGAAGCGGCTGACAAGTGTTAAACAGCCCAAGGTCTCCACGATCCAAAGCAAGTCTGGCATATGCCTTACAGAAGAACAAGAAGTATTAGATAGATGGACAGAGTACTGCTCTGACCTTTACAACCACACACCAAATGGTGACCCATCAGTTCTAGCATGTCCCCAGAATAGAGGAGAAGAAGAAATCCTCCCAATTCTCAAAGAAGCTGAGGCAGCAGTGCAATCACGGAAGAAGGGGAAGTCAGTGGGATTGGACAACATACCTGCAATAAGCGAGAAGCGATAATTGATGCCCTCACCATTGTCTGTAACAAGATCTAGCAGAGTGGGGAGTGGCCTACCCCATGGACCCAGTCACTTGTCATCACTCTTCCCCAAAAATGTAACCTTCAAGAGTGTGAAAATTTCCATACCATCAGCCTCATCAGCCATTCCAGCAAAGTCTTCCTGAAAATAATACTCATCTTGAAACCCCAAGCTGAACAAATCATAGTTGAAGAACAAGCAGGATTCAGGGCAGGGCGTAGTACCACTGATCAGATTTTCAACCTCAGAATAATCTGAGAGAAATACCTACAGCACCAACAACATCTATATGTGTTTGTAGAATTCAAGAATGTGTTTGACCAAGTCTGGCATGCAGCTCTGTGGGCAACCATGAGAGTGCACAACTTCAGCCCTAACATTATTGAAGTCATCAAAAGCCTGTATGACAAGGCTACCAGTGCAGTCATCCACAACAGTGTCATCGGGAACTGGTTCATAACAACAATAGGCGCGTGTCAAGGATGCCTACTATCTCCAACACTCTTCATCATCTTCCTAGAGAGCATCATGTCAGATGCCCTTGCAGATCACGAAGGCAGTCAGCATAGGGGTAGAGCAATCTCCAACCTCCGTTTTGCGGATGACATTGATGGATTGGCTGGAGAGGAACAAGAACTTGAACAGCTGGTACAGAGGCTTGACACCACCTCCAAAGCCTTTGGAATGAAAATAAGTGCAAAGACCAAAATGATGAGCAAGAACACCAATGGCATTTGGCAATTTTGTAGCTTTTTTGTGGTTTGATCCAATTTTTTTAATTTTTTGTTTCACAAATTCTTCAAAACCGAAAAATTTCAGCTGAGGATTTATGAAAAACAGGGTTCCGGCCCCTAGCAGGAAAACTTTCACCCATGTTAATGTGACTTCACGGCTGAGCACCGAAGTTGCATTTTTGCAAGTCAGTGTTTTCTCCCATGGATCATCTGTTTGAAAAATGCAACTTGGGCGCTTGGCCCTACACAGACCCTTGTGAACATTTAATGTTTCTGACCACTTGGCGTTAAAAGCGTTACAAAAAAAATTGTAAAAAGAAAAAGGACCCCAACTCACGTCATTGGGCAGTTTCTTGGGCAGGAAGAGGATAGAGCCGTCAAAGAGCTTGACTGGCATGAGGTCCTTGTGTTCGTTCAGCAGCCCCGCCCTCATTGCCTTGCTGTCCACCTCAGGGGAAAAATTCACGTGGTACTGATACACATATTTGTTCTCCATCTGCACCCGAATGTAGTTCACTGCCAACTGTGACCTGCACCAAAGGAAGGCAGAAAATCATTAGCCTTAAGCAGCTGTTTGAGTCGTCAATACTGACATCCCCTAATTTCAGTGATCAGAGAGGATGAGCTCTTTCACCAAAGTAGTCTGACAGCTATCTTTTTCCCCTTTTGACGCAGGCCATATTTTGGCTCATTTCCGTGCGAACATAGTAATTTTGACACATTTCAGATGCATTGTTTGTAGTGAAAATGGCCTCAAACCTTTATTTAGTTTTAATGGAAAGAGCAAATAAAGTCAACAAAATATGTATGTTGTGAAGATTGTGGAACAGTGTAAACAAAGGGAGGTGCCAACCTAAATAGAAAGACTGCCAGATTTGCAGTGGATGATCAAGTCATGCTGTTAAGTGAATTTGTCCATCACAATACGGCATACAAATGCCATTTACTTTGCTTTCCACACACACAGGCCAGCGTGCCACAACTAAATAATCCAGATAGTCAAAACAGACAAGTTTTTTTTATGTATACACAAAAATTCCTTGGACACCTTCATGCTTGCCATTTTACAAGCTAGTTTAGTTTATTTAGTTTCAGAACCTCTTTTTAGCTAACTTCTTTTAAAAGTCAGAAGTACAGTAACTCGAAATTATTGTTTGGCCGAATGAAAGTCTGTTTCCCATTAGACTATATTGGCCGCTTCGTAGTTTTGCTTACGATTTCGGCAGTGGTAAGCGAGGCCGGAGCACCCATTTACACACCACTTTGGCAACGGAGTTTTTGGCTAGCGCACACATGGGTGCGTCACTTCATCCAAAAATAAATGAAGCTTGTATGTGATGTATTCATAATAAATTCTGCTATATACCCAGTAAAACATGTGTTCATGATAAATTCGGCTAATTGCACAGTAAAATGTGTGTTCATGATAGATTCTGCTATATGCACAGTAAAATGTGTGTTCATGATAAATTCTGCTATATGCACAGTAAAATGAGTGTTCATGATAAATTCTGCTATATTCACAGTAAAATGTGTGTTCATGATAAATTCTGCTACGTGCACAGTAAAATGTGTTTTCATGATAAATTCTGCTACATGCACAGTAAAATGTGTGTTCATGATAAATTCTGCTATATGCACAGTAAAATGTGTGTTCATGATAAATGTTGCTATATGCACATAAATATGGGCGTTCGATCATTATAAAATCTGCTCTATACACAGTAAAATATGCATTCATGAACACTATAATGCTACAGGTCCAGCCATAATTTGGTAATAGTTTTAAAAAAAAGGTAAAGGTAAAGGTAGTCCCATAGCCTTGTGGCCGTAGGGGAGCGTGATGTTGGAGATCACACTTATCTTGGGCCAGCGTAATGAGGGTGATGCCCAACTCTCTCCCTCGCTGCTTTACCTTCCCCACCCTCAAGAGAGTAGGTACTCAATTACAGTTGAGTCAAGAGAGTAGGTACTCAATTACAGTTGAGTCAACTGGGGGCGTTGTTGTTTGTCGCTTCACTAGCGGTCACCCATCCAAGTGCTAACCGCACCGGACGGTGCTTCACTTTCGACACAGTAGCGAGTGCTCCAACCACTGCACTATCCGACACCCCGAAACAACCAACTAAAGATTGACAAGCATCAATGCATGGTAAACACTTTGTAAAAACAGAGAATCTCTGGAACAAAACAACAAACAAAAGGGGGAAAACCCATATGACTCACATGCTCCTTATGGAACTCGCAATATTTAACACGAAAAAAAACACAACATGAAACGGTGGCATTAAAATGCAAAATACTACCGACTTTGATCTTTCTATGCTCTTGACCTTGACCCCTGGCTCTAAATACACTCATGTACTATCAAATAAACTACAGCAAAAGTTGTATTATGTCCCAATAAACTGACAGTAGGATGACCTTGACCTTCACATGACCTTGTGATGCTATTACATACTATGGGGTAAATAAACAGCCATTCCATTACACCATGACTTAGTTTTGTACGTTTTTGCAACCTCTAACATGACCTTGACCTTCAAGATCAACACAAAAACTGAACATATATAAAAGATCAATCATCATCTCTAAATACAAGAAGTTTGGACTTTAATCTCTCATAGTTTAGGGTCAAGGTCACTTCAAAGTAACCAACTTTGGACAGCTCCAGTGACTTTAAACTTAGAGTGAGGTTGACCAAATTTGTATAATACATGTGTCTCATTAATACCTATCATGCATCAAAGAATCGTAATATTAATAACCTAGACAAATTTGACATTTTGTAAAAAGTAGTCAAGGGTGGAGCAGGGTGAGTACATAGATGGACATTGCTATGTTTGTCAGTCAAAACGAAAGAAAGAAAAATAAATAAGATGGGCTCAACTCACACTTCCCCACCAGCCTTGCCGGGCTGGCCTCTGCGAATGACGGTGGGTCTGCGTTGTTGTTCTTGGCGAGAGGGCTGGTCTTCGCTGATTTCCAGTCTTCCCATTGCTCCCACCGGTGCTGCAGGTTCTCCTGCACATGCTGCAGGTGCAGGTGCAGAGACAGGTGGGGCCCCAGGCTGTGCAGCAACAACATGAGCCATCATCGCTCCTCGACCTCTAGCAGCACCTTGTTGACCTCTGTCATACAAAAAGGTCAAGCATTAAAACATATGTCATGGAGAAAGTAGGCAAGAAAAAAACTAATCATAATAATACGCGAGTGATATAAAAAATACTGAATTATGAAAATGGCGCAGAATACATTTTTAAAAATATATTTAAAACTTGAAGGGTGAAAGCCCATATGACTCACATGCTCCTTATGAAATTCACATTGAATAATAATGCCTGAAATGGATCAGAGAGTAACAAATACAGGCACAATTATTGAGAAAAACTTCAAACTGACTTATGATCTTCCATTTAAAAACAACTAGATGGGCAAAGCCCATACGATTCACACGCTCCTTATGGAAATATTTAACATGAAAATGAGTGCCCAAAAAGAAAAAAAAATGAAACGGTGGAATTAAAATGCAAAGTAATACCAACTTTGATTTTTCTATGCTCTTGACCTTTGGATGACTTTGACCTGCGGCTCCAAATACGTAATGGTAAAGATGGGCCCATAGCCTGGTGGCCGTAGAGGAGCGTGATGTTGGAGATCACATTTATCTTGGGCCAGTGTAATGAGGGTGATGCCCATCTCTCCCCCTCGCTGCTTTACCTTCCCCACCCTTAAGAGAGTAGGTACTCAGTCACATTTGAGTCAACTGGGGGCGTTGTTATTTGTCGCTTCACGGTTTTGCGGTCACCCATCCAAGTGCTAACCGCAATGGACGGTGCTTAACTTGCGACACAGTAGCGAGTGCTCCAACCACTGCGCTATCCGACACCCCAAATACACTCGCGTACTATAAAATAAAGTACAGTAAAAGTTGTATTATGCCAAAAAAACAGTGTACTTGGGATGACCTTAACCTTCAGTGACCTTGACCATGGGATGACTTTAACCTGCAAGTGACCTCTTATTTAAGTCTGATCAAATACCCCAAGGTTGTTGCATACTGTAGGTTAAATAAACAGCCATTCCACTGTAGAATGACCTTTTTAAAAAAAAAAAGTTTTTCAAGGCCTAACATGACCTTAACCTTCAACTCAAAAATGGAACATATCTTTATTATCTCTATTTTTTTCAAAAATGGAACAGATATTAATCTATCATCTCTAAATACAACAAGTTTGGACACAGTCATAGTTTAGGGTCAAGGTTACTTCAAAGTACTTATACTAACCAACTTTGGAAAGCTCCAGTGACTTTGGAGTGAGGTTGACAAAATTTTTATAGTACGTGTGTCTCATTAATATCTATCATGCATCAAAGAATCGTAAGTTCAATAACCTAGAAAAAAAAGTGACATTTTGTGAGAAAAGTTGTCATGTTTTGACTAACATTTGTTGATCCTGTGAGCCTGACCTTGAAGTCATTCATTTACTGACCACGAGGTCTCAAGAGTATACACAAACTTACCAAGTTTTGTTGCGATAGTTGAAATAGGTTCCGAGTACTTCGCCATTTTAAAGTTTTGCACAGATAGACAGATGGATATTTTTGTTAAGATGCCATTTTTGGACTATTTAGGGCTCATTTTGCACAGATTTGCAAACAAAATCTGGACTTTTTTGTTTTTGTTTTTGGGCGAGTTCCTAGACTCACACTGCTATGCATGCAAGTCAACAATTATTGGAAAACATATTTTATGGGTGTTAAAGTTCAAGAGACGATTCAGACAAGCTACTTTTATATATAATAACAATGCAGCAAACTGAGCTTACCCTTGCATCAAGGCAATCATGCCGCTCAAACTTCCCCTTCCTCTTGCAACTCCAACTACAAAATAAACAAACGAAAGCATCGTGACAATCAAGGACTAAACCACACAGCATGAAAGCCTGGAGGCAACACAAGCGTGGGAACTTAACTCTGACATTGTTTTTGATGAACGAAGCCTTCACAGAGCTCGGTCCAAAATGTCAAATTATATTATTATTGAGATGTTTTGTTAATGTATGCGTGTGTGTGTCTGTGAATGTTTGGGTACGCGCAAAGTATAAGAAGGAAGTTGGGAGATGGAAGTTGGGGAGGATGGGGCACTTGTGGACATGTATATATGTAAACAGCTTGGGCAATACAAGGAAACAATGTTTTGTTGGTAAGTGCACCACAAGGAATACATTTGGTCAACGCTGCAGCACGATAAAATGTACACATAACACTGATGAACAAGTTGACGGCACAAATGCAATAAAACGGATAAGAGGATGAACTGCACACAAGGGTGACACGTTGCCAGTTCTGAACAGTATTTAAGGAAATGAAAATAAAACTCTTAGGTAACAAATCACACAATATTCACCAAAAGAACACAACTAAACTTTCTCAAATCCTCAATTTTTATGTTTATTTTGACACTCCATGTCGAGTTTCTATCTCTACTGCCCACAGGACTCCCCATTTGTAATGAATCTAAGGAGTGTGCTCGCTGCCATTTTACAATGTTAAGGATTTTTTTCACTACTTGTGAAGCATTTTAAGGAGGGTGAAAAAGAAACAATGGACAAATTCTATGATTGATGGTTTTGTAGTGAAACAAGGGAAGTAACCACCGCATACAAAGCGTCACAAACTTAAGTCACATCAAACTATGACGTCACTTCCTAAGCAAAGCGCGAGGAATTAGCATCTTTGTTATTGATTGATAGTGCAGTAAGTAAACCAATGAACATCGAGCTAAGTTTTCAGTCACATGGCCATGCTAATTTTAGATCCAATACTTTCTGAAAGGTTAAACACACATCACTCAGACACTCGCTTGGAAAAAGCCTTTTTGCCTCACGTAACATTGCATTCACGATCTTCTCGTGCCATAGAAAAGATTTTTCAGGCATGTTATCAGCACCAATTGTAACATTTCAGATGTACTTCTCACACCTGGTTGTGGTTGGCGATAATATGGGGTGATTCTGAGGGTCTAAGGCGTGCTTACGCTCGATCTCTGCATAATGGGGAGCCCTGATCCACCATGTTAAATCAAATACTACTTACATGCAGCTGGCTGTGGAGATGCTGTTAATGGGGGTGACGGGGTTTGGGCTGTTGGAGAAAACACTTGTGGCGGCGAAGGTGTTCTGGACGATGTAGGTGGGATCAGAGGCAGGGACGGGGTTTCGGTTGGCTGTGCAGCCATCATAGGCATGTGTGCGGGAACAGGGGGACCACCAACAACAGGCTGCTGAAGAAACTGCTGCATAGCTGCTGCTCTCCCCACTGCCAACGGACTGCCTCGTCCCGAACCTACTGCTCCCATAGTTCCAGGACCCTAATTTCATTGATTACAAAATCTCGCTCATTCAAATGCAATAGTCCTAAAATTAAAACTACAAAACCATATAATCTTTATTAGATTATGTGAAAGTCTTTTATTTTTAATTCAATAAGTGTAAATTATCATATATTCAGACCTGCCAACCCCAGTAAGGACTCAATAGTACTCCAAAACATTTTTGATAGCATTTTTAGTAAAACAATAGTATTTTGAAAACGACGAAAAACATAATTACAAAGCGGCGTCGGTTTTACGTCATTTACACGCTGAGTGTAACTAAACCTTTATTTTTAATAATTAAAAGTCTTCACACGGTATCTCCTAAATGCTGCAGTATCTCAATTCATGTCTATTTCCAGTATTTAGTGTTCTTCACACTAGTTCCACAAAAAATCAATGTATAAAGCTTTTCAACTGCTAGAAGGACAAGTGGGGGTGGAGCATGTTGCTGAAGTAGCAGCTGCACTCTGCTGCATTTTGGTAGCCGACTTGCATTTTTTTCAGAAACTGTTCTGAAAATTCTCTCTCATAGCATGGCCCTTCCTTTTTGGACTTTAGAACCATGAGAGAATCTAGGGTTTGCCTGCTCATGGATCCTCGGAAGTCAGTTTTGTTTCGCCTGACTTGTTGCAGATTTGTCACAGGATGGGGTGCTCAGTAACTCTGTTTTGATGTTCAAATTGCGATCAAGAGCTCTGACAACAATTGGAAAATATTTGTCTTCTCCTTCCTGACTGCCATCAGTGCCCAAAACAAAGGGACCTTGCATGCATTCACTGAGATATTTTTTGCTGGCAGCTGCACATTCGTTAATTATAGCAGTCGTCTTGGTTCTAGCTGAACCATAGCTCTTTGCAATTTCACTGTCCGGGAACATTTTTTTGAAAAGTTGTCCAGCATGGTCCGATGCCGAAATAGGCACATTATGCTCCACCAGAAATGCAGTAAAATATGCCTCACTTCGAATTGTTTTCAAGTCTGCATCTTTCGTTGAGACATAGCAGGATAACTAGCGATTGACGAAGCATTTTTCAATGCCGAAGCCTTTGCAATATGCCTCTTTGACTGGACATGTTTTTTCACATCATCGAAACCGCCATGCGCGACGGAAAAATCGAACTCACAGACACGGCATCGAGCGTATATGCTGTTGACTTTTGATGCGATGATGCAAGGATAATCCTTAGAGTAAGAAGGAAGAAAGTTTTGCTGCCTCCTCTCTTTTTTAGAAGCGATTTCAGCAGTAGCAGTGGGAGATTTACTAGTGCGTTTCCGCGGCCTACCTCTGCCCGCCATGTTTTTCTTTGCTTGAGAAAGAATGTATACCATTGGTGGTTCAGGAAATCAACGCGACCATTGATTGGACAAAACTATGCAAATAGGTTTATTCTTTTTCCGGTCTTCTGATAGTATTATAGCCATCGCACACGATGCAGTCAGTGCGCGACCAATCCGAAGGGTTCGTTTATATTTTTTATTGTCAAAACGCGCGACTTGGCCTACCATATCGCAGGCTGCGTCGTGTGCTGGCTGTTAACAGTGCTGTAACTGTTGTACCGATAAACCAGATTTAGGGTTCACAAAGACCTATGATCGTTTTTTTTTTTTTAAACTCATCGTATTATTTTCTAAATCGTCGTAATTTCGTATTTTTTCAATTTAATCGTAAAATAATACGGTCAAATCGTACTGGTTGGCAGGTCTGTATATTATTACACGTACAGAAGATATTGTGGCAGAAATGTTAAATTGATCAATCTCATCAGCTGTCAAGTCATGGCTCTTGCAAAAAAAAAAAAAAAAAAAAAAAATGTTTAGAGTGTATATTTTTTTATGTGGTGGGTTTCACCTTCAACAAGTTTCTCCTTTAAGCACCACCATAAAAACAAAATTCTTTCCCAATATATTTCAGTTTACATAGTAGGTGCATGGACCCAACTTGCTGGAAGTTTAGCAAGTCGTTTCCCGGATGTGTCCTTGGCTAATATTAGCTATAGGCCTAGGATTAGGGTTAGTTTCCTTGATAACACTACACCCACCCCCCACCCCCACCCCACCCCTCTGCTCCAAAAAAATTAAAAAAATACAAAAAATAAATAAAACACCACCAACAACTTTCGAGAGAACCATTATATCAATACAAACCTGTTAATGTTAACAAAAGCACCAGCACTTTTGGCATGTCAATATTGGGACAATTGCCGATTTTAACATTTCTTTAATCAAGATCACGTAACGTTTACTCTCAAAATACAGTATTTTAAATTAATTTGCCTAATAAGGCAAATTAAGTCTTCCCTGGATCTGAATTTACCTGTTCCTTTTGTTTTCTCATGGCCTCCAGAATTGCAAGCCCTCGTCCTCCTCGACCAAAGCCCGAAGGCGGAATCCCTTCTCCTGATGCCATCTGTAAATTAGTTCATGAAATTTCCCGTCAAGTTTCTGTTTTCAGTAAAATGTATACCGATGCATGCAGGCACATGATGTGTTGTCATTCATTACCTTTTTACTTGTAGGCCCTATTTGACATGGAGTTCTGCACTGACCAAAATAAAATAAATGTACATTTACTGTAAATGACAACATATACTCTTAAACCTTTGGCAATTCATACAGATCCTCTAGTTGTTTAAAAGAGGACAAAGATAAGTTAAAATTGTTCGCTGAATGCAGTGAGTGAGAGTGTAACATTAACCAGAGATTTTAATTACTTCGAGGTCGATTGGATCCAGGGGGTTTCTAATAAAGGTGCTAATCATTCGGCTAGAGTGTTTTAAGACATTGTACAGCAGAACAATTTATTTTGATTTGACAGAACAGTGTTCCCGATTACGCACAGTAGTGCGTCAATTACGCACAAAATATAAAAAATGACGCAGAAAAATTTGCATGTGTGCGTCCTGTGGACGTACACATTTTTTTGGAATCGCTGAAGTCAAAAATACGACCAACGAGTGGCGAACTAATTCACGGCATAATCAGAATCAGAACCCAACTGAGACTGCCATTGCAGACGATTAAAGATTGTGTCGGGAGTTGTCGTCCTTCAAAATCGCATGCGCGCGCATTGTAAACTTACTCCAAGCAATCCATTCACTGAACAGAAGAAATCTTCGTGAATCCATTCTTTGATTCTATCATACACGATCATGTCACTTCTGACTTGGTTGACTGGGCGAAAAACTTGTTAATCCACAGCAACATCAAGTACAGATCCTGTCATTATCGAAAATACGGAACTCCAAAGCAAGGATAAACAAATAAATGATGAAACTCAAACTGAAGTAAAGCGTCCAAAGAAACGAACACTCAACGACAGATGGTTGCAAGAGTTCCAGTGTTGCCAGTTTGACGCAAGCGGGAGGGTATTTAATACATGTTTTAATTTTTTGGTTTTATATGATTATGATAACTAATGTGACTCTTTAACAGAGTAAAAGAAAAAGGGAGGCTTGGACTTGTTTTTACATTTCTTTTTCCGATTTGGGGACTCCCAAAATTTGCACAAGGACCCTTAAAATTTTATACCTGGGAGTCCCAAGGACTCTCTTTTTTTGTGTTTGGAGGGAACACTGCAGAACCTACCCATTACAGAGACCTGCAACTCCCAAATGTAATGGACTTGGTTATCTCAAACAATTATATACGAGTTCTATGGAATTTTTTTCCACCTTTGGGAGAAAAAAAAAATCAACAATCCATGATTTGAGTTTTTCAGTCACTGTCAATTGAGCCAAACCAGATGAACATAGCGATAACAAATATTAATTTCCTATCCTATCCCGTAACTCTGAAGTTAATGGGACACCACACAGATGATATACCAGCAGACTCCATCTTTCTCTTTCCTCATCAGTCATCATGGCTTCGCTCAGTGTCAAGCCAATCCATTCTCAAAATGTTGTCATCCATCTTTTTCTGTTTCCCTCTTCTTCTGCCTCCTTGCACCATGCCTTGCAGGATGGTCTTTGCAAGGTCTGATGCTCTGGTTACATGGCCATACCAGACAGAGTTTTTGTTTCCTCACCAGTGTGAACATGTCATCGTGTTGTCCAATGGCTTGTGTGTGTGATGGTCTGTCGAACTTCATCGTTGGTGATATCAATTTAATAAAGGTAAATCTGAGAATATGAGGGAGTTGGTTGGGGCGATTGAATGGTCAGAGGTTCTGAGCAAGAGATCGAGTGTGTATGAATTTGGGGGAAAAGTTAAAAACAAAGTACAAGAGGCAAAAGACGAATGTATCCCTACAGTAAAAGTAAATGAAACCCATCCCATCGTACATGTTAGAATTGAAAAGATCAGGCAGAAATGCAGGATTTCTAAGATCAGGCAGAAATGCAGGATTTCTAAGATTTTAAGAGGCTTCCTACAATAGAAAGCCACAGCATACGCAAAAGCCAGGAACCATGTAAAATGGGAATCTAGAAAACTAGTGAAGTCTAATAAATTACATCTGGCTAAAGATGCGAAGACAACCCCTAAATGTTCCTATCAGTATCAGTGTATGTTGCATCTAGAACTAAGCCAATGGAATCTGTGTCAAACTTGAAGGGTGATGGAACAATTACTATTACAGAAACTTGAGAAAACAATGCTTAAAAAGGGGATATTGAACATGTTTTTCAGAAGTGTCGGAATCGGACGGTGAAATACCAAAGATTGACTGCATTGACATAAACCCAAGGTTGCTTAAAGAATTCATGGACCAGACTGCCCTTACCTTAAAAATATTATTTGATAGAACTAAAGGATTGAATATAATACCCAGTGATTGGAAAGAAGCAGAAGTTCAACCACTCTTTAAGACGGGTAATAAGAATAGTCAGGGTGGCTACCGCTTAGTGAGTTCCGCATCAGTTATATGTAAAGTTTTTGAGGGCTTTGTTCATTATGCACTTTGCTCACATTTGATTAAATATAACCTGCTGTCAAATGAACACTTCAGCTTTTCAAAAGGTAGATCTTTGTGTTAATTATTAGCAACTGTTAATGACTGGATGTCCTCACTGGAAAGCGGCACTTCTGTATATGCCACGTTCCGTATTTGGACTTGAGGAAAGCATTTGATACCATGCTGCAAAGAAGACTTTTGCAGAAACTGAAGGGTTATGGAGTCAGCGAGAACCTGCTATCATGGATTAATAGTTTTTTTAAGCAACAAAACTCATTATGTGAAAGCAGGATTAGTGTGTCGAGTGTTGTTCTGGGACCTAATCTCTTTATTTATTTTATTAACGATATAATGCCATTTCAATTCGAATGAATGTCAAGATATAAATTATAATATTTGCTGATGATACAATGGCTTAGTTAAAGTTAAATACTTTAATAATGAGGTGGATTATACAGTAGATGAAGCATCAGAATAGTACATGTATATTGGTAATGACTAATGGTAGCATTGGACCAAAAGATGGCTCCTTAAGTGAAAATTGAAATGCCATGCACTTTGGAAAACATAATCCACAACATAATTACTTTATGAAGGATGGTGATGGGAGTTGGCATGGAGAAGTCATCTGTTGAGAAAGATCTTGGTGTTCTAGTCGACATAGAATTAAGCTTTGAGCCCCCCATAAACAAGCATACGGTTCTGTTTTTAAAGCTTTGATTCGCCTGATATTAGAATATCAATATGATAACCCAATATAATGTCCTGACTGGAGGAAGAATATAAATTTATTTGAGGGTTTGCAGAGATGCTTTACTAAAAAAAAAAAAAAAAAAAGTTATACATCACATGTATGTCAGTTCTAGGCTATTATTATTATTAAGAGCATCTTGAGTCTCTCAGACTTCATAGCCTCAAATGCATTGTTTATAATTATAGGTCCAGAGGACTGCAAAGAGTTGAATCAGGACCACAACTTGGTTGAAAGAGGACTCACCCCTGATCCGTATAAAAGATCTGCTGAAACAACCCTAATGGTAACACCGAGGCTTTACTCTTAATTTATCGAACCCCAGTTTACAAAAACACATTAGAATATAAACATTATAAAATATTACCAAAACGCATAAAATGCCTAAATAATAATGCCACAGATAGCCCTAGTGACCATTTGGCAGAAAGAGCTGACCCAACAGACCCCATGAGGAATTTTGGAGAGTTTTCATAAAAAAGGTAGGTGACTGGTCAAGCTCTGTGGGTTCGGGCAAATAGAATAGACCCAACGTTTCCCGGCGTGTCTAAAGAGGCGACTAACAGGGGTGATGTTAGCACGGCATCACTGGGCGAAAATCTTCTACACAGAAGTCACCGGCCAGGGCGGAGGAACCTCACGTTACTACAGGTTCAACGACCACGTGCTCAGGGCCAAGGCGAGCCACACTGTATTCGTGGATTTCGGCTGTGGCCAACAGCCTGGAGAGGATTGGGCCCTGCCAGGTCTTTTTTTGCCCAAGACACAACACATGATGAGGCTATCCACTAATTCCATGCCGGATCGGTCGTCGCCCGGAACAAGGACCGCGCCTTCCGTTGGCCACCAGGACGGAGGTGAAAAGTATGCTACTGATGGACAAATTAGCAAGATCCGCACGAGAAACAACATCGTCATAGGAACCTGGAATGTCAGGACCCTAACTGCGGAAGGAAAATTAGAAGAACTGGCCCACGAGCTGGACCACTATCGATGGAACGTTCTAGGTATCAGCGAACTGCGCTGGAAAGGCCTAGGTGAAACAACGACTGACAAAGGCCACAAGCTCTATTTCAGCGGTAGAGATGACAGGCACGAACACGGCGTTGGATTCTTGGTCCACAAGAACATTCTAGCCACTGTCATGGGTTGCCGCCCAGTCTCCAGTAGACTCATTACCATCCGTCTGAGAGCAACCCCTTTCAACATTACCATCATCCAGGCCTATGCCCCAACATCAGACTATGAAGACAGCGAAGTGGAGGATTTTAATGAAAATATACAGGCGGTCCTTGACCAAGTGCCGAAGAAGGACATAGTCATAATGCAAGGCGACTGGAATGCCAAGGTTGGCCAAGATGCGCACAACAACTGGGGAGACACATGTGGACCCCACTGCAACAACGAGACAAATGACAGGGGTCTGAGGCTATTGGAGTTTGCCAGATACAACAATCTGGTACTGGCAAACACGCTTGGTCTCCACAAAAAATCCAGACGATGGACATGGCACAGTCCCGGCGGGGAACATCACAACCAGATCGACTACATCATGGTCAAGAAACGCTTCAGATCAAGCATCAACATTGGCAGGACACGCACTTTTCCAGGAGCAGACATTGGAAGTGACCACGATCTCGTGATGATGTCTTTCCGGCTCCATTTGAAGAGAGTAAATACAGCAAAGTGCACTAGGCTGAAGTTCGACCTGGACAAACTGCAAGACCCGGAGGTGGCAAAAATATTTCAGGCCACAATTGGAGGGAAATTTGCACCACTGCTTATTTTGGGGGCAGGGGAAGTAGATGTCAACACCATGACCAATACCTTCAACTCAGCTTTAAGTTTAACAGATGCCGCCACTGAGATCCTTGGCAAGCACCGACCAAAGAAGAAGCCGTGGATCACACCTGAACTTTTGGATCTGTGTGATAAACGAAGAGAGTTAAAAAAGAAAAAGAACACCTCACAGGGAGCTGATGTCTACCGAAAAATCAACAATGACATCCGAAAAGGCATGCGCACAGCAAAGGAGAACTGGATAGAAGATCAATGCCAGGAAATAGAGAACAATCTGAACAAGAACAACAGCAAGAACTTAAGAAGGCCTACCAGACTGTGAAGCGGCTGACAAGTGTTAAACAGCCCAAAGTCTCCACTATCCAAAGCAAGTCTGGCATATGCCTTACAGAAGAACAAGAAGTCTTGGACAGATGGACAGAGTACTGCTCTGACCTTTACAACCATACACCAAATGGAGACCCATCAGTTCTAGCATGTCCCGAGAGCAGAGAAGAAGAAGAAACCCTCCCAATTCTCCGGGAAGAAGTTGAGGCAGCAGTGCAATCGCTGAAGAAAGGGAAGTCAGCGGGAGTGGACAACATACCAGCGGAACTGCTACAAGCAGGAGGAGAAGCGATGACTGATGCTCTCACCATTATCTGTAACAAGATCTGGCAGAGTGGGGAATGGCCTACACCATGGACCCAGTCGCTTGTCATCACTCTTCCCAAAAAAGGTAACCTTCAGGAGTGTGAAAATTACCGCACCATCAGCCTCATCAGCCATCCCAGCAAGGTCCTCCTGAAAATAATACTCAACAGGTTGAAATCACAAGCTGAACAAATCATAGCTGAAGAACAAGCAGGATTCATGGCAGGGCGAAGTACCACTGAACAGATTTTCAACCTCAGAATAAGCTGTGAGAAATACCTACAGCACCAACAACATCTATATCATGTGTTCATAGACTTCAAGAAGGCATTTGACCGAGTCTGGCATGCAGCTCTATGGGCAACCATGAAAGTGTACAACATCAGCCCTAAAATTATAGAAGTCATCAAAAGCCTGTATGACAAGGCTACCAGTGCAGTACTCCATAACAGCGTCATCGGGAACTGGTTCAGAACAACAATCGGTGTGCGTCAAGGATGCCTACCCTCTCCAACACTCTTCAACATCTTCCTAGAGCGCATCATGTCAGATGCTCTTGCAGATCACGAAGGCACAGTCAGCATAGGGGGCAGAGCAATCTCCAATCTTCGTTTTGCGGATGATATTGATGGATTGGCTGGAGAGGAACAAGAACTTGAACAGCTTGTACAGAGGCTTGACACCACCTCCAGAGCTTATGGAATGGAAATAAGTGCAGAGAAGACCAAAATGATGACCAACAACACCAATGGCATCAACACGGACATCAAAGTACAAGGCCAATCCCTCAACATAGTGCACAGCTTCAAATATTTAGGAGCCATTGTGTCAGACAATGGGTCTCGACAGGAAGTCCTCTCCAGGATCGCACAAACAACTGCTGCCCTGACAAGGTTGAAGCCCATTTGGAAAGACAGAACCATCAGTCTACATTCCAAAGTAAGACTGCTGCGCTCTCTGGTCATCTCCATCTTCCTATATGCTTGCGAAGCATGGACCCTCACAGCAGATCTCCAACGAAGAATACAAAGCATGGAGATGAGGTGCTACAGAAGACTTCTGTGCATTTCCTATACCCAACACATCACCAACGACGAAGTCCGACAGACCATCACACAAGCCATTGGACAACACGATGACCTGCTCACAGTGGTGAAGAAACGGAAACTCCGATGGTATGGCCACGTCACCAGATCATCAGGCCTTGCAAAGACCATTCTGCAAGGCACAGTGCAAGGAGGTAGAAGAAGGGGGAGACCAAAAAAGAGGTGGGAGGACAACATTCGAGAATGGACTGGTTTGACACTGAGCGAAGCCATGAGGGCTGCTGAGGACAGAGAAAGATGGAGTATGCTGGTTAAACGATCATCTGTGGTGCCCTTACGACCTTCGGGTTATGGGACAGGATAGGATAGGATAGGACTGGTCTAGCGAAGAAGATAGTATAGTAGGTTGATAGTTCTAACAGATTAGGAATGAGAAAGAACAAATGAGAATGACAGAAACAGGGGTAATTTAAAGCACTAAATTTCCACAAAGTGGGGATACTATTTATACACAAAAACCCTGCACTCCAAAGGGGGGAAATCATGCACAACTTGTATGACCCCATCACCACATTATCAATGTAATTGTTGAAGTTGTCTGATAATGTGATAATGTCATAAAGTGGGTGTAAATTTAAACTAAGAAAGCCTTGTACTACTACCAGTCAGTTTCATAGATATTTTTTTTACCAATACTAACAGAATTAAATCATTTTGGAATAACATACCAACCATACCTCATTAAGCCATGAGGCTTAATGATCACCATGATCTAGTCCCTACACTACTACTACTACATAAACGCAGGTTCACTTTATATGTTTAAAACTTATCTAGATAAATTATTTACTAAATAATAATTTAGTAAGCATGTTTACTCCATCGATTTGGGGTTCAAAAATTATTATTCAGAGTTAAAAAATATAAAGTACACCGACCAGTGACCATCATGAAGTCATAAAATGATAAATATGAGGGCTAAAGGCATTTGTGCCTGCAGGCCATTTTTGTGCTATGCTGACACTGAACACTTCCAATTTTTATACATCGAACAGTCTAAAATAATTGCCCAATGACCAATCAATGCAATCTTTAACTCAATAACTGTCACTAATGAGAAACAAAACAGATAGGCTACGTAAACAAAAAGAATGCAAAGTTGGACAAAACAACACAGTACATATTTGCGCAAAGCAAAGCTTTATCACAAGCTGTGAAGTCTCGTCTTCGTAGCCCTCAATTACATACTATACATACAGGAGGCTACGAGTTCACAAAGACGAAAGAACAGACTTCAGTCTCAGACTCAGAGCCTGTGGCTTTATCATTATGAGGCGGCCAAACACAACCTCCTGACGAAGAACTTCGCTCAAATTACCATTCTTTGGGCTTATGTACCAATTTGTTTCTCAATATTGTAAAGTTTAAATGCTAGCAGTAGCAGTGATCATACAACTTTTCGGATTCCAACCGACTTCGCGTTATTCACTATCCAGTTACAAATTTGTGAGCACAATGCGAAAGTCAAGTGGCTTATGTGTCTGTTATTTTTTTTTTAAGTGCATATTACATGACTAATTCTTTTTTTTTTTAAAGCACAGTACATTGATATAACAAGCGTACCTTTCTAACGAGCCTCACAATCGAAATGGGCTTCAAAATCTTTCACTGTTCGATTGTTCCTCCTTCTCCCTTCGTGGTTTCTTTTCTAACTGACCCGGATGTTGAAGACTTCAAACATGCGGGCTGATTGGCTTAAAATTAGAGTGACTATAAACTGTAATCTTTGTGAAACAACGTGTAAACAAAACTCAAGAACAATTTTATTTATTATTATTTTAAAAATCCGATGTATTATTCTTTTTTCCTTGTTACGGTGCCATTCCAGCAAGGTGCCATACCAGCAAGGTCCTCCTGAAAATAATACTAAGAAACCTGAAGCAAACAAATTCAAGGAGTTGATGAACTAGATGGTAAAATGTTAAATCTGTCTGCTTCGCTTATTACTGAAACTCTAACCTATAATACAATGTATGCATTGACAAATAATGTTTTCTGGTCATGTTTAAACAAGCTAAAGTTATTCTGCGTTTTTAAGTCCGGTGATAGTTCTGACCAATCAAATAATAAACCCATTTAAATTCTTTCTATCTTATCAAAGCTGCTTTAAAAACACACACACACACACACACACACACACACACACACACACACACACACACACCCACACACCCTCACACACACACACACATAAACTTCCATGTTCTAGATCATTTGACAAAATAACATCTGCTACATGAAAATCAATCTGGCTTCAGAGCTATGCATTCTTGCCATACAGCTCTTACATCTCTGATAGAACAATGGCCTACGGGGCGGCAAGTTGATATGTTGTTTCTAAAACTTCCACTGTTCATAGCGTGGGCATCCCAAGTGGCGTTGTTGGTTGAGAGAGAGAGAGAGAGAGAGAGAGAGAGAGAGAGAGAGAGAGAGGAGAGAGAGAGAGAGAGAGAGAGAGAGAGAGAGAGAGAGAGAGAGAGCCGGTTAGCTTTGAAGGGACGAGTGAAAGTAAGGTCGCAGTGCGTGTCAGTCAGAGAGATCTTCTGCATTATAAATTTTATCAGACGCAGAGGTGTTGGGCCCATCTCCTGCCGACCTGCAATTTCCACCGCGGCGATCAAGCCAACCTGCACATGCATCTTGCACTGCGGCGGTCAAGTCACATGCCGACCTGCAAGTTTCATGCACTGCGGCGGTCACCTAGGTTCAGCTCGATCGGTGTACAGAAAGTACAAAAAAGAGCGAAAAGGACAGCAAAAAGGGGACGAAAAGGGCAAAAATTAGCGAGAAGGGCTCCAAAGAGGAAACAGGAGCCTAATTTAGTTCCCCATAATTTTTTTTTAAAAAGCAGTTAAATGATGAATTTGATTAATTATTAATGTTTTTATGTAAAATTACGCTCGATCTATTCGGGGATTTCCCTTTGTAATGGAGCCCATCGATCGAAGGCCAGCAAAAAGAGGAATGTAAAGCGCGAAAAGGGTATGGAGCTTAATTAGGCTTCTGTTTGCTATTTTGGGGTCCTTTTCGCTATTTTTGCTCTTTTGGTTTCCCTTTTCGCCCTTTTCGCTCTTTTCGTACTTTCTGTACACCCCGTTCAGCTCATATGCACTTGCTCATAGAAGATGCTCAGACCCATGCAACTGCTACCGCTTCAGGATACCGGGAAGTCGTCACATAGGGAGTCGCTGTTGGCCTTGGTGAACCCGGAGACCCGTTGCAACTGCGGACTGGGGAAATACACCATTGTAATGTCAATGAAAGCGAAAGTAAAACCATTGTATTTCCGGTTCTTGTCTTACAAGATTTCAGTATTTATGCTTTTAACCAGCATGCTTTAGAAACAACGACTTTTTAACGTACACTCTCCTATTCTGCTCATCAGCCAGAATACACCACAGAACCATCAGCACACGAGTTGTGTTATTTGTTACGATTGTTCTGTCAGTGCATTTTCCCTCCACCTCAAACACTATACAACCATCTCAACATTCCAACCCCATTTTTTCATCTTTTGGAACTCCTATGGCTGGGCAAAGACGGCAGATCATTACAAGGCACCGCGCCGCTTTGCTGCTGGTTGCCCAACTCCCTGGCTGCTCATCCTTTCCCTACTACCAGACGTCGCTTGCGTTTGCCTACAATACAGTACGACTTAATTCCTCGCAAGTCCTACAGGACTGGTCCATCGCCACAATCATCTCCTAGACTTCACTGAGACGACCCACCTCCCCATCTTTGCTCGTCTCCTTTTACACTTCGATGCCGCCTCATGCGAACACTCCTACAGTCAACAACATTATCAAATCGTATTCAACAAGTCTTCGTATTCGCGTCTTATTTATGCTCAGATGTCCGGAGACATTAATCTATATAACAAAAAAATATGATGGGGAGTATGACGGCCTATCCTATCCTATCCTATCCCGTAACTCGGAGGTCGTAGGGGCACCACAGATGATCGTTTAACCAGCATACACCATCTTTCTCTGTCCTCAGCAACCCTCATGGCTTCGCTCAGTGTCAAACCAGTCCATTCTCGGATGTTGTCCTCCCACCTCTTTTTCGGTCTCCCTCTTCTACCTCCTTGCACTGTGCCTTGCAGGATGGTCTTTGCAAGGCCTGATGATCTGGTGACGTGGCTATACCATCGGAGTTTCCGTTTCTTCACCACTGTGAACAGGTCATCGTGTTGTCCAATGGCTTGTGTGACGGTCTGTCGGACTTCGTCGTTGGTGATGTGCTGGGTATAGGAAATGCCCAGAAGTCTTCTGTAGCACCTCATCTCCATGCTTTGTATTCTTCGTTGTAGATCTGCTATGTTTCACAAGCGTATACGAAGATGAAGGTGACAAGTGAGCGCAGCAGTCTTACCTTGGAATGTAGACTGATGGTCCTGTCTTTCCAAATGGGCTTCAACCTTGCCAGGGCAGCAGTTATTTGTGCGATCCTGGAGAGAACTTCCTGTCGGGACCCATTGTCTGATACAATGGCTCCTAAATATTTGAAGCTATGCACTGTGTTGAGGGATTGGTGTGTGTGTGTGTGTGTGTGTGCGTGTGCGTGTGTGTGTATGTGTGAGCGCATGCTTTTTTGTTGTTTTCTTTCCTTATTTTGGTAGTCTGCTTTTTTGTTTCGTTTCCTGACAAAATTTGTGTGCGGTTCGCTGATGCTTTGTGGATGTGAGTGAATGAAGAAATTGTTTTTAGGTCCCGAGATATTCACAGATGTCGGGACCAATTGTGTTTTTAATTGTTACTTTTAATGATTTATGCCATTCCCAGACGCGCAAAGCAAATTCTTCTGTGTGATACATTTGAAGCGAATAAAGAATCTTATGTCTTATGTCTTATGTCTTATCTTATGTCTTATGTCTTATGTCTTATCTTATGTCTTATGTCTTATGTCTTATGTCTTATGTGGTCTTGGACTTACCTGAATTTACCTGAGTGGCCACTGAGCGCGGCCGACGGGGTAGGAAGTTTGAGAACTTATTTTAACCCCCTTAACTGTCTCTTTATCGTGGCGGTTCTTGAACTGGTTGACAGTTTCAGCTTCAACGATTGATTGTTTCAGTGCATTCCATGGGTTCACAACTCTTTGTGAAAAAAGTTCTTTCTGAGATTCAGTCTAGACCTATCTTTGAACAGTTTGCTGCTGTGACCTCTATGGTAAAATGATGACTGGCATGAAGTAAAAAAATTTGTCAGCAGAAACTTTTTCAAGTCCCTTTATGATCTTGAAAGTTTCGATGAGATCTCCCCTGTCTCTCCTTTCTTCTAATTTCTGCAAATTGCAAAAAGCCAGTCTCTCATCGTACGGCAGGTGGCCAATCCCTGTGATCGATCTCGTGGCTCTCCTCTGCACCTTTTCCAACCCGGCGATGTCTTTTTTGAGGTATGGTCGCCATACTTTGATGCAATACTGCAGATGTTGTCGTACAATTGATTTGTAGAGTGGGACAATAACTTCCCTAGTTCTGGCTGTGACTGTTCGCATGATCTGCCCCACTGCTCTGTTAGCTCGTTTTGCTGCCTGGCAGCACTGTCGACTGACCGACAGTGACCTGTGCATTATGACGCATAGGTCCCTTTCTTCCTCCACTGCTCCAAGTTCTTATCCTCCCAGCGTGTAAACATGACAAGTGTTTTTACGGCCTGCATGCAGAGTCTTGCACTTGTCCACGTTATACTGCATCAGCCACTTCTCTGACCACATTTCTGCCACCTTAAGGTCATGCTGTAGTTTGTCGCTCCCCTCTGGGTCGAAGACGTCTTGTCTTGTCTTGTCTTGTCTTGCCGTATACGCCCACAATCAATCGTGTTGATCATTATGGCACTTGAAAGGAAGGGTTTTTGTGCATGTCAAGTATGGATACGGAGCAAATAATGAATCATGTCGCCACCATGGGACATGTGAGTGAAGGGGGAAATACTGGGTAAGGAGACAGGGGGGATTGGCGGGTGGTGGGGAGTGTAAAGGGTTCTTGTTGTGTGTCCAAAAGAGTGTAGGCTTATGTATAAACAACACACAAGCACAACAACAGTACACAACTAACACCAATAGTTTGGTTTCTACTGATTCGCTATTGCTCTTCTGTTCCATGTTACAATCGCCACCCTACAACCGCTATTCTCCACGTGACTCGTCCTCTATCTTATTATTGGACAATTTCCTTAACATCACGTGACAATAAATAAAAATAGGCCTACAGTAAAGCCCGTCACATCTCTCTTTTTTTTTCTTTTTTCTAAATATTTTATATATATATTATACAAATAAAATTAAACATGTAGTAAACCATTATTAAAACACCACTGCATAAAACAGTTGACATGCTTATCAATCTGCATACTTGAAAGTTACAACTTTTCAAAAGCAACTAAAACTAACTATTAAACTTTAGGTCTGGACATATGCCTACCTACCCTTCTTGTGTTTTTTTCTATGAGGTGTCATAGTCATTCAGATACGTTGGACGTTTGATTGGTCTTCCTCTGGATGTACATTTAGGTGCTTGTGTGACTGTATTGTCAGTGATGGCAGGTGGATGTGTGAGTGCATTGCCAGTATAGCTTGCTTTCATTAGATGTCTCTGATCCTTGAGAACTATGTGCTTCAGGGGATTCCTGCACTGTCATCCGTGTATCCAGTGCTGTAATTTTGCTCAGGCTGAAAGTTGCATGTATTTGCATGTGTTTGCATTTACAGCAGCTTTATGTGCTACAGTTTGTTGTGTCTTGCCTATGAAAGGGTAGAAATTGTTTCTGTTCTGTGTTGCTGATCTTTGTTGCGTTTTGTCTTGATCGTTGGTTGTTTCTGTTTTTCTGATGTGTCTTCTGTTGCGTCTGTATTCTTGCCCATTTTCAGTGCGAAGCTTGTAAGACCTTACATCTACCTGGTGTTCGACTTTTGCTTTTACCCACTTATTGTTTACTCTGACAGACTGACCTGGTTTGAGAATCTCTAACTCAGCTGCACCCTAGCTTGCTGTAGTACCTAGCCTGGTTGAACTTTCGCTTTAGAAGTTTTTCGTGAACATCTTCACAAGCATGTGGCTGGAGTAGTGTTTTTGCGATGGGATTTCTCGTGTTTGTTCTGCGACTGAACAATCTTTGACAAGGGGATGTTTGCATGGTTTCTGAAGGAATGTTCGTTAGTTCCAGTAGCACAAGAAATGGATCTGTTTTGCTTTCGAACGCCTTCTTCATCATGTTTTTGGCTTGTTTTACCGCATTTTCGGCTTTGCCATTTGACTGTGGATACAGGGGTGAGCTAGTGATATGTTCAAAATGCCAACTTTGTGCAAAGTTGAAACTCACGGAACATGTGAGAATTGAAAGGCGGACCATTGTCTGTAATGAACTTGTCTGGAATGCCATGCCTGGCCAAGTGCGCCTTGATTTTCCTAATGACCTCATCTGCCGTCTTTTTGCAGAGGCGATCCACCTCAAAGAAATCGGAGTAGTAATCCACCAGGACAACGTATGAATTTCCATTGAACTCCATGAGGTCACAGCCAAGCATTTGCCACGGTCTTTCCGGTATCTCATGTGAAATCATGGGCTCTTTCGGTTGGCTTTTTTGGTAGATCTGACAAGTTTGGCAGCGCTTGACCAGCGTCTCCAAGTCAGTATACATCCGGGGCCAATAGACCACATCTCTGGCCCGTCTTATTGTTGCATCCATCCCCGTGTGCGCTTGATGTAATAAAGCCATCACCTTAGCCCGCATTGTTATTGGCACAACCACTCGCTCTCCCTTGAAAATCACTCCATTTTGCATTGATAACTCCTCTTTGAAAGGAAAATTTGCCTGAATGCTGAACGGAACTGCCCGTCTTTCATCTGGCCAGCCTTTTTGAATGTAATGTGCAAGCATCCTCAAATCGCCATCCTGCATTGTCGCTTCCTGCATCTCTACCAAGCGCGCTTCTGAAACAGAAATGTGTGCTGCCATATTGATGCTCTCCACCTCTTTTTCTATCTGTCTGGAAAATTTCCTCTTTCTCAAATCGTCCTTTGCCTCTGGAGCCTGGTTTCACTGCTCTGCTTAAAGCATCCGCCAAGAACATTTCTGATCCCTTCTTGTAGACCACTTCATACTCGTATTTCTGAGTCTTCATCAGAATACGCTGCAATCTCTTTGGAGCAGACAACAGGCTTTTTTTGTGAATTGGCAGTAGTGGCTTGTGATCTGTTTTAACAACGACATGTCGTCCATACACATAGCGCTCAAACCTTTCTAATCCGAACACAGTTGCCAACATCTCCTTTTCAATCTGTGCATAATTTCTCTCCGTTTCCGTCAGTGCCCTTGACGCATACTGCATAGGTTGTCCGTCTGCCAACAAACACGCGCCAAGACCAAACTCCGAAGCATCGCACTGGACTTTGATATCAGCCTCTGGATCAAAATATCGCAACACTGGTGGTTCAGACAGAATGCGCTTGATGTCTTCGAAAGCCTTCCCGTGAACATCATTGTCCCTCCAAAAATGGCTGGTCTTTTTCACAAGCTGCCGCAATGGAGTAGCCACCTCTGACAGGTGCGGACAAAACTTCTGTAGGTATCCCACCATGCCAAGTATTCTCTGCACACCTGCTTTGTCCTTCGGTGGCTGCATCGCTTTGACAGCATCCACTTTCTTGGGGTCTAGTCTGCTTTCAGCCCATCTCTTGAAATGATGTGCCCCAAGTACACAATCTCTGTTTTCTTGTACTCAATTTTGTCCGAGTTCAACTTAATACCCTTGGATTGACATCTTTTCAGCAACTCTTGCAAGTTCCGATCATGGTCCTCAGAAGCTTCTGCGTCATTGTTGCCTTTGCCCCAATTATGTCATCATGCACGCAAACATGCCTGTTAAACCCTGCATCCATGCGCCTCTGAAACTCCTCAAGCGCCACTGATACCCCAAACGGCATCCGAGTCCATCTGTACTTTCCGAATGGAGTTTCAAAAGTAGTCAGGTAGCTACTCTCTTCATCCAATCTCACATGCCAAAATCCGTTTCTCGCGTCCAGATGAGTGAAAAATCTGGCCCATTTCAGCTCCTCAAGATCATCAATTGTGCGCATATGATAATCATTGCGTTTTAATGCTTTGTTGAGCGGTTTTGGATCAATGCACAATCGCACAGTGCCATTCGGTTTCATTGTAACAACCAGACTGCTAATCCAACTAGTAGGTGTATCGACAGGAGTAATCACTCCTAACTTCAGCAAACGCTCCAGCTCTGCTTTCACCTTTTCACGTACCGGCGAAGGCCGACATGGGAGATTCACGGGTGAAACCGTTGGATCCAGCTCAAAATGGAGCTCACCCTCCAATTTACCCAACTCGCCTTGAAAAACAGTGCGACCTTGTTCCATCTGCTCACACACAGAAACAGCTGCAATGTTTTCTTTCCTGACAGTTACCAACTCCATGTACTGCACCGCGCGACTGCTTAGGATTGAGCGCAATCTGCCATCCACAATCATGAATCTAACTTTGTAGGTCTTTTGGTGTTTTAGGGTTTAGTACCGACAAAATTATCTCACCCCGTGGTGCGATTACAGTTTTGTTGTACATGATCAGACGTCTGTCGCTTTTTTAAATTTTTTTTTAGCCTTGTGTCTCCTGTGACTGCAATGTATGTGTCGGTGGACATGCTGTTGACTGTTGCACCTGTGTTTAGCTGAAAAGAAACCGTAGTGCCTTCTATTACCATCTGTGCATGGATAGATCTGTCATCATTTGCAATTATCATCGAAACATGTGCTTGCTTCATGTCATCATCATCATCATCATCATCATCATCATCATCATCATCATCATCATCATCATCATCATCATCATCATCCTGTTCATCAACTGACAACGCATAGTCTTGTTCATCATCACTGCCACAATCTGCCATCTTGTGTGTATGCACTCCTGCAAAAGAAGCAATATAATCAATATTGTCAGATTTAGATCCAATTTGCATCCCAACGGCAAAACTGGCACAGTCACCGATTTCATGCACGGGCAGTTTTTGTCTGCAGACTTCAGCGAAATGGTTCAGTTTTCCACATTGTCTACACTTGTGTCCGCTGGCAGGGCAATTTCGCCATCCCTTTGCATGGAAACGCCCACAATAACCACAACTGTGTGGCTGCATCGTTTGCTGGTTACCTCGTTGTCGTTGATCCAGCTGCGGCTGCTGTGCCTTCATTTGCTGCTGCTGTTGTCTCACCTGCTGCTCTTGTCTCATCATCGATTGCTGCATTCGCTGCGGGTGTGTTGCTCTGTTTTGAATCTTTGAGTAGTGAATTTCATCCGCTGAAGAGCTCACTCCCTTCAATTGCGCAAGCGTTGAATCGCGAATCTTGCATATATCAATGCATTTAGCAAGATTCAGGTCTATTTCTTCCAGGAGCTTTCGCCGTAGATCATCACAGAGGATTGGTTTAGCCTAACCGCTGAACTTAGCAGGAACAAAACTTCTTCAGAGAAGACATGGGGGTGTCAACACGTTCCGGTGCCAAGAAGAAGCGAGCTGAAGCGCTCAGGAAAAGGATGTTAATATCTGAAACACAACAAGAGCAACAAGAAAGGTCGGGAAGTGAGGGTGAAGAGTCGATCAGCGAAACCACCGCTTCTTCTGTTATTGTCAAGGACGACTCGCATCCTTCAGTTCACCTGCCTATTTCAATGAACCGAGTGAGTACGGCTATCACTCCCGAGTTCCAAGCTCTGTTCGATGACTTATTTCAACGCATTGAATCTCTCGCGAAAACCGTGAAAGAACAATCGGAGCTGATCAAAGAACTACTCAGTCGGGACTCGATGCGGACCAGCAATGAGCAACCTCAGCGCGAATTGAATCCGACTCGAACATACGCTGAAGCGGTTCGACCGTCTCTCAAACATCCTGAAAAATGTCCGACGGCTCGAAAGATGTTTGCCATTCAATCCAACTTGATCGGGGCAAGCAGTTCGAAAAATCATGAAAACAAAAGTCAAGAAAAGAGCCAAATGATGTCAAAACAGAATAAAAAAATGACATCATCTACTGGTGACGTCAATTTAAAAAATGGTGATCGCCAAAGAAGAGTTCCAGGTGTAGTGCTTTTCCATGACTCTATCATGAATGGGATTGATGCTGCAAGACTAGGAAAAGCCCACCAAGTATACGTCCGCAAAATCAAGACTCCGACATGCGAAGACGTTGAAAATGAAGTGCAGAAGATGGAGGAAAATGTGGATTCCGTCATCATCCACTGTGGCATCAACAACCTGAGACAACATCAGGATCCTTTGCAGGCTGTCATTTCCATACTCAGCGCCATCCGAGCTCTACGACAGCAGCGCCCCAAGGTTCGGGTAGTAGTAAGCAGAATTGCCCCAGTAAAGGACCCAGAATTGTTGGCAAAACGTGATCTGTTCAATGCAGTTTTGTTCAAAGAAGTGATAGAAATGAAAGACCGATTTATTACATTCATCAGTCATGATCAGCTGCTAGATCCTTCGCTTAGAAACCGAGACGGCATCCATCCGAGTCAGAGGGGATCCGCTGCTCTAGCTAGGAACCTTGGACGACACATTCATTCGTTGTTTTGGCAAAGCCCTCGACGACCCGTTCGTAGTCATGTTTTCAGGCAAGACTGGTGGGACTGGCGAGGGCAGCGGATAGCCTCTGGAACATGGCGATGAATGTTCAGTTGTGACACTATATGTTTATTTTAAAAATTAATATTCCATATAATTTATTGATTTAATTTATTTATTTCTGTATTTATTTCAATTTTAATTCTTATTGATTTATTTATTTATTTATTTTTGGTTTTTAAATTGATAACAATTAACATGATATCAAAATACCTTGTTTTATATTTATCACAATTTCATCACCATGTCTTCTCTGTAGAATTGTTTTAATAATTACTGCAACATAATTTGTGATTTTCATAAGTTTTCTGGTTGTGTAATTCATATAGATTTCTTACAATAACTCTTTATTATATTATTATTTTTCCTTTTACTTTGAGAGAGAGTGAGAGAGAGAGAGAGAGAGAGAGAGAGAGAGAGAGAGAGAGAGAGAGAGAGAGAGTTCATATGAATAAAGAAAAGCTTTATATTTTTCAATGGAATTGTAGGTCACTTGCTACGAACATCCAATATCTTGTTAGCTTTTTAAAAGATCATAGTCCTCATGTGTTATGCTTACAATCTTTGAACGTTGTAAGAGGAAAGCTGCCAAAGCTTCATGGATATTATTATCCTCCTGTGTCTGAACTGTCGTCCAGTAAAATCAACACAGCTTTATACGTCAGAAATGATTTGGATTATAGCATTATTACTTCGCCAGTTGGACAAACTGTGATTGACGTGTTTTCATCGGCTATAAAGTTGAAAGTGAATTCTAATATTTGTTTAAATGTGATGTCTGTTTACTATCCAAAAGGTCCAAATAATTTTAATAGTGACTGGCTTCGAAACATTGATGGATCTGAGAAATGGATAATAACTGGAGACTTTAATGCTCATTCTTCATTATGGGATAATGATTATACGGGTGTTTCGAATTATCGATTAATTGACAATATTTTGGATTCTTCTCTAATAATTATGAATGATGGAAGAATAACTCGTGTCCCTGACTCTTCTGCACATCGTCCTTCAGCAATTGATTTGACATTAGTTTCGTCCAATATTGCTATTGATTGTACTTGGGACATTGAAATTGATACACTTGGTAGTGATCACTTCCCTTTAATATTATTATTTAATGAAACAGTAGACATACAGTTGGAAGCTGATACAGTAGCAAAATATATTTATGGACGTGCTAACTGGGATTTATTTCAATCTAATCTTTTGAAATATGAAACTAACTTTATAAAATGTGACGACATCAATAATGTATATGCAACTTTTGCTAATTTAATTCACGAAGCAGCAAGTAATTCTATTCCAAAGAAAAGAACTACATGTAAGACTAATCATAAGGGAAACATTTGGTGGACTGAAAATTGTGAAGTAGCAGTTAAAAAAAAAAAAGATTGCCTACAAAAAATGGTTAAAAAATAAAAATGATATTACATTTAAAGAGATGAAATGTACAAAACTTAATTGTAACAAAGTTATTGCTCTTGCTAAGAAACAATTTTGGTTAAACTTTAGTACGAAAGAAATTGTAACATCGCAAGATGCAAGGAAAACATGGAAAAAAGTAACTGAAATGAAAAAAAGTGTCCAGCTCCCAAATTGTCCTATTAAAATAGTAGGTAAGGAATTTGCATCTCCTAGTGATAAGGCAGAGGAATTAGCTAAATTGTTTTCAAAAACTAGTACTTCTAAAGAGTTGCCACAAGATATATTAAATGAAAGAAATAAAGCTGAACAAACAGAAGAATTTACTAACCCTTTGCCTGATAGTAGTTTATTTATTAATTCTGAAATTTTATTTTCTGAAGTTAAAGATGCTATTGATGTCCTGGGTAAGAAAAACTCTGCGGTAGGAATTGATGGATTATCATACACTTTGTTATCTCATCTTCCCTTGAGGTGGATGCACTGTTTGCATAATATAATTAACAAATGTTGGGAAACTGGGATTTTGCCTGATGTATGGAAATCGTCTATTGTGATACCAATTGTAAAATCAGGAAAGCCTCGATCTGATCCAGCTAGTTATAGACCAATTGCCTTAACGTCTCATGTTTCTAAACTCATGGAAAAAATAATACTAGATAGGTTAGTATATTATTGTGATAAAAATAACGTTATACCAAATAATCAAGCTGGTTTTAAGAAAGGCAGGTCAGTCAATGATCATTTAGTTAAATTAACTACAAATATAAAACAGCAATTTGCTAAGAAAAAAAGTGTACTAGCGACCTTTTTTGATATTAAAAAAGCGTATGATCGAGTATGGCATTCTAGGTTATTGTATAAGATAAAAAAGATAGGACTCTCTGGGAATATAGGCAGGTTTCACAGTATTCAGTTCAGCCATTTACTATTTGCCCATAAGATCATGCAAAAATAAACTTCAACACAGAAGCCAAAATCCACTTGTTTTCCACACATTGGTTGTATTTCAACATAAAACTGTTAAAAAAAATTATAGTCACCATACTAGATTTAAAGAAAATGAAGGGTAAACATGTGTACCCCCAAATGTCAAATAAATGTCATATTGATTCTACAATAATGGCAGAATAAAACAAACTCATTAAAACAGTCATAAATGTCATGATCTGGATATATATGTGACTATACCATATGCTCTGTATTAACATTTGTATTAATATAGGCATTTAAATATATATGAAGTCACTTATTTTATATGGCGTCATTTTGAAAGACATTTTCCCTCTTCAGCTTTAGTCTGAGGCTAATTATCTTCTACAACTAATGCAAAAGTTGCCTACAAGTAAACAATAGTCTTGTGTGAATGTTACAACAACATTTCTTACATACAACATTACTACATTTGATATAAATGGCCCAAACCTACCCCCACCCCTTAAATATTTTCATAGCGTCAATTAGACATCATTTCCGTCTGAGATCTATACGCATACAACTAATCCAAAAGTTATCAACAAGTAAATTAGATTGATGTGTGGATGCTAAAACAAAATTTTTGTGACAGTCAACATTATTACTGTTGATATAAATGGCCCAAACTTACCCTTACCCCTTACATTTTCTAGGAGCATCATTTAGACGTTTCAGTCTGAGATGTATACATACATCTACAACTTATTCAAAAGTTATCAACAAGTAAATTAGAGTGATGTGTAGATGCTAAAACATAATTTTATGACAATCAACATTATTACTGAACATTGATATAAATGGCCCTACCCTTTAAATCTTGTCATCTAGCATCATTAAGACATTGCTTTAGTTTGAGGTTTATATACACACCTACAATCCTAAGATTAACAGCACTATGTGGATGGTTTTATCTTCTGATGTTTTCATCAATTAATAATCAGTCATCCATGCACTGGTGACAAATATTAATAATGTAGTCACAAACGGCAGAAGAGAGTAACTAATCTTTTTTTTTTTTTTAAAAGTGGTTTCCACGACGTTGATAGTTGGGGGTGGAACTTTCCTGACTTCATGACAGGGTACTGGCCACTTGTTATCAACATCAGGAAATACATAGATTTCCCACTGGTGATGGATTTCAAAACACTGATATACACTTCATTTTCTCCCACAGTTGTGTTGAGTGGAGGAGGGATAACCAAGGCATAGAACTGCCTTAATTTACCATCCACTGTGATGACATTTGCTAGAACAAAGTCCCCAACTCTTGGCCTTGTCTGGGAAGAACAACTGTCCTTGACAACAGGAACAAAATGGTTGGCAATCCACTCCGGTGTGATCTGCTTTATATTATCCCTATTGGATGTCCACTGAACATACACAGGAAAGTTCTCAACGGTGTCTGGCACACAACACCGGTTGAAGTCAGCCACTGGAAGAGGATTTTAAATTCATAAGTTAATTACTTATTGTCAACATTTCAAAGTTAAAGTCTCATACTTGCAAGTTCACACAAAAAATTTTCCTTTTAATTGTGTTTTATTTATTTTTTTTCTTATTAATATATTAAAGCATTTACTGTTTTACAGAAATTATGGAATTTGTAAATTTTTGTGATTAGTAATAATGTTCAATTCTCCCATCAATTGAGAAAAAAATAATTTAACATGGAGTTTACTTTCTCATTCAAAACTTTAGTCTTTAGTCTATTCACCACCTTCTCACCCCCCCCCCCCCCCATTCCCACCCCAACTGTATTACTAGCAAGATTTGTGTTTTCAAAGCAAAGTACATTTGCAATGTGGCAACAAACTAACGATTGCTGTGTTCATCAGTCATTAACTAACGATCGAACTTTACCGTCAGTCAGTGATCGAACATTTTCATTGAATCACAGGCTGGGAAGTCTCGTCTTTCGTAGGCCTCAATTACATACTACGTAGGCCTACGTGTGTAGGAGGCCCACGAGTTTACAAAGGCGAAAGAAAATACTTCAGAGCCTGTGATTGAATCAGCATCACTAGCGTCAGTCAGCATCACTAGCGATCGCTTTGTCCGTCATTCGCCAACACTAACGATCACACAAAAATTACGTTTTATCATCGGAGCAGGTCTGGCGACATGTAGCCATCAACCGGTCACAACACTGCGTTTGCACCATCATCAACTTTCTCAAAGTCAAGTAAAATGTTGCCAGATAAAGCCACAACTGACAAAAAACCCAACATTTTTATGCTCTATGACGCAAAGGCGATCGCTAGCGTGCCGATCGTTAGGCGACTGACACTATAAAAAACCAGCAAAACAGAAAAGTCAAGCCTTGATCATACCTTGAAACACGTGGAAAATCACAATCAAATCACGATACATGTTGTTGAAACATCACAACGCTATTTCCGGTGTTGAACTCTGGGAAATTTGTTAAAAATAAAAAGTGTCGACTGCTAGTTCTTGACGACTGACAGCTCACGTGTTCCGACATCAAGGACTACTACGTTTTATTCCGAGACATTCTGACTCGCAAAATACCATAGCTGCTTAGAAAAATCGCCGTACTTCAATTTCCAATGCCTAAAGATGCAATATGTACTAGCCCTTTCATCAAACATAACTTTTTCTGAAGCCATAGTGCAGTTACGTTCGGCGACTGACAAGATCGCGCTCTGACGATTCGACATGTTTTTAACGCTTCAAATGCGAAACGGTGCATAATTTTTATAATATTTGATATGCTGACATGCAGTAACTTATATATTTTAAATATCAGTCGACCTTAGTCAGATTTCATCTGCCAAGACGAAAATATTAGACTATCAAAATCGTGAGCTTGGTGCCAAAAGTAAACGCCGTCAGTCTCTAAACTAATGATCGCAACCATTCACACGCATGTATTTTATTTAGGATAACACAATATTAGGTTGTTCTTATGAATTTTTATTCATTTTGCTATATACTTCAACAGTGCACACCAAAAAACATAAAACATGTATTGTCAAATTAAAATTACCACCAGAAAGATTGTGCAGTGACCTATGTCTTAATACCGTGAAACCTGCCTATATATAATTATATAAAAAATTTTCTTCAAAGAAGAAATATAAAAGTCAAAGTTGGAAATTCATATTCGAGCTCTCATAATACAGATATGGGGATTCCGCAAGGATCTATTGTGTCACCTCTTTTGTTTAATATATTGATATATGATTTACCAAAAGTAGTTAGTAACAAATTTACATTAGCTCAGTATGCTGATGATATTGCTTTGTGGTGTAATGTTTCGCTTAGAAAGAAAACGTCAATGTTTGAAATCAATCATATTAATAAAGTTTATCAGATTGAAATAGACAATATAAGTAAATATCTGAAGATTAATGGTTTGGAATTATCGAAAGAAAAAACAAATATGATATTATTTAATAATGGTCAAAGTCCTAGAATTATGCCTAGGATATTTTTGGACAGTGAAGAACTACAATATGTGAGTGAAGTAAAATTTTTAGGAGTGTATTTAACTTCTAAGTTGAATTGGAAAAAACATATTGAATATTTATTACAAAAAGCAGTAAAAAGTTTAAATTTAATTAAAATCATTAGCAAGCAGATTTGGGGGCAAGATGTGAAGACTTTGGTTCACATAGCATGTGCTTTGGTTCGTTCAAAATTATGTTTTGGGCAAGAAGTTTATTTTTCTGCATCACGTTGCCATCTTCAAAAATTATATAGTTTAGACAGTAAAGCCATAAAATTTGCTCTTGGAGTTCCTGTACACACTCGAACAATAGATGCTTATAAAACAGCAGGTGTATTACCATTAGATCAATATAGGAAATTAGCGTGCACTAAATATATAATAAGATCAAAAGCTGTAGATAATTTTACTAACCAGGAACTTTGTATTAGATCTGATATTGAGTTTCCTAAAAGAGCTAGACACATTAGAAGCCTTATTACCATAGCAACTTTTACACAAGAGCTTCTTGAGGAATGTCAAATTACTCATGAAACAGTTGCTACACGTGTAATAACGCCTCCTATCCCACCCTGGGAGTTAAAAAAGGCGAATTTTGATTATGATTATAGTTCTGTATCAAAACATTCAGATAAAGATATGGTAGTCATAGATGCTCGCATAAATTTAAATGAAAAATATAATAATAGTTTAAAAATTTTCACTGATGGTTCTGTATTAGAATCAGAAAACGCGGGGTCTGCTTTTGTCATTCCTGATTTGAAAATATGCGAGTCATTTCATTTAGGAAAAGGATTTTCAATTTTTACAGCAGAATTAATAGCTATCTTAATGGCTTTAAATAAACTTGCTAGTTTGCCTACTGCTTTCTATAGTATAGTAATTTGCGTGGATTCACAGTCTGTTTTACAGGCTTTGAATACTACAAATAACAAGGAACGGCAAGAAATAATTTTTGAAATCAAACATGTTGTTCATTGTTTGATTATAAATGGAACAGAAGTTAATTTCTGTTGGATACCATCACATTGTGGTTTTATATTTAATGACTGGGCAGATCGAGAGGCAAAGAATGGGGCTCTGAATTTGAATTCAGTTACTGTTCACATATCTCTATCTACCAAAGAAGCAATCAATAGAATAGAAAAAGTAATTTATAAAAAATACAATTATTCACCCCAATATTCCTTGCATGTTGGTTTTTCTAGACCTGTTATAACATTAGCATATAGAATTCTTTTAAATTCATTACGAACTAAATTTTGTAAAAATATTTTTTGCTCATGTAATTGTGCCTTTTCACTGGTTCATATACTGTTTAAATGCACTGATTTTGACTTTTTGCTACCAGTGGAAATGACAAACATTAAGATTCTAAGTGATTTAAATTTTTCAGTCTGTTTAAAGTTGGCAAAATGTTTTATTTATTTATCTGTTGGAAGATTTATGTAGAATGTTTTTTTTTTCCCCAGTGACTATAGTATGTGTAAACTAAATCATAGAGGTATGGAGGAGAGAGAGAGGGGAGAGAGAGAGAGAGAGAGAGAGAGAGATATAGTTATTTAATTTCTTAGCTGTTCTTGTTAATGAGTTGATTTTTTGATATAGTTAATTATTTACATGTGTTCAATAATATGCTCGTTTTGTTATTAATTTATTTCCAATGTCTAAATCACTTAGGTGGATAATAGACAATAAATGAGTAACACACACACATCACAGAGGAGATCCCCGCCACTATTCTGTCCCGAATGAGGCGATCTTCCATCGTTCCGAAATGACATTTTTTTTTGCCAAATGACGTAATGACGTCATATATTGTTCTAGAGTCTCATGTTCTTCCTGCCTACGGGCATTGAATCGATAGGATTCATAGGAGCCTCTTCACCCCGCAACTGCGAGAAAGACGGCTGTTCGGAACTGCGGGCTCTCTTCACTGAGACGCGTTGCCACTTCGTAGTTTCGCCACTGGCGTTGAAATCTTTTCCATGCTTGTTCCAAATTTTCTCTGGATGCTGTTTCCGACAGTTTGAGTTTCGTAGGGGCTGGAATGCCCGTCGCTGTAAATTTCCGTTGACGATCGCCATTCAGATTCGGTGCGACGTTCTGTTCAACGTGTGCTTCTTCTAGACGCCATGTAAAGGGTTCTTGTTGTGTGTCCGAAAGAGTGTATGTATAAACAACACACAAGCACAACAACAGTACACAACTCACACCAATTGTTTGGTTTCTACTGATTCGCTATTGCTCTTCTGTTCCATGTTACAATCGCCACCCTACAGCCGCTATTCTCCACGTGACTCGTCCTCTATCTTATTATTGGACAATTTCCTTAACATCACGTGACAATAAATAAAAATAGGCCTATAGTAAAACCCGTCACAGGGAGAGGGGGCGGGGGGGTGGGGGGGGGACAGGGGAACCGGAGGGCTTTATTTGGAGACTCCCGACACCAAGGTGTCAGCAGCCAGAGCCTCTGTTGAGGGCAGTCCAGTCCTTTATGGTTCGTGGCAGAAAAGAGGCGGCTCTATATTGGGTCCTGCACAAGACTTGTTTGTACTGCTTGCTGTGGCTGCGGCGTTGGCGCGATATCGCCTGTTCCACTTTCACATTGATGATGGGGCAGTTCGCAGTGCCACTAGTGATCTTGCGCAGCATCTGAAGGCGTGCAGTGCGACGTCGATCCTCCAGGGACGGCCACCCCAGTGACTCCTGCATGTCCCTAACATTCGATGTGTTGTGATAGCGGTTAGTAGCAAACCGGGCGGCGCGTCTCTGAACTGCTTCCAGCCTGTCGATGCCTTTCTGGATGTGAGGGTCACAAACAGATGCTGCGTATTCCAGGATAGGACGCACGTTGGCCATGTAAGCTCGCTCCTTGATGGCCGTAGAGCTCACTTTGAGATTCCTTCTCAGGAAGCCCAGTGTCTTACTGGCCTTGTTGGCGATGCTGCTGACATGTGCGTCCCAGGTAAGGTTGCTGCGTAGGGTCACCCCGAGGTACTTGGCCTCAGAGACTGACTCAAGGGTGTGACCGTGTAGACTCTAGGGGTCGTTTGCTCCTCGTGACTGGCAGAGTTGTGCACTTGTCAGGGTGGAACTGCATGTCCCAGCTCTTCTCCCATTGCTCAAGGCGCTGGAGGTCTTGCTGTAGCTGGGCTTGCTCTTGGCTGCTAGTTACCACTCTGTATACGGCTGTGTCGTCTGCGAACAGTCTTGTCAGTGCAGTCAGTCGGTCCGGTAGATCGTTGATGTAGGCCAGGAATAAGCATGGCCCCAGCACCGACCCTTGGGGGACCCCAGATCGCACGCTGACAAAAGAAGAGCAGCTGCCGTTGACCACCACAGCCTGGCGCCTGTCGCTAAGGAAGCTGGCGATCCATGTGAGCACCGTGTCGTGGATGCCGTAGCAGCGGAGCTTGTGGACCAACAGACTGTGGTTGACTCGGTCAAATGCCTTCGCGAAGTCCATGATTAGGACGTCCGTCTGCTCTCCACCTTCCATGTTGCACAATAGCTCCTCGACAAACTCCAGGAGTTGGGTCTCACACGGCCGCCCTCTTCGGAAGCCATGTTGGTTGTCATGAAGGGTGTTATTGGTGTCAAAGTGGTGCATGACGGCGCAGACGACCATGTGCTCCATAAGTTTCAGGCCACACATGTCAGGGATACTGGTCTGTAGTTGGCAGGATTGTATTGTTCGCCCTTCTTGAAGATCGGTGTGACGTGTGCAGCCCTCCAGTCTGATGGTACTTCGCCTGAAGACAGGGAGGACCGGAAAATCGCCGTAGATCTTAGTGTCATCAGCAAACTTTAGAACGCTGGTCAGCATATCGTCCTCCAAGTCAGTAATGAACATGGTCGGCCCCAAAATGGATCCTTGTGGGACTCCGCTCGTCACATCTACCCATGGAGAGAAATTTCCCTCCACTTGTGGCCTAAAATATTTCTGCCACCTCCGGGTCTTGCATTTTGTCCAGGTCGAACTTTAGTCTGGTGCACTTTGCTGTGTTTACTCTCTTCAATTTGAGCCGGAAAGACATCATCACGAGATCGTGGTCACTTCCGATGTCTGCTCCTATAAAAGTGCATGTCCTGCCAATGTTGATGCTTGATCTAAAGCGTTGATGCCTTTGTCCCCTATACGCACTGTGTCCGGGGACGTTAATCTACCAATGAAATGATGATGAAATGAATGTTGATGCTTGATCTGAAGTATTTCTTGACCATCATGTAGTGGATCTTGTTCTGATGCTCCCCGCCGGAACTGTGTCATTTCCATCGTCTGGATTTTTTGTGGAGACCAAGCGGGTTTGCCGGTATCAGATTGTTGTATCTGGCAAACTCCAGAGTCTAAGACCCCTGTCATTTGTCTCGTTGTTGCAGTGGGGTCCACATGTGTCTCCCCGGTTGTGGTGCGCATCTTGGCCAACCTTGGCATTCCAGTCGCCTTCCACTATGACTATGTCCTTCTTCGGCCCTTGGTCAAGGACAGCCTGTAGATTTTGATAGAAATCCTCCACTTCGCTGTCATCATAGTCCGATGTTGGGGCATAGGATGATGGTGATGTTGAAAGGGGATGCTCTCAGACGGATATGGTAATGAGCCTACTGGAGACTGGGCGGCAACCCATGACAGTGTCTAGAATGTTCTTGTTGACCAAGAATCCAACGCCGTGTTCGTGCCTTTCATCCCTACCGCTGAAATAACCTAAAGCTTGTGGTCTTTGTCGGTTGTTGTTTCACCTAGGCCTTTCCAGCGCAGTTCGCTGATACGACGGCCTACTAGCACCAAAACCGAGAGTTACCATTATCAGGAGATAATTGAAATTAACACGTGTTCTGTGTAATTTACAGAGACACCGGTAATCCACAGATTTAATGAATAATTATCAATATTTGCCACGTCTTCCTAGCGCCAAAACCTGATAATTACAAATATCAAGAGATAATTATAAATATCATTGGAAAATTACAATTATCAAAGGATAATTACAATTATCATTGAAAAATTACAAATATCTTCGCGTGATCATGTTTAATTTTCAGTTTTGGCTCAAGCAATCCGCCTGGAAATGGGCCAAAACCGAAAATTGCCAGGTGATCACTAGGGCTTCCTATGATGTTATTATTTAGCAATGTAGGCATTTTATATGTATGTGTTTTGTTGATAATTTATAATGATGTTTGTATTCTATTTTGTTTTTGTAAACAGGGGTTCGATAAGTTGGGGTGAAGCCTCAGCCGTCCCCTGCGTGGATGTCTTTATTGTAAAGTGACTGGCTGGTGGAGAGCTTTCGGTTTTACCACTAGGGTTGTTTCAGCAGATCTTTTATGCGGATCGGGGGTTGTCCGGTCCTGATTTGGCTCGGAAGAGTTCGCTGGACCTAAAGCAATAATAATGTAATGTAACCTGGCAGAAAGCGTCCAATTATTCCCAAGCTGATCCAACAGACCTCATACACAAACAGTGAGTCTTGTCCCGGAAGAGTTTTCAAGAAAAAAGGTAAGAGACTGGTCTAGCGAAGAAGACGATAGATTGATAGAACAGAGCAGGAATGAGAAAGAGCAAATGAGAAAGACAGCGACAGTGGGAATTTAAAGCACTAAATTTCCAGAAAGTGGGGATACTATTTATACTGAAACCCCCGACACCCCAACGGGGTAAGAAAGATGGTGATATTTGTTTTAAAATCTAGTTTGGATTTGTTGTGCTCGATATTTTGGGGGTTTTGTTGTTGTTTTATTATTTCAGGTGGGGGGTGGGGGTGGAGGCAGCGGGGCATGGGAGTGGAATGGGGCAAAGACGTCATGAATAAATGACCCTGTGTGTAAAGAATTTTATGGTGTATAATGATTATTTAGATTAGGATTAAATGAAGTGTAAATAGTGTTTGATATTTTTTTTTTTAGTAAGTAGAAGATTTTATTGTTGTTAGATAACAAGATGTTTAGATCTGTTTTTGTTCGGTGACAGGAGGGTCTCATCAGTATCTACTTTCTTTTACTTTTCCTGCTTACTCCTTTGCGGTGAATATGTCTGCAGATTCCAAAGTGAGGAATATTCAACCTCGTCGTTCTTCTTGTTTGTTTGTATAATGTTGTGTCGCCGCTTTTGTGTCGGGTAACAGTTTGGACTACTTTGAATGGATATATTTTCTAATTTAGTGAATCTTTATAAAGTGACAAAAGCAAGTGAACCACTTACATATGTTTGTGTACGTCTTTCTACAAATCTGTGAACATTTTTTATGTATCTTTTGAGACCGTCTTTAGTGCATAAATAATTTTGTTTTAGTATTCAAGTCACAATTTTGAGGTACATTATTGTGTTAGCAAGAAGTGTACTAGGTCCTTGACACACTGCATATGCTGAAAGCCACTATTGGAAGCTCATAAAGACATTTTATTTTATTGTGCGTTATTTTGTGATTGTGCTATTGTAGGGGGAAAGGTAGGAGTGGACTTAATTATTGTTAATCAACCATTGTTTACGAAAATTAAGTTTATGTTTATTATGTTTATTGCTTAATTTTCTTGTTGTTTGATTTGAGTAAAACCTTGAAGTTAAATGTTATAGATCTGTGTTAGTGGAAGAGGGGCGTTTGATTTGCACACACGTAACAGCACGCTGTTTTGACGAGCAAGTCACTTACACGCTACATACAGTTTCCACCCATTTAAAAAGCATGGTGACAGTCAACCATCCAAGTACTAACTGTGTACAACAGTATGAAGAGAAGATAAAACAAAAACAAGGCACACAGATTTTCCACAAAAATACCCAAATCATCAGGCAATTTTAAAAACTCTTTTTTTTTCTCCATCCATAGTATACACAACCGACGGTTTGCAACATGTAAAGCAACGTAACAGAACGCAGGGTTTTTTTTTTTTTTTTTTTTTAATACATTTATCTTGCATTTCTTTTATCATAGAACAACAAATGAATCAACATAATGGATTGTGGCTATAGGCTGCTCAATCCAAGAAGAAGATTGATTGATTGATTGATTTATTGTTGCTTTAGGTCCAGCGGACTCTTCCGAGCCAAATCAGGACCGGACAACCCCCGATCCGCATAAAAGATCTGCTGAAACAACCCCAGTGGGAAAATTGAATGCCCTCCACCGGCCAGTCACTTTACAATAAAGACATCCCACGCGGGGGACGGCTGAGGGTTGACCTCAACTACGCGAACACCCCGGTTACAAAAACAAAATAGAATACAAACATCATTATAAATCATCAACCAAACACATACATATAAAATGCCTATAGTGCTAAATAGTACATTCATAGGAAGCCCTAGTGACCACCCGGCAGAAAGCGTCCAACACTCCCAAGCTGATCCAACAGACCTCATACACAAACAAGGAGTCTTGTCCAGGAAGAGTTTTCAAGAAAAAAGGTAGGTCATTGATCTAGCGAAGAAGAAGATAGTATAGCAGAGTGAAGGACAGAGCAAGAATAGGAAAGAGTAAATGAGGAAGACAGCGACAGTGGGAATTTAAAGCACTAAATTTCCATAAAGTGGGGATACTATTTATACTGAAAACCCCCGGCACTCCAACGGGGGTACTGTTGCCGCAGTGAAGCGTCTTGCCTATAAAGGAAAGACAGGTTTTCAACTGTGGCTTTCACTGTTCCCTTTATAGGTTTGAACAATCTACAGTGGCAAGATTGCTCATGACCCCAAGGGGTAAGAAGAAGATTAATCTTACATTTCCTGCATTACATTACATTACATGATTATTGCTTTAGGTCCAGCGGACTCTTCCGAGCCAAATCAGGAACGGACAACCCTCGATCCGCATATAAGATCTGCTGAAACAACCCTAGTGGTAAAACTGAACGCTCTCCACCAGCCAGTCACTTTACAATAAAGACATCCCACGCAGGGAACGCTGAGACTATACTTTAATTTATCGAACCCCTGTTTACAAAAACAAAATAGAATACAAACATCATTATAAATTATCAACAAAACACATACATATAAAATGCCTACATTGCTAAATAATAACATCATAGGAAGCCCTAGTGACCACCTGGCAGAAAGCGTCCAATATTCCCAAGCTGATCCAACAGACCTCACACACAAATAAGGAGTCTTGTCCCGGAAGAGTTTTCAAGAAAAAAGGTAGGTGACTGGTCTAGCGAAGAAGAAGATAGTATAGCAGATTGATAGAACAGAGCAGGAATGAGAAAGAACAAATGAGAAAGACGGCGACAGTGGGAATTTAAAGCACTAAATTTCCAGAAAGTGGGGATACTATTTATACTGAAACCCCTGGTACCCCAACGGGGGGTACATTTCCTGCAATAGACGATTCTAACAATAGTCTTTCAATCATCATAATACTTACTTTTTTGTACTTATTTTATGATTCTGTAATTTCTTTTTCTTCACCTCTTTCACTTTTGGTGTTTGTGTTTTATTATATAAATAGCCTTTATAAAAGTGTTACTTTTAACATTGGTTTTTCAAGGTCTAAAATATATGCTCTTTGGTCTCAGTTTTGTTGTTACGGACAGGAATCTTATAATTATACTTCAGGATACTGTTGGCATTCTTATCTACTATATATATGCATGTATTCATTTTATATAGAAGAATAAACAAGATATAGTTGTCATACTGTTATTCAGTAAAAGAAATAAAATTGTTGTAAATCCTGTCTGTTGTGTAATTACTATTTAATAATAATAATAATGGATGCTATACATGCACTTTTCCCCAAATCACCATTTAGGCTCAAAGTGTGGTGATCTGTACCTCCATACACGCTTACAATACAAGTTTCACTCACTCTCTCTCTCTCACAAACACACAACAAACACACGTCTATCACCCAAACTCCTATCCTATCCTATCCTGTCCCATAACCCGAAGGTCGTAGGGGCACCACAGATGATCGCTTAACCAGCATACTCCATCTTTCTCTGTCCTCAGCAGCCCTCATGGCTTCGCTCAGTGTCAAACCAGTCCATTCTCGAATGTTGTCCTCCCACCTCTTTTTCGGTCTCCCCCTTCTTCTACCTCCTTGCACTGTGCCTTGCAGAATGGTCTTTGCAAGGCCTGATGATCTGGTGACGTGGCCATACCATCGGAGTTTCCGTTTCTTCACCACTGTGAGCAGGTCATCGTGTTGTCCAATGGCTTGTGTGATGGTCTGTCGGACTTCAACGTTGGTGATGTGTTGGGTATAGGAAATGCACAGAAGTCTTCTGTAGCACCTCATCTCCATGCTTTGTATTCTTCGTTGGAGATCTGCTGTGAGGGTCCATGCTTCGCAAGCATATAGGAAGATGGAGATGACCAGAGATCGCAGCAGTCTTACTTTGGAATGTAGACTGATGGTTCTGTCTTTCCAAATGGGCTTCAACCTTGTCAGGGCAGCAGTTGTTTGTGCGATCCTGGAGAGGACTTCCTGTCGAGACCCATTGTCTGACACAATGGCTCCTAAATATTTGAAGCTGTGCACTGTGTTGAGGGATTGGCCTTGTACTTTGATGTCCGTGTTGATGCCATTGGTGTTGTTGGTCATCATTTTGGTCTTCTCTGCACTTATTTCCATTCCATAAGCTCTGGAGAAGCTGTGTTCTGTGTAGAAGACTTTCGCCCAGTGATGCCGTGCTAACATCACCCCTGTTAGTCGCCTCTTACGACACGCCGGGAAACGTTGGGTCTATTCTATTTGCCCGAACCCACAGAGCTAAGGAAAGGCATGGAAATTGCTATTAGAAAACGGAAGGGAAAGTTAGTTATTCATTGTTTACAGGGTCCAGTGGACTGCAATGAGCCGAATCATGACTACAAAATCTAGATCACAACTTTGCTGAAAGAGGACTCGCCCCTGATCTGCATAAAAGATCTGCTGAAACAAACCCAGTGGTAATACTGAAGGCACTCCACCAGCCGGACACTTTACAATAAAGACTTCCCACGCAGGGGATGCTGAGGCTATACTCTAATTTATTAAACCACCGTTTACAAAACCAAATTGAATGCAAACATTATTATAAAATATCAACAAACCACATACATATAAAATGCCTACATTGCTAAATAATAATATTACAAGAAGCCCAAGTGACCATTTGGCAGAAAGCGTCCAATATTCCCAAGCTGATACAACAGACCTCACACACAAATAAGGAGTCTTGTCCCGGGAAGAGGTTTCAAGAAAAAAAGATTGATAGAACAGAGTAGGAATGAGAAAGAACAAATGAGAAAGACAGCGACTGGGAATTTAAAGCGCTAAATTTCCAGAAAGTCCCCTGGCACCCCCCACGGGGAAAAACGGTGTCACGAGAGACTAGTTTAGATCTTGCACTAAGGCTTTTAGCCTCAAATAGTTCATCCTTCTTTGGCCTTTATAACTTAAACAGACCTGATAGTGATCTAAGAGAGGTTTCCGCGGAACGTGCGACTATGTCACGCCTAGTGACAGACATTTTGAAGTCCAATGAGTCTGATGACGTCCACAAATCCACAACTTGAACGGCGAAAATATATACACAGAAACAGTCAACGCTGCACCACTATTCCAAAACAAAGTATGGCGCCGCAAAACCGGAAGCGAGTAAAGCAACTTTCGTCTTCCGATACAAAACAACAACAACAAAAACTTGAAATGTCCGCGGATTGTTTCGCATTTCTTTTTTTTTTTCTTTTTTTTTGTTTCGTTTTCGCGGATTCTCGCGATTTTTGCGGAGAACTATCAGGTCTGTTAAAGTCGATGCCTAGCAGACGACAAACGTTAGTGTTGTTCTAAGCATGTGTTGGATTATGCTTGTGAAGTCTTGCCATGTTTTATAATTGTGAATGTTAATAAAACTTTGCTTGACCATGTGGCTGACCCATGCGACCTGTTTTTGAGACCCCGAGGTAGCTCCCACTGACCATCTGTTGTTTCTCCTGTTTGTACTATTGCAGATCAGTGGCTGAAGGTGTACATTATTAATTACTTCTCACTGTGTTTAGTTTAGCCATGATTATATATATATATATATATATGAATTAGGTTGGAGATTCCAGTGGACCACGGACATAGAAGATTGTTCGTCTCTTATCTGTATAATTGATCCCTCTTAACTTGTTTTCACTGTAAATGAAATTAGAAACTGCTATTATTATTATTATTATTTATTATTATTATTGGTGTTGTTACTATTATTATGTGAAGCACAAATATGTTTTCTTTTTAAACCAGATTAATGCCATTACACAAGCTTTTATTCTCTTCATCTGGCCTGTCATACGTTGTAACGATGTTTAGTTATTCAACGATTATTCTACTTTTAAAATTGCTGTATTTCACCACCATTTACACTTTACATCTTAGATGAGGCATTGTTGATCTGCCTCTTTTGGTATTAACGTCCCTCTCTTAAATTTTTTCTGTGAAATTATTCATTTATTTTATATAAGTTTATTGATTGATTGACTGATTTTATACTTTTATTTGTTGGTTTGTTACCTTTACTAGGTTTACATGTTGTCTTGTTTTTAAATGCAGAATAGATTTATTATGCGTGTGTATCTGTGTGTGGCTGCGTGTGAGCAAGCGCTTTGTGAAGCATTTTATGTTTGAATTGCGCTATACAAAATAAATTATTATTATTATAAGTGGAGATGATCTCGCCGAGGGCTGTTTCTGCCATCAGTGAGACGCTCTGCACACCCTTTGTAAAAAAGGCGTTGCAGAAACTCGTCTTATGTTTTGCAGACAAGCAGGCTTGGTCGGCGGCAGGGGATAGACCCCACAGAGAGTCATCCCAGACCTGCGGCTTGCAGTTGAGCAGAGAGCACTGCGCTCCAATAGCTCAGTAGTCAACAAACAAGACGAGGAGACAACAGTACCACACCTCGAAGTTAAAGCTAAGTCCATATTGATTGATTGATTGATTGTTGCTTTAGGTCCAGCGGACTCTTCCGAGCCAAATCAGGACCGAACAACCCCCGATCCGCATAAAAGATCTGCTGAAACAACCCTAGTGGGAAAATTGAATGCCCTCCACCGGCCAGTCACTTTACAATAAAGACATCCCACGCAGGGGACGGCTGAGGCTTTACCCCAACTACTCGAACCCCCGGTTACAAAAACAAAATAGAATACAAACATCATTATAAATTATCAACAAAACGCATACATATAAAATGCCTACATTGCTAAATAATAACACATGGGTGCCACCTTTCCGACTATGGTCGGAAAATCAGATTTTTGCTGAAGCCTACAATCGGAAATCAGATTTTTGGAAAAAAAAATCGTTAAACATAATTATATAGAAGTAAACGTATGTATCAAATTAGTGGTAAATCATTCTTCAGCTTTCACGAGAGGCCTCTAAATTGGCTTTGAATATTGTAAAAATTTTCTATCGGGGGGCGTTGCCCCCCTAACCCCATACCAGGGCATTGCGCCGGGACCCCATCGGGGCCTGGGCAGCCCCGGACCCCTGCCTTCAGATTTTGGAAAATTTCTTGGTGGCACCCATGAATAACATCATTGGAAGCCCTAGTGACCACCCGGCAGAAAGCGTCCAACACTCCCAAGCTGATCCAACAGACCTCATACACAAACAAGGAGTCTTGTCCAGGAAGAGTTTTCAAGAAAAAAGGTAGGTCATTGATCTAGCGAAGAAGAGCAAATGAGGAAGACAGCGACAGTGGGAATTTAAAGCACTAAATTTCCAGAAAGTGGGGATACTATTTATACTGAAACCCCTGGCACTCCAACGGGGGTGCTGATGCCGCAGTGAATCGGTCTTGCCTATAAAGGAAAGACAGGTTTTCAACTGGGGCTTTCACTTTTCCCTTTATAGGTTAGAACAATCTACAGTGGCAAGATTGCTCATGACCCCAAGGGATTGCTAAGTCCATAGAACAAGTGCACGAACACTGATCTATAGAACTGTGCGGTAGTCCACTCTTCCTGAAAACGAACATTAGGCAAAACCAGAACAAAGCCCAGTGATGACACAGTAGCAAATATCGAGAACAGTAGCAGAATGGATCCATCAAAGATCTACCTATTCTCCGAACCACTCGAAGTGACATTTGGACTCTTAAGTTAATCCTAGTTAGAATATGTTTTGGACATTTAAGTTAATGTAGTGATTAGAGAATTAGATATAGAGTAGAGGAAATAAATGTGTAATATTTACTGTTAACAAGTGGCTGGACTACCTATGTTTCATAGCTGTGCGAGAGCTAGTGTGACAGTGAATCTTTACACGTTTCTCCCTATCTCTGTAACCGTATCCGCACACAGACCGGACTAAACATATAAATGTATTAAGATTAGTCATAGGGCGATCTAACTAGCCGATCCCTGCGGACGAAAGATGAGTGGGTAATAGCATTCCATTGTGCAGAGCCCAGCAACAATAGAACCCACCGTCCCAAATGGAAGGGAACGCAAATTTTAATACTTAACTTTAGACTAACCGCACCCAATACCATTATTATTATTATTACTTGTGCATTAAGCCACAGATATAGAAATGGTACACATTATAGGCAGACAAATTGTGTATGCAGAATACAAGTAGGAGGTGTCTTGACCTAAAGACATGGCCCTGGAGTTTAGTGATAGCATCTAATCCTTGATTAAGCTGTCCTCTGAGGAACGATAGGAAAGATCCATCTCCCTCCTCTGCTGCAAACGGTTTGCGTTTCTGGACTTGTGCCATAGATACAGAGGACCCCTTTGCTGTGTTCTTAGCTCATCAGTGTATCAGCTGGGCTGACCTAGACTGCAATCCTATAAAATGATACAAAATGATACACTTTTCTATACAAACATCAAAATGTAACACTAAAAGCATAAGGCAACAACTGAACAAGATACACTCAAATTACTAAATCTTTTGAGATGTGCGCACGTTACAAATTCCTGTAGTATTATTATTATTATTAATGAATTATTACAAGTATACCTTACTATGCCTCATGGGTTACAGCGCTTTTGCTAACAAGGCAACCTGAATCTTGCTTGCATTGGTAATGAATAAAATCCCCAAATTAAAAATGAATCCAATGAAATGAATCTCTTTATCAGTATTTATCATAACTGCAGTACATGTAACTCAATAATGGATGCATCTATCATAGTGACTCACACATGCATCTACATAAATACCCAAACACTCATTCATTTTTACTTCATTTAATGCCCAAAATATCACAAAGAAGCTCAAATGGTCCGTAACCGATTTCTTGTTTGTTGTGCAAACGAAACAATAGCATGCAAGGGGAACGTTTTATCAGCGTATTTTGCTGCAATGAAAAACAAACACAATGTAGCAACACAACCACCTTTTTTTTTTTTTACAATGTCATTTGACAGCAAAGGACAAAATGCAGCGAAACAACAAAAGATCACTTTTGCACATCGTATGTTATTGCAAAGGAACAGGCAACGTTGCTATACAAGCACTTGAACATCTGCTAATTCTTGTGACAACAATAAAATAAATACACAAGTTAAAAAGGAAACTCAACATTCTTACTTAGTTTTAAATAATAAAACAAATAATACAATGATGATGATAATAATTACTATTATTATTATTTTCAGAATTTTAAAAATTAATACATGTACTGCTCTTGTAATAAGAATAATAACAATACAATTCTTACAATGGGTAATTTACCAAAAATTGGGTTTTAAGATGCCTGCTAAAAATGGCATACACAACAAAACAATTTTGTTAGTCTATCAAGTTTAAATTTCCAAACCTCTTTTACCTGTTTAAAGTTCTTTGACACTTTTAAAATTATAATATAAAGTTTGCCATTACAATTTTATTTTTCAGCCAAAGTTCACTAAATGGAAAATATTAATATTTTTTTTCTTTTTTTTAAAATAATATAAAAACTAATAATATGTTGAATCATTTAGAATTTGTTAATATACTTTCAAATAAATATATTTCAAATGTTCATCAATCAATTTCTGGACTTGACACTCATTCTTAATGATTTACTCAACATACACATTTTAATTGCTGAGGATACAAAAGCGTTATTTTATATATATATATATATATATATATATATATATATATATATATATATATATATATATATATATATATATATATATATATATATATATATATATATATATATATATATATACTAAGCGCTGTGAGCTTTCGTGAGGAAAGGCTCTGTACAAATGTTTATTATAATTACTAAGCAATTTATTGCCTTAGCCCGATGCAAGCACTCTGTTGTTTTAATTTTACATCAGTATAACTCTATTGCAGATTGCAAGCAAAATATGTCACGTTCAATCATCTGCATACAGATTCTGGACTGCTTCCAGCAACATAAAACATTTAATCACAGATAACTCCATTCAGATTTTAATTGCAACAATAAAATATGTCGTCCGTAACATATGACTGTACAGTTATTGCAAGAGGAAATTTTCAAGACAATGGCTTGTCTTCAGAATAATAATGGAAAGTCTTCATAAGGTTTTAAATATGATCTCTTTTCATATAAGCAGCTCCCAAAAATGAACTGCACAAAAGCTTTGAAGAAATGCCCGAAAGTGTGTGGCGTGATAGACAGTAATGTAAAATATGGACAACAGTCAAACAGCAGAGAGTTAGCATTGGTCAAACCTGGCTACAGCAAATAGTAGTGTGTTTCAAAGTGTTGGTGCTTTTCACCATATGTTAATGTGACCTGTACTGCACACAAATTTTATTGAAATGCTTACATACAAATAAAGATATGTATCTATAGATGTGCCTTTCGATCACTGAGAGCAGTTCACACCTTGGAGAATGTGATAGATTACGAAAATAGGTTTTTAGTTATTAAATCAGCACTGTGAAGATGGTTATCATTTGGAAATGTTAATGCTCATTATAACATATTCATTCATTCATAGTTATACAGTGCTCAGAAAATGTATATAATAATAATAATAACAGCACCCTGTATTATTCTTCTTATTAATATATATACTTTCCAAGCACTTGCTGGACACTAAACACTTGTATGTATACTGAAGGACAACCGAATGCTAATACTGGTTTCAGCTTATTATCCCCCTTGTCTGTCAAATATATCTGTAAGCGGCAACATGATTGGTTGTTAAAATTAGCACAATCTATCACACAGTGCCAGACAACAGGGCACAGTAATAAACCCAGATCACTATTAACTACACATTGGGCAGCATCCTAAGACTACACTTGTACAGATGGTTATTCATTGCTTACAGGGTCCAGCGGACTGCAAAGAGCCGAATCAGGACCACAAAATCAAGACCACAACTTTGCTGAAAGAGGACTCTCCCCTGATCCGCATACAAGATCTGCCGAAACAACCCTGGTGGTAACACTGAAGGCACTCCACCAGCTGGTCACTTTACAATAAAGACATCCCTTGCAGGGTATGCTGAGGCTGTACTTTATCGAATCCCCGTTTACAAAAATAAAATAGAAAACAAACATCATTATAAAATATCAACAAAACACATATAAAATGCCTACAATGCCAAATAATAACATTATAGGAAGCCCCAGTGACCATTTGGCAGAAAGCATCCAAGATTCCCAAGGTGATCCAACAGACCTCACACACAAATGAGGAGTTTTGTCCCGGAAGAGTTTTCAAGAAAAAAGGTAGGCGACTGGTCTAGCGAAGATGAAGATAGTATAGTAGATTGATAGAACAGAGTAGGAATGAGAAAGAATAAAGGAGAAAGACAGTGACAGTGGGAATTTAAAGCACTAAATTTCCAGAAAGTGGGGATACTATTTATACTGAAACCCCCGGCACCTTCATAATAATGGGGTGGAGGGGGGGGGGGGGGGAGTACTTGTGCAGTCGTAAAGTGAACTATACAAAGACCACAAATATTGCAGAGCATGCAGGATGCATATACTTCACAGGATGCGTACCTTTCAAAGGATGGATACCCTTCAAAGCAGGTCTTTGAAATGTAATGTCTCGTATACAGATACCGACAACAACCATCACAACCAACACCAAGTCCAAATAACTCGAACTTCTGAATATGGCCATGACAAATGGTGTGTTGACTTCAATTTCAAAATCGCATTTCAGTTATGGAGAAGTTTGAAGCACAATCAACAACATGAAACTTTGACAAGTCACACAAGCTTCTAACTTAGAACTTAGGGTGTAGGGACCAACAAATCACCAACATAAATCTCAAATCAAACTTTGCTTCTAGAATGTCAGAGAGGATTTTTTGGAACAAATGTCACCAAAATGTAAACTGAAAGTCAAACACATGCACACGGTGATCACATTTATTACAGCAAGCTGCTTAGAGACACAGTGTCTAATGACCACACTGAGCATGCTATATATCAGCACGAACCATAACATCTTGAATCATCATAAATCACAGCCTTGTTCACACACAAACATTCACCTTTTCTAAAATGAGTAAGCACACTCTGTCGCACACAATCTCCTCTACAATAGCAGAAGCAACACAACACCGCCGAGTTCGAGTAGAACAATACAAACAGAAGGTTGCTGGAGTTTAAATGTTTCAGTAGAAATCCTGCTGCAAGGACATACGTTCTTGTACAGGGTAAGTCAAGTTACAGGTGAAGTCTTGTTCAAGAAAACTGAGACTTGTGTTAGGGTAGTCCAGTCGCACAAGCCTTGCAAATGTCAACCAAGTCTTGGTCAAGGAAAGTCGTCATGCACATCTTGTCCAAGAAAATAGTCACATGCTAAGATTGTTCAAGAGAAAAACAGTCAAGTCACCATAATTTTTGCCATCACAGACTTTGAAAGAACGTTGCAGCTTTCACTTTACCGTAAAAACAAGAAAATCGGCACAAAACGTTCTGTCTCCCTTGTGCAGCAAAATCATCATATGTGGCAATTTATTGGTTGGATAAAATGGATTGATGCATTATTTGTTACTTCTTCACCCATCCAAAATCTGTTGGTAACAAATGTAACTCCATTTTGAAAATTGCTTAAAACTTTAGTAAGCCAAATGTATTTGCATGAAACCAGAACTGTATTGTGATCCTTACAAGGTTAGAAATATAGCGATGTAATTGCCGATAGTCGATCTCTGATCTTATGCCATATTGAAGAGTGCAGCTCATAACGGGCTGTTGCCTATTCAATATTTTGAACTTGCACAGCCATTTGCCATCTCAAGGAAAAAATAAGTGTCCTTTATATAAAAAAAAACTCGCCCACATCACTGAAAACACTGTGATAGAAGAAAACAACACCCCAGTGTCTTAACAACTAATAAAATAGTTAATTTATTATATTATTTTTCGAATTTTATCCATGTTTACAAACCTATCAAACTAGTGACACTCGTGCGTCACTAAAGAATAAAAATATTTCATTCATAATCGTAACTTCACATTTATCCATGCAATTTGCAAACATAGCACAAACTACCACCACTCTGGAGATCACTTACAGCTAAACCCCAAATACAATGGACTTGTATAACACAGATCACAACACTACCACATAGGAGAGAGCAAAAGTGTGTGTAAAAAAACACAGATAGCAATAGTCTCACCTCCAAAACTTGGACTGAGTTCAAGGACAGCATCTTAAATATATATATATATATATATATATATATATATATATATATATATATAATACTACAGGCTAGCCTCCTTCATTAACGCTAAGACATAGAAAAACAAAGGCTATCATATCTTAGAAAAATAGTACTTTGTTTTTGCATGTGAGAAACGTGAATACTGCGCGCGAATGATCAGACTTTGAGCTTTCTGATCATGTGAAGGCAGGCGTATATATTAAAGCACCTCTAATAATGATCGCAATCTACACGAAGCTCAAATTATGTGACATTGTTAGATATATGCGCTATATAACACAGCCTGTTTTATATATATATTATTTCCACGCTCTTTCTGACCAATATGTGTAACAATGCAATTTCCTATTTTAAATCTAACATTAAAATAAGACTCTGTGGGTTCGGGCAAATAGAATAGACCCAACGTTTCCCGGCGTGTCGTAAGAGGCGACTAACAGGGGTGATGTTAGCACGGCATCACTGGGCGAAAGTCTTCTACACAGAAGTCACCGGCCAGGGCGGAGGAACCTCACGTTACTACAGGTTCAACGACCACGTGCTCAGGGCCAAGGCGAGCCACACTGTATTCGTGGATTTCGGCTGTGGCCAACAGCCTGGAGAGGATTGGGCCCTGCCAGGTCTTTTTTTTTGCCCAAGACACAACACATGATGAGGCTATCCACTAATTCCATGCCGGATCGGTCGTCGCCCGGCTACACAAGGACCGCGCCTTCCGTTGGCCACCAGGACGGAGGTGAAAAGTATGCTATGTACAAATTAGCAAGATCCGCACGAGAAACAACATCGTCATAGGAACCTGGAATGTCAGGACCCTAACTGCGGAAGGAAAATTAGAAGAACTGGCCCACGAGCTGGACCACTATCGATGGAACGTTCTAGGTATCAGCGAACTGCGCTGGAAAGGCCTAGGTGAAACAACGACTGACAAAGGCCACAAGCTCTATTTCAGCGGTAGAGATGACAGGCACGAACACGGCGTTGGATTCTTGGTCCACAAGAACATTCTAGCCACTGTCATGGGTTGCCGCCCAGTCTCTAGTAGACTCATTACCATCCGTCTGAGAGCAACCCCTTTCAACATTACCATCATCCAGGCCTATGCCCCAACATCAGACTATGAAGACAGCGAAGTGGAGGATTTTTATGAAAATATACAGGCTGTCCTTGACCAAGTGCCGAAGAAGGACATAGTCATAGTGCAAGGCGACTGGAATGCCAAGGTTGGCCAAGATGCGCACCACAACTGGGGAGACACATGCGGGCCCCACTGCAACAACGAGACAAATGACAGGGGTCTGAGGCTATTGGAGTTTGCCAGATACAACAATCTGGTACTGGCAAACACGCTTGGTCTCCACAAAAAATCCAGACGATGGACATGGCACAGTCCCGGCGGGGAACACCACAACCAGATCGACTACATCATGGTCAAGAAACGCTTCAGATCAAGCATCAACATTGGCAGGACACGCACTTTTCCAGGAGCAGACATTGGAAGTGACCACGATCTTGTGATGATGTCTTTCCGGCTCCATTTGAAGAGAGTAAATACAGCAAAGTGCACTAGGCTGAAGTTCGACCTGGACAAACTGCAAGACCCGGAGGTGGCAAAAATATTTCAGGCCACAATTGGAGGGAAATTTGCACCACTGCTTATTTTGGGGGCAGGCGAAGTAGATGTCAACACCATAACCAATACCTTCAACTCAGCTGTAACAGATGCCGCCACTGAGATCCTTGGCAAGCACCGACCAAAGAAGAAGCCGTGGATCACACCTGAACTTTTGGATCTGTGTGATAAACGAAGAGAGTTAAAAAAGAAAAAGAACACCTCACAGGGAGCTGATGTCTACCGAAAAATCAACAATGACATCCGAAAAGGCATGCGCACAGCAAAGGAGAACTGGATAGAAGATCAATGCCAGGAAATAGAGAACAATCTGAACAAGAACAACAGCAAGAAGGCCTACCAGACTGTGAAGCGGCTGACAAGTGTTAAACAGCCCAAAGTCTCCACTATCCAAAGCAAGTCTGGCATTTGCCTTACAGAAGAACAAGAAGTCTTGGACAGATGGACAGAGTACTGCTCTGACCTTTACAACCATACACCAAATGGAGACCCATCAGTTCTAGCATGTCCCGAGAGCAGAGAAGAAGAAGAAATCCTCCCAATTCTCCGGGAAGAAGTTGAGGCAGCAGTGCAATCGCTGAAGAAAGGGAAGTCAGCGGGAGTGGACAACATACCAGCGGAACTGCTACAAGCAGGAGGAGAAGCGATGACTGATGCTCTCACCATTATCTGTAACAAGATCTGGCAGAGCGGGGAATGGCCTACACCATGGACCCAGTCGCTTGTCATCACTCTTCCCAAAAAAGGTAACCTTCAGGAGTGTGAAAATCACCGCACCATCAGCCTCATCAGCCATCCCAGCAAGGTCCTCCTGAAAATAATACTCAACAGGTTGAAACCACAAGCTGAACAAATCATAGCTGAAGAACAAGCAGGATTCATGGCAGGGCGAAGTACCACTGAACAGATTTTCAACCTCAGAATAATCTGTGAGAAATACCTACAGCACCAACAACATCTATATCATGTGTTCATAGACTTCAAGAAGGCATTTGACCGAGTCTGGCATGCAGCTCTATGGGCAACCATGAAAGTGTACAACATCAGCCCTAAAATTATAGAAGTCATCAAAAGCCTGTATGACAAGGCTACCAGTGCAGTCCTCCATAACAGCGTCATCGGGAACTGGTTCAGAACAACAATCGGTGTGCGTCAAGGATGCCTACTCTCTCCAACACTCTTCAACATCTTCCTAGAGCGCATCATGTCAGATGCTCTTGCAGATCACGAAGGCACAGTAAGCATAGGGGGCAGAGCAATCTCCAATCTTCGTTTTGCGGATGATATTGATGGATTGGCTGGAGAGGAACAAGAACTTGAACAGCTTGTACAGAGGCTTGACACCACCTCCAGAGCTTATGGAATGGAAATAAGTGCAGAGAAGACCAAAATGATGACCAACAACACCAATGGCATCAACACGGACATCAAAGTACAAGGCCAATCCCTCAACACAGTGCACAGCTTCAAATATTTAGGAGCCATTGTGTCAGACAATGGGTCTCGACAGGAAGTCCTCTCCAGGATCGCACAAACAACTGCTGCCCTGACAAGGTTGAAGCCCATTTGGAAAGACAGAACCATCAGTCTACATTCCAAAGTAAGACTGCTGCGCTCTCTGGTCATCTCCATCTTCCTATATGCTTGCGAAGCATGGACCCTCACAGCAGATCTCCAACGAAGAATACAAAGCATGGAAATGAGGTGCTACAGAAGACTTCTGTGCATTTCCTATACCCTACACATCACCAACGTTGAAGTCCGACAGACCATCACACAAGCCATTGGACAACACGATGACCTGCTCACAGTGGTGAAGAAACGGAAACTCCGATGGTATGGCCACGTCACCAGATCATCAGGCCTTGCAAAGACCATTCTGCAAGGCACAGTGCAAGGAGGTAGAAGAAGGGGGAGACAGAAAAAGAGGTGGGAGGACAACATTCGAGAATGGACTGGTTTGACACTGAGCGAAGCCATGAGGGCTGCTGAGGACAGAGAAAGATGGAGTATGCTGGTTAAGCGATCATCTGTGGTGCCCCTACGACCTTCGGGTTATGGGACAGGATAGGATAGGAAAATAAGACAGCAATGTTAAATACATAACCAATACTTTTGTCCTTGTAAGAAGTTGTTTGTGTGTTTATTGGGGAGCTAAGGAAAGTGAGTGGGAGGGGTGCAGGGGTTGAGTTGTCTTAATAACTTCAACTGTTGCCTTATTATATGATCAGCGTTTTCTTTGTTTGTTTGCAAGCTTATTTGTGACTTTTCTGCTTGCTTTCCCCCACAACACTGGGGACATAATACTACGGTACTGTTTGTTATTACACAACGAAATGCAACGAAATGAAGTCCCCAGCCCTCACACTTGTTCCAGCTCTTCTCTAACATCCTGTGACTTTTGTCCCTCTGGTTTTGGTATCGTACGGGTACTAGTGTCATAACAAAACGAAACCTCAAACCTCACACACAAAACTTTGAGAACATGTACTCCTAAAGCGTTGGTTTCTCAATAACGGCGACTCCTGCGTAGCTTCGTTTGGTCATCATGGAGGACTGCAGCATGGTCCACTGGTTGGTTGCTGGATCAAACATTTCCACTGACCCCAAGTTAGTGGACCCGTCGTCTCCTCCCACCACGTACAGACAGCCACTGGTCGCTATCACACCTAGTAAAGATACACAAAAATCATCCAAATACCTGCTTTTTTTTCAACCCTTCTTCTTGATAACAAAATTTTATGCCATCCTCACTATAAAAATGGCTGCATCAATGACAACAGTGCATACTCAAAAATAAGACATCCATTGTCATCCGCAAGTCCTAAGTAATCCATTGTTCCAGTGATTCCACGTATATTGTTTATCTTGACCTGGTTGCGTTCTCACAAGATCAGAAAACAAACTGACTGACGAACGCACATGCAAACGGTAGCCAAGAGAACGGTCTCTAAATTGCAGGGACATTTGGATGTCTGGCTTAACAACTTCTCTCTCAAACTGACCACTGCAGTCAGGGTCTGTTTTTATCCCTAAGTTTAGCAGGCATGTAAATTGATTCTGCCAGTATGCCATGGCATTTAGATCCGCATGACGTTGCTTGCACAATGTTTAATCTCACTGCAGTTACGGATGGGATTGGGGGAAGAGCAATCAAACTATATTAAAAATCACAACCTAACTTTACTGACCAAGAGCAAATGAATTTTCTTGAGAAAAAAAACCAACAACAACAACAAAAAAACAACCCACGACAGCACCTAACCTGCATTTCTGCGACAGGTGAACATGTCTGGAACTTGCATCCAAATGTTACGCTCAGGATGGAACACCTCCACGCTCTTTCTAACCAACGGACCATCATGTCCCCCTACTGCATACAGCAAACTGTCCACCACACCCACACCTGAAACACAAACATTTTGATTATGATGATAATGGCGATGATGCACCCATTGCATATAGCTACGATTGAAAGAAAGTATACTCCAGGCACACACTGAGCAGCAGGCCAAAGTATGTCCGTTGAAGGGATACTTTGGTGAGGTTAGCAGCCTGCTCAGTTACAATGTCGCTGAAAGACTAGAAACGGAAAAGTAAGTTTTGTCTCCTCTAGGCGACGAATTAGGTCACGCTGTATTTGTTTCTAGGTCAACTGTCTTTTACGAACCATTTGAGAATCTTTTTGAACCGTTTATTGACGCTGGATAGTGTCCTCACTTGGTTTCATACAATTTAACCTTCGCCGGATGTCGTGGGTCCGTGTGGCCCCAGAACGATGTTTAACTGTAAATATCTCTGGAACTAATTGGAATTTTGTAATGAAATTTTAAAAATGCCTCAAGAACCTAAAAATGTCTTATGTCCCAAAGGATCATCAAAATTAAACATGAAGTAAATAAATTATTAAAGGTAAAACCTTTTGCACCTGTGATTGATGCCGTGGGGCTTTGCGGCCCCATACTTTTCAATGAAGGAAAAAAGAGCATACCCTTCCAAAGACGTCGTGGGGCCATGCGGCCCCATTCTTTTCAAATAAGGAACAACGTGTATACCCTTCCGTAGATGCCGTGGGGCCGTATAGACCCATGTTGTTAATAGTGATTAGTACAGGAAGTAGCCAGCTTCCATTATTTCCTGCGCATCATGGAGGCTTTGCAACAAGTGTTTGCTGACCACGGGTATGTCTTTTTTCTTACATCCTGTTGTTTCTGTATCGTATAGTGATGTACACTCGATAACTAAATTACACAGTGTCACTCGACAAACTTTGCTTTCTTTCTGTCAGCCTTGGATTTATCAACAATTTCAAATGGTCGATACATTTTATCTGTGCATAGATCCAGTGTGCCGACAGGCCTGCAGCACATTCTGCTTCACACTGGCAAGACGAGGAAAGAGGTGTACAAAGCCCTCTGGGCAAGCCTCGTGGTAAGCTAAAATGTTACATACATTGACATTGATGGTAAAGCGGCTAGGCTGGCAGCATACACTACTAATGCAGGTCTTGTGTTTTGAATGCGTGTGTAAATTGACAGTGGGTTTAGCGGTAGAAGGGGAAGTGGGGAAAGCGTTTGGTTTGAATGGGGCAGCCTGTCTAAAGTCATTAGTGTGAGTGTGTGTATGTTTGTGTGCTTGAGTGTATGCGAAATGTGCATTTTTATTACTATTTTTATGTTTGTGTGTGTGAGTGAGAGACAGAGAGGGAAACAGAGAGAGAGAGAGAGAGAGTGACGTGGGAGGGAGGGTGTTACAGTAAGATGATTTAGCAGAACTAACAGATGCAAGAATCACAAAAAGGAAACACGTTCAACAAGATTTCAGTTAAATTTTCTAACGTATTTAATCATCTTCACAAAACAAAAATAAGTGGCAGCACTTGGCCAGCATTAAAAAAAATTCAATTAGTTAAATCATCTTCACAAAACAAAAATAAGTGGCAGCACTTAGCCAGCATTAAAAAATCGAATTAGTTTAAGAGATTATTCTGGGGTTATACTAAAATGAAATATGTGATTATATTCAGTTTGTCGCAAAGCTGGCCACAGGGGGCAAGCGGACCCTTGTCTACCCTGAGGTAGTCAGGGACGCTGTGAGGCAGCGTTTCAAGGATCCGTCAGCTGGCTCTTACGATGACCAGTATGAAGAGGAGGTAAGAACAAACGGGGCAGATCTCAACAGCAAAGTAATGTTAATAGAGTCTCTAAATCATTTTACTTTTCAAGAATTAAAAAAAAGTTACATATATATGCAAGGAAAAAAATAGAACTATCATCAAATGAAATATTTTCTGTTTCAGGAGACTGCCTACCATGTCACGATGGAGGACCTTATCACAGCCAAGTGGCGTCCTCCTCCAAAGAGCTGCAAGCTGTGTAAATAAAAATAAATCATGTCTTTTCCACTGAACTTTTTTTCAAATGTCTTCTTTATTGATGTAGACAAATCGTGTGTGAGTGTTTTTGTGTGTGTGTGTTTGTAAGAGAGAGAGAGAGAGAGTATTGTAGACCTTTATCGTCTTGCCAGCGTGAAGTGTTGTATTTATGTATCTGTCTTGAATCTCTGACTGTCTGCTTTTGCCGGCATGTAGTTAAAGCACATCATTGTCCGTTGAAGCACGAAGTGCACACAGCTTTCATGTGATCTGGACAAATGAAGACATTGCATCTCTGGCATCTTTGTCTCACTTTTCTGTCAGACTTCCAATGACACATTGAACATCGAGCCCTCTTGCGTGGCTGGCTGACATCTTCAGCAGATGTGCCTGGCTTAGATTTTGCCTGCGTCTTGCGTGGCTGGCTGACATCTTCAGCAGATGTGCCTGGCTCAAATTCTGCCTGCCTGACTCTTCCTGCTCTTGACGTTGGTTGATTCACTGTTATGGATTTCTCAATATGTGTGATTGAGTTTGTGATCAAACCCGTCAAATCCCGTGATAAGTTGGTGTAGACAAGGCGGCGTCTTATCAGTGGCAGCATCATTGTTTTACTGAGATGTTTGATGAAAGCACCCCGTGCATCTCTTGTTGCCAGAGGGTGGTCCGGAAACCTGATTCCCCACACACATCGTGCTGCAACTGTGGCGAGATCAAGAACATTTGTAAACATGACGAGAGGCCATCGTTTAGTGACTCTTTTCGATGTGCATGAGTGGGCCAATTTATCAAGGCAATCCACACCTCCCTTCGTGGAATTGTAAAAAAGAATAATGTCTGGCTTTTTCTTGGGAGCATCTGGCTCAACCAAGCCAACATCATGCATGGAACTGAGGACCAAAACGTTTTTGTCCGTCTTCCCCTGGTAATTTACCAGGGTTGCTGTGCTGCTGTACGCAAACTCACTGCCATGCACAGGAAGGCCTCTCTTCTTTTTGAATGGGAGAGGCAGGAACCTTTTATTGTTTCTCACAGTGCCCACCACAGTCAGACCATTTCTCAGACATGCTTCTGCCAGAGCAAAGTCTGTGAAATAGTTATCGCAAGTTATGTTGCGACCACTTTTGAAGAACGGCTGCGCCAGCTGCAGAGCAATGTTTCTCCCCAAATTGACCTGTCGGGCCTGGCCAAGGTATGGGATGCCCACAAGTGGGAAACAGTTGTTTGAGTCCACAATCCAGAATATTTTTATGCCGTACCTATCAGGTTTGCTATGGATATACTGGATAAAGTTACATCTCCCTCGAAAGGGGACCAACTGTTCATCAATAGTGAGAAAGGGACCAGGAATGTAGTGTATCCTCAGGTTTGTATTGAATTGATCCCACATGTCCCTAAATGGGGCGAAGGCATCATTTCTTCTTCTGGCTGATCTTGTAGATTTGTCGTCAAACCTCAGGCAAGACATGAGTATCTTAAACCTCGCTTTGCTGAAGCATGCTCTGGACATGTTCACACCATCAACAAGGTCCCATATTTCACCAACTGAAATCATATTCTGCTTTCTGACTCCAAGGAACAACAACAAACCAAACAAAGCCTCAATTTCAACTGAGTCACATTCAACCCACTTGATCTGGAATGTAGCATGGCCATACAGATTTGTGTACAAAACAGTACTATTTATTATTTTGACACAAACAAACAGTTTATAAGAGTCATGTGGGTCGTTCACATGTTGAGTTCCAGGTACCTGTGTTGGTGGTGGTTTGAAAATGTTCTTCCTCTGTGTCTTTGTGACACTCTTAGGAGATTTCCCCCATTGGGTGCCGTCTACTGCTGTGTATGTGGTGAGGTCTGCAATCGCTTCTTCCTCCTCCCCCAACTCATTGTTCTCTTCTTCATCTTCTTCAGAAGGTGAGTCAGTATCAGAAGACGGGGGCATGAACTCCTCATCGCTTGTTTCATCGTCGCCACCCTGTGGTTCGACGTCTGGCTGAGAGCTTTCATGGGTTGCCTGTCTGGTTTCTCCCTCCTCATCTGGAAAAAGCAAAACAAATCCACAGGAATCTAACACGGTATTGCCCCTTTCGTTACGCACACCTCTACATCCCTACTCCTCCTATTCCCTGCCCCGCCCACTTCCCGAGTTTGCACTAACATGCATAGGCTTATATACTCACACATTTGCTCACATTCAAAATCATGACAATTACCCCGGCACACACCTCTCCATCCCAACTCCCACCCACCCACACACACACACTAAACGACACACACGTTTACCCAACACACAGCGTTTGAATCTTGAGAGAGAGAAAGAGAGAGAGAGAGAGAGAAAACAATCAAGAAAGGATAGAGAGAGAGAGAGATTTAGATAGATAGATAAACAAAGAAAAACAAAAAGCTCGATAGATAGAAAGACAGGTAGATAGCCACTGATATTTTTCTTTACAAATTCTGTACTCACCATGCAGAACGCCTTCAGTGTCATTAAATGCAGTGTTCAGAGCATCAAATATATTTGGTCTCCCATTTGGACTCTCCATCACTCAATCTTTCGTCATAATAAAGTGATGACGACAAGCCAATTCTTGCATTTATTATCAAAACCGAAAGTATCAAGTTCCGACACCGCAAGTTTGCCACGAGCTCTCTCTCTTACGTATTGAAAGGCTCTCTCTCTCTCTTTCTCACGTATGGGGCCGTGCAGCCCCACAACAGCTTTGAAAGGGTATACACGTTTTTCATTCATTGTAAAGAATGGGGCCGTGCGGCCCCACGACGTCTTTGGAAGGGTATGCACGTTTTTCCTTCTTTGAAAAGTATGGGGCCGTGCGATCCCCACGACATACTTCGTGTGTAGTTAATAGCGACGTCCGGCGAAGGTTAAGAATCCAAGAAGGCAAATGGGTTTTTGGGACGGAAAAAGGGCATTTTCGTAGAGAAAAGGGTTAGGGCAAGGGCTAGGGATATAGATCTACAACTAACCCTTACCCGAACCCTTGTAGCAATATTCCGCTCTTTACGTCACTTTTAAACAGTACTGCAGTTCGCATCGGTGGCTAGCAGCGAGCCCAAAGTATACTTTGAAGGGATGGAGGGAATACTTTCACCTGCTGCTAGCAGGAGTTTTGGCGATACTTTCTACCGATCTCAGCAATGTGTATTACCTCGATGATGATGATGATGATGATGATGATGATGATGATGATGATGAAAATGATAAAGACGTACGTGCGTAGCTTGGAAAGGTAGTGGGATGGGGTAGGGAGTGGGTGAAGGAGAGCAGGTAAGGGAGTAGCAGAATGTGGAGGGGGAGGAGGGGGTTGGGAACTGAATGTTCAGATTTGGTGTTAGTTTAACTGGGAGCTTAAGATGAAAGGCTGAAAGGACGATTGGTGTGGTTCAGATGCTTCTTGACTTTATGAATTTATGTGCTGTTTGAATGTTACTGTCAATGACTGGTGCCCTATCCTATCCTATCCCACAACTCCAAAGTCGATGGGGCACCACAGATGATCTTTTAACCAGCGTACTCCATCTTTCTCTATCCTCAGCAACCCTCATGGCTTCGTTCAGTGTCAAGCCAGTCCATTCGCGAGTGTTGTCCTCCCACCACTTTTTCTGTCTCCCTCTTCTTCTACCTCCTTGCACCGTGCCTTGCAGAATGGTATTAGCAAGGCCTGATGCTCTCGGACGCGTTCGTACCTTCAGAGTTTCCGTTTCTTCACCACTGCGAGCATGTCATTGTGTTGCCCAATGACTGATGCACCCTTCATTAATGTCCCAAGTGGTAGAGCGCTCACCTGCTGGCACACCCATGACCCAGGTTCTCATTCCGTGATGGGCAAGATAAAAGTGGCAATTTTTCAGTCCATTTTAACAAGATGATTGCTCTGGTGGTTCAGTGTTGATTTAGGTCCCTACCCCTTGTTCCCTGTGCAATGGTTATCCCCGTCTGCCATATCACCAATGGTGGGTGTAGACGTTAAACCTCAATGTTCGTTCATTCACTGCAATAACATTTTCTTTGCCGTTTGTTGGGACAGTAAACACAGAGATTCAGCGTCTTTTCATCTACAACAACAGCCCACAGCCGTAGCTCAGTGGTGTAGCATTCGCCTGGCACACTGATGACCCAGGTTCCAGCCCAGTGGCAGGCCAGATAAAAGTGGCCATTTTTCAGCAGTATGATTGCTCTGGTTGTTCAGTGTTGATTCAGATACCTACCCCTCCTCCCTGGGATGCCCTACCTCCATCTGCTACATCGCCAATGGAGGTGTATGTTCGCTCATTCAATAAGAGCGTTTTAGGTTTCACGTATCGAGTTGAAAGCTTCAAAAGAATGACCAAAATGATTTGTACATGCCAGAAATGTTTGTTTGGTTTTCTTTGGCTTGTTCTGTTTTGTAGGTTGTCAAAGACGGGTCAGGCGCTTTGAAAAAGTTAGGACCTACCAGCACCGCTGCGCCGACAGGACATCTCAGGCACTGGCATCCAGGCGTCACAAATGGGGTTATAAGCTTCTACTGATGCTAAACACTGCCGCGATGCCCCATCGTAACCTCCTACTGCGTACAGCAAGCCTGCAACACCCAACAGAGAGTGTTATCTATTTCAACACAATGCAGAAATGAAAGTCTGAAAAAACCCACTTAGTGCATAGTGAAGCACTGTGAACATGTGCTACCAATGCTATAGTGAAGTGATATGGGCCTGCTATTTATTGATGCTCGCTGTTTATAGTTCCATGTTGGTCAGTGATCGTGTTACACTCGTTTTTTTTTTTTTAATCAGTAGTTGATTCAGCCCCAATGCTTGAATCCTCCTGATAAGTGTAACTCAAATTCGTTTATCCACAAAACCCGTTCACTCAGCAACAAGGCAGGAGTCGTCGTATGAAGTTTTTCAACTTTATTCAGCGTACATCAACAACTGCATACAATCGCTTTTTCCACTCTCAACTTTTCACTTTACAATCCTCTCTCAACTCAAACAGTGCGGTACATATATAGTCTCTCTATACTCGAGAGAACTTTCGAATGATCGAGCGCGACATAATTTTAATTAATCAGAACAAATTTCGTCACCACAGTCTCACGTCATACAACCATATTTAGGATGGCAGCGTCTCTAGTTACCACTAGATTTATCCACACGCTTCGATCGATAGTAAACAACCAACTCTAGAAAATTCTCAAATAATATGGACCAACTAAAATTAGCAACGTTATACAACGCTTCTTCTAACAACAACACAAAATCAAATCAAAGGTAAATACACTCTATTATTGCATGCTTTGCAAAATTAAACAATCTGATCTATCGCGCGCCTCCCACATGCACGATCGCGCGAGTCTCAACGTAACAGATCGCACTAGCGATTTTGCCAGCAAGTACAGCCAACAAGCATTATTAATTACTGAAAAAGCCAACTGGTAAAACATTTTCCTGGAACTTCTCTTTCCCCCTATCCCACCCTCCCTCCCCCACACATCTTACCTGGCAGGTGGATTTATTTCAGTATTTTACAATTTCATCCAGTATTTCACCAGCTGTGATTGGTTACTGCTGGTCCCTGTTGGTGTCTGTCAGCTATAAAAGCAGCCATTACTGCCACATCATGGAAATGAAATAGAAAGTCAAAAGGTCAACATACCCCCGACAACACCAACTCCCACACTACTGCGTCTTACACTCATGGACGCAATATTTTTCCAGTCGCCGGTTCTGGGATCAAAATATTCCGCTGTGTCTAGACCTGGAGTTAAAAACACACAAACACAGGAATAAAATTAAATAATAACAATTCAACGGTCATTAAAAAGTTATGCGGGAGAACAGAACGACGCCACTATTAGCATACATGCACAAGGTAAAATGGAGGAGGACTGCTGAAGCCTTCAAGTAACATGGTAAAATCGTTGAGGTGGTAAAATAAGGTTAAAAAAAATAAAACTTGGCAGCGCGCAAGGTCTTCGGACTCTTCAAAGGGCAACTGATCGATGGGGGAAATCTTGAAGAATAATACCAAATTCATCAAGATTTCTTACTCAAAAATATTACAACTGCTACTTTTCAATGAAAATAAATAGACAAGCACCGAGAAGTGAACCTGGAGTGGCTTCAGACACAAGAGAGCTTGTTTTGCCATGTTAGTTTCTATTTTGGTAGTCTAATTTACGGAGTCTAAAGAGAAACAAATACGTGTCTAAAAACCAAGAGAATGGTAATGTACACCCAATGTGTCCACATTAGCATTGTTTTGGTTATGTACCCATTTGTCTTTCATTATTGCACATGTACAATGCTAGCTGTTCTGTGTTATTCCACCTCTTTTGAAACCTGCACAGTCACCGTTGGAAAAAGAGCGGCAGTCAAGAGTTTTATTACTGTTCACAGTACTAAAGGTAAAACCATAGAAATTCCCGCGTGGGGGTGCAGTTGGCTCAGTGGTGTAAACGAAGGCAATACAATCCAGGCATTAAATGTTCAATAATAACATTGCAGACAGTGGTTCCAAGTCGGCTGATGGCCTGAACTGCCAAAAAAACCAACATGACCTTGATGCACAATCAAGCGCCCCTTACTCCTTCGGAGGAGAGTATAAACTGAGGTCTAGTCTATGCCCGCACGCATGCCATTGCACAGCCTTCGAAGGTCCTGATGCACATATGCCAGATATACCCAGCAAGTGCTAGATCTCGTCCACCCCATCCCTGGCCACCCAGGATTGTGCTGAGTGGTCTGGGGCATCAGACAAAGCGCCTAATGCTGCAAGTGGGCACCTGAGGCGGCTGGGGTTAGATCCTGTATCAGCCAGCGGCTGGAGCAGCTCTTGAGCTGGACAAGCGCTGTACAAGAACGAATTTATTTTAAAAAAAATGTATATATATTTTGTGACTCTAACCTGTGGAGCCATCAAAGCCCCCAACAGCGTAGATGAATCCATTGAGGACAGCCACGCCTAACGTGCTCCGCCTGGCCTCCATGCTGTTACAAGAGTTCCACGTGTCTGTGATGGGGTCGTAGACGTCGATGCTCCGCACCCGCAACGACCCGTTGAAACCCCCCACTGCGTACACCAGACCATTGAGCACTGCCAACCCTGTACAGGAACACCAAATAAAGAACATCAATAACATCCCCACTGTTAACATGCATGTCAAAGGACCAACTGCAAGTTTGCACATATTCATTCTATAGACAGTGGACACATTTTCACAATGGAAACAACTTCCATGTGTGTTTGCATACGAAAGAGCAAAAGTGAACCTGCTTGTGCAAACCTAGCAAAAAATCATTAAAATGATAAACTAGGAGGGCAAAGCTCACATGCTCCTTATGGAACTAGCAATATTTAACATGAAAACGAGTGCCCAGAAAAAAACACAAAATGAAATGGTTGCATTAAAATGCAAAGTAATATCGACTTTCATCTTTCTATGCTCTTAACCTTGAGATGAAATTGACCTCCAGCTCCAAATGCTCATGTACTATCAAATAAAGTACAGAAAATGTTGTATAATGCCAAAAAAACAGTGACCTTGGGATGACCTTGACCCTCAGTGACCTTGATCTTGGGATGTCCTTGACCCTCATGTGATCTCTCGTGCATGTCTGATCAAATAACCCAATGTTGTTGTATACTATGAGTTAAATAAACAGCCATTCCACTGTATGATTACCTATTTTTTATATATTTTTGCAAAGACTAAAATGACCTTGACCTTCAAGATCAATGCACAAATGGTAAATCTATCAAAGATCAATCTATCATCTCTAAATACAACAAGTTTGGAACTAATAACTCTCATAGTTTAGGGTAAAGGTCACTTCACCGTACTTATACAAACTGACATGACCTTGGAGTGGGTTGATCAAATGTGCGAAGTATGTGTGTCTCATTGATATCTATAATGCATCAAAGAATGATAAGTTCAATATTAACTCTTTCTCTGCCAGGCATGTTTCCACATTTGTGCCAGACATTTCTCTGGCACCGGAAAGAAAGTTCAGTACCTTAGGCATTTAAGCTACTGTTCTTTCAATAATAGTTGTTAAATAGACATATTTCATATCAAATTAAAGGTAAAAGAGTGAAGAATAAGAAAAAAAAACAACACAAAAATGTTAATTTGATTATGTTATTGAAATATGTGTTTTGAAAGCATGTTGATATTTTTGAAATGATAAAATAAAAATATTTCTACATACCACAGTGATAAAAAAAATCTGGAGGAATAATTCCAATCACTGAATCAGTTTCACACACCAGAAAGAAAATTTATTTAGGATCAAAATACACTTTACAGTTTGAAATTATATTGATTATTAGCAGAGTTTGACACACTGTCGATTGTGCCCATCACAATGCTTAGTAAAATGCACAAAAACCACTCTAAAAACGAATCAATTTGAAGAAACCACTCGCGTGTCGATCGAGAACGAAAGTAGAAAGAGTTATCTCTCTTTGGTTAAAATAAAACTTGGATTGGAATGCGCAAAAAACCGGAACGAAACGGAATACTGAATCGACGATATATCGTCGATTGGCACAAACATGGCGGCTCAGATCGACGATATATCGTCGATTGGCAGGGAAAGAGTTAATAACCTAGAAAAGAAGTGAAATTTTGTAAAACTGGCAATTTTGAAACTAACATTTGATGACCCTGTGACCTTGATCTTGAAGTGAAGTCATTCAATCACTGACAACTTTCGAGGTCTCATGGGTATACACCATCTTACCAAGTTTGGCTGTTATAGTTGAAATAGGCTCTGAGTACTTAGCCTCTTTAAAGGTTTTGTAATGACAGACAGCGGCCAACTGACAGATGGATGGACTCACTTTAAAAATAAAAAAAAATCATTTCGACTACTTATGACTCATTTGCACAAATTTGCAAAAAAACTTAAATTTTTGTTTTCAGTAAGAGGGAGGGGAGGAATGGGAGGGGTGAGTACATAGACTCACATTGCTATTCACGCGAGTGAAAAAAATTGGAATACACATTACTCATAGCTTTACTTACTGTGCCAAAATATCTCCTGAAATGGTAACTTCACAGCAAAACTTAAACTAAGAGAACTTTATTATTTCTTTTAAGAAATTAAATTGTGGTGTATAAAACAATCAACACAAGTTACATAACAATAACAACTGATCGTCAATACAACTTGTTTGATGTTTCAAACACTACTCTCTCTCTCTCTCTCTCTCTCTCTCTCAAACACACACACGCATAACTGAATAGTACCACTGTATCATTTGAAAGCAGAAAAGGCATTGGAGTGTCAAGCCTCTAAATGTTCTGACTGATTGATTGATTGAGACAATTGGTAGTTGGAAACTTGTCGCAAATACTTTTTTAAAGTCAAAGTACTGACCACAGCGACAGCGCCGTGAGGGCATCTCAGCGAGCTGGGTCCACTTGTCTTCCTGAAAGTCGTAGCACTCAACACTGCGTATTGCCTTGGGTGCCTGGCCTCCAACTACTAGCAACCACTGCACACAACATCAAAATCAAAAGTTGTAGATACAAAACTACAAAGAAAATCCCTAAAAATACACAGCTCAAATAGAAAACATGCGAGAACATTAATTTTTGTAAAAATATTGTGTAACTAACAACCACTGCACACCCAAGACACAATTAAAAAACACAAACACAAAAACCAGAACTCAGGCATGCATCACTCAGACTTTAAAGCTCCTGATGTTGATGTCCTAGACACAGGGTTCATACTCAAATTGTTGTAAAAAATTCAAGGAGTTTTCAAGGAGATTTCAAGGAGTTTTTCCAAAAATTCAAATTCCCCTAGTGCAGGCCACACAAATATACCCAGCAACCACTAAGTCCCCTAGTGCCGGTCACACAAATATACCCAGCAAGGACTAAGTCCCCTAGTGCCGGCCACACAAATATACCCAGCAAGGACTAAGTCCCCTAGTGCCCGCTACACAAATATACCCAGCAACCACTAAGTCCCCTAGTGCCAGCCACACAAATATACCCAGCAACCACTAAGTCCCCTAGTGTCGGCCACACAAATATACCCAGCAACCACTAAGTCCCCTAGTGCCGGCCGCACAAATATACCCAGCAACCACTAAGTCCCCTAGTGCCGGTCACACAAATATACCCAGCAACCACTAAGTCCCCTAGTGCCGGTCACACAAATATACCCAGCAACCATTAAGTCCCCTAGTGCCGGTCACACAAATATACCCAGCAACCACTAAGTCCCCTAGTGCCGGTCACACAAATATACCCAGCAACCACTAAGTCCCCTAGTGCCGGTCACACAAATATACCCAGCAACCATTAAGTCCCCTAGTGCAGGCTACACAAATATACCCAGCAACCACTAAGTCCCCTAGTGCCGGCCACACAAATATACCCAGCAACCACTAAGTCCCCCAGTGCCGGTCACACAAATATACCCAGCAACCACTAAGTCCCTTCTTTTCCCCATCCCTGGTGGCCCACACAATGCACCCAAAGGCTTCAGGTGGGTGCCTCAGGCGGCCTGAATTAGATCATGTACTGGTCAGCCCCTTGAGCAGCTCTTGAGCTGGAGAAGCGCTATCTAACTTTATAACAATGATTAAATAAATAAACCAAGAAAGAAACAAAAATAAATTACATGTGGAACAAATCAACTCTTGCTGATGACCAGAAACAACTGGAACATGGCAACTGCTTATCCCAATTTAGCCTGCTCAAAACATCCACAGCTTAATGCTTTTTTCCATCAAGTCCGCCCACGTCACCCCATGCTATTTTTTGTCAAGTTGCCCGATGTCCGCCGGCAAAACATCATAAACAGTTGGTCCGTTAGGAGGCTTTATATATAGAATTGTCTCGCAAATTGTAGTCTCCTGTACGAGATTTCCGGTTCTTTCCGGTGATGTGCAAAACATGGGTGGATTGTTTTGAAAAACGTGCACAGTGAATTTTTGAACATCGATAATCTTTGTGACAATGTTTCAATGAACGAGAGAGGAGATTATACTAGCAGCCATTAAGGACAGTGACGATTTGGAGTGTTTTTGAGAGATTTGATGAAGGCGATCTTGTGCGAATTGATCCAAGCAAGAAAAGTGACTTTGATATTGACTTTGAAGCATTGGAGAGTGATTTGAGTGACAGTGATGTGGACACATTGATTTCTAGTCCATAATACTGTGCCACTGTGTTTGTTTAGTTTTTCTTGATTTTCTAAAGTTTGGATTTTAAAAAAAAATGGATTTATGTGCAAGACACTCACAACAAGTCAAGCATCCCTTGAAAGAAAAATTCAACTTGAATTAAAAAAAAAAAAGTGGTTTCAGTTTAATACTTGTTTTAGGTTAAAATTATTGTTGTTGTGTATGGGGTTATGTATTATGCAGAGTTGCTTCTCTTGAGCTGCATTTTTCTCATTAGGCAATTTGAGGGCAGCCTGTCTGAAAAATGGTTAAATCTTTCCTTTCAAGCGAGACATTAGCAGAACATATTTGTCAGCCATTGTGGTACTTGGTAACACTTCCGGATTAGATTTTGTCAAACGCAATGAAGAAATTTGGAATAACTTCTCAGTAAAATACTGAAAGCATAGCAGCTGCACACAGTGCCGCCAAGGACCAAATGACAACCCCTAATAATTCAAGCTCACCATCAACCACCCAAGCCTAAAACATTGATTGTGCACTCAATACATACTTTTGGCAGTCCAATGGGGTTGCGTGGCACAGTTCTGGAAGACTTGTACAGTGCTTTTTGATCTGTTTTCAGCAAATGGTACTTCATGGCTTCTATCAGGAAGTCTTTGCAGCGAGAGTTATTCTTGACTAGGGGTTCCTCTTCAACTTTTTGCACGATGTAATCCTGCGCCACCAGTGGCAGACGGACGTGCTCCATCAGTGTCTCAATGCTGTGCTCACGATTTGTGTTGTCATGGTTAATCCAGGCTATCACTGCTTCGTAAACCTGATGGGAAATAAAAATAAAAATAAATAAAATACAAAAGATTGAAAATCAATGTTTTACACTGTAAACACAAAAGCTCTCTATAAAAGCTGTAACAAATTTAGATTAAAATAATCTATGACAATCCAGTGAAGTGATAATAAACATTAGGGATTTCTTCTTAAAATAGAACTGTTAAAAGCATGTCTAACATTAAACAAAATATTCTCAATGGCTTGAATGGTTGAATGTTAGTTAAAAACAGTGGTTATACAATTTTACAATAAAATTTTGAAGGCTAGTTTTCAAACAACTGCAGAAAATAGTTGCACGTCTGACTTCCCCCTTAAACAGAAGACAAAAACACAGCATAGATCAGAGAGTAGTTTCTAAACACACCTGTTCTTCAGATATCACTGTCAGTCGGTCGCTAGAGATCAGCTTGGCCACACGCTCTGCACTCAGCGCCATGAACTCATCGTAGTTCACCACTTCCCTGTTCACAAAAGCAGATACAAACAATTGTATACATGCATGGACAATGACCCGTTCATGTGAGTAGATACATATATATATATCTGGACAGCGACCTGTTCATGTGAGCAGATACATGTAGATAGGGACAGTGACCTGTTCATATAAACAGACACATGTATAAATGGACAGTGACCTGTTCATGTGAGCAGATACATGTACAATGACCTGTTCATGTGAATAGATACATGTACAATGACCTGTTCATGTGAGCAGATACATGTATAAATGGACAGTGAGCCGAGGCAAATTTATTTATTACTTATTTACTTGATCAATCTTATATATCGCTAAGCGCTGGCCGATACAAGATTTAACTGAAGCCGCCTGAGGCACCCACTTACTGCAAGGGAGACCCAGTGCAAGAGGGAGAAAGTGGAAGAGAAAGACAGAGAGATGTCAAGGAGTCACGTAAAACGGTCCCACATGGGAGGGAAAGCAATTTGCTGGAACAGTCACTGACGTCGATTACAACAAATTGCCTGATGGCGGAGACTGCCAAAATATAGGTGATGAACTGCACATTTACCCAAACGACAATGACAACACACACCATCCAAAGGGGAAAACTTACACAAAGTGCTGTTCAATGTACGTAAGAGCGTAGTGATGAAGATCGGCGCAGGCATGGAGGTCGGCAAAGTCACAGATGCCGATACAGTTGGACGGATGGAGCTGAGACTGCAGGAACTCGCAGCAGGCTTCATGCACATCGGAAATCTGTAGAAACTTGGCTGCTGGTAAAAGTGCCTAAAAAGGACAACACAATTTCTATAGGAAAGTCTTCATTCAAGTGCTGAGGTGTTAGGTAAGTTATTCAATATTAATGATAATAATAATATAATAATAAAAATAAAATTTATAATAATAATGATATTAGTATTTCACTTTTCAATGTTTGAAAATTGTCATGACAACCCTTGGGTCACATAACAATACCCATTTTGTTTCCCTGAATGCAGGCATTCAAGAAAATCACCTATCCTATCCTATCCCATAACTCGGAGGTCGTAGGAACACCACAGATGATCGTTCCCTGCCCTCAGCAATCCAGATTGTTTCGCTCAGTGTCAAACCAGTCCATTCTCGAATGTTGTCCTCCCACCTCTTTTTCGGTCTCCCTCTTCTTCTACCTCCTTGCACTGTGCCTTGCAGGATTGTCTTTGCAAGACCTGATGATCTGGTGATGTGGCCATACCATCGGAGTTTACGTTTTTTCACAACTGTGAGCAGGTCATCGTGTTGTCCAATGACTTGTGTGATGGTCTGTCGGACTTTGTTGTTGGTGATGTGCTGGGTATAGGAAATGCCCAAAAATCTTCTGTAGCACCTCATCTCCATGCTTTGTATTCTTCGTTGGAGATTTGCTGTGAGGGTCCATGTTTCTCAAGCATTTAGGAATATGGATATGACAAGGGAGTGCAGCAGCCTTACCTTGGAATGTAGACTGATGGTCCTGTCCAAATTGGCTTCAACCTCACCAGGGTAGCAGTTGTTTGTGCGATCCTGGAGGGGACTTCCTGTCGGGACCCATTGTCTGATACAATGGCTCCTAAATATTTGAAGCTATGCACTGTGTTGAGGGATTGGCCTTGGGCTTTGATGTCCGTGTTGATGCCATTGGTGTTGTTGGTCATCATTTTGGTCTTTTCTGCACTTATTTCCATTCCACAGGCTCTGGAGGTGGTGTCAAGCCTCTGTACCAGCTGTTCAAGTTCTTGTTCCTCTCCAACCAATCCATCAATGTCATCCGCAAAACGAAGGTTGGAGATTGCTCTTCCCCCTATGCTGACTGTGCCTTCGTGATCTGCAAGGGCATCTGACATGATGCGTTCTAGGAAGATGTTGAAGAGTGTCGAAGAGAGTAGGCATCCTCGACGCACACCGATTGTTGTTCTGAACCAGTTTCTGATGGCGCTGTTGTGAAGGACTGCACTGGTAGCCTTGTCATACAGGCTTTTGATGACTTCAATAATTTTAGGGCTGATGTTGTACACTCTCATGGTTGCCCACAGAGCTGCATGCCAGACTCGGTCAAACGCCTTTTTGAAGTCTATGAACACATTAATCTAGATGTTGTTGGTGATGTAGGTATTTATTTCTCCCAGATTATTCTGAGGTTGAAAAACTGTTCAGTGGTACTTTGCCTTGCCCTAAATCCTGCTTGCTCTTCAGCTATGATTTGTTCAGCTTGGGGTTTCAACCTGTTGAATATTATTTTCAGGAGGACCTTGCTGGGATGGCTGATGAGGCTGATGGTGCGGTAATTTTCACAGAAAATCACAGCCACTGTCAATAAAACTTTGCGCCTGCAGTTGAACAACTCCTTTGCAGGCGCAAGAACCAGACTATGGGTGTCATATTTGAATGTACAGCACCGTAGCTGTGGACTACACTACCATAATCACTGCCAGAGTCAGCCTCAAAGAAGGCATTCAGGAAGCAACTGAAGGTCTTCCTCTTTCACAACGGATACTGGCACTCTTTGTTTTCTTTCTCCCCTCTTCTTATTTTTCTGTTATGTACTCATTATTTTTCTAAGCGCATTGAGCATGCTTCCACAGCATGGAAAAAACACACTGTAGCATAGTGTTGAACATCAACATCACCATCCTAAGTCAAAGTTGTGGGTTAAGCATTGACCATAGCTACCTGTACGTTTTCCTCATTGACGTGAATTTCTGAAGTGTACATGTAATCTATCAAGAAGGACAGAGCTTTGGGATCAATCTCCTGCAGCGTAATAACTTCCAGTTTGGCTTCTGCCATTTCTCCAGTAAACATTGCATAGAAGTACTGACTGCTGGCACACAGGATGTTCTTGTGACACAAGAGTTCTGTGTCCCCACATCGTAGCGTCACATCACACAGTATTTCTGACCTGTAAAAAGTGAAATTATATAGATTGAAAAAATTACAGATTAAACAGTAATGAGCATGTTATCTGTATCACAGCCTAGAAATTAGCAGTCCAAAGACCCAATTCATTCATAGAAATAGTGCTAGTGACTTTAAGAGAGAGAGAGAGAGAGAGAGAGAGAGAGAGAGAGAGAGAGAGAGAGAGAGAGAGAGAGAGAGAAAGAGAGAGAGAGAGAGAGAAAGAGAGAGAGAGAGAGAGAAAGAGAGAGAGAGAGAGAGAGAAAGAGAGAGAGAGAGAGAGAGAGAGAGAGAGAGAATGGTTGTGAGGTCATTGCTTCCTTGACACCACATTTGATCATCTTTTATGAGCACATTTAGAGGGAATGACAGAAAAGCCACATTCCAGATCGTTCCGAAAAAGATAAGGCTAAAATGTAATTGTAAATTTACTTAAAAATCAATTTAACACAAACAAACAAAATCCATAACTGATACAACAAGAAAATTCTTCAAGGACATCATTGTGAAAAACAGATAAGGTATTATTAGTCAAGTCAAGTCAAGGAATCTGTATTACCCAAAATGGAGAATTCATACAGCACATTGCATCTCAGCAAATAAAAAACTTCCAAAACAAATAGAATATTATTATATAACCAGTACTAACATTTATTAATACACTTTCCCAACAATTATACAAGTACATACCTTCCATTTTACTCTTTTAACATCTACACACACACTCTCTCTCTTCCAGTTCTCTCTCAAATAGCGAGCGTTGTGGCCAAGGGGGCTAAGGCGGGACTAACTTGCCTTGTCCACAGGCCAGAAACCAATGGCGCCTGACAGGTGTGGGTTCGAGCCAGCATCTGGGCGTTATGTTTCTCCGAATATTATTTACTTTCGACTCGGACAACGTCTCGGGGGTTTTCTCCGGGTACTCCGGTTTGGTCCCCCAGCAAATTTTTTAAATCACAACTAATGTTAGGTAGGTTGGGTTTGGGCGCGCCACAGGCTGCGACTACGCTTTCCCCAGGGGAGGCGGCCCAGAATTTCCCTATGGAAAAAGAGACAATAATAAGGTAAATTTAAAAAAAAAAAAAGTCTCATTCATAACTCACGACCACCCACATAACATAAACAAATGTATCTATAAATAATTTCATTTGGCTGACAGAACCATTCATAATTTAGTAATACTCACTTTCTCATCTGATTAAGATTTTCAAAGGCCTTGGGTGCATGATGCGAGTGTTTGAAGATCGGATGCTCTTTCTTCAGCAGTGCTTCTCTTCCCAACAGACCCAGTTTTGGTGCCTGCAAGGTACAGCACATGTCGCGAAACCCTGCTGAATCCATTCCTTTGTCACTCATCGCAAGAACGCCAGTCTAGCCAAATTGATGACAGTAGGAAAACAGCTAAAGGAGCAGACCACTTTCACATTACTGAAGTCAATGAAGAGTTTGCCTCATTGAAAAATGTGTACGGAATGCTGGTGAAATGATAATCCTCGAAAAGATGACACATGGGCTGTTGCACTGCATCACCAATCATGTCTGGTCAGCTCTGTATCTCTCCAGGCTGTCTCAACTCTCATTGTGGCACAGCAACACTAGAATAAGGTGAAAACAATAAACTGAATAACTGTCAATCATAAACAAGACATTTAGTATTTACAGTACATTCCATAGCATAGCATATAGCATCGTTTGGCATAACAGCCTTTAACCCTCATATTAAATCTTCAGGGCATGACATAAAAACATTAGATGATATTAATTTTCATCAAAGTGCATTGTTAGCAAAACTTTTGATGGATTCTCCTGTGGCTAGATTTGTGTAAATAATTTTATTTTATTTATTTATTTATTTATTTATTTATTTATTTTATTTTTTTTCCCCCGTCTTATCATCTTTGGTGGAAAAGACGTAAATAAAACAACCCACCAACCAACCTAAATCTTCAGGGTCTAAAACCCAGACTCCTGGCCTCAGTGCCTACCAATTTAGAACCTTTCAGACTCCAAATTGGTGGAGTAGATGCTATCCTTAAATAACCTGTCTATACTTCTTGAACACTTTCAGTAATTTAGCATCAACAACCTCGGCAGTCAGGTTATTCCAAGGGGTTATGACTGTTAGTAAAATATTGCTTAAATTTGTGGGTATTATTAAAAATTATAATAAGTTTAAATTTGTGGCCTCGTGTAATACTAATACCAACATCATTCAAATTTAAAAGAGAAGAAATGGTTAAAGAATTATAAAAATTGCGCACAATTTTAAAAATTTCGATTAAATCACCCTGCCCTCTCCTATACTCTACACTGAGCAAACTCAATGACATCAACCTCTCCTCGTAAAAGAGTCCTGACATTCTACACATCTTCCTGGTGAATCTGCGCTGAGCACCCTCCATCAAGTAAACATGCCTCCTCAAGTATAAAAAAAACCAGACAGGGTTATTGTACTCCAAAAGTGAGCTTTTAAGAGGGGGACCATAATGTCCTTGGATTTATCACTTATAGTTCTTACAAGCAGGGCTGACATTTTGTTGGCTTTCTTAACAGCACTCTCAATGTGAGTCTAAAAGCTGAGCTCTGTATCCACAATCCCTCCAAGATCCCTCTCAGCACCAGTTGTCTCAAATCTTACACATTTCTTTACTGTCACTCATAAAATACTCATGCTGAAGATTAGTTTTTAAATAGCCATGTTTCTGTCCATTCAAACAGCTTGTCAATGCATTTCAGCACTCTCTCCTTAGACTCCTCATATGTCTTTGTGTCGTTAGCAAATATCTTTATGTCACACTCTACCTTCTCTGGCATGTTAAAGTATAAATAATGTCGGCCCCAACAGGCTCCCCTGGGGGACACAGCTGCATGTAACACTTATTCTGTCAGAACTATTACCGTTAACTGTCACGTACCGAGTCAGGCTGTCAGTCAGAAAACTCCTGATCCATGCAAGTGGGCTGCCACTTATGACATAACCATTTACATTCTGTAAAAGTCTCAGATGTAGAACAGTATCAAATGCCTTCCTACGGTAGAAATTTACTGCGTGGACTGGGATGCCTTCATCCAGGGAGGACATCCAGTCATTTATTCATTGTTACGAATAACTGAGTGACACATGACCTACCCCTATTAATAATTTATACTAGGTACTCCAAGCCCTTCATTAGCTCTTGTCCGGTCGGCAGTTTTGACTCAGTTTTCACTTCACTTTCAACACTTATTATTAATGTAAAACTGCATCAAAACGAACAGTGGCTGTATTCAAATAAAAATTGAAAGCTTTATCTTTACATCTGTGTTGTTTTTAATGCATGTTTATGCGAAAGATTCCGAGAAAACAGCTTTTGAATACGCCCCTATCCGAGCGCTGAATGGCGGTGCGGAAAAAGTTGTCAGCGTCGTTTGCTGAGAGGGGCTCGTTTCAAAGTCTAAGTGCTTTGCGATACTTCATTGGATGGCCTAAAAATAAGAACCAATGAGAAGTTCTAATACTTAGCTTCATTTACATATAGGTATTGTGGGGCTCTCGTGTGTAAAAGTTTTGTTACGAGCCGAACAAAGTGGATAAAGCGGTTTTGATGTAAGTTTGATTTTAACTAGAAGTTTAAAACTTAGCAAGAAATAAAGAGCAGACTTTCCTTTATAAAACTAGGGTATTTATTAATTTGTGCATTACTGTATCGCGGAGCGCTTTGCCGTAGAAAAGCCTACCCAAACGGTGTTCGGGAATTCTTGCGGTCATTGCGTACTCGTAGGCCTGTTAAGCGACACGCGTGCTGAGCGTAGTAGCACACCAGTAGGCCTATAATTTGCCGGCGCGCACTGCGAATTTGATGATTTCCCAACTTTGAAGCACCAAAACGGCTGAACATTACATGGGAGAGGCCTGAAGAAAATTGGGCTTGGAGTATAACATATGAAGGGGTTACCTGTCAAAAATCAGCTTCCTGGTATCAATATTGGCTTCACTTTGAGACTCCAAAGTTGTCAATTTCTTCAATTCCAAAACGTTGCCAAAAAAACACCAACATTCGGCATTTTCAAACATTAATAACTTTTTACCTATTTGTCCTATGGGGAAAAAAAATATACCACTGTGTTCAGAATGAAAAGCTCTTTAAATCCATGTCAGTTTTGTGATGAGGAAATCATTTTTAAAAAATGGCTTTTGACTACCTATTTATACACACTGAACAATAGTGTCAATGCTTTTGAACATAATTATGGAGGCCATGACTCCAAGATTATGTGTAATTATAATTTGAAAAAAAGTACACACAAAATATAAACAAAACAAAGAGTTTTTGTTCGCGTTCTTGTTTTTCTAGTCGGGCATTTCTTAACAATAACAGTCATTCACTTCACTGTCCTCAGAGATTCACCGTTAAGAAAAGACATCTTTTTCACCAAAAACGCAATTTAACAAAGGCAATTATTAACACAATGTGATACTCAGTGTGAAATCTTATAAGGTAAAGCATAAAAAAAGATATCGAGCTCAACATACTGCTTCAATAACCCAAAATTCAACACACACTTTACCAAAATCAGAAAATGCAATCAATGAGGCCAAAGCCAGGAATAAAATGTACACTGAATAGAATAGGAAACTTGCCATATGAGAATATTTATATTTGAGGTCAAGACGTTGTCAATGAAGAGGGCGTGTCCGCAACTGGGAAAAGGCTAATGTAATATAGGTCCATAGGCAATCTTCGCTTATTAGACGTACACTGGAGGGCATGGAGGGTGGGTTGGAAAACTTCTATGAAGATATTGATGAGGTATCTGGTAATAATGATTATCTATTCGATTTTTAACGCTGTAAAATTCTTTGTTCAAATTTAAAGGAGATTTTCCTTCTAAAATTAAAGTAACTTTGCATTGTAGCCGGTCGGGTACTGGTGCACGTTGGTGAAAAGTGGAGAGAGAAAGAGAGAGAGAGAGAGAGAGAGAGAGAGAGAGAGAGAGAGAGAGAAGGGCGGAGGAGGGAGTGGGCATGTAAAAAGTCCTCGATATGAATCTCGGCTAGTTTTTCTTCTTTTATTTCCTTCCTCTTCCGTGTTATCATCATCATCATCATCATCATCATCATCATCATCATCATCATCATCATCATCATCATCATCATCATCATCATCATCATCATCATCATCCAACAACAACAACCACAATCAACATAAACATTATCAATTTTGTTATTAAAAAAAAAAAAAAATCCGCTATCTATTTGCTCGGGAACAGCAGGTTATACGGTGCGTAGTTTACCTGCTAATAATAAAGGTTACGTCAGATTTAATATAAATATTAGGCCCATGTTTACTGTTCACCAACAATAAAATACAATGAAATTAAGTGACTGCGGAAGGCAGAGAGTGGTGTTGTAGATGTGAGTGAGGGTTAGGATGCGGTGAGTAGCTCGACCGGGTCATGAATCTGTTTGGTTTATTCCTGGGGTGCTTTTTGATGAGGATTATTTTAGTACAGAGCCAGACCAAATGGTCTGGTAAATATGTATGATGAGGGCTTTTTAGCCCAATTTTATTGTCCTTAACGCTCATGCAATAGGACGTTAAGCATCGTTTTTCGTTCGTTGGGGTGCTTTCCTTTCAGACTTTGGGAACGGCCAAATGGAATTGAGTTCTGACCTTGTGTTCGTGGCGTAAAGTTATCTTACGTTTCGGCACACTGCGTGGTTGATACAGGAGTTAATACGATTACTTTTTCTTTGGCTCAGCTCCTATCGCTTGTAAAACGCGTCGTCTGCTAACCACGGTGCCACAGCGGCAGTGCGCATGCGCAGCGTACATGGCAATGGTTTTGTCGTCTGCCAGAGTGGCGAGGAGGGCGTCTGCTGCTAACAGGCTCGAAGTGGAGTGTTGCTTTGTGTTGTGTGGCTGTATGTTCTGCGATTTTCTCCCATGTAGACAGACCGTTTTACAAACATGTCAGTGCTGCAGGTAAGTCAGACATTTTGTTGCACATCTCAGGGACATTTTATCCTGCCTTTCTGACTTTTTCTAGCAGTATTTGCGAGTTTGGTTCTAATGCTGGACGTGTTGCAACAGGCCCTGTATCTTTAATTCTTACTCCAGCCCGTGAAGTGTAAGACCGCTGAGAGAGTGGTCATTCCGTATGATGGGATTGTAAAAGGCTTTGTATTGTCTGTGGTCGTCACTTATCGCAAACCCCAGGACTATCACTGGCATGACAATCCATGGACAATACCTTTAACCTCCTTTGAAGGGAAATCGTTAAACTTTCTTTAGTAACAGTTTGGAAAGTTTTTGGTAAATATTATTTTAAGTAATTCACAAGTAACAAAAAGTTTATTAAAAAAAAAAAATATATATATAAAAAAACAATTTTTTTAATAGAATAGTGGTAAAAGATGATCAGGTATAGTCTTTCTTCATGGAGGGAAGGATATATAGAAATGTAGAGAGTTAAAGCAATAAAGAAGCTGAGTGGAAACTACATATTTTGCAAGAAAATGGAAAGTAGGTGAGCAGGTATTCTACGAAACAAAGCAAAATGAGAAAAGGGATGGTCACAATAAAGTAATATTAATTTTATTTTTAAATCTCCGCAATTGGGGAAACAAACGTTTTACATGTCAATTGTATTAAGATCCTGCATTAAACTTTCACTCTACTTATTAAGCTAACCGTTCTACTTGGTGCTTCTGCAAAACTTAAAAGTTCTATAGGCTACAATCTTCAGAATTGTTTGTGGCTATCTAAAATGTAGTTTTATCATATTATTTATTTGAAATAAAAAACTAAGGTTGGGAATGAAGTATTTGTTTCTATAGTTTAGGCAACTTAACCGTAGCTGTTTCTTCTCAAGGCACTTTCATCTACTTTATCTTCGCTTTAATTAGTTATAGAAAGTCGCGATGAGGATTTCCTCCTTTTATAATTTTAGAACTTTAATGTCTTTATACTGTTTATTTAAAAAGTGTGACGACTATTTATTTATTTATTTTTTAAAATAAAAGGAAATTTAAGTCAGCTCTGAAACTTTCTTCAATCTATTATAGTCTTGCTATAGGCTAGTACGCATTGCAGAAAAAGTGTAATCTTGTATATGAATAGAGTGGTATTCACCCAGGTAGCCTTCAGAGGTTTGGTGTTATACATATTAATGGTTTGCGTGGATGTTTTTGTGTATTGCTGTAGAACTTTAAATAGCCTACGTGTAGGCTAGAGCCAGACCCCAAAGCCCTAGTTAATCCGTTCTGATCCTTTGTCACTTGTGGTCTCGCTGTAAAATTATTCTGCAATACATACTAAATCGGACTACGTGATTAATATTATTATTGGTTAAAAACAAAAATAACAATTCTTATAGTAAAGTTAGGCAACTTTGAATCTAGGATCGTTTTGAATACATCCGATGATATCCAAATAGCCCAAAAAGAGCAGCTGGGAAGCAGAGTTTGAAAATAAGCAATATCTTATTATGAACGGAGAAGGTCTACTAAAGAGTGTCATTATGACAGATTTAGGTAATACACATTCCTTACAAATGATGTGTAGGCACGAAACTTTGTACAATTCGGTAGACAAAACGTTTATATAAAACACAGGCACTAGTTGTCTCGTTTAAACCAATAGGACTGAAGTTACATGACAGCTTCCTTAGTCATTTCCTTTACCCAGCACACCACCAAACGACGAAGTTTAAAAGACAATCACACAAGCCATTGGATAACACGATGATATGCTCACAGTGGCGAAGAAACAGAAACTCCACTGGCCACGTCAACAGAGCATCAGGACTTGCAAAGACCATCCTGCAAGGCACGGTGCAAGGAGGCAGAAGAAGAGGAAAACACATACACACACAAAAGAGGTGGGAAGACAACATTCGAGAATGGACTGGCTTAACATTGAGTGAAACCATGAGGACTGCTGAAGGCAGAGAAAGATGGAGTACGCTGGTTATATGATCATCAGTGGTGCCCCCAACGACTTTCGAGTTACGGGATACAATATGATAAGAAGGATCTTTGTAAACTCCATGGGTTTTCATTTTAGTCTACTGAAAGCATCTTTGAAATGGTCTCATTCGATATTGCTGCATGTGACGATCAGTTACAGCCAAAGTGAAAGCCATCTTAAATCAACATGAGCGTGATACGGTTAGATGTTTAGGCTTTCCGGTGTGTTTTTTATGTGTACTTTTATTATCTGAATACTGAGAGTTATTAAAAAAATTTCATTTTGTCTTGGAACGAATGACACTCGAGCATGGAACTAAGATTGTTATTACCAGGCTGACTAATCGTTAAACATCCCTCGTCTGAGCTCCACATATCTTCACAGGGGGTTAAGTAGGGTTGTCAGAACGACATCGTTCAGATAGACCGGTAATGCAGCTATGCAGCAATTGGTTTCTGTACAGACGATATACCGGTAATGCAGCAAAGCAGCGATTTGTTTATGTACAGAAGATAGACAGGTATTGCAAGCCCGCGATAGGTTCATTTACAGAAGATAGACCGACACTGATAAGTTCATTTATGGAAGACTTTCTGTCTGGAACTCTATGCCGGACTACACGCCGAGTCTCTCTGAGTATCCTAGCCACAAGAATAATGTTCCACTCTATTAAACGTCCTGTATCTACGCTCTCATATAGTCTGTGCACACGCTGGGTAGGTGACAGTCGTTTCCTGATAAGGAAATAGCCGGTAAACCAACCTCGCCGTGTGCTTGATATTGCTGCGATTAGGGGCTGTGTTTGCTCTTCCCATTATTCCAGACATAAACTAGAATCCGATACACTCCCAGTGCCGTGAATAGCAGTATATGTAAGGAAGAATACACTGATATGCATACTTTGTTGTTTATCTCTCTGTAGCAGGTTAAAGCTACATGCAAGCAGGAAGGGAGCGCCTTTATACCGATACAGTGTTATGCTCTTTTGTCAGTTTTGTAACAACCCAAAAAAAACCACACTGGTATGGAATGGACCCTCGCCAGAGCTCCTCTAATTAATAGATAGTCTTTAATTTAACTTTTATATAGATCCACACCTCGCGACATACGTTCTGGAAATGTTTGTATTTTCTTTCTTTCTTTGTTTCTTTGTTTCTTTCTTTCTTTTCTTTTCTTTCCTTCTTTCTTTCTTTTCTTGCTTTCTTTTTCTTTCTTATTTTTTCTTTGTTTTTCTTTCTGGATTTTTTGTTGTTTTGTTATTTATTTATTTTTTTCTGGTTTGTTCTGTTCTGTTCTTTCTTTTCTTTTTTTATTTTCTTACCCCCGCCTCCCGCCTCCCCACTCACCTTCTCCTTACTCCCTTACCCAGCACCACTACCAACCCCCTTTGCCGTTACATTTAAATCTATTATAGGAATCCATTCAAAGAAGAATTACTAAACCCCACAAATCCCAAGTAAAACACACATTGCGTCCTCTTAAAGCAACCTTTCTGAACTGGAAGAACCTTGTTCAAATTTATTTTCTTCTTACATAAACTATTTATAAACCTCGGCGCGCTGTAGTAGTAAGTTAGCATCCAGCAGTGTACAGTATGTTAGCTTTACCTATTTTGCATGTATTCAATGGATCTTGTGGAATAAAACTCGTACCTTAAAATGGTTGTGATGAGTTCAGATGGCTTGAAGAATGAAGATAAACCTGACCTTTGGAGAAAACTCTAGTATGTGGGTTAAGATGTTGACAAATAAACATTTTGCAGGCAAATTATTTTGGAGTGTTTTCTTGAAAGAAAAACGGTTATTTCAGTCGGCGAGTGCATGACTATAAAGGATAAAGTTTATTTGATTTAAAAAAAAAAAAGTGCAGCGTTGCTGCTTTGTTTGCTTTGAAGAACTAAAAGCACCTGTAATTGATCAGACAATAATAAAAAGTATCGAACAAAATGTGAGAGCAGAAATAGGCGTATTAGTGTCAGCCATCGTTGAATTATGAATGTCTTTCCGCTGGGATGAAAGGAGGAGCGAACCACGATGTTCTGCTACTTCAACGCTTTTGAACAGGGTTGTGTTTATTTAAAATGCTCATCTGAAAACGAGCACACGAAGAAAAGGAGATAAGAACTGTCCTCAATACATGTATTTTGCTTTAAAAAAAAAAAAGCTTCTTAGGGAGATCAAATCCAATGTTATTAATACTATGCGCTAATTACCACGCGTTTATACATTTGGAGGCGGTTTTAAAAAGATAAATAGAGTTCAGCGACTGAGATCAGTCTGTAGTTCAAAGGTGTAATGACAGTTTCGCGTCGTTGATCTACAACAGGAGTTCTAATTGTGTCAAACACTTTACACTGTGAACTTGTTTGTTATACGCTTGTAATGTAAATGAGCACCTTAAAGCCTTTTATCATAATACTAAGCTTAAGAAAACGTAGACTTTAATTATTATTATGAAATTATTTTCTTCTAGAAGCAGAAGAAAACGAAGAAGAACAAGAAGAACTAGAAGAAGAACAACAACAGCAGCAACAGCAACAACAACTACAACAACAACAACAACAGTAATAATAGCAGCGACAACATGTAAAAGCCTGAGAAGAAAAATACGATTGGGGAAAAAATATAGAAAGAATAGAAAAGAAGAAGCAGACCCGCAGACAGACAGAAATCTAGTCGATGAATAAGCTCTCGCTAGGCGATAAAGTTCGATTGAACCAAGTAATATTCCTTTTTTTGTGTAATATTACCAGGCGACGTCAATCGATCGCTATCAGGGGCTGGAGGACTTTTAAAACGGTTTGCCTTTATTGACTTTTCCTCCCGTCCTGCATTCCTGTTCAGCTCAGTTCCTATCTGAAGGTGAAAACATTCGTCCAATTACTATACGCAAGAGCCAGAGTGTTGAGGAGGTTTCAATCTGGGGACGTCACCCAACACCTCCCATGCCCCAGGCCTTCTTCCTCCTTCACCCCCAGCAACCACCACCCCCACCCTATAGGGACAACCTTTCTGCCTTCCCATCTTTCCACCCGCGCGCCCTCACTCTCCCCCTCCCATCTCCCCACCCTGCAAGTATTTTTTTGTTGTTAGGTCTTCTGTTCGATCTTCGCAGGACCATAATATGGAAATAAGTCGTCTTGTAGGGGAGGAAACGCTATATAAATACCCTTATTATTATTATTATTATTATTATCATCATCATCATCATCATCATCATCATCATCATCATCATCATCATTGTCGTGAGATGACTAGTTTTACTCTGCTTATTTTAATATTTAGCTTGGTTAGTCTATGTAATATTAGAATTTCACAGTTAGCAAGCAGCAGACGACGGAAGTAATCAAGCGTAGCAGTAGCATACTGCCGATTACACACAGTGGCCGTGGACCCTAGCTAAGGCAATGACATCATCGCAATTACGTTAGGTAAGTCAGTTATCCGCCAGGGGGAACACAGCTTAGAAGGGACTCAACTAGGTCTGACTAATTCGAATGTAGAGAAGAACCGGCAGTCGTGTTGAAACCACGGAGCAGTACACTGCTACACAGGAGCAGTAGTTCTCTCCAGAAAAGACTAGGACACAGTACTTGTGTAAATCCGAATTCACTCAAGTAGCCACTGGCCTGATATTGTCACGAAGGTAAATGAACATATTTCTATTTCATCGTGATGTATTATATTATTATTGAATTATGTTTGTGGAATTTGATATGCTTAGAATTGAATTGTAAGCCCTACTTTGCCTGACACGTGGCGTAGCCGACCACGAGGCAAAAGACGACCGGCAACCGCCATCTTGAATTATGTACGGAACCACTGTTGTTTAACTTATATGTGTGCTTGCAAACCAGTGGCTGTACAAATGAATGTGTATATTATTATTAATTCTTTATGTGTATAAGTAGCCATGTTTTATATTTATGAATGTATAGGAAATTAGAGTGGAGATTCCAGTGGACCACGGACTTAGACTTGACTTGACTTATAAATTAACGTCCCCGGACACTCTGTGTATAGGGGACAAACGGACTTAGCAGAATGTTCGTCGCTTAGATGTGGAGCTAATCACTGAGGGCTATTACGACCTTCAGTGAGACGCTCTGCACACACCTATCATTCAAGGTTGTGCAGAATTTCGTCTCATATGTTACAGACGAACAGGCGTTCTGTAGTGTCACGTGGGGTTTATGGGCTCTGCACAATGGAATTATGGACCCTCACGTTTATTCGGTGGGAACTGCTAGTAAGTCACCCTATGAATTACTTTAATAAATTTATTTGTTTAGCTCGTTCTGTGTTAAGGTTGGGGTACAGAAATAGATAGAAAAATGGTAAAAGATTACTGTCACACTAGCTTTCACACGGCTATGAATCATATGTAGTCCAGCCACTTGATAACAGTTAAAATCACACATTTATTTCTTCTACTCTATACAAGATTCTCTAAGTACTAATCTAACTTAAAAAGTCTCAGTTACTGCTAATAGTTCGATCGCTGATAGTCTAGGCAGCTTTTATATCTTCCTCGGGCACTTGCTATAATATCTCATGTAGATTTGGACTACTGTGGTCCGTTTTACAGTTTCTGAAGAGTTGGACTACTGTGGTCCTGTTATGATCAGTTTAAGTGCACCTTCGCCTTATGCACTTAACTCATGTGTGGGGTGTTCGAAGTCCTTCTGTGAGGTAGCTTCTGGTCCACCTGTCTTTGTGTAGTTGGGTTCCCTTGCCACGCTGTGGGGTCTGACAGGGAGTATTTCAAGGCAGCTCTTTCCGTCTTGTGCGGTAGAGGATCCTCAACCAACTAGTCGTTTCTGTGGAGTGGGGTGCACAGGATAGCTCGGGATAGCTCGGGATAGCTCGGGATAGCTCGCCTGCTCGTCTGTAATATAAGAGACGAAATTCTGCACAACCCTGAATAATCGGTTTGTGCAGAGCGTCTCACTGAAAGCCAAGTAGCCCTCAGTGATAGCTCCACATCTCTATACATAAGCGACGAACATTCTGCTACTTCCGGGTTCCACTGGAATCTCAACTCTAAATTCCTATACATACATAAATATAAATCGTGTCTAACTATACACATACAGAATTAATAATATTATAAACATTCACGGGTACAGCCACTGGTCTGCAAACATACATATAAGTTAAACAACAGTGGTTCCGTACGGCATGCAACATGGCGGCGCAACCGGTCGTGTTTCGCCTCGTGGTCGGCTCTTTCACGTGGTACGGCAAATTCGGATTAACAATTCACATTTATGCATAGCAAATTCTTCAAACATAATTTCAACAATAATATAAATATATCACGATGAAACAGAAGGGTGTTCATTTACCTGTTTGACAAGTTCAGGCCCGTGATGACTAAATAGAATTCTGAGATTCTAAGTCCTGCTTCCTGGTCTATGAGTGAAGATAGTTCTCTAGCTGTGGAGATGTTGATTCTACCTCGTCTCACACACGACTGATTCAAACTGTGTGATTCCACTCTGACACAGTCAAAACTGCTCTACCCACTGAGCCTGCTTCTGATTGGTTAAAACGGTCCGATTCAAAGCTCTCATTGGGTAAAATGTTTACGACTCTCGCACACAGTGCTGAGTCACTAAGCTGTGTGGGGGTCTGGCTCGCTGTGTGTACTTTTATTGCTACTGTGTAATTTACTGACTCTCTACTGTTACAAAGACTACACAAGGCTAAATAGTCAACAAGCAGAGTTAAAACTAGTCCTAACGCGACAGGCTCCCTCAACTGAAAAAAGGCGATGACTACTGGATTCGACCTTTTTCTACTACAGGGCCTAGTTTAACACTGCACTATCCTAGGGTCCTATTTACAAACTAATTAAGTTGCTCTACCTGAGCTGCAATGCTGTGCCAGGTAGCTATGGACACTAGTGACAGGGTTTTTATTGGGCGGGGACGAATTCTGGTGCTGTGGCCCTTAGTTGTGTTGGGTGGGCGACAGCTGCTGTGTCCTCCACGAGATGGCGACTGAGGTAGTCGGCTCCGTGGTTTTCCTTGCCGGGGATGTACTCGATCTGGAATGAGTATGCCTGAAGGGTGAGTGCCCATCTCATCAGGCGAGAGTTCAAAGACTTGGAGGCTGCCAGGAACGATAGTGGTTGGTGGTCCACCTGAACTGTGAAGTGGGTCCCATACAGGTAGAGTTGGAATTTCTGTATGGCCCAGACTAGTCCAAGACATTCTTTCTCCGACGTGGCGTAGTGGGTCTCGGCGGGTCTCAATTTTCTGCTGGCGTAGGCGACAGGGAATAGCGTCTCTGCATTCTTGGGGTCGCGCTGTAGCAGTACTGCTCCGAGGCCTAAGTCGCTTGCGTCGGTACGAAGAACGAATGGCTGAGTCAAATCGGGTAGGTGGAGTACTGGCGCCGATGTCATCCTGTCCTTGAGTGTTTGGAATGCCGTCTCACATTCCGCTGTCCAAACTACTTTGTCCGGGGCGATTTTCCGGGTTCCATTTGTCAGTGGTACGGCGATGCTGTTGTAGTTCTGGATGAGCTTCTTCCGCGATGGCGATGGCCATCCATGTGTGTGTGCCGGGGGTCGCTGGTCGGTCCGTGTATTTCTTGAGGCGATTGATGTGGTGGTATCGGGCTCTCCCGTTCACCTCTACTTGGTAGACTGTCTTGGATTTCTTGGCAGTCACCCGGTACGGTCCTCTCCAAGCGATGTCCAGCTTGTTGGTTCCACTTGGAAGTAAGAGTAGCACTTGATCGCCGACTTGCAGTTCTCTGTCCTTCGCGTGGCGGTTGTAGTACTTCGCCTGACGGGCTCTTGCCTTCTTCAGTGCTTCACCAGCTTTCTTCCACGTTGCTTTGAGGGTTTCCTGCAGGTCTGCGACGTACTTGGTGGCACCTCTTGGTGTGTCGTCTATCTTGGCTTCCGTCCAACTTCTGCGTAGGGCTTCTAGCGGTCCTGCTAGAGGTCTGCCGAATAGCAAGGTTGACGGGGTGTAGCCTGTGGCTGCATGGGGCGTTTCTCGGTATGCGAACAGTGCCGCATTCACGTAGGTGTCCCACGCTTCTGGATTGTCGTCGGCGACTTTCCTGAGTATGGTGAGAAGGGTTCCATTCAGTCTTTCTACTTGTCCGTTGCTGGCTGGGTGGTATGGTGGTGTGCGAATGTGATGGACTTGTATCAACTCGAACACGTCTTGCATCAGGCGGCCGGTGAACTGAGATCCGTTGTCCGTTCTAATGCTGTCCGGGAATCCGACTCTGGTAAAGATGGCGATGAGTGCATCTGCGATCTTCTTGGTGTCGATCGCTGGCAACGGGACTGCTTCGCACCACATCGTACATGCGTCGACGAGTGTGAGTAGAAATCTGTTCCTCTTCTTGGTCATGGGCAGTGGTCCTACTATGTCTACTGAGACTTGCTGGAATGGCACGCCGACTACTACTGATGGTCCTAAGGTAACTGGTACGGTGTGATGTCGCGGGGAATATCGCTGACATTGGTGGCAAGATTTCACGTAGCGCTTGACATCCTCCGTGATTCCTGGCCAATAGTAGTGTGCGCTGATTCTCTGCACTGTGGCTCCAATTCCCATGTGTCCGCTGAGTGGCATGCTGTGGCCTAATTCTAGTACTTGGGCTCGAAGGGTGGCTGGTAGTACTAGTTGGGTGTGATCTCCATCTCCTTGACGATGTAGAACTCCCTCTTCCATGTAGAAGTCTCCCTTGTGCGGGGGTGTGTGCGCCTTGGGTAGCTTCTGGAAGCACTTCGCTATCGAGGTGTCTTCTTTCTGTGCTGTTTTGATCTCTTCGAGTCCTGGATTCGGAGCGAACTCGGGCTGGGGTGGTTGGGTTTTAGCTTGGGCCCTGGTGTGCACTGCAGCTATCTCTACAGTTTTGGGGGGCGTGCCTAAGAACACATACCTACAACCTAGCACTAGATCATACAGGGGTTTCTGTAAAACAGCTGCTTGGATTCGTCCTGTGACGTACCTACTCTCTACTTCGATCCAAGCTATTGGGCAAGTAGTCGTCGGTTTCGTCAAGTCTGCTCCTTGTAAGTCGACTGTCTTGTCTGTCAAGTCCGCGCGCGATACAAGAGATTCGCTAACTATCGCGTCGTATGATAGACCTGTGTCATACAGACAGTTCGCTTCTTTTCCGTTGACCTTGACCGTGTCTGTCACCGATGGGTGATCTCCGATTGTGTGTGGCTTGTTACCGCTGCTTTGAGTTAGAACTCTGTGCGCTGGCCGGCTTTCGCGCTCTTCCCTACGGTGTGCGGCCAACTTGAAACATTCTGCGGTGGAGTGATTGTTTCTGTTGCAGAACGAACAATACCGTCTCTGTTCTGCGGGACCTCTTTTCCCGAATTCCGTGTTGGGTCCTTTATTTTGCCCAGGTCTGGGGTTATTCGGCTTATTCGCGGTGCGCTCTTCCCGGTTAGGGCTTCGTTTCTGTGCCTCTTTCCCGTTAGGCTTTAGGTCTCGCCTGAAGCTCTTGGCTTCTCCGTGTGCGGCCACGTACCTATCTGCGACCTTGACCAGATCTTCCAGTCTTTCCGCGCCCTGCTCTACTGAGAATGTCCTCAGCTCGGGGGTCATGGTTTCCCGTAGCTGTTCCCATACTAACAGTTCTGTCAGTCCATCATACGTCTTAGCCGTGGCTGACTGGCTAATCCACTTATCCAGCGTTGTGGACAACCGATCCGCGAACTGCGCATAGCTCTCTCCTTTCACTCTCCGATTGGTGCGGAACTTTTGCCGGTAGCATTCTCCTGTCAGTTCGAATCCCGTTAGGAGTGCCTCTTTTACTTTGTGATAGTCAGTCACTCTGTCAGTCGGTAGCTTACTGTAGATGTCATAAGCCTTTCCTCTGAGCCCTTGACTAAGCTTGAAAGACCAATGAGTGGGATCTAGTTTGTACTCTGTTGCTAGACGCTCAAACCTAGTCAGATAGAGATCTAGACCTTCTTCTCTCTCATTGAATGTTCCCAGTGGAAATGACATTCCTTGTACAGGGTTGGATGCTACCTCTAGCTGATCTGAGTGGGGAGGGGTTGAGGAAGAACTTGAAGCTCCTGATCCCAATCTTCTTAGCTCTAACTCATGCTGTCTTTCTTTTTCCTTTTCTTCCCTCTCTTTTTCTTTTTCTGCCCTTTCATACTCCCATTTCCTAACTTCTGCTTCTCTCTCTGCTGCTACTGCTGCCTTCTTCTGTTCTACTTCTAATTCTAGTTTCTTCTGCTCTGCTTCTAATGCTAGTTTCTTCTGCTCTGCTTCTAACGCTAGTTTCTTCTGCTCTGCTTCTAGTTCCAGTTTCTTTTGCTCCCTTGCTGCTTCTAACTCTAGCTTCTTCTGCTCTGCTTCTAATTTCTTTGCCTCTCTCTCGGCTGCTCTCTCTGCCTTAGCCTCCTGCTTCTCTACCTCTGCATTGATATACGCAATTAGGTCTCCCCCTGCTAAGTGTAAAGCTTCTCCTAATTCCTTGAAGCGCAATCTCAAGGCCACTGGGTCCGACATTGCCAAACGTGTCTATGAACAACCTCTGACTCACGTGGAATACCAAAACACTAGCAATATTGCAAGTCAATAACAACAATGCAAAGACAATCAAATTCGTAATCAATAATAGAATAAAACAAAAGTCAAATGGCATACAACAGTTACTTAAGCAAAACCTGCAAAAGAACAATGCAACATACAGGCACAAAAATATTTGAAGCAAAAAAGTTTTTAACTAAAGAATAGTGCACCACAACTGATCAGTGTTATACCCTTACACTATTCTAAGTTATTCTACTTCTACTGTTATCTAATTTTATTGTACTTAGGTCCGGTTATACCCAATTCCTATTATACACAGATCCTGGCAGGCTCGCCAATTAAAGTGTCACGTGGGGTTTATGGGCTCTGCACAATGGAATTATGGACCCTCACGTTTATTCGGTGGGAACTGCTAGTAAGTCACCCTATGAATTACTTTAATAAATTTATTTGTTTAGCTCGTTCTGTGTTAAGGTTGGGGTACAGAAATAGATAGAAAAATGGTAAAAGATTACTGTCACACTAGCTTTCACACGGCTATGAATCATATGTAGTCCAGCCACTTGATAACAGTTAAAATCACACATTTATTTCTTCTACTCTATACAAGATTCTCTAAGTACTAATCTAACTTAAAAAGTCTCAGTTACTGCTAATAGTTCGATCGCTGATAGTCTAGGCAGCTTTTATATCTTCCTCGGGCACTTGCTATAATATCTCATGTAGATTTGGACTACTGTGGTCCGTTTTACAGTTTCTGAAGAGTTGGACTACTGTGGTCCTGTTATGATCAGTTTAAGTGCACCTTCGCCTTATGCACTTAACTCATGTGTGGGGTGTTCGAAGTCCTTCTGTGAGGTAGCTTCTGGTCCACCTGTCTTTGTGTAGTTGGGTTCCCTTGCCACGCTGTGGGGTCTGACAGGGAGTATTTCAAGGCAGCTCTTTCCGTCTTGTGTGGTAGAGGATCCTCAACCAACTAGTCGTTTCTGTGGAGTGGGGTGCACAGGATAGCTCGGGATAGCTCGGGATAGCTCGGGATAGCTCGCCTGCTCGTCTGTAATATAAGAGACGAAATTCTGCACAACCCTGAATAATCGGTTTGTGCAGAGCGTCTCACTGAAAGCCAAGTAGCCCTCAGTGATAGCTCCACATCTCTATACATAAGCGACGAACATTCTGCTACTTCCGGGTTCCACTGGAATCTCAACTCTAAATTCCTATACATACATAAATATAAATCGTGTCTAACTATACACATACAGAATTAATAATATTATAAACATTCACGGGTACAGCCACTGGTCTGCAAACATACATATAAGTTAAACAACAGTGGTTCCGTACGGCATGCAACATGGCGGCGCAACCGGTCGTGTTTCGCCTCGTGGTCGGCTCTTTCACGTGGTACGGCAAATTCGGATTAACAATTCACATTTATGCATAGCAAATTCTTCAAACATAATTTCAACAATAATATAAATATATCACGATGAAACAGAAGGGTGTTCATTTACCTGTTTGACAAGTTCAGGCCCGTGATGACTAAATAGAATTCTGAGATTCTAAGTCCTGCTTCCTGGTCTATGAGTGAAGATAGTTCTCTAGCTGTGGAGATGTTGATTCTACCTCGTCTCACACACGACTGATTCAAACTGTGTGATTCCACTCTGACACAGTCAAAACTGCTCTACCCACTGAGCCTGCTTCTGATTGGTTAAAACGGTCCGATTCAAAGCTCTCATTGGGTAAAATGTTTACGACTCTCGCACACAGTGCTGAGTCACTAAGCTGTGTGGGGGTCTGGCTCGCTGTGTGTACTTTTATTGCTACTGTGTAATTTACTGACTCTCTACTGTTACAAAGACTACACAAGGCTAAATAGTCAACAAGCAGAGTTAAAACTAGTCCTAACGCGACATGTAGTGCGCCCAACACTGCCTCAGACGAAACCACGTCGACGCATTAGTTGGCTGCAACGGTATCCCCAGCATTGTGCGAGGAAAGCCAACCAGTCTACCCACAGGGAAAAACCAGAAGAAGACAACACAAGTTGTCAACAAACCGACCACAGCAAAGCACGCCAGACACACAGTTAAGTCTATAGTCGTGTGTGCACACAAAACTGAGAGCTGCAGGACCACAGTAGTCCACTTCTCATGAACAATAACCTCCAGTGCACAAGGATGAACTATTAGCTGCATAGACTATCAGCGATCGAATTATTCACAGTGACTATTTAACGTTTAAGGTAGATTAGCAGGGCCGGATCCAGGGGGGGGGGGGGGTTACCTGGGTTCCGGAACCCCCCCTCCAAAGTAAAAAAAAAAAAAAAAGAAAAAAAGCTTTTATTTAATGCAAAGAGTTTCAATTTTAAAATAAATGTTTTAAAAACATTGCAGTTTTTAGTCACTTTTGGTCCAAGGTACAAAGAGTTATTTATAGACAATTCAACGGAAATCCATTTCAAAGGGATCCGTTGAAACGTCCAAAGCGTTTTCCCGTTGAAACGACCAAGTAACCTAACCCCTAAGCCTAAATTAGTAAATGCAGCCATATTTTCCTGTTCTGGGCGCAAGCCTCTTCAGCACCTTCACCATGATACTGCCCTAATCCCCCAAAAACGACTTTTTAGAAATATTAATTAAGATGCTAAGTTGATAATAAGAACACAGCGTTCGTTGCCTGGTTTGGTGAAGTTAGCAAAATGGCAAATGCTTTGACAACTGATGTTATTGTTCCTCGTCAAGCATCCCGACAGACTCTCCGTGACAACCAACCTGCGGCCACTCCAGAAGAATATTTCAAGATTAGCATTGCCATTCCTTTCTTGGAACACCTGTCAACCGAATTGGACTCGAGGTTCAAAAATGCTGACCTAGCAGTTGATGGTCTCTGTCTGGTGCCAAGCACTTTAATAGACAACCAGGATGGTTTCATGCAGGTTCCACAAGGGGTGAAGACACTGGCAATGTTGTGGGAGTCTGGCCTACCAGACAACGCTAACCTTGATGCAGAATACCAACGGTGGGTTTGCAAATGCTGAAGTGCTGCTGAGAATGCGACAGCTATCATCCCATCCACGGCATCAGAAGCACTGAAACATTGTGACAGGGATTTTTATCCCAACCTGTTCATCATGCTAAAGTACCTTTGCACCCTGCCTGTCACTACTGCCGATTGTGAGCGTTCAAACAGTCAGTTGCGCAACCTGAAAAACTACCTGCGCTCCACAATGGGGCAACAGAGGCTCAATGGACTTGCTTTACTGAAAGTGCACAGGGATGTTGATATAGACTTCAAAGAGGCAGTGAACTGTTTTGCAGGAAGATACAATTCACAAATGGTACTAATGCCGAGGAACCTAGTGCAGCAAGACTGAAAATGAAAGCAGGGTGGTGATGTTCATAAACTACAAGGTAAAGTGTTACCGATCGACAAAAAGTAGTGAATAATAATAGTATACAAAACATCTCTGCTGATAAATAAATGTGTGTGTGTGTGTGTGTGGGTGTGTGTGTGTGTGTGTTGCTGTTTTTTTAAGGGAGGGGCAGAGGATTATTTTTGTACCCTAGAGTTTGTCAGTTCAATTGTTAAAAAAGCTCAAAGTCCCAGACCATCACAAATGGCTTTTTCAAGGTTCAGATTGCACCAGATTGCACCATTTTGCATCCTTGAAAAAAAAAATTTCCCGGGGGGGCATGCCCCCGGACCCCCCTAGAAGGCTCGGCGCTTCGCGCCTTCGCTGAATCTGTAACCCCCCCCTTCGACTTTTCCCAGGTCCGGCCCTGATTAGTACTTAGAAAATCTTGTATAGAGTAGAAGAAATAAATGTGTGATGTTTAACTGTTATCAAGTGGCTGGACTACTTATGATTCATAGCCGTGTGAAAGCTAGTGTGACAGTAATCTTTTACCATTTTTCTATCTATCTCTGTACCCCAGCCTTTACACAGACCGAGCTAAATAAATAAATTTATTATAGTAATCCACAGGGTGACTAACTAGCAGTTCCCATCGGATAAAGCGTGAGGTTTACATCATTCCATTGTGCAGAGCCCTAAAACCCATAAACCCACGTGACAATCATCATCATCACCATCATCATCATCATCTTCTTCTTCTTCTTCTTCTTCTTCATTATCATCATCATCATCATCATCATCATCATCATCATCATCATCATCATCATCATCATCATCATCATCATTATTATTATTATTGTTGTTATTATTATTATTATTATTATTATTATTATTATTATTATTATTATTATTATTTAAAAATAAGGATTTTTAATAGTGGTCGGGGTTGTCGCCTTTATGATTGAATGATGCATTTGAAGTGTGTTGCTTGAACAAATCTACGTAGTCAGTAAAAAATAGGAGAATATGGGATGGGAGCGTTTTTATAAACGTATACAAGTAGTGATAGAGACATTAAAATTGTGTTGTTTAGTCATATATCCTAATAATATCCTATCAGTCGTTTTAAAACAAAGATGGATTGGATATTGCGATTACCTTAAGTTTGTTTGCAAAGAGTGATTGAAACATGAAATTGTGCTGTTTGATCATAGGTCCATGGCCAATAAAACCGACAGGGGAGTTTTGCATGAGTGCCTTAATAATAATAAGTAGTGATCGAAACCTTTTAATTGTGTTGTTTGACTTTTTAATAAAAATAAACACGTTACCTTACAAGACGTAGATAGAGGAAGTTTAAAAGTTTGGGTTATGTTATCATAAAATGTAATGACTTTCTTTGATACTGTAATTAATGTCTCCTTATATAGCTTTAGCCTTATAAGGGCTGAAACACACGTCTCAACGATCAAGTGAGGATCGACAGTCTCTTCAACGAAGACACATGTCAGGCCGCTCAAATGCAGGCTATCGTTCTGTGCCGCCTTTGAGTTTGAATAAATCGTTCATCTAGGCTAGTTCCTTTGAATTCCGAGTGCTTTAGGGTTCTATCATCGAAACGTGTGCGGAAACCATAATAATAAATCTATTTTATTTAAAGTTACCCAGTTCGAAGGATTTGTTTTTTTTGTGTAAGCATTAACAAAACAGAGGACTTCAGAGTGCGTCTTTTTAACGGTGATCGGGACAAATTTATGGTACAAACGGGGCTTTTGATATGATCTATTTGAAACTGTCCGCGACAATAAGAAGGTCGGGGGAATCGTTGAACTGATACTATCACGCTTGTATCGACAAGCTTTGTGAACTGTAAGCTAAGACGCGGTCCCTGGTCCTCTGCCTAGGGCCAATGTCTTGCGTTTATTAAGGTGTTGCCCAAGCAGTCATGGACCGCGTTGTTTATTTCCTTTTAAGAGTGAGAAACAAAATACGAGTGTACATAATCCAACAGAATGCTAATGTGGACACAAACAAGACAACACAGTGCACATGTTGGAGATAAGGTCTTCGTCAGGCGGACAACACAATAAATAATAATAATAATAATAATAATAATAATAATAATAATAATAATACCGGATGCTAATACGCGCTTTACTTCGAATGATTTCAAACTCAAAGCGCGGCGACCTATACCAACATACACGCTCACGTGGAACAAATATATTACAGACACACAACAAGGACAACAGTATACAAGGCATACACGTGGTGTAAAGGCAGGGAGATCGCTATTAGGAAACTGAAAGTTAAATAGTTTTGTATTTTTTAAAGATTAGTTTGACTGCATCCAATATTATTTTGAAGGGAGGGAGGAAACCGGAGTGCCCGGAGAAAACCCTCGGTGACCTCAATAGTCTCGTACCTAAGTCACATACGTTCGCCCCTTGCGGGAATCGAACCCGCGACCTTCGGCATAGGAAACCGGCGACTTATCCACTGCGCCACGAGGCCACCCCACACTACACTATTTCTCAACAGAAATCCAACAAAGGATTTGCGTTTTTGGGGGGTTTACGTACTTACCTAATTGTTTCTCATTATTGAAAGTTTGAATTCTGACAGTACTCTGTTTTTACTCTGTTCTTTCCTTTTAAGCAACGATTCACATAATAATAATAATAATAATAATAATAATAACAACAACAACAACAACAATAATAATAATAATAATAATAATAATAATAATAATAATAATAATAATAATAATAATAATAATGATGATGATGCTGATGATGATGATGATGATGATGATGATGATGATGATGATGATGATGATGATGATGATGATGATGATGAAAATACAAAATGCTATCACGCGCTTTGCCTTCAATCGAATAGAAAGCGCGTCGATCTGAAGAGATCGCTTTTACAGAAGTCAGAATAGAAATAAGATTTTTGTTGTTGAAATTTTAGATTGACTGCATCCAATACCAATATTGGAGTGAGAGAGGAAACCGGAGTACCCGAAGAAAATAATAAGTACATGTATATGTCCTATCCTATCCTATTCCGTAACTCAAAGGTCGTTGGGGCACCACAGATGATCGTTTAACAAGCGTACTCCATCTTTCTCTGTCCTCAATAACCCTCATGGGCCCACAGAGCTGCATGCCAGACTCGATCAAACGCTTTCTTGAAGTCTACAAACACATGAAATAGATGTTGTTGGTGCTGTAGGTATTTCTCGCAGATTATTCTGAGATTAAAATTCTGTTCAGTGGTACTTCGCCCTGCCCTGAATCCTGATTGTTCTTCAGCTATGAGTTGTTCAGCTTGGGGTTTCAACATGTTGAGTATTATTTTCAGGAGGACCTTGCTCGGAGGGCTGATAAGGCTGATGGTGCGGTAATTTTCACACTCCTGAAGGTTACCCTTTTGGGAAGAGTGTTGACAAGCGACTGGGTTCGTGGTGTAGGCCACTCCCCACTCTGCCAGATCTTGTTACAGATAATGGTGAGGGCGTCAATCGCTTCTCCTCCTGCTTGAAGCAATTCCGCTGGTATGTATTCCACTCCCGCTGACTTTCCTTCTTCAGTGATTGCATCGCTGGCTCAGCTTCTTCTCGGAGAATTGGGAGGATTTCTTCCTCTTCTCTGTTCTGGGGACATGCTAGAACTGATGGTTCTCCGTTTGGTGTGTGGTTGTACATGTAAAGGTCAGAGCAGTACTCTGTCCATCTATCCAAGACTTCTTGTTCTGTAAGGCACCAGCCAGACTTGCCTTGGATCATGGAGACATTGGGCTGGTTAACACTTGTCAGCCGCTTCACAGTCTGGTAGGCCTTCTTGCTGTTGTTCTTGTTCAGACTGTTCTATATTTCCTGGCATTGCTCTTCTATCCAGTTCTCCTTTGCTGTGCGTATGCCTTTTCGGATGTCATTGTTAATATTTCGGTAGGCATCAGCTCTCAGTGAAGTGTTATTTTTCTTTTTCATCTCTCTTCGTTTATCACATAGGTCCAAAAGTTCAGGTGTGATCCACGGTTTCTTCTTTGGGCGGTGCTTGCCTAGGATCTCAGTGGCGGCATCTGTCACAGCTGAGTTGAAGGTGGTGATCCTGGTGTTGACATCTACTTTACCAGCTCTGATCCAAATTTCCCTCCAATTGTGGCTTGGAATATTTCTACCACCTCCACTAGGTCTTGCAGTTTGTCCAAGCCGAACTTCAGTCTGGTGCACTTTGTTGTGTTTACTCTCTTCAAATGGAGCCGGAAAGACATCATCACGAGATAGTGGTCACTTCCGATGTCTGCTGCTGGAAAAGTGCGTGTCCTGCCAATGTTGATGCTTGATCTGAAGCGTGTCTTGACCGTGATGTAGTCAATCTGGTTGTGATGCTCCTCGCTGGGACTATGCCATGTCCATTGTCTGGAATTTTTGTGGAGACCAAGCGTTCTTGTAGTCATTGCTTAAACTATCCGACGAATTTCACCTCAGTAATGTGGATTAGCAAACTCTTCTATGTTCATACTTCTATGTTCATACTTATATGTTCATACTTCTATGTTCATCCTTCTATGTTCATACTATCTAGAGTGATGTTTAAAAAACAAAAACCTCGGCCTCATTAATCACAGCAAATCACCCTTTGTCGCAAGTTAACAAATAATTGACGAGGTTCCATCGATGGGCTCCGTTCTGAAAACTCTGATTATCGAGCTGTGCACGAGGCTTAATCACAGCTAATTACACAGTGTAACAGTTCACAGACCGTTGGCGATGTGCAAATGAGATAGACTTTAATTATGAATGGGGCGAAGTGGAAATCGATCTCTTTAATTGTGCTCAGTGAACTGCTTTAACCTGCTATCGATTTCACGCTCAGGATGTGCATTGTTCGCAGCACGCACACCGAATGCCTTTGCCCTTCTATCTCTCTCATTACTGTGTAGTAGGCCTACTATTAGATAGCCAGGTAATAATGTACCTACGTACATCGCGTATTAAACAGATAAGCTGTAGATGTATCTGTATCGCTTATAATTGTCTTAGTCAAAGTGCCAGAGAAAGAAGGAACGGGAAAGTGCCTTTAAAACGCGCTTCTCTAAGGTTTGGTTACAGAGGTTACTCCTTCGGATGAGAGTATAAATCAAGGTATAGTCTTTACCCGCACGCATTCCTTCGCAGGAACTTCAGAGACTCTGACGCTCGTGTTATAGACAGATGAGTGCCATTTACATAAATAAGGTAACTCAAGGCAAAACGCCATCACTTAAGCAAGCAGCTCGAAATAAGCTTAAACCATAGAAA
>CM072512.1:131492542-131507542 GCA_036898135.1 Oncomelania hupensis
TTCTCCTTTTCCTATATCATGTTATTTTATTTTAAAAATTGACCTCTTTGTGAGGTTGTTGTGCAAGTTGAATGGCAATTTTGTTTCGTTTCGTGTTTTCAGACTCTTGTCTTGTGCACGACTGTCTACTACAACAAACCTTGATGATTGCCGTGTACCCCCGTTGGGGTGCCGGGGGTTTCAGTATAAATAGTATCCCCACTTTCTGGAAATTTAGTGCTTTAAATTCCCACTGTCGCTGTCTTTCTTATTTGCTCTTTCTCATTCCTGCTCTGTTCTATCAATCTGCTATACTATCTTCTTCTTCGCTAGACCAGTCCCCTACATTTTTTTAAAAAAAAAACTCTTCCGGGACAAGACTCCTTATTTGTGTATGAGATCTGTTGGATCAGCTTGGGAATATTGGACGCTTTCTGCCAGGTGGTCACTAGGGCTTCCTATGATGTTATTATTTAGCAATGTAGGCATTTTATATGTATGTGTTTTGTTAATAATTTATATTGATGTTTGTATTCTATTTTGTTTTTGTAAACGGGGGTTCGATAAATTAAAGTACAGCCTCAGCGTCCCCTGCGTGGGATGTCTTTATTGTAAAGTGACTGGCTGGTGGAGAGCTTTCAGTTTTATCACTAGGGTTGTTTCAGCAGATCTTTGATGCGGATCAGGGGTTGTCCGGTCCTGATTTGGCTCGGAAGAGTCCGCTGGACCTACAGCAATAATAATGTAATGTAATGTAATGTGATAACCGTGTCTCTTAATCTTACACCCAATTAAATTTCACAGTGGCAGTAATTTTTTCGCGCGTGCATGTGTTTTGTGTTTGTCTGTTTATAATATAATATGTCATAAATACATTACAGTAGACATTTATCAACCACTGAGCTACGGCCTTACCGTGGGCACTTGACTGAACAACGTTGAGACAAAGCTTCGATAGCAAAATACTTCCTTAATGTTTACATTATACAGTCTTACCAACTTTTCTCATTAGTACTTCTTTACGGTACTTCTTAACTGCAGTTCGACATAGAATGCAGAGCGAAGTTGATTTGCTGCATACCAGTGCTCTTAGCTAAAGGTAAAAAATTAGGACTGGCTGGTGTTAAACCTCCCATAATTACACCCCAAAACCTCTCTCACACACTCCACAACGTACACTCCACAACGTTGTTCTTATCTGTCACCTTAGGGTACGTTCATGCTAAACCCGGCAATTTGACGTCGGCTGCCGCCGGCCACTGGTTGGAATCTGTGGTTATGCCCTTTTCTTCTTTCCCACCATGAAAACCGGCGATGCACGTTCATGCTGCAGCCAGTTGCCGTCAGTCAGCAAAATGCTTTGTCGCATGTCACAAAAAAAACGGCTGGCTGGTCAAAGCGCCATCTTTGTATACAAAGTAAAGTGTGGCAGCAATTCGCCGGACAGCAACTTCGGGCTCTACCGTGAACACTGGTGACGGCAACTGGCTGACGGCAACTTGCCGGGCTTAGCATGAACGTAGCCTAATACAAGTTATGGTAGCAAAGCCACTTGACATTTCATTGTTTAAGACTTTATATTGTACACTTAATCATGCTAATGGAAAACAGTTGGTGTATGTAGGCGGTTTTCTAATGAAATCAGACTGAGTGTCTGTCAGACCCAGGTTGTTGCAGGGCCTCGTGGACGTTGAGAACAAGGTGATAGGCCCAAGCAGATTGATAGTACTTGATATACCTCAGCAATCTCCGATAATCGTGAGCAATAAAAGCGGATGGTGATTTTTGTTGAGAGCGGTTGACTTTAGTGTTTTGCAGGTGTACGGCACCTGTTGGGTTTTTTCTTCTTCTTTTAAGCGCGCTTGTGCCTTGGTACTAGAATAACGAGGACAAAAAATGTGTTGATACTTACAGGCTGGCATAAAAAGAAAATGACGGACAGCATGCACAATTGACTACATAGGTACAAATATATAGGTAAAAATATTTAGTAGCCATTGTATCAGACAATGGGTCCAGACAGGAAGTCCTCTCCAGGATCGTACAAACAACTGCGGCCCTGACAAGGTTGAAGCCCATTTGGAAAGACAAGACCATCAGTCTACATTCCAAGGTAAGGCTGCTGCGTTCCATTATCATCTCCATCTTCCTATTCGCTTGCGAAGCATGGACCCTCACAGCAGATCTACAATGAAGAATAAAAAGCATGGAGATGAAGTGCTACAGAAGACTTCTGGGCATTTCCTATACCTAGCACATCACCAACAACTAAGTCCGAAAGACCATTACAAAAGCCATTGGACAACACGATGACCTGCTCACAGTGGTGAAGAAACGCAAACTGCGATGGTATGGCCACGTCACCAGAGCATCAGGCCTTGCAGAGACCATCCTGCAAGGCACGGTGCAAGGAGGCAGAAGAAGAGGAAGACCGAAAAAGAGGTGAAAGGACAGCATTCGAGAATGGACTGGTTTGACACTGAACGAAGCCATGATGGTTGCTGAGGACAAAGAAAGATGGAGTGCGCTGTTTAAACAATCATATCGCCAAAGGTTAGCGTGGGCGTTACGCTTCAAGGTTCATTTCTTCGTTCATTCACTCTTTTAAACTATCTTCTGTGTGTGTGAGTGTTTGTGTATGTGTGTGCGTATGTGTGTATGTATTTGTTTCCGTTCGCCTATGTGTGAGTATGTGTGTGTGTGTGTGTGTGTGTGCGCGCGCGCAAGTGCGTGTTTATGCGTGTATGTGTGTTTGTGTGTCTGCCTTTGTGTGTGAGAACGCGCGCGTGTGTAAGGCAAACAAAAGCAAATACTGCGCATGAATGGATATAATGATTACGAGATATTTTTTCTCACGTGATCATGCACGGCCTAATTTAAAAAAAAAAAAAGAAAGGATGAAGCAATTATAGGTTTGTAAAGAGTGTATAATTATGCATTCCTATAAATAGCATACTAATAAACAAGTGTTGATATCACGCACGCAAGATAACTTATATACGTACATCAATGTGGAAACAAAACACCATCTGAATGAATGAACATTGAAGTTTAACGTCTACACCCTCCATTGGCGATATGGCAGACGGGGATAACCATCCCAGGAAAGAGGGACCTTAATCAACCATTGAACCATCAGAGCAATCATACTGCTAAGATATATAGTGAAAATGGTACCTTTTATACATGTATTACCCTGGAACCTGAGTCACTAGTGTGTCAGGCGAACATCATCTCCATCGAAAGGTACAACAGAACATCGTTAAACAAAGCAAGAAGAGTCAAGTCCATAGCTCTCTGAACACATATCAACGATAGATCATTGTAAAGCCTTTAAATGGAATGACCGAAGATGAACAGTGCCCTCGGCGCTGCGTAAGAGTGCTGAAGTGAAACAGAACGCTCATCTATGTAAGGACAACTTACACGCGTCAACAATTAAGAGATTGTTCGCCGTTGACGGTTCATAGGTGTAACTGAGGTCTTAATATAGCACCATTGAAAGGAATAATAGGAAGAGTGTGGAATGGTGATATCTCCAAACAATGGGTAGATCCCCCACGTGTTGTGATATATCCCTTTCCTTTCGATCAGGATTACTGCACAGACAGATCGAGAAAAGCAGGCGAAGATAATGCTGGCACTACTAAACCTCTGCCATCATATTTACTTACGATTTTTATTTTATTTTATCTCAGTTGCATGCAGACCTAAATCACCTATTTTATTTATTTATTTTTTAAAATATTGTTATTTTATGGTTCTCCGGTCTTTTCATTGGTTCTTTTAACATTTTCACTGTAATTATTAAAGAAACATTCTATATTACATTACATTACGTGATTATTGCTTTAGGTACATCTTTAAAAAAACAAACAAGCCTATCACTCTTAAATATTCAAACAAACTTTCACAGGCAACCTCTCTAAAAAATCTTCTTTAAATCTGATGTATTAAAAATATGTTCTCTTTCTTCAATCAAATCGCAGCACTCAGTTAAAAAATGTCGAACTGAAAATATCTGATCACAGCCATGACACCAAGGTGGTTCCTCCTTTCTGAGAAGAGAACCGCGGGTCACATAAGTGTGTCCAATGTGCCGTTGGGTCAACACAGTTTCGTCTTTCCGCGTGGGAGTGGAGTTTGGCAACGGATCAGAGAGGTCTGGCAAAATTTAAAAAAAAAGTTTGTTGTTATTTTCGCCGGACCTTCGTTATTGCCAGGTTTTTCGACAGTAAGGTCTAGTCAAGCTGTGAAGGTCAGAATAAGGAACAAACTGAAAAAAATGAGATGGGGTATCATGATCCAATGCTTTTTTTTGCTGCCTGATCTGCTACCGTGTTCCCTCGTATCCCCATGTGACCTGGTGCCCACAAAAATACAATCTTTTTCCCGTCAGACACGAGTTTAATGTGGAGGTCATGTATTTCTGCTAAGAACGGATGTGATAGTTTTCTCGTGACGATGGCCTGGAGTGCAGAAATGATTAACAAGTAAGATCTTTTTGACTGATAAACTTGCTTTAACGCCAGTAAAACTGCTTTCAGCTCCGCAGTGTATACAGAACAAAAGTCAGGTAATCGTGGTTGCTGGGGATGATCAAAGTCTCTTTCAGAGACCGAAGCAGCAGCGACAGAATTATCCTTCTTTGATCCATCCGTGAAACATTTTTCATAACCTGGGTACAAAGAACACTGTTCTAAATAAAGTTGTCTATAGACAGTTTCAGAGGTAGTCATTTTGAGGAAAGCGGACAACTGCCTGTTAATGTTTGGATTACTTAATGTATGAACATATTGAATCAAATGCAACTGTTTCAAATCAACTTATCAAACTTTCTATAACATTTCTGAACTTCAAATAATTTCAAAGGTCTTGTTGCTTAGGTTTTCTTGTACTTACTAATATACATTTTAGCCAGCAAAATCATATAGTTTACCTTTTTATAAACATGTTTAGGAAGCTTTTCTTGTAGAATAACAAACAATATATCGTTAACCGCAAACTTTAATTTAACCCCGTAATCAACCAACACCAACTGCTCAATAGTTTAATAGTTTTCAAAAAAATCGTTAACAATTGGACAATCAGTATTTACCTAAGAATTGGGAGGCGCAGTTGCTCAGTGGTGTAAATGACGGTTGACCAGTTGAAGCGTGGAATGTTGAGTGATAACATTGCAGACAGGAGTTCGAAGCTTGTTGACGGCCTGAAATGCCGAACAAATAACGTGACCCTGATGCCCATGCAAGCGCCCCCAACTCCTTCGGATGAGAGCATAAACCGAGATCTAATATGTGCACGCACGCATTTCATAGCACGGACTTTAGAAATCCTGACGCTCATGCCCTAGGCTGGTGAGTACCAGCAAGCACTAGATCTCTTCTCCGCCAGCCCTGGTCGCCCAGGATTGTGCTCAGTTGTCTGAGGCGTCTGGCGATGCGCCTAATGCAGCATGTTGGCGCCTCGGGTGGCTTCAGATTCTGTATCGGCCATCGCCTTGAGCTGGAAAAGCGCTATCTAAGAACGAGAAAATAATATTAAAAAATAATGTTAATAAATTAGTTTTGCTGTCCATGGATTCAAGTAGCTGTCTCTGTGAAATCGTGCCACTGGGAGTATAATAAAGTGTGTGTGTGTGTGTGGGGAAGGGGGTGTGTGGTGGGGGGAGGGGGTGTGTGCGCGCGCGCGCGTGTGTGTGTGTGTGTATATATGCAGGCTTGTGTGTGTTTGCGTGCGTGAGTGGGTATGTTCATAGTATGAATAGAAATATGCAAGACGTTTTGCATTTTTACTAATGAAAAAATATTTCATCTCTGCATTAATAATAATAATAATAATAATAATAATAATAATAATAATAATATTATTATTATTATTATTATTTATTATTATTATTATTATTATTATTATTATTATTATTATTATTATTATTATTATTATTATTATTATTATTATTAATAATAATAATAATAATAATAATAATAATAATAATAATATTATTATTATTATTATTATTAGTAGTAGTAGTAGTAGTAGTAGTAGTAGTAGTAGTATTTTGGGCATGGGTAAGATTATTATAATTATTATCATTATTATTAATAGTAGTAGTATTAGAAGTAATATTTTGGGCATGGGTAAGATAAGCTATCTCTAGGTAGTAAAAGGCATAGAGGCACACTCTTATCCCTAATAAGATCACGTTTGTTCAGTGTCTTAAGTGCCAGTATATTTTTAGTTTATAGTTTGAGCCACAGTCTAGGCCTTCCTTATAAAATATACCTAAATGAAAAGGCGACAGTTTAAAGAGCCAGGTTATCAGGGATGTCTGTGTATGTGTTTTGTGACAATGAGTTTACTTGGAAAATTGCTGTTGTTTTCAATACTCCTCGTGGAGGTGCCGGGGGTTTCTGTATAAATAGTATCCCCACTTTCTGAAAATGTAGTGATTTAAATTCCCACTGTCACTGCCTTTCTCCTTTGTTCTTTCTCATTCATACTATGTTCTATCAATCTACTATACTATCTTCTTCGCTAGATCAGTCACCTACCTTTTTTCTTGAAAACTCTTCAAAAACTCCTCGTTTGTGTATGGGGTCTATTGGGTCAGCTTGGGAATATTGGACGCTTTCTGCCAAATGGTCACTTTCTATGATATTATTATTATTTAGCAATGTAGGTATTTTATCTGTATGGGTTTTGTTGATATTTTACAATGATGTTTATATTCTATTTTGTTTCTGTAAACGGGAGTTCGATAAATTAGAGAATAGCCTCAGCGTCCCCTGAGTGGGATGCCTTTATTGTAAAGTGACCGGCTTGTGGAGTGCCTCCCACTAAGGTTGTTTCAGCAGATCTTTTATACTGATCAGGGTGAGTCCTCGTTCAACTAAGTTGTGGTCCTGATTTTGTGGTCCTGCTTCGGCTCTTTGCAGTCGGCTGGACCCTATGAACTAACTACCTATTGTTGTCACTTTAAAAGATTATAAGGAGTAATCGTTGCTCTAACCGACCGCTAGAAACTTCCAATGTTAGGCCTCTGTTCCTTTGTTTTGTGAACGAACACCTATGCGTCTATACACCCTTTGGCTGCGGTACTATTTTTAGAATCAACCTTGATGCCTTTAATAGGCACATAAACAAATGAAGATGGTGGTGGTTTCCTAGAAGATTGGATTCTAAATCTATTACGTCCAATGCGGAAGTCTTCTCGAAAGTAAATACGAAGACATAAATTAGAGAAATTTTGTAATAGGTGATAGGTTTAAACTATGAGGTTATTATTTGACTTAATCTGTTTTTTCGTGTAGGACTACACTCACTGTGAATTTGAAAAGGATCTTTGACGCTGACATGTGCGATCTCGGGGTTCTTTAAGAAGGTTGAGAATAAAGTCATAAATCAAGGCAGACTGAAAGATTCTTTATGCAAGCTTTTTGCTAAAAGCGTCGCCACGAGTTACAAGCGAACCGAACTAATACATAATATTTGGGAGATTTGTTGCAGTGCTTTAGAATGTAACATTGTTAAAAAAATGTAATTCATATATTTATTTGAGTGGGTTTAACATTCTAAGTTGCATTTTTACAGTCAAAAAATATAAAAAGATGTTAGTTTCAAAATTTTTGTCGTTAACATACAATGCCGTTTGTTTTTTTTAAGCAACTCTATTTGCACTTTTATTTATTTAATTTTAATTTTGGATAATATTTGTCAGCTAGTCGGGCGAAATTCGGCAGCGGAGCGGCCCCAGGACGAGGGGGCAATCTATTGAGGCTGAGGTATGCTGGATATGAGGAGAGAGAGAGAGAGTGAGAGAGAGAGAGAGAGAGGGGGGGGGGGGGAGAGGGAGAGAGAGAAAGCGCGCGCGAGAGAGATCTATATATTTGTAAGACTGATGTTAAAGACCCACTGAATCAAGGATGTGGGTTTTCCTTTGACAATGAGTTTACTTGGGAAATTGGAGTTTTGTCACATTGAAAGGTGATATAATGGGTAAACGTCTGTTCAAACCTACCGCTAAGCCTTGACTTGTAGGCGAGACGTCTTTGTTGTGTACACAACACACTGTGCCTACTATGTACACTAGCGATGCAGTTCTATTTTTAGAATGAACTTTGAATCTATAAACAAGCACGTCAACAAATGAATGTATGGATTTTCATCTAAACCGTACTTCTGGAAGAGGTCCTATATATTGGTTTAATCTTATTTTTATTCTGGTGGGGCGACACTCACTGTGAATTTGAAAAGGATCCGTGGAGCTGAAATGTGTAATAAAAGGGTCATTTAAGTTAGATGTCTTGAGGTGGAATGAAACAATAGCCCATGAAGCGTTTGCAGGGTAGTAACGCAATTGCTAAACGTTTATTTCAAACACTTCAGTTTCAAACACCAGAAGCAATCTGTTGTGTATCTCAGTAACTGTAGAGCAGGAAATAATGGAAATGAGTTTTGTTGGACAACAAACGCCTTCAGTTTTGATTTGTTTTCTAATTTTGTAACAAGGGTTGCCCGCTGTAACGTGTGACTCTTTCTATTTATCTAATCCTTCCTCAGCCTTGTCGGGACTGTTGGTGTGACATGAGGGATGTTGTCACGGAGAGTTTTTCCCACCCTTTTAGTCTGTCGGTTGCTGTTGTCGGGAGGGAGAGGTGACACAGTCTAACACAATCCACGTTTTGACATCACCTATCCAGTTGTTTTGTTGTTGTTGTTGTTGTTGTTGTTGTTGTTGTTGTTGCAAGGTTGTCGTGCTTCTTGAGGTGACCAATAAAATGGAGGTTCTAGGATTTTAAGATTAAACTTCTAGGCTACTATTATGTTAGATTTGCTAGTTTCATTAACGTTACGATAGTGTTTAGTTTTAAAGGGACGCGGTTTGACCACTCTCGTCTCCCTCGGCAAATCCGTTTAACAGTCACAGTGAGTGTTGCACGACTAAAAACAAATAGCTTGCAACAAAAAATAACTCTTTCGGAAGTATAGTTAATTTTAAAATCAATAAATGCCGTAGTTTTTATTTTATCTGTGTGTGCTTATATATATCTACCGCTAGCAGCCTTTCAAGCGTAAAAAATATCATCTAGTAGTGTACCGTTAAACAGGGGCAATCACTCCCTGTCAGAACAGAAATGGAAAATTTAAACGTTAGCGGTTGGTTGGAACAACGAAAGCCCACGCCATCCTTGTTTTATGTGATAACAAGGCCAATGTTAGGATAAACTCATTTTGGCAACAAGTAAACAGAGCCTTGGAGTTGGGTCACTGTGTGTTTATAAGCAAGTTCACAATAATTTATTTGCTTTTCTTCTGTTCTGAGTGTGTATACTGCGCTTACACTGCAATCTATTGTGGTGAGTTTACTGTCGCATATTTAATAATTTTATATTGATAAGATCCTGATCGGCCAGCGCCTTGGGAAGGTAGTGAGCAGGGAAACATGCGCTTTATAAGAACTATAACTATAATGTAATGTAAATATTCTACCACCACATTCTTGTAGTGGGTTGGGGACACACCGGCAATGTTTCATGTTAAGCAAAGTCGGGACGGGTTAGTACTTGAATGGGTGATCATACGGATACATGAAAGGCAACCACACCAAAAAAAAAATAAAAAAAAGAAGAATGAAACAAGCGCACGACATGCCTCAGTCCACCAAGCTGTGAATGGGAACCTGGATCTTTTTAGAACAGGGAAAGGTAAAGCAGCGAGGGAGAGGAGATAGGTACCGCCCTCATTAAGCTGGCCTAGAGAAAAGGGAGATCCCAATGCCTCTCTCCCCGTTACGGGAACACCTTTACCTGTTACCTTTTACTTTAGCGATAAATCCACGGCTGGAAAGTTTCGCTTAAAGGAAGCAAGTTTGATTTCGGGCGGCATAAGTGAGGTCCTGTTTCCGGCCAGCGCCTTAAGCAGCCCTTTGACCTGGTAAAGCGCGCTATGTGAGAACAATTCATATGTGGCCTAAGCGGGGGTATCGGCCTAGAGTGTCAAGGGCAAAAGTCAGCCCATAGGGAAGGAACAGCGGGTTTTGGCATTTACCGTTGTAAAGGGCGGCGGGCATGGAGCGCATGGCGGGCTGGCCAGTTGATTTCAGTCTTTTATTCTGTAGAAAATCAATCAATGATTGCGGCATTAACGCTTTCTCCCCAGCTCAGTGCAAGATTCGACCCGAGTGCAGAGTCCCCAACTACCATTTCCTTTCAAGTTTACAACGGCTGTTTGAGTGGGGTATCAACGTTGAGCTAAAGAGAGGGTACCGGCCATTTTAAACTGATAGTTTCCAAATATTTCGCCGCTCAGCGCCTCATTGACAGAGATCTTATTATTACCAGCAAGAAAATTGCATTAACAATAACAAAAGTGGTTCTTTAGGTAGAATTCTCGCTAGTGCAAATGACCTGGGTTCAATTCTTGGCGGTGGTGAAGGATTTTTTTTCATAAGAGTCGATCTTCTGTGAGACTCTTTGTTCGGCACTTTACGTCCCATCCCTGTCGTCTCCTGGGTACGTTGAAGGACCAGGTCACTCTGTGAAAAGGACAAGGCTCAGGCTCGAGGAAGAGACGAGAATGAGAAAGATGGAAAGAAGGACTAAGAAGAGAATGAAAAACACTACTGATTCTTAGTTGATTACATGATACATGCTATGTGTGTTTTAAGATCTAGTCCGTCCGCAAACGCATTTCCCTATTTGATAAGAAATTCGAAATTTGTATACAGAGTAAATTCAATGTGCGTTGCTTCATTTGAGTTTTGCCATCGTGCCTCTAATATTGTGATTTCTTCCTGAACAATGTTAATATTTTATTCGTGAAATTCTTCACCTCACTCCCACCCTCACCCACGTCCTCACCTCCGTTACATCATCTGTGCATGGCTGTGTAGTTCTATACCACACTATCTTAAAATATCGTATAAAGTGTAAAAGGATAACAGTTGGTGTTTAAATGTCACGCGATAGACCCCAACCTTTAATAAGGTTTAGGACAGAGCAACTGTAGTGGAAAGATGATTTTCTGCAGCAGCACATACAGAGGCTTGACACCACCTCCAGAGTCTTTGCAACGGTAATAAGTGCAGAGAAGACGAAAATGATAACCAACAACGGCAATGGCATCAACACGGACATCGAAGTCCAAGGTCAATCACTCAACACGGTGCACAGCTTCAAATATTTAGGAGCCATTGTATCAGACAATGGGTCCCGAAAGGGAGTCCTCTCAAGGATACACAAACATCTGCTGCTCCGACAAGTTTGAAGCCCATTTTGGAAAGATAGGTCCACCAGTCTACCAACCAAGGTAAGGTTGCTGCGCTCCATTGTCATCTCCATCTTTCTATGGTATGGCCACAACACCAGAGCATCAGGCCTTGCAAAGACCATCCTGCAAGACATAATGCAAGGAGGCCGAAGAAGAGCGAGACCGAAAAAGAGGTGGGAGGGCAACATTCGAGAATGGACTGCCTTGACTGAGCGAAGCCATGAGAGTTGCTGAGGACAGAGAAAGTTGGAGCACGTTGGTTACACGATAATCTATCGTGCCCTAATGACTTTCGAGGTACGGGATAGTATAGGATAGGATTGGATAGGATACATACAGGTGTTTTTTTTTGTTCCACGCCAGGCAAAACATAGGTGAGTGAACAAAAGACAACATGTCTGTAAATTGCACGCACTCTTTTGCACACTAATGCAGTTTTGTTTTGTATTTAGTCACAAAGCCCTACTCATGTGGGTTTATTGATATGAGAGAGAGAGAGAGAGAGAGAGAGAGAGAGAGAGAGAGAGAGAGAGAGAGAGAGAGAGAGAGAGAGAGAGAGAGAGAGAGTTGCCCCAAAAACGAGCTAAATGCTTAGTACAGCACCAAGATCACTCATTTCAGCTTCATAGAACCTTTTCAAATTCACAGTTGCCCCACCCAAAAAATAAGACTAAGCCCAAAATATCATATTTTAAAAGACAAAAATACAGTTTGACCGGAATCAATTTAAATTCAACTGTTTATGTGCCTTTTTATGAGAGAGGAGATGGCCTCGTTTTGTCTCAGCTTCGCTGTTTGGGAATCACCCTCAAAAAGATGCACTGAGAAAAGGGGTGATGGGAATGGAGGTGTGGTGAAATCCATTTACCTTAAAAGTGTGGAGTATGTCAAGACAGAGCATGCAAGACAACGATTTGACAAACACATTGTCTTGAAGAATTCGGACTTCATGGTCTTTCGCCTTGAGCATAAGCATGTGGATACGGGCGGTATAGAAGTTCTCTTAGTGTCTTCTATGTGAGGCGAAATAGAGTATTGGAGTGCTCATTTAATTTAATACTATTCATTGTGGAGTGGTACATTCATAGACTCTACTTAACTACAGAGTGCCTAGTTCTCGCAAGAATACAGATTCTATGTCCCTGATCAAGCGATCGTAACTTAAGTTTTTAAATGAACATTGAAGTTTAACGTCTACACCACCGTTGGCGATATGGCAGACTGGGATAACCATTTCAGGGAAGAGGAATAGGGACCTAAATCAACACTGAATACCACGGGGTTCGAATCCGGGTTGTCTGTTTGCCAGGCCAACGGCAGTGGGCAACAAGCGAGAAGAGCTTCAATATCTTCTTAAAAACATAACGGAGGGAAACATTGTCTTAAATCATGAGTACTGATAGGAATGTTAAAGAATTACCCAAATCAATTTGTTTATCTTGTTGGTAGATCTCCACGTGAAACCGACAGCTACTTGGCGTACCTATAGTTAGTTACCTGCATGACATGTGTGTATATAATGTACATGTTGAAAGTCGTAACCAGGTATACGTACATACGAAAGTCCAACCTGCTCTGGTAAGACCGGGTCTTTGAATGCTGAGCCGCTATAGAAAACACGGATAAAGCAGGCATTGTTTGAACTTTGAGCCAGACAAAAGCTGGATAAATAGCCAGCGCCTGTTTGTAACAAGGCAATTGTCCACCCCCTCCCCTCCCACCCTTTTCCCTCCTAAGTGACTAAATAATTTTTCGCAGAAGTGCGTGGGGGAAAATAAAGGATTTCGTCCACCCATTAATAATAATAATAATAATAATAATAATAATAATAATAATAATAATAATAATAATAATAATAATAATAATAATAATACAGGATACAGGATACTACCACGCGCTTTTTCTTCAATCGAACTCAAAACGCGGTGATCTGAAGAAATCGCTATCACAGAAGTCGGAATATAAATCAGTTTTAGTTTTGATTTTTTTTAGATTTACTGCATCCAATACCATAATTGATGGGTGGGAAGAAACCGGAGTACCCGGTGAAAACCCTCGGTTACCCATTTACTCCGTCCTCACTCTCCACACAAAACAAGAACTATTGTTAGTTTGGTGGACTTTCACAAATATCATCCACCTACTCTCTGTCTGTCTCCTTGTCTCTGTCTCTCTCTCTCTGTCTCTCTCTCTCTCTCTCTCTCTCTCTCTCTCTCTCTCTCTCTCTCTCTCTCTCTCTCTCTCTCTCTCCTATCCGCCCCAAACAAGTAAACAACTTTTTTTTCTTAAATTTTGTCTTTCTTTTCAGTTTCATTTTTTTCTTTGTTTGTGGCATTAATTTGTATTTTGTTCGATTTGTAGAAATGAATTATTTTGTTTTTGTAGCGAGAGCTTAGGAATTAACTCAGTCATAAACCCCTAAAGCACCGTGTTTTGATGTAGACGTCTTACGTTTTGTATAAGAGTTAAGGTATTAAGACTATAAAGAGAATCACGCAATACAATCGATCAGGGCCTGTGTCTATAGGGAGGTTTGCCTTTTGGATTACTGATTAATCCCTAAGTTGTATTGTAATTGGGCGTTCATATTTGAGATTCTATACTGCGTTATGATAGTAATTTTCGCACTCCTGAAAGTTAACCTTTTGTGGGGAAGGGTGATGACAAGCGACTGGGTCCATGGTGTAGGCCACTCCCCACTCTGTCAGTTCTTCTTACAGATAATGTTGAGGGCGTCATTTATCGCTTCTCCTCCTTCTTGTGTCGGATGTGCAGTGGTTGGAGCACTCGCTACTGTGTCGAAAGTGAAGCACCGTCCGGTGCGGTTAGCACTTGGATGGGTGACCGCTAAGGTATGAAGCGACAAACAACAACGCCCCCAGTTGACTCAACTGTGATTGAGTACCTACTCTCTTGAGGGTGGGGAAGGTAAAGCAGCGAGGGAGAGAGTTGGGCATCACCCTCATTACGCTGGCCCAAGATAAGTGTGATCTCCAACATCACGCTCCCCTACGGCCACAAGGCTATGGGACTACCTTTACCTTTACCTTTTTACCTCCTTCTTGTAGCAATTCTGCGGGTGTGTTGTCCACTCCCGCTGGCTTCCCCTTCCTCAGCGATTGCACTGCTGCCTCAACTTCTTCTCTGAGAATTGGGAGGATTTCTTCTTCTTCTCTGTTCTGGGGACATGCTAGAACTGATAGGTCTCCGATTGGTGTGTGGTTGTAAAGGTCAGAGCAGTACTCTGTCCATATATCCAAGACTTCTTGTTTTTCTGTAAGACATATGCCAGACTTGCTTTGAATCGTGGAGACTTTGAGCTGTTTAACACTTGTCAGCCGCTTCATAGTCTGGTAGGCCTTCTTGCTGTTGTTCTTGTTCAGACTGTTCTCTATTTCCTGGCATTGATCTTCTATCCAGTTATCTATTTCCATGGTTATTTCTGTGCGTAGCGGGTGGGATTAGTCTAGATAGGTCCGGATTAGAATTTGGTATTCAGAGTTGCTGGACCTATTTTTTCTTGTTCAGGGCTGCGCTTCGCTGCGGCTGCCGTGCATGCTTTCGCTGAGAAAGCGACCCGAAATTCATCTCGCATGGTTGACTTTTATTGGGAATCACTATATATATATAGTATCCAAAATCCCGAAAATCAAAAGGCCCGTGTGAACGATTGCTTGAAGTCATAGAAAAATGCTTCCATATGTCAGTCTACAAACTTGCAGTAAGTTCTTGCCAATGGGCGGTTTTGAGTTA
>CM072512.1:131512542-131552542 GCA_036898135.1 Oncomelania hupensis
ACTCCTTTAAATTCTTCCACACTCTCCAATACAAGGCTCGCGATCCTGGTGAACATCTAACAGAACCGTACAACGAAATAGAGAACTACTTCCTGTGAGCGCGTTTTCATTTTGGGTTTGGAATGAACTGTGAAATGCTCTCCTTATGGACTACGGTTTCTTAGTATTCAGGGGCTTGATGCCGTATAGCCTAGCTAAGACTAGACCAGATCTTCTCCCTCTCGCAACGCTTCCACCCTCCGCCCCTTCTCATCACCAAACCACCCCCTCCTACCCCGACCTTCCACCCCTGTTCGATATTAGGCACATTTACCAACATTTGAATATTGCGGAAATCACGCGGAATTCAATCCCATTGAACCCATGGCCTAACAAACAAAAACGGACTTTTTCTCCTTAAGGTTGCACACTGGCTTTCTGCCGCCTTAACAATAGGACCGTTGTAACAGGACCTTCGGGGTTTTGTGTGAAAGCACAATAAAGCCCAATAACCACGCATGACCGGAGAAAATAAAGGACGGCAGAAACACGCACGCACACACACATATACCCACACGCCTGCGCTATCTGTGTACCCAAACAAAATGATAGACTGGAAATCTGACCTCACCATGGAACTGTATTCCTCAATAGTTAAAAATACCGCCAGTAAAATTAAATGTTTCTTAAGATATCGCGTATAATCATCAGCCTGGTAACGCAACTAACTAAAAGCATGCATCGCGATAACAATAACAGTGCCATTACAGCATAACCGGGTAGTAAATAACACCCAAACATGCCAGCCTTGCATGCAGGTAGGCTATAGTTAAGAACACGTTCAGACATGCAAACAATTATGTTATGTATAAACGTATACTACTAGCAGCTATTGTTAAATCTATATTTGCGCATAAACGCAATCTATGAGCTACGGCAATTGTATATAATAAGATCCTACGGAAAGCTATGATAGCTCTATATAAGAACATACGTATGTAATACAATAAGCCATGGTAAGTCTTTATGATGTGAACATATCTTGTTCTATAACCTATATAATAAGTCCACATAAGAGCGTATGTTTACAATGCTAATAAGTCATTATGACATGAAAATATCATTCACAAGAATTTATCGTAAGACTAGAAGGAGCAAACGACTTCCTGCCACAAGGAAATGGAAAGAAATCACTGTAATATAAGAATAGACAAACAAAGCTGAGTCATTAATTTTGGCCTTAAGACATGTTTGGCATTGACTCGATCACCTGAAGCTTTAGATACGAATGATTGAACGGAGTTTTGGTGTGGTTCAGATGCTTCTGGCTTCTACAACGACGTGATGGTGCGTTAAACTTTGCTGACTGTGTTGTATGAATGCTATTTCAATGATTGTTGTACAGTGCGAAATGCTTTTCCTTGCTGTCTGTTGGGACAACAAAGATTCTGATTCTGATTCAGATTCTAATTATTTTCATTTCATTTTATTTATTTAATTTAAGGTATGTACTCATAGTGATTTTAGACCAACAACAACAACATAAAAAAATAATTAGTTAATTAACAAGATTTAACATTAACATTGTAACAATTTCACCAGCTTAAACTCCTACTTATTCTTGACATCAAACATTTTCTTTCTTACTTGTAAATGTACTTTCAATTATATGTCAAGCCAGCAGAATGGCAAACTCGAAAATTCTAATTCTAATTCAGATTCTAAAAGGTTGACAGTCGTCGTCAAAACTTTAATGTCATACGAATAAGTAAAAGAGAAGAGCTTTTGGCTGAAATGAGCGGGTTCTTTAACGTGCGGTGAAGGTGATACAAGGGGGCAAAGGGTGGAAGAGGAGGGGAAATAGAGAGGGATGGAGGGTGAGGAGGTGAGAGAGAGTGAGTGAGAGAGACTTTGAAACATTTTTGTAACTTTTTATTAGGGATTAAGATTTTAGATTAATTAAATTTCCAATCTGTCCCTGAGAGAGAGAGAGAGAGAGAGAGAGAGAGAGAGAGAGAGAGAGAGAGAGAGAGAGAGAGAGAGAGAGAGAGAGAGAGAGAGAGAGAGAGATGGAACACTGTATAACAGGTAATTTCGACAACAAAAATCAACTCCATTTGGAAAAAAAATCTTCGTCATCTCCCATCGTAGTTTGGATAGTCTTGTTATACATGTATTATGCACACAAAACAAGTCTGTTTACGGTAACATAGAAAATAAAATAGGGTCGGTAGGTAGGCTTCTTAAAAAAAATTAAACCTTTTCCACCTTGGGTGCAATTTATTTTGACTTAAAAAAAAAATTTCCCAAATGAACCCCACAAAAGTTTAGGGTTGCGCCCAATAATTAGGGTCTGTCGGGATACCGTAAACAGACTTTTTTTTTGGGTGGGGGTGTTGGAGGGGGGGGGGGGGAGTTTACATGCATAGTGGCAATGAGGTCGGGAGCGGTCGGTTAATACCCCATAACCAAACGATTTCCGTCAGCAAACAGCTTGCTTTCCGGTTCCGCCGATCCCCTACACCTGTTCTCTGGCCTTTGTTTTACACCTAGTTTAACGCAAATGACGATGTCCTTGGTAACCTGTAACACTAGGTAAGGCTGCCTCACCTATAAAGGTATCTGGTGGAAGTAGGGGAATGCCAAGGGGCCGGGTAGCTCAGTTGGTAGAGCAGTGATGGAGATCACGTACAATCGTACGTGTTTCACGTACTGAGTTGGGAAATCACGTAACGAAAATGTAATGAAAGGGTATAAACACGCACAAAGTCAGTGCCAAAGGGGTATGAAAACGTAAAGCTAAGTTGCTGGGAGGTATCATCAGGTACAACTATTTCGGTCGTGCGTACAGCTTTCGCTCGATTTGGATCGTGTGCCTGTGCATCCTGCGCGACCGCCTACCACCCTCTCTCCCCCTCCTATTCATTCTGTCGCTTCCGAGAAACAGCCAATCATATGCACGATAATATTCACTATTTTTTCTCGACGCTTTTGATTGGCTATATAAGACTGACAACAACCCAACATTAAACATGGCCGACAAGCAGCGATCTGAGGGGAAGCCGAAGAAAAGGAAAAATAAAGCAGACAAAACAAATTGCTCCAAAAAATTCAAACAAGATGAAGGAAAATAAAAACAATCTTTTTTGTCAGCCTTTGGCTTTGAGTGCTTGATAAGAGAAGAAAAAGGTGAGCCGCAACCGGGCCCGGCTGAAGAAACTGATGAAAAGACTTTCCACGCAAAGTGTTTATTACGTATGTTGGTGTACCCCCTAAAAAACTGAAAGAGGGTATAAAAACCCCCTTATGTTTGCAATGAGGGTATGAAAACCCCCACATGTTTTGGTTGAGGGTATAAATACCCCTAGCTTAAAAACTTTCTCCATCACTGTAGAGCGTCTTACTAGTAACCGAAAGGTACCTGGTTCGAATCCAGGATTGGCCAACGTGTGACCATATTATTTTCCCCTTACCATCAACTGGTTCGCTGGTGTCAGAATAATGTGACGAGTAGTCGCGTATACGCTTCGGTGTCGTGTGACTATAATCTACAGTTACACATTTTAGGGGAATGCCTATTGAAACAAGCACTTGCATGTGTGCTGCTGCTGCCGATGATGATGATGATGATGATAATGATGATTGTTACACTCCGTTTGATGGTGGTGTTTTCAAGTCACTGAGTCTTCGTATGAAATTTTCCACTTTTATTCAGCACACATCAACATCTACATACAATTCTCAACTCAACTCGACTCAACTCACTATCAACCACAACAACACACAGGGCATCCATTTTATAGATTTTTCTCTCGATCGAGACTACGTCAGAATGTTCCCGATAACGCTTTACCACCAATCAAAATAAAGTTCGTCATCACTGACTTACGTCATACATCTTTCTAAACATTCCAGGAACGTTCTCAAACTTCGACATTTATCAGGAAGTTTCTATCGACAGTAAACACGCGAATCTAGAGAATTATCTAATAATATCGATTAACAAAAATTACCAACGTTATACAAAGCTTCTTCTAACAACAACGCAAACTCAAATCAAAGGTAAATACACTCTATTATTGAATACTTTGCAAAACGAAACGATTAGATCTATCGTGCGCGTTTCAGACATACTATCCTTCGCGTTTCAACGTAACATAACCCCCCACTCAAGAAGAAATTTACCCAATTTCTTTCAACAACGTTGGAACGTAATGCTCAAACAAAGTTTTAATTCTGGACTTTCTGAATACTGTCATTGTGCTCAGTTCATTCACACAGAGTCAATGTTCTTCCGTCCGCAAGTCTATCTGGATATTTTCAATGTTCTTACTTTATCTACATAGAGTCAATGTTTTTTCATATGTAAGGAAACGACACCCTCATCCGTTACTGTCGTCATCGGCCCAGGGTCAAAGACAATGATCTTGTGAGCTTCCCTGGAATCGGTGCATCCTCCGTTGTCTCCTTCTTCCATCGAACGTCCGATGAAGTCGACGTTGTCGGTTTCCAGAATACACTTACTGGGTCTCACGGTCAGGTTAGCTTCTGTCAGACGGTGAAACAGCTCCTTCAAGGTCTGCAGATGCTCTTCCCAGGTGTGGGTGTGGACTAGCAGGTCGTCCCAGTAACACATGATGTTGTCCATTCCTTTGAGCATCTTCCTCATTCCTCTCTTCAGGGTAGCTCCGCTGTTGACCATGCCAAAGGGCATCCTTAGGCACTCGTACGTCCCATCAGGAGTTATAAAAGCAGTCTTTGGTATGTCCTGTTGACGCACGGGGACTTGCCAATAACCCTTGCTGAGGTCAATCTTCGAGAATATTTTACTCCCCGATAGTTGGCGGAAGAGGTCTGTTGCAGTAGGCATCGGCTCGGGGTCGAAGACGGTGATCTTATTAACCTTCCTGTAGTCGATGCATACTCTGTTGCTCCCGTCCTTCTTCTTCACGACCACGACAGGGGACGCGTAGGGGGAACTGGACTCCCTGATGATGCCCATCTTCAGCATCTCATCGATGTCTTCCTTCAAGGATTCACGGGCCTTGAAAGGGATCGGGAAGGGTTTTGATCGAACGGGAATATTTGAAGTGAGGTGGACTTCATGTTCGACCAAAGTCGTAGAGCCTGGGACATCGCTGAAGCTATGGGGAAACTCACCCATAAGGTCCTTGAGCTCCATCTTTTGACCTTCCGTCAAGCGTGGTCCTAGCTTAACATCATTGATGCCTTCTTTGCTATGGAAGTCTCCCAGTTCCAACAGTTCCTCGCTGTCAAAGCTGTCGTCGATCACAGCTGCTGTGGCTGCGTGCACAGACTCTGGTGGCCTTTCCACGTACAGTTTAAGGAGGTTGGCGTGGTATATCTTGGAATGCTGGCCGACCTTCACCTTATAGTCGTTGATCCCCACCACGGTCTCCACTTCGTACGGGCCTTTCCACTGCATCAGCAACTTATTATGATCGGTAGGTAGCAGCACCAGCACTTTGTTGCCAGGTTTGAACTTCCTGTTCACAGCCCTACGATCGTAGTAGTGCTTTCCACAGTCTTGGGACTTTTGCAGGTTTTCTCTGGCTATCTCGAGAGTCTGCTCCAGCTTCTCCCGTAGCTCAAACACGTACTGGTAACTGTTCTTCACCTCTGGGGTCTCTACTTCTTTCGTCCACAGTTCTTTCAGGATGTGCATCGGCCCTCTGATGGTTCTTCCGTACAGCAGCTCGAACGGAGAAAAGCCGGTGGACTCCTGCGGCACTTCTCTATAGGCGAACAGTAAGGCGTTGATGTAGCGATGCCATTGTCTGGGCTGCTCGCTGCACAGTTTCTTCAGGGTGGACTTCAGCGTAGCATTGAACTTTTCGACAAGCCCGTTACACATTGGATGGTAGGGTGTCGTAGTTAAATGCCGGATGCTCAGCAGTCTGTTGACCTCCTTCATGCAATCAGAGACGAACTGCGTCCCGAGGTCTGTCAGAATTTCTTCATGCACTCCAAGTCTACTGAACATGTCCACCAGTGCCTCTGCTACAGTTTCAGTGTCAATCTTCTTCAGTGGCACTGCTTCTGGGTACCGAGTCGCATAGTCCACTAAAGTCAGTACCCACCGATGACCTTCTTCACTCGGAGGTCTTATTTCGCCGATTAAGTCTGAGGCCACCCTCTTGAAAGGTCGGTCGATCAGAGGCATCCTCTGCATAGGCACTTTCGGGACCTTTCCTCGAGGTATGGTCTTCTGGCAAATGTCACATGATCGGCAGAAACGGCTGACGTCCGCATGAAGTCATGGCCAGTAGAACACCGCCTGGATTCTATCCGACGTCTTCTTGATACCAAGGTGACTTCCCATGATTGAGTCATGCGCTACTTCCATCACCTGGCGCCTTAGGGGTAACGGTACCAATACTTGAGGTAGTGGTTTCCCTCCGTTGACCCTCGGGTGCTGGAAGATTCGATACAGGATCTTGGCCTTCACCTCAAAATAGACCGTACCACTGCCTTTGGTCACGTGGTCTTGGCGGTTCCTGTACTTGTTTAAAGTACTATCAGCTTCCTGGAGCTGGATCAGCTTATCTCTGTCCACGATGGCAGCTTTAGAGTTGTCGGCGACCTTCAGTGGCGTAGACGTCTTGTCTCTCTTGGCCTGGGCCCTGGTAGTAACAGCACCGACGATCTCTGGTCGGCAGGGCTGAGCCGGAGTAGCCACATTATCCCGTAGCAGCTCTGTAAGGTCTCCATCGGGAAATGGCAATGGATCCTCCTCCACAACTTCGACGCGTTGGGTTGAGGCAGGACTCCACTCTGGATCGGGGTCGTCGGGTCGTCTCGCGCCGTCGATATTCCCGATCATCAAATCATACAGCGGCTTCTTCAGGCAAACCGCTTCGACTTCGCCTATGTAGAAAGGGGTGCTGACGTGAACTTTCGTAACTGGCGCTTTCACACATTTGCTGTCGGCCATGAGTGTCCATTTTGAATCGCCAGTGAACTGTTCTTTAGCGATTAGGTCTTCTCTGACGATGACCCCACTGCAGCCAGAATCTCTTAAGACAGTCACTTCATGATTTCCAACGCGTCCCTTGGAAACAGGCATGTTCTGGACGGTCACAGCTGCGCTGGCGACGACGGGGATGGATTTCCCGTTGGCAAAGAGGAGTTGGCCATCAGTCATGCACTCTTGCACGTCCGCAGGAGTAGCTGTGCGCTCGGTCTCGCTCGGAAGAATGACGCTCCCGCCGCACACTTGATGGTCAGATCTACTGGTTTGCCGTTGATTGGAGAACCGCCTCTGCCGGTTGCCCGCCGCTGCGTTGTCCGTACTGCCCCGCTGTCCGCTACTTTTGTTTTGAGGACAGTTAGCCGCTCTGTGGTCTGTAGCGTTGCAGATAAAACAGCCTCTTGAATGCCCTTCCCTGGGAGGAGGCGTGGGATCCGTCTGTCTCTGGCTCGTCTGACTTCCCTGGATCTGGTTCCCATGGTTTCCAGTCTTCTGAAAATGTTTCGTCGCGCTGGGTGGCCCCAGGGTCTTCCCATGAGCGATGAGATATCTTTCAGCAGTCTCAGTCACATCTTTAAGCGTCTGCAGCTTTTGTAGTTCTAAGTGGGTCGCTAGGTCCTTGTGACAGGCATTGAGAAATTGTTCCTTCACGATCAGGTCATGGAGACTGTCGTAAGACTTCCTTTCGCCTGATAATTCCACCCACTTGTGTAGATATGACGACAGGCGCTCCACAAACTGCTTTGGCGTCTCGTCTGACTTAGGCCGGCATTCACGGAAGCGTTTACGGTAGCCCTTCTCTGTAAAGTTGTAGCACTGCAATAGGGCCTCTTTCAAGACGTCGTAGTCTTTAGCGTCATCGTTCGACAATCTGGTGTAGACGTCGAGTGCTTGCCCCGTCAGAAGTGCACTTAGTCGAATCGCCCAGTCTTGAGGTTGCCAGTTAGAGCTTTCGGCAAACCTTTCAAACCTCGCCAAATAACTGTCAATCTGGTCCTTCCCGTCGACAAACGCTGGCAATTTTGGAGCTTTGTTGTCATTGATAACTTGTGGCACGTTCTGATGTTGCTGGATACGCGCCATTTCTAGCTGGAACTCAAGACGCTTCAGCTCGAATTCTCTGTCTTTTTCTTGCCGCTGCTGTTCAATTTCTAGACGCTTCTGTTCTAATTCTATTTCTTCTCGGCGACGCTGTTCTTCTAATTGTCTTTCTTCGCGTCGTCGCTGTTCTTCTCTTTCTTAACGCTGCCGTTCAATTTCTCTTTCTTGTATTCTCTCCTGAGACTTGACGTACTCCGTCAGATGTTTGCCTTTTAGATTCAGTTCAACTCCTTTCTGCCAGAAGTCAGCCATCTTGATGCTTTTCTGGAAAGTTCTTGACTGTTCTATACCTTTCTAGAATGTTCTAGAACAGCACGATTTCTGCAGTAGCGTTGATGCTTGTCACTTGTCGCCTTCGCTGACGCAGACCCCTCTGTCCTCGTCGTATGCGACGCTGCACCCCGCTGGTGTTGATGTTTACGCTCTTGTGCTGAAGTAGACGCGACGTCCGCTCGTCGCTCTCTCTAATACTGGCGATGTAGCTCCGAGACTGTCCCTCGACGTAGTCTTGCGGCAGCCACGTAGTCCCGCTCTGTTGTTCGCTCACGAAGCAACTCTTCGGCGACTACACGCCCTTGCAGTCAACCCGAACCTATCGGTGATGTAGTCCCAGTGTGTTGGCCCCTCCCGACGCAACGTTGGCGGCTACCCTCGATGACTGCTTCTCGTAACGTTGACTCGCTTGTTGTAGCAGTTGAACCCTTGGCTATGACGTAGATCGACGACTTGGCCCCCAAAATGTTACACTCCGTTAGGGGCCGGGTAGCTCAGTTGGTAAGAGCGTCTTGCTAGTAACCGAAAGGTCGCTGGTTCGAATCCCGGATTGGTCAACGTGTGATCATATTATTTTCCCCTTTACCAACAACTGGCCCGCTGGTGTCAGTATAAATCGGTCCAGTAGTCACCTATATGCGAAAGTGTCGTGTGACTATAATCTACAAACAAACAAATGCACTCCGTTTGATGGTGGTGTTTTCAATCAGTAGTAGATTCAGCCCCAATGCGTGAATGCTCCTGATGAGTGTAAGCACGGATTCGATTATCCACGTAACCCGTTCAATCAGCATACAAGTCACTGAGTCTTCGTATGAAATTTTCCACTTTTATTCAGCACACATCAACATCTGCATACAATTCTCAACTCAACTCGACTCAACTCACTATCAACCACAACAACACACAGGGCATCCATTTTATAGATTTTCTCTCGATCGAGACTACGTCAGAATGTTCCCGATAACGCTTTACCACCAATCAAAATAAAGTTCGTCATCACTAACTTACGTCATACATCTTTCTAAACATTCCAGGAACGTTCTCAAACTTGGACATTTATCAGGAAGTTTCTATCGACAGTAAACACGCGAATCTAGAGAATTATCTAATAATATCGATTAACAAAAATTACCAACGTTATACAAAGCTTCTTCTAACAACAACGCAAACTCAAATCAAAGGTAAATACACTCTATTATTGAATACTTTGCAAAACGAAACGATTAGATCTATCGTGCGCGTTTCAGACATACTATCCTTCGCGTTTCAACGTAAAAATGATGATGATGATGATGATGATGATGATGATGATGATGATGATGATGATGATTATTATTATTATTATTATTATTATTATTCTTTGCCAGTAATAAGGGATTGTTGTATCTACTTAATAATGAGTAATAAGACTATTTGTATAGCAATGAGTAATAAGATGATTATATAGCGCCTTTTCTGTTACAAAAATCAGTTCGAAGCGCTATTACACGATTACTGCCGTGAGTTGAACTCACCTACCATATCCTATTTATCCGTATCCTTACTCTTGTTCCCTCGTTTACATTTTTAAAAGATACAAGATTATTTATTATCCTCAATTTGAAATACGAAATGTTATTATAATTTATTCTACAGCTTGGATTTTGTTTCATTATTTCAATCGCAATTTGTTCATAGTGGTTGTTGTAATTTATATTAAAATTTTTATTGCCTACAAAATCATTTCGAGGTGAAAAGACTTTACAATAACAGATTATTTCATTTGCACAGTTCTGAAAAAACATTTACTTAAAAAGCTACTGATGGAAGGTCACTTGTAATTATAACACGCTGATAATCCATACTAAAACAGTATATTCAGCGTGCGCAGACAAGCGATGAAGACAGCACAAAAAAACTGAAGGGGGGAAATGGGGGGGGGGGGGGGGGGAAGGCTTGCTACGTTTGCCCACAGTTGAGTTGGCGGAATGTTTTCGCGAAATACAGCCACGAGTTGACTAGAATAAAAGCGCCACAGAAGGTTTGTGATTGCTCCGCATTAAAAAATTTTGCTTCTGGGCAACCTTTTGCCATAAGCAAACGTTTTTAAAATGGTGCAGCACAAGTTGACAGCACAACAGCCAATCAAAGTGAAGTCAGCTGAGAGTGAAAGTTACTGTCAATCACACTGATGACACAACAATACTATCAAATATAACTACTAATTCATACCCATTGCACATAAACATGATTATTTCGTCAAATACCTTGTACACAAATCTTACAAAACTGTAGTAAATGACAAAAGTCCTCTCTTGCTATTTCACCGTTGAACACATTGCCATTCGCAAATTGAAAACCCACCACTCTGGCTACCATCTTTTTCTTTTCGCAAACAACCTTTCAAGACCGCTACAGAGCGCTCTGTAGCGCTCTTCGCGAACACAGGGTTGCCCAGACTTTCCGCCAAAATTCACAACTTTCCGGCACCTCTCATAAAAACTCGTGGGTATCGCCATTATAAATTAAAACGAGGTTAGAATGAAACCAAGTTCCGGTGTGGCTTGTTTTGCTTTTATCAAAGCTTGATGCGTGACTTTTAAATATGGCAAATTGCCGAAAACGACGATTGTTAGAGCCAGAAAACGAGTGGGATAAGTATAAAAACGGTGGAGGAAGTACATGCTCAGTGAAAGGATGCAAAAAACAATCGTAGATGCCTGTATTTGTGGCGACTTCGGAGGTGCGTCGATCATCGACAGAAAGTGAAACAGGACCTGAAGACTCTTGTAGTTTTCCATAGCTTCGCCGTCGCAACCTTCACAAAACACGAAGTAGTTGACTATGGTAGGCAAGCGTTGTGGCCAAGTGGGCTAAGGCGGGACTAACTTGCCTTGTCCACAAGCCAGAAACCAATGGCGCCCGACAGGTGTGGGTTCGAGCCAGCATCTGGGCGTTATGTTTTTTGGAATATTTTTCAAAAATTCAGAAATAATGTTAGGTAGGTAGGGTTTAGGCGCGCCACTGGCGATAGAAAGGGATAATAAACTGCAGCCAAAAAAAAAATATGTGAGGGTACGATACTGGTGGCCAGTGACACATGTTATTATTCTTGAATATTTGGAAATAACTCACTAAAACACGCGGAGAAAGAAACCGGAAGTATGTTTCATTGAGGGGATTCCCGTTGGTGCATAGGATAGCAGAAAAGTGTGAATAGTTGCGTAGCGTTACGTAGCGTTCTGGCTGGGCAACTCTCGGCGGGTATAGATAATCTTTTAATCTGGTGTTTTATTTCCTTCGTTATCACTAACAAATTTTGATATTGTACTTCACATTATTGTCGACTGCATTAATTGCAAGTGTCTCAGACGGGGATTATTAATACATAATTATCGCCATTATTGCCGTAAAGGCGTTGTTTACACACTGGATTAACTATACCTTGAGCGTTATTATTATTATGGTGATTGACAGTGCTAAGTGCTATGTGTCAAGCTTAATCCGCCCAACTAGTTATCCTCTGACATGCAATAACTACCGCTGTCTTCATGCACTGTCATTGTGCAAGTCTGCAAGAAAACGCCTTTAAAGGGACCCATGTTGACCACGATAGATCCTATTAACATTCACATTGAGCGCTGTCTCACTAAAATTAGTTTACAACAAGAAATAACTTTTGGAAAGTATAGTTACTTTTTTAATCAGTAAATTCCATAGTTTGCCTATTAGTAGCAGCAACAGCCATTGGCTAGCCAGCCAACATTCTGGATGGAGCTAAAAATAGCAGCTACCACAGCCGGTAAGAGATGACACCTGTAAAAAAAATTGCTCGTAAGGTTTTCGTTTTAGGTTGATAAAATAGACCTTTCCTTACGACGACGACGACGACGACGATGATGATGATGATGATGATGATGATGATGATGATGATGATGATGATGATGATGATGATGATGATGATGATGATGATGATAATGATGACGATGATGGAGACTTGTAAGGCTCTTAATCCACGAAGGTATGCTCGAAACGCACAAACACATTGTAGACACGCAAAAGAATACAGAATTTATTCAACCAAATTACAACATTCATTGTATATGAGAATTGCCCATAAACTCCCTCTCTACAGTCACCAGTGGTGCATGTTCTCGGCATTTTGCAAACGGGACAAGCAAAAAGAACGCGCAACGCATCCAGATCTAGCATATTGATCTAGTAAATATAGCTTTATCAGCGTTGTAGTTTATTTGTGACCTCACGACGCACTTGTGTGCATTCTTACCTGTCCTCATCTCCCGGAAATGGAAAGAACGAAAGTCTATCACATTGTTGTTTGTAGCGGGCGTTATGACATGCAATCGCTCTGCAAGCATTGCCTCCAGCGCCTTGATTGCGTTTCTTCGGTATCGCAATTTTTTTCATGACGGTGAAATGGGACGCTACTCTTGCTGAATTTGCTGGTTTAGCCGTGAGTGACAAATCTTATGTGGCGGAATGGGAGGCGACTGATGCACGCTTGGGAGAAAGATCGTCTACCTTCTATTTGTTGGTTAGACTAGCCTTGGGTGGCTCCTGCTGTGCAGAGTCCTTTGGTGTGGCCATTGGATTATGCACGACAAGGCGAAACGACCTTTGTTCTTCAAGCCTGACCATTGGTTCTCTGCTTTTGGTGGTGAGCAGTGTCACGGGGGTTTTATGGGTTGCTGGGCTCTGCACAATGGGATGATGTAACCCTCACGCTTTATCCTATGGGGACCGCTAGTGAGTCACCCTGTGGATTACTTTAATAAATTTATTTGTTTAGCTCGGTCTGTGTTAAGGCTGGGGTACAGAGATAGATAGAAAAATGGTAAAAGATTACTGTCACACTAGCTTTCACACGGCTATGAATCATATGTAGAGAATAGCAATAAGTAATTTTATTCGTGACAATGATATTGACTTGATGTTCCTTACAGAGACATGGCTGCGTGCCCATGGCGATGAATTTCAGTGTAAAGAACTGTGCCCTGAGGGCTATGTTGTTCAGTCTTTACCTCGCGCTACCCGTGGAGGTGGCATCGTTGTTGTGTACCGTTCTTGTCTGCAGCGTTACATTGCTTTTGTTTCAACATTTGATTTTGAACATACTTCTGTGGAAATTTTACACATGCGTGTATCCTTTCCTCAGCATTGTGTACAAGCTCTTTGTGTGTACCGTCCTCCCCCAAATCAAAAAAACAAACTGACAGAGAAAATTTTTGTAGACCAACTTCCTGACTTCCTGGAGTACTGCAATCAGCTCCGTGGAACTCTCCTAATACTAGGTGACCTCAATGTACATTTTGACACTCCAATGAAAGCCTTGCCCGCAAAAGTCATTGACATTTTTGAACAGTTTGGCCTGGTACAGGCAGTTACTGAACCCACACATGCGCGTGGACACACTCTTGATGTGGCTGTTCACCGTCAGGGTGACAACGTCATCCATGCTGTAAAAGTGACTCATGTGCTGACTTCTGACCATTCCACCGTCCTGTGTTCCCTTAACATTCCTCTGCCTAAAGTTGTCCCAGAATACATTCAAGTCCGCAACCTACGGGCTATTGACTTTGAGAAATTTAAAGCAGATTTATGCGAATTCTTTACAACATGTCCTTTTCCTACTTGTGAGCAACTGAACTTGTTCATGCGCTCCCTCCTTGATAAGCATGCTCCCCTAAAACAGAGGAGGCTTCATGGTCACAAGTCAGCGCCCTGGTTTGCCTCCATTGCTCAGGAGCTCTTAGCCCTGAGGCGCGCAAGGCGCAAAGCTGAGCGCAAATGGCTCAAGACCAGATTAACTGTTGATAGACAGATTTTTGAAATTGCAAAGAATGCTGTCACGGTGCTCACTGACAGAGCAAAGCAAGATCATTTTTGTGAGAAAGTATCATCAGCTAAGTCACACAAAGAGTTGTTTAACATTGTCAATACAATGACGGGTAAGACGGGTCCTGCTGACCTTCCACCTCCATTGAACCTGAAAAAGCTTCCTGATGCTTTTGTACAATATTTTCAAAACAAAATTGCCAAAATTCGTCACAACCTTGACAGTACTGCAGTTGTCAGCCCACAGTCAGAAGTCGAACCATTCATGGGCATTCCATTTCTGTCTTTCACCCCAGTCTCTGAGACCGAAGTCGGTGAGATTTTGAAGAAAATGCCACCAAAATCTTGTGAACGTGACCCTATTCCCACTAGTCTCCTTTTGCAACACATCGACACTGTATTGCCTGCAATTACAGAGATTGTGAATGAGTCACTATCCTCAGGCACTGTTCCGCAAGATCTTAAAACAGCAGTGGTTAGACCATTATTGAAAAAGTGTAACCTTGATCCAAATGAGCTTAAGAACTTTAGACCAATCTCAAATCTGCCTTTCTTAAGTAAGTTACTTGAAAGAGTTGTTTTGAAACAACTCCAAGCTCACCTTGCTTCTAACAGTTTGTGCAGTCCCTATCAGTCAGCCTATCGACAAGGTCATAGCACTGAGACAACATTGACATGCATGATGAATGACATGTTAATTGATCTTGATGAAAATAAAGTGTCCATCCTCGCGCTCTTAGACTTGTCCGCTGCCTTCGACACCATAGATCATGAGATTCTTATTGCACGTTTGCAGTCATGCTTTGGTGTTGGAGGCACAGCTATACAGTGGTTCAGGTCTTACATTTCTGAAAGATTCCAATATGTTTCAGTGGGTGGTCTACGCTCAGAGTCTGTTTCTCTTGAATATGGTGTTCCACAAGGTTCTGTCTTGGGTCCCATCCTATTCACGTTGTACATAAAGCCACTGGCCGACCTCATTTCCCAGCACAATGTAAAGCAGCAGTCATTTGCAGATGACACTCAGTTGAAAGCCTCTGCAAAGCTGTGTGACCTGAGCATTGCAACTAAAAGCATTCAAAACTGTACTGCAGATGTTCGTGACTGGATGATGGTCAACAAACTTCAACTTAATCAAGACAAAACAGAAATTCTTCTTGCATCAAAATATAATGCCAAAAAGTACCTCCCTACCGAAATGCAGATTGGGGAGAATACGATAGCGTTTTCAGAGTGTGTCAGGAACTTGGGGGTGTTGTTCGATTCTTCTTTGTCAATGAAAAAACAAGTTTCTAAAGTATGTCAACTAGCTAACTATGAGCTACGTAGAATTTCAGGCATCCGCAGGTACCTCACCACTGATGCAACTAAGACTCTTGTAGTCTCTTTCGTGCTCTCGCGATTGGACTACGGAAATAGTCTACTTGCGGGAGCCCCAAGTTCCCTTACAAAGAAACTTCAAAAAGTTCAAAATTCAGCAGCACGCTTGATTTTAAGATCACAAAGACGCCAACATATTACCCCCCTTCTCAAAGAACTCCATTGGCTCAAAGTGTCTGCAAGGATACAATATAAGGTTGCATGCATGTGCTACAATGCACTATCGAACAACACCCCTCGGTATCTGTCAGACCTCCTCCAGATCTACACACCTTCAAGATCTCTCCGCTCTAGTAATGACACCATGAAACTAAAACCTCGAGCATTTACAAACAAATCATGTGGTGAGAGATCATTTTCTTTCCAAGGACCATTGATATGGAATAGCCTCCCAGCCGATGTACGCCATGCGACATCCTATAACTCCTTTAAGAAAATGTTGAAGACATACCTTTTTACTGCCACATACAATTAAAACGTTTTTTTTTTTTTTTTTTTTTTTTTTTTGCTGCTATTTGTGTGTGTGTGTCTGTGCAGTACACATGGTGTGTGTGGGTGTATGTGTGCGCTTTGATCTCTGCGAGGGAAAGCGCCTTATAAATAAATAAATAATAAAATAATAATAATAATAGTCCAGCCACTTGATAACAGTTAAACATCACACATTTATTTCTTCTACTCTATACAAGATCGTCGATGCACTAATCTACCTTATCAGTTAAATAGTCACTGTGAATACTTCGATCGCTGATAGTCTAGGCAGCTAAAAGTTCATCCTTGGGCACTGGAGGTTATAGTTCATGAGAAGTGGACTACTGTGGTCCTGTAGCTCTCAGTTTTTGCGCACTATTGGCTGTGTACTTAACTGAGGGTCCAACTTGCTGTGTTGTGGTCTGTTTCCTGACAAGCTGTGTTGTCTTCTTCCTGTTTCCTGACAACTGTGTTGTCTTCTTCTGGGTTCTTCCCTGTGGTTAGACTGGTGGGTTTTCCTCGCGCAATGCTGGGGATACCTCTGCAGCCAACTGATGCGTCGACGTGGTTTCGTCTGATGCTGTGTTGGGCGCACTACAGAACGCCTGATCTTTTTGTAACATACGAGACGAAATTCTGCACAACCCTGAATGATAGGTGTGTGCAGAGCGTCTCACTGAAGGTCGTAATAGCCCTCAGTGATTAGCTCCACATCTACATATATAAGCGACGAACATTCTGCTAAGTCCATGGTCCACTGGAATCTCCACTCTAATTTACTATACATACATAAATATAAAACATGGCTACTTATACACATCAAGAATTAATAATAGTATACACATTCATTTGTACAGCCACTGGTCTGCAAGCACACATATAAGTTAATCAACAGTGGTTCCGTACAAAATTCAAGATGGCGTCGGCCGGTCGTCTTTTTGCCTCGTGGTCAGCTTCGCCACGTGTTCAGGCAAAGTCGGCCTAACAATTCAATTCTATGCATAGCAAATTCCACAAACATAATTCAACAATAATATAATACATCACGATGAAACAGAAGTATGTTCATTTACCTTCGTGACAATTTCAGGCCAGTGGCTACTTGAGTGAATTCGGATTTTCACAAGTACTGCGTCCTAGTCTTTTCTGGAGAGATCCACAACTAGCTGTGTAGCTGTTAACTGCTCCTCGGGTTGAACACGACTGCCGGTCTAGCTCTCTATTAGAAGAATCAGACCTGGTTGAGTCTATCCTAGCTGTGTTCCCATTGGCGGATAATTGACTCGCCTAACGGCGTTACGATGATGTCATTGCCTGAGCTAGAGTCAACGGCCCCTGTGTGTAAGCGGCAGTATGCTATTGCTACGCTTGATTACTTCCATCGTCTGCTGCTGCCTAACATTGAAATTCTAAGATTACATAGACTAACCAAGCTAAATATTAAAATAAGCAGAGTAAAACTAGTCCTCTCGCGACAAGCAGGACTACATTGTCGGCAGGCATTTTATGCAAGTCAGTGGCAGTGACTTGTATGGAGTGTCGTGGCACTAGTAGCCGGCAACACGCTTCCCTGTTTTGCAAGGCAACAACAAATATCTGTATGTCTCTGTTGTTGTTGTTTGTAGATTATAGTCACACGACACTTTCGCATATAGGTGACTACTGGACCGATTTATACTGACACCAGCGGGCCAGTTGTTGGTAAATGGGAAAATAATATGATCACACGTTGACCAATCCGGGATTCGAACCAGCGACCTTTCGGTTACTAGCAAGACGCTCTTACCAACTGAGCTACCCGGCCCCATGTATGTCTCTCTTAGGAGGGATAAATAAAAATACCAGTTCAGGTCGCGCCGTGTTCTCAAATAGTGGTCGAGAAGCGGGAGTCAAATACTCCTCTCGGCTACACTTATAATGTAAAATCCTTGATCTACTATACCCATGACATTGTACTAATGTGTTCATTGGCATAACGTATTCTGTCGTCTAAACATTCTTCTTTGGAGCACTTCTTTCCCGACTGACAACCACAAAATTGGAAAGATCAACACTAAAGGATTGGCCCGTATTCCAAGTTTTAGTCAAACTGTTGTTAAGACCTACAGCTATTGTCATTGAAAAGGGGGCACTCCTCTGTTCTTGCTTTCCAACAAAAGGTTGGTTTATACTCTTGTTATCAATCTATCAGCGACCACTATGCGCATGTTTCTAAAGGACTCTGTCATTGTGAAGACATGCTAGCTATGGTCAATACAGGCACTGGCTTCCTTAATTGGAATATTCTATTTTCGCTTTCCAACTAGAAGTTCGTTTAGGCTTTATTATACAGGATCAATCCATGTGCCCGACATTTGTAAAAGAAATAGCTCATCTAATGCCTTGGCCTCGAATCCCATAACACATTTCAGTAAATTGTTATCATAAAGTTTACGACAGTCAAACTTAGAAATCGTGTACACATATAGATAAGCACGCACGCACGCACACACACATACTCACACACACACATCTTCTTCTTCTCTCTCTCACACACACACACACACACACACACACACACACACACACACACACACACACACACGCACACTGCGCTCTTAAAAAGTCAGCGGATTTCCTGTACAATCGTCTTGCTGTGACGTATTTTGTTATTGACTAGTGGGTGGTATTTACATAAGCAAACATAAAGAAGGGATATATCCTATTACATGCATGGCCTATTATACTATTACATGCATGGACTATATACTATCACATGCATGGACTATATACTATTAAATGCATGGACTATACCCTATTACATGCATGGACTATTCATGCATGGATACTTGTTGTTTGTAGATTATAGTCACACGACACTTTCGCATATAGGTGACTACTGGACCGATTTATACTGACACCAGCGGGCCAGTTGTTGGTAAAGGGGAAAATAATATGATCACACGTTGACCAATCCGGGATTCGAACCAGCGACCTTTCGGTTACTAGCAAGACGCTCTTACCAACTGAGCTACCCGGCCCCTATTATACTATTACATGCATGGACTATTATACTATTACACGCATGGACTTTTATACTATTACATGAATGGACTATATACTATTACATGCATGGACTATATACTATTACATGCATGGACTATTATACTAGTACATGCATGGACTATATACTATTACATGCATGGACTATATACTATTACATGCATGGACTATTATACTATTACATGCATAGACTATTATACTATTATATGCATGGACTATTATACTATTACATGCATGGACTATTATACTATTACATGCATGGACTATATACTATTACATGTGTGGACTATATCCTATTACATGTTGTGTCGCGTTAGGACTAGTTTTAACTCTGCTTGTTGACTATTTAGCATTGTGTAGTCTTTGTAATAGTAGAGAGTCAGTCTATTACACAGCAGCAATTAAATTACAGCACACTGCGAGCCTGAGCCACACACAGCGCAGTGACGTCAGCACTTAAGTTTTGAATCGGACCGTTGGAACCAATGGGAGAGCTTAGGCAAAGTGGTTGGAGCCAGTTTGACGGGGTCCAAACCACGCACAGTTTTGGTCAGTTGGGAGGAATACGCCGATAGCTAGAGAAATCTCTACACACTTAGACCAGGAAGCAGGACTTAGAAGCATAGAATTCTATCAAGTCACAACGGGCCTGAACTTGTCAAACAGGTAAATGAACACCCTTCTGTTTCATCGTGATATATTTATATTATTGTTGAAATTATGTTTGTGGAATTTGCTATGCATAAATGTGAATTATTAATCCGAATTTGCGTGACCATGTGGAAGAGCCGACCACGAGGCGAAACACGACCGGTTACGCCGCCATGTTGTATCCCGTACGGAACCACTGTTGTTTAACTTATATGTATGTTTGCAGACCAGTGGCTGTACCACGGAATGTTTATAATATTATTAATTCTGTATGTGTATAGTTAGCCACGTTTGATATTTATATATGTATAGGAATTTAGAGTGAGATTCCAGTGGAACCCGGAAGTAGCAGAATGTTCGTCGCTTATGTATAGAGATGTGGAGCTATCACTGAGGGCTACTTTGGCTTTCAGTGAGACGCTCTGCACAAACCGATTATTCAGGGTTGTGCAGAATTTCGTCTCTTGTATTACAGACGAGCAGGCGAGCTATCCCGAGCTATCCCGAGCTATCCTGTGCACCCCACTCCACAGAAACGACTAGTTGGTTGAGGAACCTCTACCGCACAAGACGGAACGAGCGACCCGGTAAAACACCCTGTCAGACCCCACAGCGTGGCAAGGGAACCCAACTACACAACGACAAAGGTGTACCAGAAGCTACCTCACAGAAGGACTTCGCACGCACCATCTAGCAGTTAAGTGAACACGCCAAGGTGCACTTAAACTGATCATAGCAGGACCACAGTAGTCCAACTCTTCAGAAACCGTAAAACGGACCACAGTAGTCCAAATCTACATGAGATATACTAGCAAGTGCCCGAGGAAGATATAACAGCTACCTAGACTATCAGCGATCGAACTATTAGCAGTGATTGAGACATTTTAAGTTAGATTAGTACTTAGAGAATCTTGTATAGAGTAGAAGAAATAAATGTGTGAGGTTAACTGTTATCAAGTGGCTGGACTACATATGATTCATAGCCGTGTGAAAGCTAGTGTGACAGTATCTTTTACCATTTTTCTATCTATTTCTGTACCCCAACCTTAACACAGAACGAGCTAAACAAATAAATTTATTAAAGTAATTCATAGGGTGACTTACTAGCAGTTCCCACCGAATAAACGTGAGGGTCCATAATTCCATTGGGCAGAGCCCATAAACCCCACGTGACACTTTAATTGGCGAGCCTAGCCAGGATCTGTGTAATAGGAATTGGGTATAACCGGACCTAAGTACAATAAAATTAGATAACAGTAGTAGAAGTAGAATAACTTAGAATAGTGTAAGGGTATAACACTGATCAGTTGTGGTGCACTATTCTTTAGTTAAAAACCTTTTTGCTTCAAATATTTTTGTGCCTGTATGTTGCATTGTTCTTTTGCAGGTTTGCTTAAATAACTGTTGTATGCCATTTGACTCTTGTTTTATTCTATTATTGATTACGAATTTGATTGTCTTTGCATTGTTGTTATTGAATTGCAATATTGCTAGGGTTTTGGTATTCCACGTGATTCAGAGGTTGTTCATAGACACGTTTGGCAATGTCGGACCCAGTGGCCTTGAGATTGCGTTTCAAGGAACTAGGAGAAGCTTTACACTTAGCAGGGGGAGACCTAATTGCGTATATAAATGCAGAGGTAGAGAAGCAGGAGGCTAAGGCAGAGAGAGCAGCAGAGAGAGAGGCTAAGAAACTCGAAGCAGCAGAGAGAGCAGCAGAGAGAGAACAGAAAAAAGCAGAATTAGAGGCAGAGAGAGAGGCCAAGAAATTAGAAGCAGAGCAAAAGAAATTAGCATTAGAGGCAGAACAGAAGAAACTAGAATTAGAAGTAGAACAGAAGAAGGCAGCATTAGCAGCAGAGAGAGAAGCAGAAGTTAGGAAATGGGAGTATGAAAGGGCAGAAAAAGAAAAAGAGAGGGAAGAAAAGGAAAAAGAAAGACAGCATGAGTTAGAGCTAAGAAGATTGGGATCAGGAGCTTCAAGTTCTTCCTCAACCCCTCCCCACTCAGATCAGCTAGAGGTAGCATCCAACCCTGTACAAGGAATGTCATTTCCGCTGGGAACATTCAATGAGAGAGAAGAAGGTCTAGATCTCTATTTGACTAGGTTTGAGCGTCTAGCAACAGAGTACAAACTAGATCCCACTCATTGGTCCTTTAAGCTTAGTCAAGGGCTTAGAGGAAAGGCTTATGACATCTACAGTAAGCTACCGACTGACAGAGTGACTGACTATCACAAAGTAAAAGAGGCACTCCTAACGGGATTCGAACTAACAGGAGAATGCTACCGGCAAAAATTCCGCACCAACCGGAGAGTGAAAGGAGAGAGCTATGCGCAGTTCGCGGATCGGTTGTCCACAACGCTGGATAAGTGGATTAGCCAGTCAGCCACGGCAAAGACGTATGATGGACTGACAGAACTGTTAGTATGGGAACAGCTACGGGAAACCATGACCCCCGAGCGGAGAACATTCTCAGTAGAGCAGGGCGCGGAAAGACTGGAAGATCTGGTCAAGGTCGCAGATAGGTACGTGGCCGCCCACGGAGAAGCCAAGAGCTTCAGGCGAGACCTAAAGCCTAACGGGAAAGAGGCACAGAAACGAAGCCCTAACCGGGAAGAGCGCACCGCGAATAAGCCGAATAACCCCAGACCTGGGCAAAATAAAGGACCCAACACGGAATTCGGGAAAAGAGGTCCCGCAGAACAGAGACGGTATTGTTCGTTCTGCAACAGAAACAATCACTCCACCGCAGAATGTTTCAAGTTGGCCGCACAACGTAGGGAAGAGCGCGAAAGCCGGCCAGCGCACAGAGTTCTAACTCAAAGCAGCGGTAACAAGCCACACACGATCGGAGATCACCCATCGGTGACAGACACGGTCAAGGTCAACGGAAAAGAAGCGAACTGTCTGTATGACACAGGTCTATCATACGACGCGATAGTTAGCGAATCTCTTGTATCGCGCGCGGACTTGACAGACAAGACAGTCGACTTACAAGGAGCAGACTTGACGAAACCGACGACTACTTGCCCAATAGCTTGGATAGAAGTAGAGAGTAGGTACGTCACAGGACGAATCCAAGCAGCTGTTTTACAGAAACCCCTGTATGATCTAGTGCTAGGTTGTAGGTATGTGTTCTTAGGCACGCCCCCCAAAACTGTAGAGATAGCTGCAGTGCAAACCAGGGCCCAAGCAAAAACCCAACCACCCCAGCCCGAGTTCGCTCCGAATCCAGGACTCGAAGAGATCAAAACAGCACAGAAAGAAGACACCTCGATAGCGAAGTGCTTCCAGAAGCTACCCAAGGCGCACACACCCCCGCACAAGGGAGACTTCTACATGGAAGAGGGAGTTCTACATCGACAAGGAGATGGAGATCACACCCAACTAGTACTACCAGCCACCCTTCGAGCCCAAGTACTAGAACTAGGCCACAGCATGCCACTCAGCGGACACATGGGAATTGGAGCCACAGTGCAGAGAATCAGCGCACACTACTATTGGCCAGGAATCACGGAGGATGTCAAGCGCTACGTGAAATCTTGCCACCAATGTCAACGATATTCCCCGCGACATCACACCGTACCAGTTACCTTAGGACCATCGGTAGTAGTCGGCGTACCATTCCAGCAAGTCTCAGTAGACATAGTAGGACCACTGCCCATGACCAAGAAGCGGAACAGATTTCTACTCACACTCGTCGACGCATGTACGATGTGGTGCGAAGCAGTCCCGTTGCCAGCGATCGACACCAAGAAGATTGCAGATTGCATCGCCATCTTTACCAGAGTCGGATTCCCGGACAGCATTAGAACGGACAACGGATCTCAGTTCACCGGCCGCCTGATGCAAGACGTGTTCGAGTTGATACAAGTTCATCACATTCGCACACCACCATACCACCCCGCCAGCAACGGACAAGTAGAAAGACTGAATGGAACCCTTCTCACCATCCTCAGGAAAGTCGCCGACGACAATCCAGAAGCGTGGGACACCTACGTGAATGCGGCACTGTTCGCATACCGAGAAACGCCCCATGCAGCCACAGGCTACACCCCGTCAACATTGCTATTCGGCAGACCTCTAGCAGGACCACTAGAAGCCCTACGCAGAAGTTGGACGGAGGCCAAGATAGACGACACACCAAAAGGTGCCACCAAGTACGTCGCAGACCTGCAGGAAACCCTCAAAGCAACGTGGAAGAAAGCTGGTGAAGCACTGAAGAAGGCAAGAGCCCGTCAGGCGAAGTACTACAACCGCCACGCGAAGGACAGAGAACTGCAAGTCGGCGATCAAGTGCTACTCTTACTTCCAAGTGGAACCAACAAGCTGGACATCGCTTGGAGAGGACCGTACCGGGTGACTGCCAAGAAATCCAAGACAGTCTACCAAGTAGAGGTGAACGGGAGAGCCCGATACCACCACATCAATCTCCTCAAGAAGTACACGGACCGACCAGCGACCCCCGGCACACACACATGGATGGCCATCGCCATCGCGGAAGAAGTGCATCCACCACTACAACAGCATCGCCGTGCCACTGACAAATGGAACCCGGAAAACCGCCCCGGACAAAGTAGTATGGACAGCCGAATGCGAGACAGCATTCCAAACACTCAAGGACAGAATGACATCGGCGCCAGTACTCCACCTACCCGATTTGACTCAGCCATTCGTTCTTCGCACCGACGCAAGCGACTTAGGCCTCGGAGCAGTACTGCTACAGCGCGACCCCAAAAATGCGGAGACGCTATTCCCTGTCGCCTACGCCAGCAGAAAATTGAGACCCGCCGAGACCCACTACGCCACGTCGGAGAAAGAATGCCTTGGACTAGTCTGGGCCATACAGAAATTCCAACTCTACCTGTATGGGACCCACTTCACAGTTCAGGTGGACCACCAACCACTATCGTTCCTGGCAGCCTCCAAGTCTTTGAACTCTCGCCTGATGCGATGGGCACTCACCCTTCAGGCATACTCATTCCAAATCGAGTACATCCCCGGCAAAGAGAACCACGGAGCCGACTACCTCAGTCGCCATCTCGTGGAGGACACAGCAGCTGTCGCCCACCCAACACAACTAAGGGCCACAGCACCAGAATTCGTCCCCGCCCAGTAATACCCTGTCACTAGAGTCCATAGCTACCTGGCACAGCATTGCAGCTCAGGTAGAGCAACTTACTTAGCTTGTAAATAGGACCCTAGGATAGTGCAGCGTTAAACTAGGCTCTGTAGTAGAAAAAGGTCGAATCCAGTAGTCATCGCCTTTTTTCAGTTGAGGGAGCCTGTCGCGTTAGGACTAGTTTTAACTCTGCTTGTTGACTATTTAGCATTGTGTAGTCTTTGTAATAGTAGAGAGTCAGTCTATTACACAGCAGCAATTAAATTACAGCACACTGCGAGCCTGAGCCACACACAGCGCAGTGACGTCAGCACTTAAGTTTTGAATCGGACCGTTGGAACCAATGGGAGAGCTTAGGCAAAGTGGTTGGAGCCAGTTTGACGGGGTCCAAACCACGCACAGTTTTGGTCAGTTGGGAGGAATACGCCGATAGCTAGAGAAATCTCTACACACTTAGACCAGGAAGCAGGACTTAGAAGCATAGAATTCTATCAAGTCACAACGGGCCTGAACTTGTCAAACAGGTAAATGAACACCCTTCTGTTTCATCGTGATATATTTATATTATTGTTGAAATTATGTTTGTGGAATTTGCTATGCATAAATGTGAATTATTAATCCGAATTTGCGTGACCATGTGGAAGAGCCGACCACGAGGCGAAACACGACCGGTTACGCCGCCATGTTGTATCCCGTACGGAACCACTGTTGTTTAACTTATATGTATGTTTGCAGACCAGTGGCTGTACCACGGAATGTTTATAATATTATTAATTCTGTATGTGTATAGTTAGCCACGTTTGATATTTATATATGTATAGGAATTTAGAGTGAGATTCCAGTGGAACCCGGAAGTAGCAGAATGTTCGTCGCTTATGTATAGAGATGTGGAGCTATCACTGAGGGCTACTTTGGCTTTCAGTGAGACGCTCTGCACAAACCGATTATTCAGGGTTGTGCAGAATTTCGTCTCTTGTATTACAGACGAGCAGGCGAGCTATCCCGAGCTATCCCGAGCTATCCTGTGCACCCCACTCCACAGAAACGACTAGTTGGTTGAGGAACCTCTACCGCACAAGACGGAACGAGCGACCCGGTAAAACACCCTGTCAGACCCCACAGCGTGGCAAGGGAACCCAACTACACAACGACAAAGGTGTACCAGAAGCTACCTCACAGAAGGACTTCGCACGCACCATCTAGCAGTTAAGTGAACACGCCAAGGTGCACTTAAACTGATCATAGCAGGACCACAGTAGTCCAACTCTTCAGAAACCGTAAAACGGACCACAGTAGTCCAAATCTACATGAGATATACTAGCAAGTGCCCGAGGAAGATATAACAGCTACCTAGACTATCAGCGATCGAACTATTAGCAGTGATTGAGACATTTTAAGTTAGATTAGTACTTAGAGAATCTTGTATAGAGTAGAAGAAATAAATGTGTGAGGTTAACTGTTATCAAGTGGCTGGACTACATATGATTCATAGCCGTGTGAAAGCTAGTGTGACAGTATCTTTTACCATTTTTCTATCTATTTCTGTACCCCAACCTTAACACAGAACGAGCTAAACAAATAAATTTATTAAAGTAATTCATAGGGTGACTTACTAGCAGTTCCCACCGAATAAACGTGAGGGTCCATAATTCCATTGTGCAGAGCCCATAAACCCCACGTGACATGTTGGACTAAATACTATTATATTCATGGATTATATACTATTGCATGCATGCACTATTATACATGTACTATTACATTCATGGACTACTATACTATTACATGCATGGACATGGTGTGAAGCATAGATTCATGCATGGACTAGCAGCCTAAGAAAGCATTGCTAGAATGCAACTCAATCAGCCTGGATATTTTATACAGGTATAGCTGTTATAGGAACTTGTGTATAGCAACATCAGCAGTTTGGTAGTTCTTTCACGTTCATTAAGTACCTTTTCCCACAATTGTTCCGAGTCGAGATGGATCTTAAAGAGACCGCGTATGTGCGTGTCCGAGAGAGAGAGAGAGAGAGAGAGAGAGAGAGTTTGTGTATATGTGTGTGTACTGTTTGAGAGTGTGTGTATGTGTGTGTTTGGTTTTCAGATCGATGTTCAGTGCGAGCGGTACCCTTTTTTTAAAATTTTAAATAATCACTTTCATATTTGAAACTACAGCTGAACGTTATATAAATTTGAAGGTTACAGGCCATTACAGTCTTCTCTGTGTTGCCTTTCCTTCTTTTCCTGATTCTTACCTTTTTAATATATACAACCAAAGGCGCCACAGAGGGGGATTGGAGCCACAAGGCAGTCTAATCATTGACAGGTGAAAATCTACTGCTGCACTGACGCCTGTGAAAGCGCCATTTACACCTATGACCCTTCAATCCCCTCTGGCAGACATTAAATATAATTAGGAAGATTTACAGGCAAAAAGCCAGCCTTTATTGTTTGAGGGAAAAGATGGGCACGAAAAGAAAATCGTTCTCTTGCGTGTTGACCGCATCGAGCAGGTTAGAGTAGCGAAGATATTTGCTGTAGGTAAGACCACTGTCATTAACAATAATAATTTAATAATAATAATAATAATTATTATTAAACAAATCAGGTCTTGTAGCCTTAAGAATGTGCATAGTGTTATAAAGTTCTCCATATCATCATTTGGATCTTGCAGCCGACAACAATCGACAGAGAAAGTTTATCATGGGTTAGATATCGAACAGCATAAGAACAGAGTTAACAGTGACAGTGACATGAACTTCTGTTTACGTCTGCTCTTCACAGTCCTCAGCACTTACCTGTCCGTTGACTCTCTTACGGTGACAGTAACACCTTTTGGAAATATAAAGATTGCATAGGGTTGTTTGGTACATTATTAAAATATTGTTGTGGAAAAAAATGCAGCTTTTTTATTGAGTAAGGAGGGGTTGATGGACAGGGGTTGCAGCAAGTTTTTTGAAGAATTTCCTATTTCGATTAATTGTTTGTTGATGTTTACGTTTTGGAATGGTGGTTGGATGTGGACATTATTTGTTAAAATTAAATCAGAGACTTTGTTCTTTCTTACCATCTTTCTTAAGGTCGCACTCTGAAAGAACTGCGTGAATGCTGACAATACATTATTATGCATTACCATTACTATCCTATTTTATCCCTATCTTATCCCGTAACTCAGAGGTCGTTGGGGCACCACAGATGATCGTTTAAACAGCGTACTCCATCTTTCTCTGTTCTCAGCAACCCTCATGGCTTCGTTCAGTGTCAAACCAGTCCATTCTCGAATGTTGTCCTCCCACCTCTTTTTCTGTCTCCCTCTTCTTCTGCCCACTTGCACCATGCGTTGCAGGATGGTTTTTGAAAGGCGCAAAACCATTCACAAGGGGGGGGGGGGGGAAACACCCCAGAGCCAAAAGCTGCGAATTTGCGAGTTCGCGCCTTCGACCGTTCATCCGGCTAGGTGTGATACATAAATCAAATACAGAAAAAAATACGACACAGAAATAACAAACAATCAACCATATTTTGTCACTTTGCAGAAATATTTCAGAGGTTCCAACTCTCTTTCTGAGGGGTTACAAGTATTTACGGTTTATGGAAGTAGCTTTGAGTTTGACAAGTTTTCATCTATCAATAAATTCCTGAGTTTACTGCCCGCCTCTAAGCGATTTTTGAGTGTGTGTGAGCACCCTTCCTTATTATTCCTACACTCAAAGCATTACGTTCAAATGTTTGCATAGGACCGCCTGCGTGTGCTGTAAACCAGATAGTCTGGAAGACTTCCTTGTATATTTTAAGCTTGAAGCACAACACAAAATCGTTCATAGATGCATAGATTGCTGGATAAGATTTGTTGATTGATTTTCTTTCATGTCACTGTGTGTAGGTGGAATTGTAAGTTTTTACATGTAAAATTTAATTCATTTTCCTTCCGATTTCTTTTATGATAAACTGAAATTGAAGTATGTTTACATTTAGATCTGAGTATCTAATTATTTTTATATAATTATTTTTGCATTAGTTTCTACATTATGTTATTGATAATATTTTATTTTTGTAAATAGTGAGGAGGCGGGTCTTGTCTTTTTTTTTATATTTTATTTTAAATCCGATCATTGTATTAATTAACCATTGTTAGAGGTAACAAATTTGTAGTTAAGCCTATAATTATTTTAAATTTGTATGGTGAATCTTATTATTATCTAATATGCCAAGGTATTAATATTTTGTCTTGTTTTGTTTTATTATGCATGTGTAGGGTATTGCATATTTTGTTGTTCCTTTGTATGCCTTTGCGAGTACGGTTGGTGTGAATGCTTGCATACCCTGTTTTATTGTTTATGTTTGTTCTAAAGATAAATCCTATGTTAAGAGCGTGAGCCCAGCCCTGAGATGGGGTATCGCGCTATATAAGCCTACTTCATTATTATTATTATTATTATTATTATTATTATTATTATTATTATTATTATTATTATTATTATTATTATTACCCTTTCTTGGAATGTTTCATGCACAGGGGCATTACTCAAGTGTGGTTCCTGTTGCGGATTCTCGATAGCAATGCGGTTGATATTACCCAGCTTACTATCTGTCAAACGTAAGGCTATGTGCTATCCACCGATTAGCGATCCGCTACAGGCACCCAACTTGAGTAATAATACCTTTGTAGTTCCATGTTACCCCTATGGTTGTTTTTTTCTGAACCTTTTACATGTATAACATTGTTGTTGCTATTGTTGGACTGCAGATCTGTCGTAGTCGTTCATTATTTTTAACGACGATGTTACTTGACAACGTTGAATTTATTATAGTAGCTGTAAATTATCAATTAAGTTTCACTGCCGAAATTGTATTATGGTTCCGCAGGTCCTTGAATATTTTCATATTATTATGTTTTGTTTGCTTTGTACTGGGTACTTCAGTATGGATTTTATATGATAACCACTGTTATTGTTCTGTTTTTAGAGAAGTTTCGTTCATTCTTCTGTCTTGTGCTCTTTTTGCCACCGCTTTCAACACATTGCTATAAATTTGACATTCCAAATATACGAGTAAATTTAAATATTATGTTGCACCTGCATTCAAAACCGTAAGATTCAGAGTGTCGCTCTCTTATCACTGTTCAATATGGTTTTCAAAATAGGCCTCCTTTGTATTTATTAACCATCTTAACCAGAGAGCTGAAATTTCTACTCTGGGAGCTTCTTCAAGATACGAGATACAAGAAAACTTTATTATCTCACTCTGAGAAACCAAGACATGCTTAGCAGGCAGTTGAACAAAAACATCAATCAATAAAAAGCGTAACACATTTGATGTGCGCGGTTGGGTTTTCACAGTCTTACTGAACATCTAGATATTATTCTTCTTCTCGCTTATGCTTATGTACAGGTAATAAGTTAAAAGGTTAATGAGAAGAACATTCATGTTGTATTTGTTAAACGCGGTTGGGTTTTCACAGTCTTACTGAACATCTAGATATTATTCTTCTTCTCGCTTATGCTTATGTACAGGTAATAAGTTAAAAGGTTAATGAGAAGAACATTCATGTTGTATTTGTTAAATGTATATATAAGATTCATTGTAGTATTTCAAGTATTAGTATTACATGTTGTTCTGTGTGTGTGTCTTCAGGTGTACCTGAACTGGGCCAACTCACTGCTGTGTGAGACCAGCCGCTCTTTGGACAACGTGGCCGCCATTCAGGATGGCAGGATCCTGTGTGAAATCATCGACATCCTGGCTCCTGACGCGGGACTCATGGCTAAAGTACAGGTATGGCGCTTTGGGGACCTATAAAACGTACTTGGGACTCTCATCCCGGATTGGTCAACGTGTGATCATATTATTTTCCCCTTTACCAACAACTGGCCCGCTGGTGTCAGTATAAATCGGTCCAGTAGTCACCTATATGCGAAAGTGTCGTGTGACTATAATCTTCAAACAACAACAACAACTTGAGCGAGGCAGAGTAGAGAGCTTAGTCTAGTCGCAGATAGACTGAGACAAAATGGCGCTCAGAAGACTGTGATGATACAAAACGAATATGCATAATGTTAATGTAATAATAATATAAATAAATAAATAAATAAATAAATAAGTTAATTAATTAATTATTAATAATAATAATAATAATAATAATAATAATAATAATAATAATAATAATAATAATGGATGCTATATACGCTTACGCTCTTTTTTCAAGACCACCAATCAGGCTTAAAGCGCGGCGATTTGTACAGGTTCACATGTTTTACACACGTTCTCACACACAGAACGAACACATCTATCGCTTAAGCATGTGGTACAAAGGTAGGGAGACTGTAGGTTTTTTGAATTCATTTTAAACAACTGCATCCCTTCCCCCGTCATCCTTCCTCCCCAATAAATAAAAATTAACAAAGTCAAAGGTATTCTTGCAACTTTCCATCGAATCTAATTGTATATTATGAGACGGCGTAGTACAAGTCTAACCTATCAGTAGCTACATTAGTTTGCAGAGATAGATTACGTTAAGTCTTTCAGCCTTCCTAGTTACCGTCTGTAGACCTACACCTAACAAATATACTGTGCCAACCACAGGCGCCCTATCTGGATACGTCTGTAGACCTACACCTAAAAAAAATGCTGTGCCAACCACAGGCGCCCTATCTGGATACGTCTGTAGACCTACACCTAAAAAAATACTGTGCCAACCACAGGCGCCCTATCTGGATACCATAGCGTCCTCTCTATAGAACGCCTCCCTTCACCCCCTCCTCTTCTTCCATCCCTTCAGATTTATTTAAGAGATCCTTCCGTTATTATATATATATAAAGTTTTACATGTAAAATTTAATTCATGTTCCTTCCGATTTCTTTTATGATAAACTGAAATTGAAGTATGTTTACTCTTACTTGGAATGTTTCATGTATAGGGGCATTACTTAAGTTTGATTCCTGTTGCGGATTCTCGATAGCAAAGCGGTTGATATTACCCAGCTTACTATCTTTCAAACGTAAGGCTATGTGCTATCCACCAATTAACGATCCGTTACACGCACCCAACTTGAGTAATAATACCCTTGTAGTTCCATGTTACCCCTATGGGTTTTTTTTCTGAACCTTTTATAACATTGTTGTTGCTATTGTTGGACTGCAGATCTGTCGTAGTCGTTCCTATATTTTAATAAATATATAATATATATATATATATATATATATATATATATATATATATATATATATATATATATATATATATATAATATATATATATATATATATATATATATATATATATATATATATATATATATATATATATATATTATATATATATATATATATATATATATAAACATACTTCAATTAACTGAACTGTATATACATTGAAGTATGTTTACCCTTACTTTAATAGCTCAGATGTCAGGGCGCATCCTTTGTGTACGTGCGTCTTGGGCGACGTGGGTTCGAATCCTGACTTCAGCAAACTATTGTGTGATTGCTGGATATTAGTGGCCAGCGCCTTGAGAAGCTCTCTGAGCTTGTAAGTGAGCTATGTAAGAAAAGTCCCTTTTTTCCATGCAGAGGGGCATGACTAAATAAGTAATGAATTTAATGTAAATGCAACAATTTTGAATTTGTACTACCATTGGAAATGAAAAACACTAAGATACTAAGTGACATACCTTTTTCAGTTTGCTGGATTAAAGCTTGCAATTTTGTTTAAAATTTTATTCATCTGTTGGAAGATTTATGTAAATTAAAATAAACAATTAGTGTATGAAGAACCGTGCGTATAATCACACATGTGTGAGTGTGTGTGTGTGTGTATGTGTGAGAGAGAGAGATAGAGAGAGTTTTCATAAAAAAAAAATCTTCTAGTTAATGAGTTAATTATTTGTTGTAGTTAGCTATTCATTTTTTTAATGTTTATTTTCATTTCTTTTATTATTATTTTTTGTGTGGACACTTTATTTTTAATGTCTAAATCACTTAGGTGAATAAAAATACTAAGTGGGGCGCGTTCTATAAAAAGGGCGCTGTCGTATCCAGAAAGGGGCGTCAGTGGTACTCGCCTATCAAGAACCTGGTCTAGTTTTCTTGTCATTCATTTATTACCAGCAGTTTGTATGTTAAAGTACGTCTGAAGTTGAGATCGGAATTTGCGCAAAACTTATATTACATATTTTATTACCATACTTGCATATATATTCATACATCTGTGTGTGCGTGAGCTGATCGCGAAATAAACTCTAAAACTTCGTGTCCGACCGTTGACAAAGTCGTCTGCTGTAGGCGCTGGGTCATTTACAATACCTATAAAGGCGCTCAGAAATAAAAAGAGTTACCGGTCGTGACCCAACGCTACCAGTGTGTGTTGGAGGGCTTTGCCGTGGTGGCTGTTTCTATGCGATTGGTTCTGGGGCCTGTTATATCGAGTGACGCGCAGTGGCTTAATAGAAGGAAACTGGCGAGGTGACTTATCTAAAAGGGACCGGATGTTTTTTAAAGCTGTGTACCCGGTTATTGGAAAGCTCTCCCCTCATTATTGTCGATTATATATCAAGCTCTTCTATGGTCATGCTATCTAATGGGAAGAAAATATAAGTTAAACAGTTGAAGACGACATAACGCAGGTTATCTGTACACGTGTTTAAACAAAACGCTTCCTACGGAGTTACAAAGCAACTGAGGGGTGTAGACGTTAATCTAGTGCAAAACAGCTTGACAACATGACCTCACACTGTATTTCCTATCCTATCCTATCCCATAACCCGGAGGTCGTAGGGGCACCACAGATGATCGTTTAACCAGCGTACTCCATCTTTCCCTGTCCTCAACAACCCTGATGTTTCGCTCAGTGTCAAACCAGTCCATTCTCCAATGTTGTCCTCCCACCTTTTTTCGGTCTCTCTCTTCTTCTACCTCCTTGCACTGTGACTTGCAGGATGGTCTTTGCAAGACCTGATGATCTGGTGACGTGGCCATACCATCGGAGTTTTCATTTTTTCACCACTGTGAGGAGCAGGTCATCGTGTTGTCCAATGGCTTGTGTGATGGTCTGTCGGACTTCGTCGTTGGTGATGTGCTGGGTATAGGAAATGCCCAGAAGTCTTCTGTAGCACCTCATCTCCATGCTTTTTATTCTTTGCTAATCCTGTGGGTTCGGGCACTGATTAGAATAGACCCAACGTTTCCCGACGTGTCGTAAGAGGCGACTAACAGGGGTGATGTCAGCACGGCATCACTGGGCGAAAGTCTTCTATACAGAAGTCACCGGCCAGGACGGAGGAACCTCATGTTACTACAGGTTCAACGATCACGTGCTCGGGGCCAAGGTGAGCCACACTGTATTCGTGGATATCGGCTGTGGCCAACAGCCTGGAGAGGATTGGGCCCTGCCAGGTCTTTCTTGCCCAAGACACACACACTGCATGACACTTTCTTTATTGGAGACCAAATGTTTGTGTAGAACACACGTTATACAGAGAGGGGACTGCAGCGTATAGATAGCACCTTGGATATTATCCCCCTTAGACGCTGTCCTCCGTGGAATGAGGGAATGATAGGAAAGATCTATCCCCTTCTCTGCTGCCGATGGTTTTTAATTTGTGGGTTTGTGCCATACGTACGGATTACCATTTTGCTGTGCTTTCAGCTCGTCAGTGGATCGGCTGGGCTTGGTGAAAATCAAGGGGACTGATTCTCCCAAGCGTGAGCAGACGCCTGAATGAAGTCCTCGTGTGAAACAAGTATCCGCAGTTTGGCTGGTTGGCAGCATAAATGGGAAGGAACGTAACTTTATTGAAAGAGAATTCATGGCCAAAAGTGCCTTCATTGCCTTTAATTCTTACAAATCTCTGTGTGCTTTCCTCGCATACGTATCAGCAAATGTTAGTCTAGGTCTCTGTGGAGCGAATGCAGACATGTCTCACGGTGGTGTCGCCTAGGGGTCCAGGTAGCTAATCTCTGGTGAAGATAAACTTGACTTTGCCCATAGCAAATGGGATTGTGAACACTCTCGGGTCACAGCAACAGGAGACCCTTGATTTTACTTTTGCATGATTCCGTACTTCCTCTGGCTAAAACTAATGTCTTAAAGTCAACCAGCATTTGAAAGACGGAGTTTCCGATGGTAAGGCCTTCACTCCTCCCCGCCTTCACCCCTCCCCCCTCTCTCTCTCTGTCTCTCTCTCTCTGTCTCTCTCTCTCTCTGTCTCTCTCTCTCTCTCTTCATCTCACTGTCTCGGTCTCCCTCTCCTTTGCATCTCCATCCTCATGGCTGAAGTCTGCTATACCTAGTATATTCAAGCATGGAATAAAGCCCTTGCAGACCAACAACATCTGGCGCAGTGGTAGAGCATTCGCATGACACACTGATGACCCGAGTTCCAATCCCGTGTTGTGAAAGATAACAGTGGCCATTTGTCACTGTCCGTCTTAGCAGTGTAAATGCCCTAATAGTTCAGTGGACAGAGAAGTCCAAGTCCAAACCTTTAATAGGATAATAGCATTAGGTCCTATGGACCTGTCTTACAGCTAGTCCTTAATAAAATTTAAAATAAAAAAAATTAAAATTCAGAACAAACAAAATAATTAACATAAAATTGATTTGAAACTAACACAAACTTAATAATGGTAAGAAATAAAAAATTACTAAGAAAATTAATATACCGAAATACACATACTCCCTCCCCCCACCTCCAATACCCCTTCCCTACTCCCACTCTCCCCACCCCCACCACCACAACCACACACATACACAAGCTAATTCACACATGAACAAATTAAACTGTCGCAAGATAGGAAAAAACAAAATGTATACAATCATCTTAAATATTAGGAGCAAGGGAAAATATAAATTCATTTTAAACAATGTTAATGATTTACTTTCCTTGATCTCTTGCGGTAGAAAATTCCACATACTTGGACCAGAATATGACAGAGACGTTTTAAATATGTCTAAGCGTGTCTGTGGCAAGGTTAAATTATGTCTAAAAATTGAATAACGGGATGAAGGTTTGCTAAAAAGTACTTTTAAATAATCAGGAGCTCTATTGTGAAGTATTTTGTACATTAAAACGGCTTTATTGTAATTAAGGTGTTTGCTAAGGGGACGCATACCAGCTAGTTTTAATTTTGAATCAGATAAAGAGAGAGAGAGAGAGAGGTGGTGTGGTGTGGTGTGGTGTGGTGTGGTGTGGTGTGGGAAAGTTGACGAAATAACGGTGAGTACAGATGAAGTATCTTTAGAACTGCTGGATCCGATCGATCGATTAAATTAATTAATTATTTTTGTGTGTCGACACTTTATTGTCCCTTTTTATAGGGTAATTCTGGGCCGCCTACCCTGGGTAAGGCGTAGTCGCAGCCTGTGGAGCGCCCAAACCCAACCTATCTAATATTTTTAAAATTTTGATGGGGGAGATGCAAACCGGAGTACCCGGAGAAAACCCCATAGACGTTGCCCCAGTCGAAATTAAAGATGGGATCGATTCCACACCTGTTAGGCCCCGTTGATTTCTAACCTGTGGACAAGGCGAATAAGTCCCGCCTTAAACCATGCGGAAACAACGCTCCCTACAGTCATTCATTCATTCATTCACTCGCATATTGAACACAACAATGAATATAAAGCATGGAGATGAGGTGCTATAGAAGACGTCTCTGCATTTCCTATACCCAGCAAATCACCAACGACGAAGTTCGACAGACCATCACACAGGCGAGTTGTGCAGAAACGGAAACACCGATCGTATAGCCACGCCACCAGAGCATCAGGCCTTGCAAAAAACATCCTGCAAAGCACGGTGGAAGGAGGCACAAGAAGAGGGAGACATAAAAAGAGGTGGGAGGACAAAATTCGAGAATGGACTGTTTTAACATTGAGCGAAGCCGTGAGGGTTGCTGAGGACAGAGAAGGGTGGTGTACGCTGGTTAAAGGATCGTCTGTGGTGCTCAACAACTTTCTGGTTAGGGGATAAGATAGGATTGAACTCAACAAGTAGGCTTTTGCCGTTGTTTCCTGTGATTTCATTTCGTACTTCATTCAAAAGCTTAAAAAAAAAGTAACTGTCCCCTTACTCTTTCTCTACATACTAGAATTGAGCGTGCGTCATGCGTGCTTTTAAAAGACGACACAGGCGGTTAGCAATGTTTTACGATTTGCTTTACGATCACTCACAGCTGCAATCAACATTTAAGGGATCAAAGTGCGGCCTTAAATCCAAGCTAACTAGAGCATTAAAGGTGTTAGTTCCATTCCTTAAACCCGGGATTACATGTACTTACCTGCTGGTATTGAATAGGTCTGTAGTCTTACTACGGCAGACTAGCTGTCCATACTGCCATGTATTAGACATATGCATTGCATTCAGCATTTCAATTCTGCAATTATATGAATGTGTTTGTGCGAGCGCTTAGAGCAAGCATTTAGTTTGCTTTTGCTCTTTAATAAAGGTATTATTATTATTATTATTATTATTATTATTATTATTATTATTATTATTATTATTATTATTATTATTATTATTATTATTATTATTATTATTAAGCGAGCGTTGTGGCCAAGTGGGCTAAGGCGGGACTAACTTGCCTTGTCCACAAGATGGAAACCAATGGCGCCGACAGGTGTGGGTGGGTTCGATCCGGCATCTGGGCGTTATGTTTCTCCGAATATTATTTACTTTCGACTCGGGCAACTCTCGGGGATTTTCTCCGGGTACTCCGGTTTGCTCCCCCAGCAAAATTTCAAAAATCACAAATAATGTTAGGTAGGTTGGGTTTGGGCGCGCCACTGACTGCGACTACGCCTTCCCCAGGGAAGGCGGCCCAGAGTTTCCCGATAGAAAGGCATAGTAAACTGTACTATTATTATTATTATTATTATTATTATTATTATTATTATTATTATTATTATTATTATTATTATTGTTTGTTGTTGTTGTTATTATTATTAGGGGGTGGTAGTAGCGGTGGTGGTGTAGCTAAGTAGTCTATTCCAACGATCATTGTCAGCGAGACACAGAGCCAGCCGTTAAATGAAGTGTCACAGTAATCCACAGCGCGACCAGCACGAAGCCCAAGACAGATGAACACACGTTCAAACTTGTATCTCGACCAGCACGAAGCCCAAGACAGATGAACACACGTTCAGACTTGTATCTCGACCAGCAGGAAGCCCAAGACAGATGAACACACGTTCAGACTTGTATCTCGACCAGCGAATTATTGGCTAGTCCTTCCAGTAGGAATGAAAGAACTATTTAATTTATGTATTTAAAAAAAATCTATTCATTCTTATATAACGCCCTTTCCAACTCAAGACCTGCTCAAAGCGCCGGTCGATGCAGGATCTAACTCCGCAGCCGGAGGCGCCCACTTGCAGCCTTTGGGCGCATCGTCTCACGCCCAGACAACTGAGCACAATAGCCTTGTTGGGGTGTATTTGGGTAGCCGCTACTCACCGGTCTAGTTCTTGAGCGTCAGGATCTTTATTTAAAATCCGTGCGATGAAATGCGTGCGAAAACAGACTAGACCTCGGTTTATTTTCTCATCCTGAAAATCTTTGCGTTCAAAAGGTCAGAATAAGAGTATAGGAATAAGACAAAGTTTTGTTGTTATTTTTTTGTAATGACAAAAAGTATATTTATACATCTTCAGAGGAAACAACATGAAAATCGTTGTTTGAATGAATGTTACAAATCAAACGCCCTAATTTTGCGAAATCCAGAAAAGCAAGTCATCGAAATTTAACAAAATAGATAGTTTTTTTCTTCTTTAAATGTTGTTTTTAAGGCTTGTTGTGAACAGTAACACTGCTAAGGAGTGCAAAGAAATGAAATTGTCTTGCCTCAAACAAGACATTCTTCTTCTGTACTCAAGAGTTCTCATTCTCTATTCTAGAGAAAGTCTCTGCCCACAGATAAAAGTGACATTTTTTTCAAAACTGTCGATCTTATCAGTATGAGTGCTCTGATGGCTCAGTGTTGATTTAGGTCCTCCACCCACCCTCTTCTTCAATGGTGGATGTGGACATTAAACTTCAATGCTCATTCATTCAAATTTCTAAAAAGGTTATACACAATAGGAAGCTATTGCTAACTGACAAGCCAAGGATATTGAACTAGCCCCCTATCTAAGTCTGCCTATCAGTACGACGCGTGACAGGGTTATAGTCACCCAGCTGGTGCCAGCAGAAATTGAGTAATCCTAATGCGGTGTACTTAGTATTGTTCCGACTGACAACAGTAAGCATCCTGTATCTTGTATAGCACACTTCCTACCTCATAGAGGCGCTCAGCTAGGGTGCACCGTCCAAAAATCAGGCCTGAATCTTGTCGTCATTACTCTGTCGGTTTTAATGTAGACTATGTCATACAGCAGGTAATTGAAAGCCCGTCCTAGTTCTTTATCCTGTCCCATTTCTTGACAAATGCATTAACGAAAGTTACATCCTAATAAATCTAAATAATAAATATATCAATCTTTTGTCACGTTCAGAACATCACGGTGGATTTTTCTTTTACTATGTAGTCCAATCTTCTTAAAACTTCAGCCTTTGATGCAATACAAGTGATATATTGTTTGTTGTTTGTGGTGGGAGTGGGAAAGGGGAAGAAGGGTGGAGGGGAGGGGTGGGGACAAATTGGGCGGCTTGTATTCGCAGTTGGTTAGTTGCCTGTTTCCTCTGCCGGAAGATTCGATTCCCGCAAGGGACGAACTTATGTTACCGAGGTACGAGGAGACTTTTCACGTCATCGAGGGTTTATTCCGGGTACTCCGGTTTCCTCTCTCCTTTCAATAATGGTAGTGAATGCAGTCTATCCGATTGTGGGTGGGTGGGTGGGTGGATGCTACACTTTTAATTCGTAAACATTGACTACTTGTTATGCATAATCGCTCTACCGCGATGACAGATTTATTGCTTTCTTTGATTGTGGTAATCACTACCTCTTCGCTATCAAGGGTCCACTCTTACTTAATGCCCCTGTGGTTAGCCCGAGAACGATAGCTGACACAGCCTTCCTTTCAGCTAGTTGTCTGTTTTTTTCTTTTCTATTGTAGTACAACAGTTTATGCTTATCGGGTGTCATGCGTCATTGGATGAGATGCGGGTCAGCCTTTCAGTTAGTTTTCTGTTTGTTCTTTTCTATTGTAGTAAGA
>CM072512.1:131555042-131667542 GCA_036898135.1 Oncomelania hupensis
GCTAGTGATTATGGTGATGACGACGACGATGGCGATGATGATGATGACGATGATGATATACAAAAATACATGCAAGTATTAGAACCATTCTCTCTCATCCCTGGTCGCCCAGGATGGGGCTCAGTTGTCTGAGGAGTCAGACGATGCACTTATGGCATCAAGTGGGCGCCTCGGGCGGCTTGAGGTGGATCCTGTATCGGCCGGCGCCTTGAGCAGCTCTTGAGCTGGAAAAGCGCTATATAAGAACAATGGAAAAAAAATAAATGTGATGTTTGATAGTGGGTGTAAAAATGGTGATGGTGATGAAGATGACGATGCTGATGACGATGATGATGATGATGAGAATGACCCTCCTGCCGCTGCCGCCGCAGATAACGCTGCTGATTTTAGTGTTGCTGTCGTTGATACTACTACTACTACTACTACTACTACTACTACTACTACTACTACTACTACTACTACTACTACTACTACTACTACTACTACTACTACTACTACTACTAATGACGTTCCGTTCGTCCAGCAGATACAAACAGCTTTCAAAGAACCACGGGAGTTGGAAAGAAAAACCTGTTAGAATGGTGTCAGGAAGAACTTGAAGTTTCCTTCAACTCCAAGAATACGCTGGCTTTCAAGTAGGTGATCCTTCTCTGATTTTACAATGGCTTCTTTTACAAATTCTAGATTTCACCAATACAGTGTCACATGATCTTTAATAATAATAATAATAATAATAATAATAATAATAATAATAATAATAATAATAATAATAATAATATATAATAATAATAATAATAATAATAATAATAATAATAATAATATATAATAATAATAATAATAATAATAATAATAATAATAATAATAATAATAATAATAAATAATAATAATCGCACTATGCGTAGCCTCACTTTTAAAACTAAGTTGAAACCGAAAGCATAACCTCTTTCAAAAATTCTGTTTTTAAGATAAAATAAATAAACTCATTAGGCTGGATGAATCAAGAAAGTTTAGAAACCGCACAAAAAACAGTGTGTCAGCACAGTCGCTGACTTCCCTTGCCGCAGTGGTAAACAATGTTATTTATTTGCTTATTTATTTTGAATGGAAAACCAACCGAAAAGCAAGATCCAGTTTTCCGTTTGACCACCAAGAGCCCACTACTTCAATGTGTTTTTAATGTAATAACAACGCTAACTTCCAGGCAAATTCATTGTTACGAAAAATAACCAAAATAAACGACACCATTGTACAATGTTAGTTTTAATGGAGCGAAAACGTTCTGAAAAAAAGAGCCGTTTTCATTTTAAATCAGAAACCAACTTGGCTAGTTAGAACGATCCCCTCAACGCCAATATCTTCTTGTATTATAAAACTCAGTGTTAAGAAGATATGCTCTGGGCATTAACTATTTAATTAATTGTGTGTTATTCACAGCCTGTGTACGGGAAACTACTTCACAAAACTGCTGCAGAAACTGGCTGGACGCCATATAGAAGAGTCCGAGGTAAATGATCCGAAACCTTATTTATTTTTTTGTATTTGGGAATAAGCAGTTCCGTCTTTAAAAATAGTTATATTAATGTGAAATTATATTAGATTTGTGTGTGTGAAAACTTTGAAGTTGCATTAGATAAAGACTGATTTTTTCAATTGTAGAAGAGGGAATTGTTGGTCGTTGTTAACGCCCGTTCATGACTCCTTGATATATTGATGTTCAGTTTTGAAATATTAATACTGTTTTCCTTCTCCCGTATCAGAAAACAATTTGTTCCTTTGGTTCGCCGTTGAAACACTCCTGATGGCGATGATGTTGATTTAGATACCACTCTTTCCCTCTGGGATAGTTATCCCCGTCTGCCATATTGCTAATGATGGGCACAGACGTGAAAAGTCCATTTTAATTTAGTCCTGATGGCTTGTGGTTTGTTGTCTTACGAGCACTTTGTTGTTGATACAAATTATTGTTCTGCTCTTTCCTAGGACAAGGTGGCTCACTTGCAAAGATTGTTACAAGAAATTGATGAACGATACGGCATCAGACGATCCATTATAAGGTGAATCATCATCATCATCATCATCATCATCATCATCATCATCATCATCATCATCATCATCATCATCATCATCATCATCATCATCATCATCATCATCACAACTCTTGCTTATCTGTGAACATTTGTTATAATCTATTCAAGTTTTTGTTAATAAATTAATTAATTATATTAAACAATGTATTCATTTTTTGATACAAATTTGTTTTACCTTTCATAGAAAACAATTAGATAAAGTATTATTGAGTTCAATTAAATTCAGTTAACAGAGAAGTACATACAGCCGTTTGTGCTGCCATAAAAAAAAAAAAAAAAAAAAAAAACCCACAATACAAGTAATCTTGAGATACAAGTGTACAATATAAAAACTATTAAAAAAAAATAGAAACTATATCTAATCTAATCCATTAGCCTGTCGAATCGTTGGCGTGTCACAAGGGACGCGGTCGCGGAGAGTTTTCACTTCAACACTTGGGTTGGTCTGTTGCTGTTGTCTGGAGGCGCGACTCCAGTACTGTCCACCTTTTGGCATCGCCTGTCCAGTTCTTTTCTGGTCTTCCTCTGTGCCTGCCTCCTTTCAAACTTCATTGCATAATGTGTTTCTTTCCTTTTTTTTTCCTTTTTTTGTTGTTGCAAGGGTGTCGTTCTGCGTGAGGTGAAAATAAGAAACCATTTCTCGCATTCACCTCACTAAAACCCTGACCCTTCAGGTAATACTAATAGACCTGTTGCGCTGAATGTGTAGGCTTACTTTATGTGTTTCAGCCCCAGCGACATCATCGATGGAACAGTCGATGAACACACCCTGATGATCTACCTCTCTCTCCTCAAAAGAAGGGTAAGGAAGCACAATACAAGATACACGATTGTCTACAAGATGCACGATCGTCTACAAGATACACGATTGTCTACAAGATACACGATTGCCTGCAAGATACACGAAGTTATTTTATTTCCATTTTTTTTTACATAAAGAAATGTGTCAATTTCGGAATCACCATTGACCAATTTTGCATAATGTAGGTACGTTCGTGGCGTCCGTCCTTCAATGAGCGACGTTAGGACGGGAGGTAATCCTTGTGAAAGTTTCACCTTAACGTAGCGAGCGCCAATGTGGGAGGGAGGGAGAGAGAGAGGGGAGGGTGGGGAGGGAGGAGAGAGAGAACTGCAGCTTATTGAGGGAGGGAGAGAGAGAACTGCAGCTTATTGAGTGAGGGAGAGAACTGCAGCTTATTGAGGGATGGAGGGAGAGAGAACTGCAGCTTATTGAGTGAGGGAGAGAACTGCAGCTTATTGAGTGAGGGAGAGAACTGCAGCTTATTGAGTGAGGGAGAGAACTGCAGCTTATTGAGTGAGGGAGAGAACTGCAGCTTATTGAGTGAGGGAGAGAACTGCAGCTTATTGAGTGAGGGAGAGAACTGCAGCTTATTGAGTGAGGGAGAGAACTGCAGCTTATTGAGGGAGGGAGATAGAGAACTGCAGCTTATTGAGTGAGGGAGAGAACTGCAGCTTATTGAGGGATGGAGGGAGAGAGAACTGCAGCTTATTGAGTGAGGGAGAGAACTGCAGCTTATTGAGGGATGGAGGGAGAGAGAACTGCAGCTTATTGAGTGAGGGAGAGAACTGCAGCTTATTGAGTGAGGGAGAGAACTGCAGCTTATTGAGGGAGGGAGAGAGAGAGAACTTCAGCTTATTGAGAGAGGGAGAGAACTGCAGCTTATTGAGGGATGGAGGGAGAGAGAACTGCAGCTTATTGAGAGAGGGAGAGAACTGCAGCTTATTGAGGGATGGAGGGAGAGAGAACTTCAGCTTATTGAGAGAGGGAGAGAACTGCAGCTTATTGAGGGATGGAGGGAGAGAGAACTGCAGCTTATTGAGAGAGGGAGAGAACTGCAGCTTATTGAGGGAGGGAGAGAGAGAGAACTTCAGCTTATTGAGAGAGGGAGAGAACTGCAGCTTATTGAGGGAGGAAGGGAAAGAGAAAACTGCAGCTGATTGAGGGATGGAGGGAGAGAGAGAATTGCAGATGATTGAGGGATGGAGGGAGAGAGAGAATTGCAGCTGATTGAGGGAGAGAGAGAATTGCAGCTTATTGAGGGTGGGAGAGAGATAACTGCAGCTTATTGAGGGAGGGAGAGAGAGAGAACTTAAGCTTATTGAGAGAGGGAGAGAGAGAGAGAGAACTGCAGCTTATTGAGGGAGGGAGAGAGAGAACTGCTGCCTTTTGAGGGAGGGTGGGAGAGAGATAACTGCAGCTTATTGAGGGAGGGAGAGAGAGAACTTCAGCTTATTGAGGGAGGGAGAGAGAGAGAGAACTTAAGCTTATTGAGAGAGGGAGAGAGAGAACTGCAGCTTATTGAGGGATGGAGGGAGAGAGAGAACTGCAGCTTATTGAGGGAGGGAGAGAGAGAACTGCAGCATATTGATGGAGGGAGAGAACTGCAGCATATTGAGGGATGGAAGGAGAGAGAAAACTGCAGCTTATTGAGGGATGGAGGGAGAGAGAGAACTGCAGCTTATTGAGGGATGGAGGGAGAGAGAGAACTGCAGCTTATTGATGGAGGGAGGGAGAGAGAGAACTGCAGCTTATTGAGGGATGGAGGGAGAGAGAGAACTGCAGCTTATTGAGGGAGGGAGGGAGAGAACTGCAGCATATTGAGGGAGGGAGAGAGAGAACTGCAGCATATTGATGGAGGGAGAGAACTGCAGCATATTGAGGGAGGGAGAGAGAGAACCGCTGCTTATTGAGGGAGGGAGAGAGAGAACTGTAGCTTATTGAGGGAGGGATTGAGAGAACTGTAGCTTATTGGAAGAAGGTAATGAGCGACATTGGGCGGGATCTAAACCTGGGAAAGTTTTACGCTATTGTAGCAAGCGCCTCGGTGCATGATAATTGCAGCTACGTATTGTGTCTCGCATAAAGGGTGATATATTTTAAAATGCAAAGTGTTCAAGTCTTGTAGGGCTGGTTTTCCAGAATCAACCTCAAATTGTTAGAAGTCAGTGCTTAAGCAAAGGGAGGCAAACGGTAGCCGAAAAAAATGAACTCCTCGAGAAATTTGCTCCGTTTTTCTTGGCATATTACGTCCCCTTTTATGAGGCGTTCTTCTTGTGAAACGGAAACTGATGGCATTGATAAATGAACCAGCCAAGGGTTGGGATTGGAAAAAAAGGGGTGGTTGAACGGTGGGTACGACACAAAATTGAAAGACACATTTTTTTCTCACTTTAGAGATTTGTTTTTGTGTTTAGTAAAAAATAATTCCCAAAAAGTATACGAAGAAGAACGTTTAGAGTAAACTTAATAATAATAATAATAATAATAATAATAATAATAATAATAATAATAATAATAATTATTATTATTATTATTATTATTATTATTATTATTATTATTATTATTGCGGCGTTTAGGCCTGCAGCACGGCGAGAACTCCACGACGTGAAATGCTGAGTGTGGATGGAAAGGAAGCCGCCATGGCGAGGGTGAGTTCTTCACACAAACTCGCGCCCGCACTCACACACCCACGCACGCACACACACACTTACACACATTCACATACACATACACGCATGCACGCACACAAACACACACGCACGCACACACCCACACTCACCCACATACACACACACACACCCACACGCACACACCCATACACACACACTCACCCTTACCTCCATACCCTTTCGGATGAGAGCATAAACCGAGATCTTATCTGTGCAAGCTTGTATTCCGTCCACGGACTTTAAAGAACCTGATGCTCATGTCCTAGACCGGTGAATACTAGATACACCAATGCCACCAACAAGCACTAGGTCCGTTCTCCCCCATCCCAAGTCGTCCAGGGTTGTACTCAGTGGTCTGAGGCGTCATGCAATGCGCTTAAGACAGCAAGGGGGCACTTGTATCGGCTATGTCTCGGGCTACGTGGGTTCGAATCCTGACTTCAGCAAACTATTTTGTGATTGCTGGATAGTAGTGGCCAGCGCTTTGAGAAGCTCTCTGAGCTTGTAAGTGCGCTATATAAGAGTAATCTCTTTCTTTTCTTCCTTTCTATATTAGATAATGTATCGGCCAGCGCCTTGCGCATGTCTTTAGCTGGAAAAGCGCGATATAAAATGTATAAGAACGGATAAAATAAGTAAATATAATTATTTGAATGCAGTGTCTGTCACAGGTGCAAGAGAGAAACAGATCGTTATCAGAGGAAGCAGAAAAACGCCGACGACAGTCAGAGGCACTGCAACAACAACAGCAGCAACAATCTCGCGCTCATTCTTTGGACAGTTCACTAGTGGTTCCCACAGGCATCAGACCACCAAGAAGTCAGGTGTCCGCGGAGTCTGACCTCTTTTCGTCAGAGTCCAGTTCTTTTGTACAAGGTAGGCGCTTGTCTTTCAGTTCAGCTTTGTCCTTTAATTGCGTTCAGTTCAACCACAAATTATTTGCAAAAGATAAAAGAGGTTCTCAAACCAGGGGGCGTTTTTGTCCAATACAGGAGAAAAAGAGGTGGGGGCAGGTACATTTTCAAGGTGGCACCATGAGTGGCATTACAGGCACACCAAGGTTATATTATATTATATTATATTATATTATATTATATTATATTATATTATATTATATTATATTATATTATATTATATTATATTATATTATATTATGGTATGGTATTACATTCCATTCCATTCCGTTATGTTATATTATTTTATATTGTATTTATTGTATTAATTATATTATATATGTATTGCCATTTTTATGAAACATTACAGAGAGAAAAAAAAACATCTTAAATTTATCGCCGTTACAGTTTAAGTGTCAATTAATTACTCACCAGCAGGTGATGCACAATTCTATTGACATTTGTTTTTTTCAGAAGCAACATGTTTTTGTTTGTACATCGTATCATTCAGACTCATTTCAGTTTGAGGGAATCGACACACACAAAAACAAAACAAACTTTAATTCACGCACCGCAAAAGAGAGAGTTTTGTTTTAAATTACCAAAAACTTTGTGAACGATTGCACTTGTCCCAGGTTTAATCCCAGACTTTTTGTTGTCGCTGTCTACGCATTGCAGCGCAGCTGTGTCTCCCGTTGCTTCTGTAGACCCTTTTAATTTCACTTGCTGTACTCCAGACTTATTTAGCCAGGGATTCCTTTGAGTAGATTGTATTCACTTATGTACTGAAGAAATAATGAGAGCTCCATTCTTCCCACGAAGTTTGTTTTCTTTATTTATATATGTTTTCAGGGCGAGATCGTTCTACAGGAGGGTGCAACAACTTCTTGCTAAGCGAGGCAGAGGACGTGTTGATGCAGACCATCAGTGAGCGGGTCAAGGAGCACATGCCTACCTCGGACAGGGACGAGGACAAGGACACCGACGCCAGTCAAGGTCACAGCGAGCGCGAGACGGAGTCTATATCCGAGTTTTCCAGCGGAGCGTTAGACGAGGGCTATTTCACGATCACAAAACGCAACACTTCGGCAGCGGCAGCGAGAGAGAAATCTATTTCGGAGCAGCAGAAGCAGCATCAGCAACAACAACAACCACAACAACAACAACAACAAACCATTCTCAAACGACCTGCCGACAACAGCACTCAAAACGGAGCTACTACCCTCTCTTCGCCAGCCAAACGACCCGGCGACTCGGACAAAGGTCAAGAGAGGTCAGTAGTGGAGATCAAAGTCAAACGGCCCAAAGACTATTACCTGCAGTGGGAGGAGACGATAGACCGCCTGTCCCATGGTCCTCCTCCCCCGCCTGGCGTGTCCGACATGAACCCGCGCTCGCCGCGTGAGACCCTACGCGGCATCGACAAGTCTGGACGTTCGCGATCCGCGTCAAGCGAGTCTGAGGTCTACGGCAGCGATACCTACACGCCTGTCTGGCAGAGGCGAGTATATTTTGAAAAGAGGTAGGCCTGTGTCACATGGGCTTCTTTATTATTGGTGTGTGGTTGTTTGTTTAATTTAATAATGAGTTCATTTTTACATGAGTGGTTATTAGATTTTAGCACAACAGAGCCTGCGATGTGTATCCAGCTAAATGAATGATATATGGTGTTAATGATTTACGCTTGTTTGGTGCGGTTCGGATGACCCCTGTTGGTTTATTCAACTTTAAGTTGTTTGACGTGTTATTTTCTGCTGATGGTTTACACGTAAGCTGATTTCAAATCGTCTGATGTTACTTTCGTTGTACACTGAGAAAAAAAATATCCTTCATTGCATCTGGGACAATACAGATTCTGATTCTGATTTTAAGCTCACATTATTCACTCCTTTCAGGTCCGGTTCGTATACGCCGGGCTCCGAGTTCCGACGAATGAGATACGTGCCACCTCGCAGCTCCAGTCTGCCCCAGGACTCGGCCCTCTCCCTCCGGGGTAGTCAGGGAGAGAGGAGAGAAAGTCCAAGCCCAGCCGCTAGGGGTGGAGGCACAAGAACGGAACAGACCCAGAAGGACAGGTAGGAGATTGTGAAATGTCCACTGTTTGTCTGTTTGATTTTATAAATGTCTGTTTGTCTGTCTGTTTGTCAGTCTGATGTTTTCTGTGATATAGGAGAGTTGATTGAAAACAACGGCGACACTTAGAGATAAGGTCATTTTTGTTTGTCTTAAGCTAAGTACAGGTTAAGTTTTGCGTATCACGTGTAATTCTGCTTAAGAAATATGCAGATAAAACCCCAAAACGATGGTAATGGTGAGGTTTCGCTAAGTATGATAACGAGTACTGAACGACATTCACGTGGAACCCAATAGTAGGAATAACTAGGATGTGTTTCATGCTAAACGAAACGTAAGCCATTTCATTACAAATCCACGGCTTTCCATCTACAGGCGAAGCTCAAAGAGATGTAGTTATGGCGCCGACGACAGGGGTGATGATGAGTGTCTCTTTGACAAATGATTTCAGAGAGAGACAAGGAGGGAGTAGAGGCTCATCGGCAGAGCAACAGAGACAGAAACTCCCTCACATTCCTTTGACCAACAGCGACTTCATGGCCAGGTGGGTGATTCATGGATAAGAGATACTATGCTTCCTTCATACAATACATAAAAAATGACAGAAAATACACAAAACGAAATACCCCCTCTCTACATGTGCCTGCACTCACGCTCCCACCCTTACTTTCCTCATTCCCACACATGCCTCACTGAGTTGCAGAAAACAGACAATAAACTGTCATGTTGCGTTACACTCTAATTGTTCTTGTTTCTAGGTTGGAAGAGCTGAGGAGAAGCGGTCGAGCGCAAAGAGTGATTTTACCAGACCTAGGCCCTGACGTCCCAGTCCTTATGATCCCCGGGCAAGGCGAGGAGGTGCTGCTGCTGTTTGACGCTCTCAGGCAAGCCAGGATGGAGGTCAGTCTCAGCACGGTCAGTCAGAACGGGGAAGACGCCAGCAAGCAGGTGCCTAGCGGTAGAAAGAGCCCCGCTAGAAGGTCACCAGCACGGCGATCACCGACTCAGCCTCCTCCGCCACTGAACTCAGACTCTGACACAGACTTGAAGAGGGTGTCCACGAGCGGAGCGGATGATCAGCCAGCAGGAGCGACAGCAGCGGGAGACGGCAGGAGAAAATCGCCCAACACCACAGAGGAAGAGAAGGACGTGGTGGGTCGCTTGCCGAGGCCGATGCTCCACCGACACCGCTTCTCCAAGCCCCAGGACATTCGGCTGACGGACCTGAAGACTGGGAGCGGCAAAGATCCACGGAGGACGCGTTCACTGACGGAACGGCCCGTGTCTCTCTCGCCCCTTGTCGCCGCTACTGAGTCGGTCAGGTTCCATTCCCTGTCGCCGCCACGGGACCAAGAGGCTCTGGAACGAGAGGCAGGCGTAAGGCGCTCACCGGCAGGCAGGATTTCCATCATGCCAGTTGGCGGGAACATTGTGAGAGAGAGAAGGACGTTCTCAGGAGACTCGTTGTCGTCGCCGCTGGTCAGAAGTTACACGTCCAGCCCTTCAAGTCTGAGAAGGAGCCACTCTCCGTCCCCTTACAGGTCCAGCCTCAGTCCTATGCCGGCCTCTCTGTCCCCCACAACTAGCCCACCTTGGCTAGGCTCAACGCCAGAACGTCTACCTCGCTTAGAATTCCCCGCCGACCTGGTGTCACCCAGATCTCATGCAGGGGGTCAAGGCCGGGTGCCGCGACGTGAGGCCTGGGAGAGGCAGAGGAGCGGACGGCAGCCCCTGACCCGGTCTTACGAACCTACCATCACGTCAGACTCCAACGCTCAGGCGAAGTTCATTGAGGTGCTATGCAAGGAGATCGAGGAGCTCAAACACAAGATTGAGGTCATGGAGGAGTCCAGTCCGGAGAGGAGCAGTCCCAGCCGACCTCCACTTACACACACCATTACCTCCACCGGTAAAGCTTCAAACTTGTAGTCGTTGCTGTTGTAACTGCTGATGTTGTTGCTGCTGTTTTGTAGTGCGAGAATTTTGTTGTTGTTTTTGTTGTTGTTATTCTTTGTCTTTGGGCACACAATGTAATCATTCACTTGTATTTGTACAGTACACAGCTTTTTTGTTGTTGCCAGATTGCGAGGTATTGTTCTCTTGGTACCAAAAAGAGTGTATAGGCTATCATACACCGATAAAACCAAATAATACCCCCCCCCTTCCTCCCCTCCCCCCCCACAAAAAAATCCATCAAAGACATCATCAATAACAACAACAACAAACAAGTTTCGTACAATAATTTACAAGTACTGTGGTGGTCAGTGCAATTTTTTCTTATTTCTTTTTCTTTGACTGAGTTAAAGGCTTCAGTTGGACTACTGAGTTAAAGGCTTCAGTTGGACGACTGAGTTAAAGGCTTCAGTTGGACGACTGAGTTAAAGGCATCAGTTGGACGAGTGAGTTAAAGGCTTCAGTTGGACGAGTGAGTTGAAGGCTTCAGTTGGACGACTGAGTTAAAGACTTCAGTTGGACGATTGAGTTGAAGGCTTCAGTTGGACGACTGAGTTGAAGGATGTATTGATTGATTGATTCATTTATCGATTGATTCATTGTAGCGACAGGAAAGAACGACACGTTCTACACCTCAAGAAGCGAGATTCAGGAGACGGACACCAAGATGGTGTTGGCGCCCAGAGAGGGGTCCCCGAGACTTCAGGTCCGCACACGCCATTCACCTAGGCCTTGGGAGGACAGTCCGCAGCAGAGTAGACTCCCCTCCAATCCCCGCGAAAGACCTACAGGTAAGTTCTCCCGGCCTATTCTTTAACCGCTCTTATATAGAGATTTCTTTGCTCAAGAGCTCCTCAAGGCGTTGGCCGATACTGGTTCAAACTCAAGCCGCCCGAAGCGCCCACTAGCAACCTTTAGGCGCATTATCTGACGCTCAGACAACTGAGCACAATCCTGGAGGACCGGGGTTGGGGGAGGAAGGACCTAGTGCGTGTCAGTGTATTTGTGTAGCCGGCACTCATCCGTCTATGACATGATCCGTGTGATGGAATGCGTGCATGCACGGACTAGACCTTGATTTATACTCTCATCCGAAGGAGTAATAAAATAAATTATAACAACTGTAAGCACATTTTTCATTGAATGAGAAACGAATTGTAACCTACGGAATTATTTATAAAAACTTTCCTATATTATTTTTCTTATGTCACAGATGAGATGTCATCATATAATACATTCTCTTGCCCATCTTGAATATTATTCTCTTTATACATATTTGTCGAATACCGAACCTTCTGACAAAATAAGTGTAACGGAAATGTTCTTGTTAATGCGTACAAATCGACCACCATCGACATATTTAGTCCTGCGAGAAGTTCAGTCTGAATGTGTAAACAATACTGGCAATAGCGCGGGAGTACGATCAGCGAATTTTATTTAAAAAACTTTAGAAAAAACTTGTTGATGCGATACGGACATAATTTCCTGTCTAGTCAGAGCACGCACACACGCATGTCATCACACGGACTTTAAAGATAATGTCCTAAACGGGTACATCCGGGTGCCAGCTGTACAAATAAACCCAGTAAGCACTAGGTCCCACCTTCCTCCAATTCCGGGTGGCCCAGGTTTTTGCTCAGTTGCTTTGGGTGTCAGACGACGCGCCCAGTACAGCAAGTGGGCGCCTCAGACGGCTTAAGTTAAATCCTGCATCGGCCAGCGCCTTGAGCAGCTCTTGACGTGCGCTATATAAGAACTATACAATTAAAATATCAAGTAATAAATAACATACATACATACTACTACTACTACTACTACTACTACTAAAATAAACAAATAAATACATTTAAAATATATAAAGTAAATGTGAGATGGTTAATGGAATAGAAATATGTACAGCTCACTTGGTTTTAAATAGATTTTATATAGATGGTCGTCTCTTAACATGCCTTAATATGATGTAGATAAAGGCGGATTGTTGGGTATTCCTAATGCATGCGGATTCAATTCTGTGATTCTGCGCCTGCTGTAATTCCTTTTGAGGGAATACATATGTATTGCGTTGTGTTGCATTGTGGTGTGTATTGTATTGTCTTCAGCAACAACAACAACATCACCACGGAGGTTGTACGGCAGAGAGTCACCGACAGTGGAGAGAGCGAGAGGGCGGCAGTCACCATCACCCGGCAGGTCCAGACTATCATTGTCGCCCAGTCGACAGCAGACTGGCCAGGGCTCCGTGGAGGCTGTAGCCACTGGAAGAACTAGTCCTGTCAGGTATTTCTCTGTGTCTTTTTCTCCCTGTCGTCATCATCATCGTCGTCGTCGTCGTCATCATCATCACCATCATCATAGATAACAACTGTTTAATTTATGACACTAAGCAGACGTTAAAGATTTCATTCATGATGATGATGATGATGATGTTTTGCGCATACAGTCCCATTCTAAGTGCGCCAAGAGGGTCGGAAGATAAGTCTTCAGTTGCTTCATTACACTCTCAGTTGTGGTCAAGATTCTCATTTTGAATGGAATGGACACAGAATTTGAAAAAAGCCATTTTATTTTATTTCATTTTATTTTTGTTTTATTATATGTCGTTTTATTTAATAACCTTCTGTTGTGATGTAATGTAATTTTTTTTATTGATTTGAATGTTTTAGAGCGACCGTAAGCAGCGGCGATCGTGTGATATCGCTAGGCTACAAGAGTCCCATACGCAGTGTGACGCAGGAGATCTGGGGCAAAGACCTCACGCCCGTTGACGGGCTGGACTCCCAGCGCAGAGACAACTGCAAGAGGCTTATTGCTGCACGGTACGTCATCTGTGTGTGTAGGGAGTGGGGGTCGGGTGAAAGAGAGGTAAATGTGTGGATGTGTGTGGTGTAAGCTCACCTCTCTTCCATCCCCAAGCATCTCATTACAAATAAATTGGGATTTCGCTCTACCACACTCACACTACCCCCAGCACCTGCTCTGGAACTGCCTCTGGAAAAAGTGAAAGTCTGTCTGATATTGAGAATGGATGATGAGAATTTTCACTGTCCATTTTAGCAGTATGATTGCTCTGGTGGCTCAGTGTTGATTTAGGACCCTACTCTTATTTTTCCTGGGGTTGTTACCCCTGTCTGTCATATCACCAATGGTGGGTTAGGCTTTAAACGTAATCGTTCGTTCATTCATTATGGGCGGTGTTTGATGTTTGAACATAATTTATATAATACGTCCCAAAATGGGATGAACTATACCCAACTATTCTTGCAAGTATTTTGTTCACTTTCTCAACGAATAAAATGAACTATTTTATGTCTTATGATGTGATTTGTGTTACAGGTCGTTGTCCGAAGAGGACATCATAGAACTAAAACAATCGTTGGCATCAGCGGTGGTAGAAAATGATATCCTGCAAGCCAAACTTAACAACGCGAGGCACGAAATTCAGGAAAAGCTCTCTAAAACAAACGAGGTATATACGCACACAATTGCAAATTATTATTTTAAACCACAGGTAAGCTCCATAATACTTACAGCTGTAATTCAAACCAGGACTTGGTTCTGATTTTTTCCGCAGCTCGTCCAAAAGATGTCCTCTGTGTCGATGTATCTGTCTCTCTCTCGCTCTCTCTCGCTCTCTCTCGCTCTCTCTCTCTCTCTCTCTCTCTCTCTCTCTCTGTCTCTCTCTCTCTCTCACTGTCTGTCTCTATCTCAGTCTTCATATCTGTCTCTCTCTCTTTCTGTCTCTCTGTGTCTCCCTCTCTGTCTCTCTCTCTGTGTCTCTCTCTGTCTGTGTCTCTTTCTCTCTGAGTCTTTCTCTGCCTTTCTCTCTGTGCAAATCCCGACGATGTTGTCGTCACATGGCCATCTTCCTCTTTAGGATTGAGTCAACACCATTGACGTTGTCAATATTATCGTGTATCGGCGTTATCGTGGTCACCATCGTCGTAATACTATGCTTATTGCCGTCGTCGATACTATGTTTATTGTCGTGGTTGTTTCATCATCATCATCATCATCATCATCATCATCATCATCATCATCATCATCATCATCATCATCATCATCATTATCATCATCATCATCACCATCACCATCACCATCACCACCACCATCACCATCATCACCACCATCATCACCATCATCATCACCATCATCACCATCATCACCATCATCATCATCATCATCATCATCATCATCATCATCATTACTAATGTTAGATGCCAACAGGTGTTGGACGACTGTCGACGGCACTTGGCCAAGTCTCAAGCAGAGAACATGGAGCTGCGCACGGCTCTAGAGCGCGAGAAAGAGCGAGCCGAGACGGCGGAGGCCCGCGTGCGCGACCTTGACAACGCGCTACAGCAGGTCAGGAGGGACAACGATGAACTCGAGGACGAGCTGGAGCACACCCTGTCCATCCTGGATCGCTCCAAGCCCAGCATTGAGGCGCTAAAACAGGAGAACACTCAGCTACAGAGCAAGATGTCGTCTGCTCAAAATGAAAACTGCACGCTCAAGAGGGTAGGCCAAGCTTTAGTTTATTTATTTATTTATTTATTTATTTATTTATCTGTTATTTATTGATCTATTTATTTACTTATTTATGTGTTTCTTTGTTGTTAAATAGCGCTTTTTCAGCTGAGAGCCATTCAAGGCGCTGGCCGATACACTATCTAACTCAAGCCGTCTGAAGAAGAAAGAGGATAGATTCCTATAGCCTCTCCAACAACCCAGGGGTTAAAGGAAAACATTTAGTTGGATATGTTTAGGTTTTATTTCAATTTATACCCGTATTTCTATATTTTTTTCAAGTAGGAAGATAAGGGAAACAGAGTTTACGTTGTGTTTTCAATTCACAGTGCTGTTTGTGTATATTAGCATCTGTATGCCCCTAGGAGTTGGATGATCTGCGGAAGAGTCACTTCAAATCAGTGACCACGGTGAGAGAACTTCGCAACTGTCTGGATGAAGCCAGGCAAGAACGCAGCAACCTCCAACTTAGGGTTAGTGTGCACTCATTGACCGATTAATGGTCGTATTAAGCCATCCTTTATGAGGACGGTGGTGATGATGGTAATGGTATTGAATGCAGCCTGTCTAAAATTTCAAAACTAAACTTTGATTTCCTTTCCGTCTTCTAATAGAGACCTGCCTTTACGCCACATGTTTGAGTGATGAATGTGTATTTGCTGTATGTGTAGGAGTGTCTGTAACATGTGAGCGTGTATGTTGGTTACAGATCGCCGTGCTTTGAGTCTGATTTAGGAATAAGGCGTATATAGCATCCAGAATTATTATTATTTAGTTTTATTATTATGATGAAGTGGGCCCTTGGACACTTCTTGAAACTGCCCAAATTACCAAAAATGTCTCACATCTAGCGGGAGGGAATTCCAGAGTTTAGAAACGCATTAAGAGGAGACGCTGTTACCGACACATTTTCTGATTTTGTGCACTGTTGTAACTGGTATTTAGAATTGTTTAAAGGTCTTATGGCTACAGTTAAATGTATTTAATCATCCGTTTATTCGCTTTTGCAGGTGAGCCAACTGGAGCGCCAGCAGAACGAGGCCAAGGTGAAGGCCATCATGACTCACTACGGACAGGAGAAAGGGGCCCAGGACGAGGCTGAGAGAGAGCTGAGCTCCAGCGGTATCAGCTCCTCCTCTGAAAGGTGCCTCCACCCATCCTGCACCTTCTGGCTTACTTCTTCTTCTTCTTCTCTTACAGTCTCTCAAGCACAGGCGCTTGTATCTGGACACGCGAGCGCCTATGCCTGTGACGCGTCTCCTTTTGGTTAATAACCAAAAGGAGACGCGTCACAGGCATAGGCGCTCGCGTGTCCAGATACAAGCGTCTGTGCTCTCAAGCTATCTCTTCATCTCCTCCTCTCCCTATTTCCACTATCTCACTCTCCCTCCCACTCTCTCTTTCTCTGTTCGTCTCACTCCCTCCTCCTCCTCTTTTTCTTTCTTTCTTTCTTTCTTTCTTTCTTTCTTTCTTTCTCTCTCTCTCTCTCTCTCTCTCTCTCTCTCTCTCTCTCTCTCTCTCTCTCTCTCTCTCTCTCTCTCTCTCTCTCTCTCGCTTTTTCTCACCACCTCTCTCTCACTCTAGCTCTATAGCCATCAATGTCTGTCTGTGTCTTTCTCACTGTCTCTGTTCATCTCACTCCCTCCTCCTCCTCTTTTTTCTTTCTTTCTTTCTTTCTTTCTTTCTTTCTTTCTTTCTTTCTTTCTTTCTTTCTTTCTTTCTCTCTCTCTCTCTCTCTCTCTCTCTCTCTCTCTCTCTCTCTCTCGCTTTTTCTCACCACCTCTCTCTCACTCTAGCTCTATAGCCATCAATGTCTGTCTGTGTCTTTCTCACTGTCTCTGTTCATCTCACTCCCTCCTCCTCCTCTTTTTCTTTCTTTCTTTCTCTCTCTCTCTCTCTCTCTCTCTCTCTCTCTCTCTCTCGCTTTTTCTGCCCACCTCTCTCTCACTCTAGCTCTGTAGCTATCAATGTTTGTCTGTCTCTTTCTCACTGTCTCTGTCTGTCTCACTCTCTCGTAATGGTAATAATTATAATAACAAGTAGGGGATGAAAAGGGGAAGGGAGTAAATTTCAGATTTGCTGGCAGACGCTGACACTGTAGCCAAGTTTGACAGAGGGATCCAAAACAAGTCAAGGAGACAGAGGTTCCAAGCAAGCAACTCTTGTTGTTGATTTGAAGTAATATGAATTCATTTCTTTATGTGCTTATATGCCCCGTCAAACCTGGCAGTGTTCCAGTGGGCAATCAAAATAATACACAAACCTTATAGAATGGACTTATATTTATTTGTGATGCAGGTATCGGCCGTCTTCTGGCCTCTCACCTTACCGCTCTGGCTCAAGAAGTGAGGACCTGACCCCAAGAGCGACCTCCCAAAAGTCCACCCAGGGTGAATCTACCTCCATTCCTGCCAGCGCGGGTAGACCTTTAGGCTACAGCTACGACGACCTCACCCCTATCGTACCTTCCTCTTACAGAGAGATCTACCCACACAGGAAAACCACAAGGTAGGGTCGCTTACTGCAGTATGTTCTAGTTAGTGGATAGGTTAAGAGCCGGTCTTCTGCAAACCGGCGTAATATGCTATATGGCCCAGGCTTGTTCTCAGTTGTCTGGGCGTCAGACGACGCGAAAAGGGCAGCTAGCGGGCGCCTCGGGCATCCTCCCTTCTTTCAATATTATTATCGGATGCAGTTTGTGTAAAATTTCAAAAGAAAATTTCGATTTCATTTCCGTCTTCTAAGAGCGACTTGCCTTTAGGCCACATGTTTGAGTGATGACTGTGCGTTTGTTGTGTATGGAGGAGTGTCTGTAACATGTGAGCGTGTACGTTGGTTAGTCTGATTTAGGACTAAAGCGCGTATCGTATCCTGTATCACTATTACTATATTATTATGAATGAATAGTTCTTATATAGCGACTTTCCAACTGAAGAGCTGCTCATGGCGCTAGCTTGTCTACAACATGAAGCTTGTCTTAAAGTAAGCTAAAGCACGCTCTCTTTTAAGACTGGGACACTGATCATAATATACTTTACTGTATGTGCATCATCGACTGACCCCCCGTTGGGGTGCCGGGGGTTTCAGTATAAATAGTATCCCCACTTTCTGGAAATTTAGTGCTCTAAATTCCCATTGTCGCTGTCTTTCTCATTTGTTCTTTCTCATTCCTGCTTTGTTATATCAATCTGCTATACTATCTTCTTCTTCGCTAGACCAGTCACCTACCTTTTTTCTTGAAAACTCTTCCGGGACAAGACTCCTTATATGTGTATGAGGTCTGTTGGGTCAGCTTGGGAATATTGGAAGCTTTCTGCCAGGTGGTCACTGGGGCTTTCTATGATGTCATTATTTAGCAATGTAGGCATTTTATATGTAGTCTATGTGTTTTGTTGATAATTTATAATGATGTTTGTATTCTATTTTGTTTTTGTAAACGGGGGTTCGATAAATTAGAGTACAGCCTCAGCGTCCCCTGCGTGGGATGTCTTTATTGTAAAGTGACTGGCTGGTGGAGAGCTTTCAATTTACCACTAGGGTTGTTTCAGCAGATCTTTTATGCGGATCAGGGGTTGTCCGGTCCTGATTTGGCTCGGAAGAGTCCGCTGGACCTAAAGCAGTAATCATGTAATGTAATGTAATGTAATGTAATGTAATGTAATCATCGACTGATGGTTTCCTTCTTACGCCAGCTACCGGAATTTGTCAGCCGAGCGCTACGTCAGTCCTCGACGCATCGACTCCCCAGTCAACTTCATCGACTACCCGGATCTGCAAACCCACCCGACCAAGCTGGACCCTGCTGTGGACTCGGACGACGATTTCTCCCCCACCCGATCAGGCTACACTCGCCCCCGCTCTCCCTCCCCCATCCGAAAACCAATCCCCTATCGGCCCGGTAGCAACGCTACCAAATCTACCTCCTTCGCCGAAAGACCGTTAGAAAGGGACACAATTCGCGGTAGTAGAGCCATTTCGCCTCAGGCCCGAGGTCGGTCGCCAGTCCGGTCAGCGAAGTTGCCTCCTCGCCGTTTGGTGAAAGAATCGCGCTCGTCAAGCTCGAGCCCCGTGAGGAGCAGGTCTGGGGAGAGACTAAACAGGTCCTACGACTCGGTGATGTTCGAGAGGATGAAGCAGAGAAGTGCTAGTTCCAGTCCTAGCAGGCGTTTGGCACTGGACTCGGCTAGCAGAAAGGGCATCTTGAAAAACGTCGCTTGGTGAGTGATGCTCTTATCCTGCTGTACCTTTTGGGGAGAGAGAGAGAGAGAGAGAGTGAGGGGAGGGGTGGGAATGTGAAGAGGGAGAGAGAGGAAGGAAGGAAGAAGATCCTTCGGATGAGAGTATAAACCGAGGTCTAGTCTGTGAACGCACGAATTCAATCGCACGGGCTTTAAAGATCCTGACGCTCATGTCTTAGATGGGTGGGTACGGGTTACACAAATACACTCAGCACGAACTTTGTCTCTTCTCCACATCCCCTGTCGCCCAGGATTGTGCCCAGTCGTCAGACTATGCGCCCACAGGTTGCAAGTGGACGCCTCGGGCGGCTTCAGTTAGATCCTATATCGGCCAGCGCCTTGAGCAGCTCTTGAGCTGGAAAAGCCCTATGTATGAAATAATAAATAAATACTGTTCATCCATCCCTGTAGGTCGGGCACGGGCAGAAGCATCAGCCCCCGTTACGTGTCCTCTCGCAGTCACTCACCTCCGACACGCCTGTCCCCTGAAGACAAGAAGAAGACCAAGAAGAAGCTGACCTTCACTCGGACAGAGGCTGGTCAGATAGCCAGAGATCTGCAGAGAGAGTTCGACAAAGAGGACATCTTATTGGACGAGCTGAGGAAGAAACACAGAACCAAGTCCTGGTTCGAATTACAGCTGTAAGTATCATGGATTTTTTATTTGCTTTAATTACCATTATGGCTTTTGTGGAGTTTTCGATGAGGTGGTTGTTTGCATATAGCGACCCCTTAGCTACTTCTAGCATGTGTTTATTTATGGTTGTCAAAATGACAGCGAGACGGTGTGAGTTGGTGTGTTTGTTTGAGTTCATTCTCGGATTGAAATGTACTAAATGCACTCTTTTAAAATTAAGTCTTTAAAGAGAGTAGTAGATCTATATATACATTTTCCATTTCCTTTTTAATTTAGTATAATATTATATGTACCAGTTTATTGTGTTTTCAAATGGCATTAAAGATGTTGGATTCTAATTAGTGTAATACATTATGCCGAAGGCAGATAGACTTTTCCTCAATGTAATATAAGTTCAGATGTTCAAGTCAAATACGTTTATGTTGAAGAGATTCCAGTTCAAGAATTAATACGACTAACAGATAAGATGGCAGAAAACAAGCCATTAGAACGTTTAAATAAATTATTTAAAAAACAAACATGAGCTAATTCATTTTTTAAATTTGTTTTGTTTTTAATTTATATATTAACAAAAATTAATGTATAAAAGTACACAATTTGTGAACAGATTTAAAATAATTTAATTTAATTTAATTTCATTTAATGTACTGTCAATTTTGACAAAACCTTTATCGCAATATTTAGCCAACCGCTTGCTATGTTCAAATATATTCCGCATTTCTGCATGAAGCTTTGCGTTGCCCACTGCTCATTAAAGAAGAAGATTGATTCCACTTAATTTTCCCAATCAAAACGCCCATGTCTGTCCAGCCTGTGGTTTTTCACGCAATTCAAATGATAATTTGTCTCGTCCTGTCTGTCAAAGTGTGGTTTTCTCCTCTTTGCGTACTTAATCTTTTCTTTCTGGTCAGTTAATGTTTTACTCTGTGTTCTTTTTAAAGTTTGGAGATTTCTTTCAGTGTACTTTAAAAAAAATATTTTCTCTAAAATTGTCTCGTCTGAGTTCTTTTCAAAGTTTGGAGGTTTCATTTCTGTGTTATTTTTTGTTCTGTTCTCTGAAGTTATCTCTTCTGTGTTCTTTTCAAAGTTTGGAGGTTTCATTTCTGTGTTATTTTTTATTCTGTTCTCTAAAGTTATCTCTTCTGTGTACTTTTTAAAGTTTGGAGGTTTCATTTCTGTGTTCTTTTTTTTTGTTCTGTTCTCTGAAGTTGTCTAATCTGTATATTTTTCGAAGTTAGGATTTTTCATTTTTGTGTTCTTCCCTGTTCTGTTCTATAAAGTGAATTTTTCTGTGTGTTCTTTTCAATATGTGAAGTTTGTTTCTGTCGGAACATTCTTGCAAACGAATGCATGTGTGTGAAACGCACACGTTTGCACAAACTCTGCCTTCTTCTGTTTAATTTGTCAAGATACTTTTGCAATTTCTTTTTCAAATGATTGACGTTCTCTTGGAAATGAGAACATTTGTATTCACATGACACGAATTGTGTGGCGGGTTTCAAACATGAATATATTTTGTTTATAATTTTGGTGGATAATGCAACTATACAGTGTTCTGTTATTATGTTTTTCACGTTACTTGTTTTTGTTTGACTTTACATAATGAAACATATCATTCCATGCTAACATAGTAGATAAAGCCCGGCCTAAAACAGTATGTTAGATAAAACCCGGGTTAAAACAGTATGTTATCAATGTATTGGATAAGTGGTGTGCCGTTTTGACATGTGAATTACGATCATGCGAGGCATACCAAATACTATTTGTGAAGCTCATACACAAGAAAATTAGGAACGTATAGTTTACGCAGTAAAGCCTTATGTGTCTGTTTTGAGCTGCAGTGCGTAATGGTGTTTTTTTACGTTGGGTACCTTACAATGCCAAGGTTGGCCAAGATGAGTACCACAACTGGAAGACGCAGGTGGACCACACTGCAACAACGAGATAAATGAAAGAGGTTTGAGACTCTTAGAGTTTACCAGATAACAACAGTCTCATATTGGCAAACACGCTTGGTCCCCACAAAAAATCCAGACGATGGACCTGCAACAGTCCCAGCGGGGAGCATCATAACCAGATTGACTAATCATGGCCAAGAAACACCTCAGATAAAGCGTCAACATTGGCAGGACGCGTAGTACTATTTTTCCAGGAGTAGACATCGTAAGTTACCATGATATCGTGATGCTCTTTCCGGCTCCACTTGAAAAGAGTAAACAAAGCACAGTGCACTAGACTGAAGTTCGACCTAGACAAACGGCTAGACCCGGAGGTGGCAGAAATATTCAAAGCCACAATTGGAGGGAAATGTGTACCACTGCTCATTTTGGGAGATGATAAAGTAGATGTCAACACCATGACCACCACCTTCAACTCAGCTGTGACAGATTCCGCCACTGAGATCCTTGGCAAGCACCGCGCAAAGAAGATACCGTGGATCAGACCTGAACCTTTCGATCTGTGTGATAAACGAAGAGAGATGAAAAAGAAAACGAACACCTCACAGGGAGCTAATGCCTACCGAAAAATAAGCAATGACATCCGAAAAGGCATGCGCACAGTAAATGATTACATTACATTACATGGTTATTGCTTTAGGTCCAGCGGACTCTTCCGAGCCAAATCAGGACCAGAGAGACGTTATCTTAAAATAGTATAAAATGGTTCAAATCTTAAAAAGCAAACCTGTTACTCTTAAATATTCAAACAAACTTTACAGTAAAGGAGAACTGGATAGAAGATCAATGACAGGAAATAGAGTACAGTCTGAACAAGAACAGGCTGTGAAGCGTCTGACAAGTGTTAAACAGCACAAGGCCTCCACGATCCAAAGCAAGCCTGTCCTGTGCCTTACAGAAGAACAAGAAGTCTTGGATAGATGGATAGAGTACTGCTCTGACCTTTACAACCGCACACCAAACAGAGACCCATCAGTTCTAGCATGTCCCAAGAACAGAGAAGAAGAAGAAGAAATCCTCCCAATTCTCCGAGAAGAAGTTGAGGCAGCAGTGCACTCGCTGAAGAAGGGGAAGTCAGCGGGAGTAGACAATATACCTGCAGAATTGTTTCAAGCAAGAAGAGAAGCGATGATTGACGCCCTTTCCATTATCTGTAACAAGATCTGGCAGAGTGGGAAGTGGCCTACACCATGTATCCAGTCGCTTGTCATCACTCTTCCCAAAAAGAGTAACCTTCAGGAGTGTGAAAACTACCGCACCATCAGCTTCATCAGCCATCCCAGCAAATTCCTCCTAAAAATAATACTCAACAGGTTAATACTTCAAGCTGAACAAATTATAGCTAAAGAACAAGCAGGATTCAGGGCAGGGCGAAGTACCACTGAGCAGATTTTCAACGTCAGAATAATCTGCGAGAAATACCTACAGCACCAACAACATCTATATCATGTGTTTGTAGACTTCAAGAAAGCGTTTGACCGAGTCTGAAATGCAGCTCTGTGGGCAACCATGAGAGTGTACAACATCAGCACTAACATTATTAGGTCATCAAAAGCCTTTATGACAAGGCTACCAGTGCAATTCTCCACAACAGCACCATCGTGAACTGGTTCAGAACAACAATCGGCGTGCGTCAGGATGCCTACTCTCTTCAACACTCTTCAACATCTTCCTGGAGCGCATCATGTCAGATGCCCTTGCAGATCATGAAGGCACAGTCAGCATAGGGTGTAGAGCAATCTCCAACCTTCGTTTTGCGGATTACATTGATGGATTGGCTGGGGAGGAACAATAATTTCTACAGCTGGTACAGAGGCTTTTACATTAGCTCCAGAGCCTTTGGAATGGAAATTAATGCAGAGAAAACCAAAATGATGACCAACAACACCAATGGCATCAACACTGGCTTCAAAGTTCAAGGCCAATCCCTCAACACAGCTTCAAATATTTAGGAGCCGTTGTATCAGACAATGTGTCTCTACAGGGAGTCCTTTCAAGGATCGCACAAACAACTGCTGCTCAGACAAGGTTAAAGCCCATTTGGAAAGACAAGACCATCAGTCTACACTCCAAGGTAAGGCTGCTGCGCTCCCTTGTCATCTCCATCTTCCTATAATTATGCTTAAGAAATATTGACCCTCACAGCAGACCTACAATGAAGAATACAAAGCATGGAGATGGGGTGCAATAGAAGACTTCTGGGCATTTCCTATACCCAGCACCTCACCAACGACGAAGTCCGACAGACCATCACACAAGCCATTGGACAACACGATAACATGCTCACAGTGGTGAAGAAACGGAAAATCCGATGGTATGGCCACATCACCTGATCATCAGGCCTTGCAGAGACTACAATGAGGCAGAAGAATAGAGAGACGGAAAAAGAGGTGGGAGGACAACATTCGAGAATGGACTGCTTGACACTGAGCGAAGCCATGAGGGTTGCTGAGGACAGAGAAAGATGGAATACGCTGGTTAAACGAGTTACAGGTAGGATAGGATAGGATAGGATAGGTCTCTTAGAGGGTCAAGGATTTAGGGTAAATGATTTAGTTGTGTGTGTGTGTGTGTGTGTGTGTAGTTGTGAAACGTCACATTTGGGGAACGAAATTTGCCATTTTTAGTACCAAATGAGGTAATTTTGTCGTTCCCCATTTGTCTGGCGTTGCTCATTTGTTCTAAGTGCATAAAAGTGCAGTTGTAGTGCATGTGCACTACAACTTCACTTCACGAAGTGAAGTTGTAGTGCATGTGCACTTAAAGTACACTTGGCCAAGTGCAGTTGTAGTGCATGTGCACTTAAAGTACACTTGCCCAAGTGTAGTTGTAGTGCATGTGCACTACAACTACACCAGGTCAAGTGTAGTTGTAGTGCACATGCACTACAAGTACACTTGACCTGGTGTAGTTGTAGTGCATCTTCCAGACGGGTAGGATAAGGAACTTTCCTCGACGATTAGGGTAAGGCAGTGCCTCGACGATTAGGGTAAGGCAGTGCCTCGACGATTAGGGTAAGGCACCCGTTCCAGAAAAGGGTTAGGGTCAGGGCTAGTTGCAGCGCTGCAACTAGCCCTGACCCTAACCCTTTTCGAGGCACTGCCTTACCCTAATCGTCGAGGCACTGCCTTACCCTAATCGTCGAGGAAAGTTCCTTATCCTAGCTGTGTTTTTGAACAAACTTGACCTACTTCGTCTCTAATAGGCGAGGAATTAGGTCAAACTTTTTGCGAAAAATGTGCTTTTTTGAAGAAACTTGACCTACTTCGTCTCTTAGGAGCGAGGAATTAGGTCAAACTTCTTGCGAAAAAGTGTCTTTTTTGAAGAAACTTGACCTAATTCGCCGCCTAAGGGCCGCGAAGTTGGTGAAATTACCCCATTTGTACCTCGTACACGCATGTGTGTGTGTGTGTGTGTTTCGTGTGTGTGTGTTGCTGCGACAATGAGTTTTTTGGTAAATTGCATTGTTGTTAACATTAATGATGATTTAATGGGCAATCCTTGTTCACATGGGCCGCTAAGCGTGGATTTTTAGGCCTCTGTTTCTTTGTTTGTAAAAACAAGAAACTTAACCCTTTCACTGCCATGGAAGAATTGCACTGAGTTACAACTGCTTGGCAGGCAAATCTTGCTCATCTTTGTAAAAAATTATATATTTTTTATAGCTTAAACAGTATTAGAAATAATTAGGTAATACTTATGCATTTGTGAAAGGTAATTACATTTTCTAAACAAATATGCTATTTGGAAAGAAGAAAATTAAATTAAAAAAAAAACACCAACAACTTGTTTTTAAACATTAATATATTTATTTTGTGCCCAAATAATAGATAAGGAGAAAGAGAAAGGGTCGCAGTCGTATCATATTTTGTTGTAAATTTGATGTATGGATCCACGTTATTGCGTTCCTTTGACCTATGTCCCTGTTTAACGCATGTATCACCTAACGGACATTGGGTGGGATGGGTTTGGGGCAGAGCTGGCTGCCACCCGTCAATAAAAAGGGTTATCATACATAACTTATGAATGGTAAACAGCCAGTGTTCTGAGCTTTCCAATGGTGTGCATTCGTTTGGCTGACAGTTTAACTGCACCGAGAAAAAACGTCAATGATGATGACGAGATAACATGCCCACTTTTTTGTCACACTATTGTATAATGACTTATCTCGTCATAAGCCGTAAAGAGGTTAATTAACTGAGCCTACTTAACACACTTTCGCTCCAGTGCTACTTTTATAATCCCCCTTGATGCTATTAATAGGCTAGACACATAAATAAATTAGTTTATTGATTTATATAAATACAGTACTATTTCAAAGAGGTTAGTTTTCAGGCTAATCGTATATGTTTCGGTAGGGCAAGAGGATAATTTAGCGTTGATATATTTTAAGGTTTGAGTAAAATAACATTATTTGTAAGATACCATAATTATCAATTTGTTCTTCTCGCATGAAAAAAAAAAGATGCAAAAGTTTACAGCCAATTGTTTTAATCAAGAAAATTCAAGCTTAGAATGTGAAGGACACTTAAAGCACCAAAAGTAAAGGAAAGCACGTTAAGCTGCTGTGTATGAGTGAATGTTGACTGTTGACGTGTCATGGCGTGGCTTGCTCACATGCAGCGATCAGACGCCAGACTGCGCCAACGGCACCATTGACGTGGTGGAAGACCAGACGGACGAAGGGTGAGTTGTACTCACAAGCGCTTCAACAACCAACATTTCCTATATTAAGCAATCAGCATACGGCGCATGTGCTACGTCATTTAAACCCTTCAAACTGTAAATTATCAACCTTTGAAGAGTTAACACCGTACTAGCTTTAATAATAATAATAATAATAATAATGAGGCACTGTGGTCTAATGGTAGTGCTTCGGCTTGCGGATCTGAAGGTCCCGGGTTCGAGCCCTGGCCGGGCCATTGTGTTGTGTCCCTGGGAAAGACACTTTACTCCTGTTTTCCTACTCCTTCGGATGAGAGTATAAACCGAGGTCTAGTCTGTGTCGCATACGTTCCATCATAACGGACTTTAAAGATCCTGACGCTCATGTCCTAGACGGGTGAGTGCCGGTGACAAGAACACACTCAGCATGCACCTAGGTCCTTCTGCGCCCCATCCCTGGCTGCCCAGGATTGTGCTCAGTTGTCCGGGCGTCAGACCATGCGCCCAAAGGCTGCGGGTGGGCGTCTCGGGCGGCTTGAGTTAGATCCTGTATCAGCCAGCGCCTTGAGCAGCTCTTGAGCTGGAAAAGCGCTATATAAGAACGATTAAATAATAATAAATAATAATAATAATAATAATAATAATAATAACAACAACAACAACAACAATAATCATCATCATCATCATCATCATCATAAAAAATAAATAAATAAATAATACATAAATTGGTAAATAAATAAATAAATGAAATAATTAATAATAATAAGATGTCTTTTTAAAAATTAATCTCAACCCTTCTAATCTTTTTATCTTCGAGAGCAAAATTATAAAATTATTATAATGAAATAAAGACTTGCTTACTTTGCTGAGGTCTATTTCTATTATTCATATAGTAAGAAATATCCGACCAGCTTGTAACAGTGCTTCAAACACCCAAAAGGATCACTTGATAACATTCTTCATTAAATTAAATATTCTTGTATAGTAAACTTATCAACTCCAAGAGCTGCTCAATTAAGGCGTTGGCCGTAAACTGGATCTAACGAGGGTATCTGTTACAACCTTCTAATACCAAATTCTGATTTTGTAAATTACTTTTTTTTTCTAGTAAAAAAACAAACAAGGAAAAACGCACTACAAACGCATACGACAACCGCAAAACACGTATAGATGACAAATGTTGAGGCAGCAATCTAAAGAAAAAACATTGTTGCGTACATTTGTGTTCAACATAGCAAACGGAAGTTGTATCCAAACAAGAAAATAGGGTAGTGACGAGGCATGACGCCGGAAATTAAGTTGTTGAAGCTGCTGTGACGTCACGTTGGAGTGCTACACTTGTTGCTGCTGCCTGTAGGCTGTGTGTTGTGACCGCATAACGTGTTTGTGTGTGCTTTACCCTAAGTTGCTTTTATATGCCATTACTGCTGTACTGACCGTGTGTGATTATTGTACAGTCATTATTTGGTATGTACTTAATTATATATGAAATAGCCTACTTGCCTTTGAAACTGTCTTCTTCCACTAAACATTATTTATTTGTCTGCAAATGGCGATTTTATATATAAAAAATATTTCTTTATTTTATTATTATTATTATTATTATTATTATTATTATTATTATTATTATTATTATTATTATTATTATTATTATTATTATTATTATTATTATTATTATTATAGTTGTTATTCTTGTTGTACATAATGTTTTATGTTCTCGTCATATTGAATCAGTATAAATAGTATCCCCACTTTCTGGAAATTTAGTGCTTTAAATTCCCGCTGTCGCTGTCTTTCTCATTTGCTCTTTCTCAGGCCTGCTCTGTTCTATCGATCTGCTATACTATCTTCTTCTTCGCTGGACCAGTCACCTGCCTTTTTTCTTGAAAACTCTTCCGGGACAAGACTCCTTGTTTGTGTATGAGGTCTGTTGGATCAGCTTGGGAATATTGGACGCTTTCTGCCAGGTGGTCACTGGGGCTTCCTATGATGTTATTATTTAGCAATGTAGGCATTTTATATGTATGTGTTTTGTTGATAATTTATAATGATGTTTGTATTCTATTTTGTTTTTGTAAACAGGGGTTCGATAAGTTGGGGTGAAGCCTCAGCCGTCCCCTGCGTGGGATGTCTTTATTGTGAAGTGACTGGCTGGTGGAGGGCATTCAGTTTTCCCACTGGGGTTGTTTCAGCAGATCTTTTATGCGGATTGGGGGTTGTCCGGTCCTGATTTGGCTCGGAAGAGTCCGCTGGACCTAAAGCAACAATTATGTAAAATAATGTAATGTCATATTGAATACTGTGTTAGTAGCCAACTGCTTCTGTTCACGAAACATTTCAACATTTGACAAAGAATTCGAACAGTTGACAAAGAATTCGAACATTTGACAACAAATTCGAAAAGAAGCTTTTAACAAATTATTTTTACATATTTTAATGGACATCAATATTTTTTTGCCATTTTGACAAACTTGTCAATTAGATTTTTTTTTGTCTTCACAAAACTATAGTAATATAGATCTACAATTCTTTTTTGGGATACGAGAATTGAAACTGTGGTTAGTCTTTTGCACATTAGTGAATAGTTCGAAGTACAAATTATTAAAATGAAAATACAAGTTTATTTACCCTGTCGAAATATAAATTTACCTTAAAATTAATATCGGTACCAGTTAATAAATAGCAAACGTTTCTGTTATGTCGCTTGACAAAATGTTTGTAAAATGAAATTCTTTCACTCGAGACTTAATTGGATAGAACTGGAAACCCAAATCGAATCTACACCAATAACCTGTAATGGATAAATAGTTACCAAAGCAATTGCTCAAAATAAATCTTATTTATTTTCCCAAATTAATTTGGGGGAGGGGGCTGGTTTGGGAGGGGGGAGGGGCTCTAATTGTCCCTTTCACACATATTTTCTTCTTTATAAAATATTGTTTATATTCGTCACATCATCTGTCTATTTTTTGATATGTTTATTCCAGAAACTAACTGCATCTTAGTGCTTCTGCGAGGGTGGTGTACTGATTGCGTATTATTAAATCATACATGTTATTAGATAATACACTTGGTTGAGTGCATGTGCGTGTGCTTGCGTGGGTGTGTGTGTGTGTGTGTGTGTGTGTGGGTGTGGGTGTGTGTGTGTGTGTGTGTGTGTGTGTGTGTAGTGCATGCTTTCCAATAATACATAGTAATGAGCGTGTAGCATATTTTATTTTGTACGAGCTTGGGAAATCTTAATTAGCTTTCCCGTAATGAAATTAGACTAAATGTATAAACATAACCTTTAAAAAATAGTCCATTCATTTTCATCCTTGTCTTTGATTATTGATACTTGTCCATGTGTTTATTGATGCTTACTCTTTGGAGTGTTTGTACTCACTTGTTATTGTTTTTATGTATGAATGCACAGGTCAGTGATGTGTAACCAGGGATAACTTCGCTTCATGGGAAATTAGGGGTTTACTCGCCTAACTGCGTTTCTTTAGCCGCTTTAAATATCACATTCTTTCTTGACAATTGTCGGTATCAACCGTTTTAAAAAAAATGTGTTTTATATTATTTTCTTTTCTGCATAATTTTATTTGCTTCTTTTACTTTTTCTTTACTAGAGAATCATCTTTGGAGAAACTGTTATCTGTTGTTCCATACAGAGTGGTTGAAAAGTATTTCTCTATTGGACATGGCTCATAACAACTTTTGTAAACTGTACTGCATTTGGCATGAAACAAAGGGTAGTGGGATCGTTACAGTAGTAGAATGTAAGTGGGATCGTTACAGTAGTAGAATGTAAGTGGGATCGTTACAGTAGTAGAATTTAAGTGGGATCGTTACAGTAGTGGAATGTAAGTGGGATCGTTACAGTAGTAGAATGTAAGTGGGCTAGTTACAGTAGTAGAATGTAAGTGGGCTAGTTACAGTAGTAGAATGTAAGTGGGATCGTTACAGTAGTAGAATGTAAGTGGGATCGTTACAGTAGTAGAATGTAAGTGGGATCGTTACAGTAGTAGAATGTAAGTGGGATCGTTACAGTAGTAGAATGTAAGTGGGATCGTTACAGTAGTAGAATGTAAGTGGGATCGTTACAGTAGTAGAATGTAAGTGGGATCGTTACAGTAGTAGAATGTAAGTGGGATCGTTACAGTAGTAGAATGTAAGTGGGCTCGTTACAGTAGTAGAATGTAAGTGGGCTCGTTACAGTAGTAGAATGTAAGTGGGATCGTTACAGTAGTAGAATGTAAGTGGGATCGTTACAGTAGTAGAATGTAAGTGGGATCGTTACAGTAGTAGAATGTAAGTGGGATCGTTACAGTAGTAGAATGTAAGTGGGATCGTTACAGTAGTAGAATGTAAGTGGGATCGTTACAGTAGTAGAATGTAAGTGGGATCGTTACAGTAGTAGAATGTAAGTGGGATCGTTACAGTAGTAGAATGTAAGTGGGATCGTTACAGTAGTAGAATGTAAGTGGGATCGTTACAGTAGTAGAATGTAAGTGGGATCGTTACAGTAGTAGAATGTAAGTGGGATCGTTACAGTAGTAGAATGTAAGTGGGATCGTTACAGTAGTAGAATGTAAGTGGGATCGTTACAGTAGTAGAATGTAAGTGCTGATCCATGCCTTCATCTCACAGTGACGAGACCAGCCCATCATGGCTGTGGCGTGACACTGCGTTAGCCAACTCAACTAACAGAAGACGTTCTGATATTTACAGGTTGGGTGTAACAAAAACAATTTCAGTAGTTTGTCATTGTTTAGATTGAATTGTATTGTTAGTTATGATTCATAGTTGCTACCCCCAATCAATTTTTATTTTTTTCTTCTTTCCCCTCTCAATCGCTCCCCTTTCCCCGCCTCCCTCCCCGCAATACGACTCTCCGTAGTACATAAATAGTTTTAATAAAAATGGTATGCGACAATGTTATGTGACCTGAAAACTGGATTTTCCATGTTTGAGTATATCATTTTACCATGTCCTAAGTCTGTGCCTTCGTTTTTTTTTTGGCCAAAACTTGCTGTTGCCTGCTATTTGCAGTAATTTCGCGAAATAAGGGACAAAGACTCGCCTACACTGGCTTCAGTCAAAATGGCGTCGCGTAAGAGGAACGTTTTGGGCAAGTTCTCGTCACAGTGAGATGAAAGAAGTGAAAATGGAGTTTGTCTATCACTAATGATTCATAATCAGCTATCCTAACCTATCCAGTGTGAAACTACGATGGGAGAAAGTGGCGTAGGGACACCACTGAGAATAGACTTGAACGCGCATACTCCATCTTTCTGAAGTGAATAAAAGACGCTAAAAATGAAACATGTTTTACAGTTTTTGTCAGACAGGTTTCATATGAGCTACTATACAACCACCCAGTAGCATTTTTGTTTGGTCGTTGTGAATATTTTAATTAGTCCATTTGTTTTCTCAGTATTATTATTAAAACTGTAGTTATAATTATTTAAAAATTTAAATTTTTTTTAGATTATTTTTTTTATGTTTGTGTAATAATTTTATACCATGTCCATTAATTTTTTTTTTTTTATATTATTTATATTATTATGTTTTAATTAACAAATTAGTCATCATTCTTATAATTGACATACTTATTATAATATTATTAAACATTAAATTATTAGTATTAAATTATAATTATGTATTACATTAATAATATAAGTAGTTTGATCACTAAGTCGTTGTTGTTACTATTTAGCCTTAACCTACTGATCAATGAGTTAACAGCTATCCTGTAACTCTGTCCTTAGCAACCCAGAATAAGGATTAATCCATGCTATGCAACCCTGACGGCAATGCTAATAAAGGTTTTCAGACAGGTTTCATTAGGGAGCTACTTTTCAACCACCTACTAGCTTTTGATTTGGTCGTTGTGAATACTTATTTATTTGTCATTTGTTTTCATCCTTTGTATTATTATTATTATTATATTATTATTATTATTATTATTTTTATTATTATTATTAATTATTATTATTATTTGTTGATGATGTTTGTTGTTGTTTGTTGTTGTTGTTGTTGTTGTTGTTGTTGTTGGTGGTGACATTTAGCGCGTTTATAACTAACTAGCAATGTAAAAGCTAATGGTATACTTAGATCTTAGATCCAGAAATGTATGAATAATGCTTTTAAGGTTCATCAATGAATTAGTAAATTGCAAATCGTACTAATAAAAAAATAACAGCTGAATTTTAAGTTTTCTTAAGTTTATGGTGTAAATATTAGTTTTACAAATAAAAGTACTGGAGTTTCGTTTCTGAGTTGATAGAGATACCGAAACCTTCTGTAGTAGATTCTAAAAAATGGGTTTGCATGACATTTTCGAATGAAATGATACATTATAAAACTCTTTTATAGACGTTATATAATCAAAATGGAATAATCTCTGAAAGCAGGTTGGTAAAGCAAATGTCCCCCCTTTTAAAAAAAGGTGTTTTAAAGGCAAAATTGTCCCCCTGTGTTGTTTTCAAAGACAAACAACATTAAAATGTGAAGTATGTTACTGAGTTCCCAGAGAAGGTGGGCATTATCTGGTGAGACAGCAGACTGTTCATTGTCTTCCGGACTGTTGTTGTATGAGCATGTTGAATACCCACATGTAAACCAACATAATTAACGCCTTGTCTTCGAGGCGCATGCTTTATTAGGCCCGCGCATTCTCTCACAAGGCTCACGTCTCTCTTATCCTCTCTCTCTCTCCTCGCCTCCGTATCTCTCACCTCTCTCTCTCCTCTACTCTCTCTCTCTCACTCTCTCTCTCTCTCTCTCTCTCTCTCTCTCTCTCTCTCTCTCTCTCTCCTCTCTATCTCTCTATCTCTCTCATCTCTCTCTCACCTCTCTCACTCTCTCTCTCTCTCTCTCTCTCAATGGTAAAAAACGTTTTTCAGTTTCAGTTTCTCTCTCTCTCCCTCTCTCACTCTCTCTCTCTCTCTCACTCTCTCCTCTCTCTCTCTCTCTCTCTCTCATCTCTCTCTCTCTCTCTCCTCTCTCTCTCTCTCTCTCTCTCTCTTCTCCTCCTCTCTCTATCTCTATACCGTAGGTACGGGCGACTGTGGATTTCGATGGTACTAAGAAAACAGCAACTCAACTTTGTGTGATTCCTTTTGGAGAACATTTACCGATAACCTTTATTGACTTTAGGCTGTTTTGCAGAGAAGAACACCTGTCTCTATCTGACGAGCAGAGGCACTATGCTAACCAACTGATCAAGAAGTACACAGGACTCAAACTTTGAGCGTGCAGCGTTAGTTAGTAGGTGAGTCAATTGTCTGTCACATTTTTATTTATTTTATTTAAACCGTTCTTACATTGCGCATTTCCAGCTCAAGGGGCGCTCAAGGCGCTGGCTGATACAAGATCTAAGTCAAGCCTCCTGAGGCGCCCACCTGCTGCCTTACAGGCGCATCGTGTGATATCCCAGACAACTGAGCTCCATTCTGTGGACCGGGGAGAAGGAACCTAGTGCTTGCTGGTTGTGTCCTTTGGTGCTGCCACTATTGTGCTGCCACTCTAGTGCTGAGTGCTGCCACTCTAGTTCTGCCACTCTAGTGCTGAGTGCTGCCACTCTAGTGCTGAGTGCTGCCACTCTAGTTCTGCCACTCTAGTGCTGCCATTCTAGTGCTGTCACTGTAGTTCTGAGTGCTGCCACTCTAGTGCTGCCACTCTAGTGCTGAGTGCTGCCACTCTAGTGCTGAGTGCTGCCACTCTAGTGCTGAGTGCTGCCACTCTAGTGCTGAGTGCTGCCACTCTAGTGCTGAGTGCTGCCACTCTAGTGCTGAGTGCTGCCACTCTAGTGCTGAGTGCTGCCACTCTAGTTCTGCCACTCTAGTGCTGCCATTCTAGTGCTGCCACTGTAGTGCTGAGTGCTGCCACTCTTGTGCTGCCTCTCTAGTGCTGAGTGCTGCCACTGTAGTGCTGCCACTTTAGTGCTAAAGTGCTGCCACTCTAGTGCTGAGTGCTGCCACTCTAATGCTGCCACTCTAGTGCTGCCACTTTAGTGCTAAAGTGCTGCCACTCTAGTGCTGCTACTCTAGTGCTGCCACTCTAGTGCTGCCATTCTAGTGCTGCCACTGTAGTGCTGCCACTGTAGTGCTGCCACTTTAGTGCTAAAGTGCTGCCACTCTAGTGCTGCTACTTTAATGCTGCCACTCTAGTGCTGCTACTTTAATGCTTCAACTTTAGTGCTACCACTACAGTGCTTCCACTCTTAGTACTGCCACTCTAGTGCTGCCACTTTAGTGCTGCCACTCTAGTGCTGCCATTCTAGTGCTGCCACTTTAGTGCTGCCACTCTAGTGCTGCCACCCACCTTCTAGGACACGAGCCTTAGGATCCGTAAAAGTCTGTGCATTGGAATGCGTGCGTGTATAGACCAAACCTCGGTTAATACCCTCATCCAAAGGAGTGGAAATACTTTGTGAAGCTACGATGACTCGTTCCTCTGCGTTACAACTATGAATAAACATTGACGTTTAACGTCTATACCCACTACTAGGAACCTAAACCCACTCTTAACATTCAGCACAGCAATCAAACTGCAAAGATACTTGGGTATTTGAAGGAAAGTACTAACACACGAAGAGCGCAATGAACGTCAGCTGTTTTTTTTGTGGAGACCTGCGCTTTACAAGACTACATCATCATCATCATCATCATCATCATCATCATCATCATCATCATCATCATCATCGTCATCGTCATCATCGTCGTCATCGTCCACATTGTTCAAATGCTGCATATCTAACACCATTTCGTATATTCTGTTGCAGGTATTTCGACATCCATGGGTTCCCTATACAAAAAAAAGCGGGGATTCTGCCAAAATATTTATTTTACCATGTGCTGGCCATATTCGCACATTTTTGCTGTATTGCACGAACTTTGCTCAAAACTATGCCTGTGAAATTATCATCAGTATGTGCCTTTGGATACACCATTAATTACTTACTTTCTTGATTTGTATATATTTTATTTGTGATTAATTTATTTTCAAACTGATGTTCAAGTGACTGTTATTTGCTTTAATATTGAGTCATACACTTTTATAATGTTTGTACTGAACATTGTTTGGGAAGGGGCGTTTTACTGTAGCGAAGTAGTTTTGGGTGCAAGAATAACATTGTGATAACTTATTATCAATGTGCGTTAGTTGTTTGCGTTTGAAATGATGAACATCGAGATACTGTAGTTGCTTTAATGTTTATCTATTTATTACAGGTTATTTAATATAGCTCTATGCGCTTAATGTTAAGTCATACGCTTTTGGAAAGTTTGTGCTAGAGTTCTATTGAGAGGTGGTTTTGCTGCAGTGAAGTAGTTTTTTTTTTTAAATTTAAGAATAACATTAAGAAGAGATACTTACGGTAGCTCGTGATCCTCATATTCAACAGAGACAGGTGAATAGTCTTATTTATTGTTCACTGTTTAAAGTCTTTGATAAGAATTATTCTCGACATTTTGACAGGATATGTTTCATGGTCTAGTCGGTGATGTCCAGTATTATTATATTTGGGTGATGTAGCTGTAGTTTACTTTTTTTTTTTAGAATTGTTATTGTTAGAAATGATTGTAAATTGGTTATAGAACTGTGTAGATTTGTGTTCTGTTAGACAGATGGAACAATAAACGACTGCTTTTAAAAAAGCTTCTGTGGTTCTAAAATAGTTGTCGATTTTGAACATTATCCTTCATACTTGAATTTGTGATAGAACTGTGTAGTTTTGTGTTGTGTGAGAAAGATGGAACACTAGATGACTAATTTATAAAGCGCTTGTGATTCTAACCTATTTGTTTATTTTGTCTATTTTTATGCTTCATAGTATTTCAGTTTGACTGAGGTCTTGCAAACATTATTGAATGTTTTTGAACGATGCAGTTTACAGACATTCTTTTGATAACTGGGGGGAAGTAAATGAATTTCACAAAGGATATATTTATTTTATTGTAAATCCCTTTCCCACGCAAGAGCTGCTCTAGACGCTGGCCGATATTTATGCGTGGTTGTGGGGAAAAAAAACGTTGACCTTTATATCTCTTGTTACTGATTGTTTTAATATATTATTGAATTTTTACAAATAAAAGTCTTGTTGTTTTGGACATTTTATGTTATGAATACTTAGTAAAGAAAGTGACAGCTGGAGAGTGTATAAAAAAAGGGAGACAACGACTCACCGTGTCGCACACAAAACGTTTTGTATCCAAAAGTAAAGTTCACTGTTGTATGTTATGTCTGTGAAGAAGATGTAATAAATTGTGTTGCTTGTGATTTCCATTATTATTTGTGTCTTCGCTTGTCATACCATTTTATTTATTTAAACAATGGCTGTACGGTCTGGTTGATTTGTAGACACAGAAGGACTGTACGATTTGTAGACACAGAGAAGGACTGTACAGTAATTTGTAACACATAACAGTTCTGTACAGTGACTGGTTTCGTTGTTTTTGTTTGTTGTAAAATGTAAAGGCTAACTGAACATTTTCCTTGTGTGGCGATACTGATAGTTGTTTACGTTGGTTGTGTATATTTGTTGAAATCTGTCAAGAAATCCTTACCATCTTGCGTTATTGGCAAACGAAATGCCAAGACTTGTTCGGATTTTTTTAGGGAGGGGGGAGGAAGGGAAGGGGTACGGGTGCGCGATTTAAAGATTTTTTGGACTGGATTTTGAATTGGATTCATTAGCGGTTTCTTCCGGTCTTTACCCCAGCATTTAACATCATTGGTGAACTTCAATTCAACAATTTAATTTAAAATTATATGACTGTTAAAATATTAAGGGATTTTACACACACACACACACACACACACACACACACACCCACACACACACCAAAGTAAATACTTGTATAAAATCATTATTACATTATAAATGTAGCTGAATCCACTTTTCCATTCTAGGACACGAAATACTCGATGCGATTGTCAGCATGTTCTGTTCCAAGAAAAAAAAAATCTTGTTTTTGAATATTCTAGTTTATTATGCCATACAGTTATTGAAGAAATATTTGAAGAAGCTGGTGGTATGGTGTTTCGTTCAATATAATACTGTATTGCTTTGAGAAAGAAATTAAATAAAATAATATTACACTGGTATGCACGTAACTGTGATAGGTTTTTATGTATATTTGTTTGATGGTATGTATCATGTAAATGATAAAGCCTATTTTATCCATAAATGTGTACAAAAGGAAGAAGGATCCTGGAATTGATGAACAGAAACTCTGGACTTTTTCTGTTGATTATTTGGACAATAATTATAACCGTCAATTTTGATATTTAACCTATCCCTGTCGTCTTCTGTGAAATGTCCGTCCATTCTTCACTTTCCAACTCATTTAACGGAAGATTATTATATGAGAATATGGCTGTGATAAACCACCAAAATTGTATATAATGTCACATTTTTGTTAATTTACTCTTTAATCGTTCTATTTAGCGCTTTTCCAGCTTAAAAACTGCTGAAGGCGCGTCCAGGCATTATTTTTCATTTTGTGATCAAGTGTTTCTTTTACACCCCATGCGATATGGTGTATCTAGCTGGATATAATTTTGGTAAAGGCGTTTGTATATTAAAACTGTGTTTGTATTTGTGTTGAATTTGTTCTATGTTATTGCCATGTGCACAAACAACTCATGGTTGGTTCCTACAAAAACTCGGATTTCACTCTTTCAAAATCATGGTGCGATTGTTGCCAGACAAACCTTATTTTCCATCTTGCAGTAATGAGTTTATACCAATAGCAAAATGTTTTTGTTGCTTCAGTACAACGTATAAAGTATAAAGTTTTTAATAAAGTAGGCTACATTTGTCAATTATGTTATTGGCGCCACGAATCGCCATGTACAATGATATATGTGCGCTGTATAAATCGTTGTATTATTATTATTATTATTATTATTATAATTATTATTATTATTATTATTATTATTATTATTATTATTATTATTATTATTATTATTAATAGTAGTAGTAGTAGTAATTTTGTTGTTGTTTTTGAAGTTCTATTAGAACTTTTGAAAAATGTACTTGTTGTTTTCTGTCATGCTTTAGTAACTGAGAAGTAATATATCCAAGAAATCAAATTTAAAGGACCGTAGTATCCTCATTATCATCGTACAATTGATTAGTAAACGCTAGAAACTTGGTTTTTCTAATCCACAACTAGCTTATTCCTTATACTCATTGACAGTACTTATCATTACGCGCAAAACAGTATTATTCCAGTGTGTGCGTGTCTAAAGTAGAATCCAATGGAAAAAAATACCAAACTTGTTGACAAGCTTTGGCTATTCTGTCTTGCAAAGTAGTTTTGCCTTTCGATTATTTTGTCTTTTGTGAAATAATGTTTGATTTTGCCTTTTATGAACAGTTTTAACATTAGGTTGTTGTTTAGATAAATATTTACTATCGAACAATACATTTTCATTATTTATTATGTCGTGTTCGGTAACGGTTTTTTTGCTAGTTAATGATAACGTGTATGAATCTCGTTTGTGATATAGTTGTACGTGTGTGTGCGTTTTAAAGTTTGCACATGTATTGTTATTGATCCTCAATAATAATATTGTAGATAGAGCCATTACTTTAGCGAATAAATGAGAATAAACAATGAAGTCATGCAACGCGCGTGACTGTGATTATGCTGATTAAAAAATATTGAACTGAATTTTGTTTGTGGATTATTGTTGTGTGTGGGCCATGATGGTTTATGGTGGTGAGATGGTTAGGTTCTCTTTCTGTCATGTTCTTGTTTCTGGCCCTGTCTACTGGGTGGTTGAAACCCCCGTTGGGGTGCCGGGGGTTTCAGTATAAATAGTATCCCCACTTTCTGGAAATTTAGTGCTTTAAATTCCCACTGTCGCTGTCTTCCTCATTTACTCTTTCCCATTCCTGCTCTGTCCTATCACTCTGCTATACTACCTTCTTCTTCGCTAGATCAATGACCTACCTTTTTTCTTGAAAACTCTTCCTGGACAAGACTCCTTGTTTGTGTATGAGGTCTGTTGGATCAGCTTGGGAGTGTTGGACGCTTTCTGCCGGGTGGTCACTAGGGCTTCCTATGATGTTATTATTTAGCAATATAGGCATTTTATATGTACATGTTTTGTTGATAATTTATAATGATGTTTGTATTCTATTTTGTTTTTGTAACCGGGGGTTCGAGTAGTTGGGGTAAAGCCTCAGCCGTCCCCTGCGTGGGATGTCTTTATTGTAAAGTGACTGGCCGGTGGAGGGCATTCAATTTTCCCACTAGGGTTGTTTCAGCAGATCTTTTATGCGGATCGGGGGTTGTCCGGTCCTGATTTGGCTCGGAAGAGTCCGCTGGACCTAAAGCAACAATCAATCAATCAATCAAAACTGGTTGAAAAGTAACTCCCTATGGAAGATTGCGGATAGCTTTTGTACACAGAGCTGCAGTAGCATGGAACTCCATGTATGGTGATCCTTGCCAGGGCGGACGGAAACTGTTGGTCGCTGATTTCACAGACGAGGACAGTCCATAGAGTTCGTCGTCTACAAGCTTAGTCATGAGTTTCTGTACATATAGTATCCCCACTGTCTGGAAATTGAGTGCTTTAAATTCCCACTGTCGCTGCCTTTCTTTGTTCTTTCACATTCCTACTCTATCAATCTACCAACCGCAAGGGGCGAACGTATGTGACTTAGGTACGAGACTATTGAGGTCACCGAGGGTTTTCTCCGGGCACTCCGGTTTCCTACCTCCCTACAATAATGGTACTGGACGCAGTCAATATAAAATTTCAAAAATAAAATTTCGAATTTCTTTCCGTCTTCCAATAGCGATTTCCCTGCCTTTACACCACCTGTTTGAGTGATGGGTGTGTATTTGTTGTGTGTGTGTGAGGGTGGATGAGACAGGTGAGCGTGTATGTTGGTACAGATCGCCGCGTTTTGAGCCTGATCGATTTGGGGAAAGGCACGTATATAGCATCTATTATTATTATTATTATTATCTTCTTCGCTAGACCAGTCACCTACCCTTTTTCTTGAAAACTGTCCCACAACTTCTCATTTGTGTATGGGGTTTGTTGGGTCAGCTGGGGATATTGGACGCTTTCGGCCAAATGGTCACTAGGGTTTTCTATGGTGCTGTTATTTAGCAATGTAGGCATTTATATGTTTGTGTTTTGTTAATATTTTATAATGATATTTATATTCTATTTTGTTTTTGTGTGGCAGAGTAATATTTTATGCATATGTATGTATGTTTGCAAGTGTGTGTGTAAAAAAGACAACAAAGATTACAAGTTTTAAACAAAGAACTATTTGCTCTCAGTATTATGTATTAACACATAAAACATCAGAACAGCACGTTACGTTAACACGACATGTATCATATAAATAGCAATACGAATATCAACATGTTTAATTAAAGCATAAACTGGTTTTGTTTATTATCTCTCACAACTATTATTATAATTATGTATACTCTGTGGACATTGAAGTATTTGGTTTTTAAATCAAATTTGCTTTGCTACCTTTAGAGCCGTTTACTTTCTGTCAGTTGTATAGTAATTCCAATCATAATATAACACAAAATTTGAATCACAAGATAACAATTTAGTTTTATGTGGATAAAAAAGAACTACCCTTAATTTCTTCTTAAACTTAGAGTAAGAACACACACAGCCACAGATAGAGCAAGAACATACACAGCCAAAGAGAGTAAGAACACACACAGCCACAGATAGAGCAAGAACATACACAGCCAAAGAGAGTAAGAACACACACAGCCACAGATAGAGCAAGAACATACACAGCCAAAGAGAGTGAGAACACACACAGCCACAGATAGAGTAAGAACACACACAACCACATACATGTATAGAGTAAGAACACACACAGCCACAGATACGAGTTAAAAAACACACAGCCACAGATAGAGTAAGAACACACACAGCCACAGATAGAGTAAAAACACACACAGCCACAGATAGAGTAAAAACACACAGCCAACAGATTGAGTATGAACATACACAGCCACAGATAGAGTAAAAACACACACAGCCACAGATAAAGTAAAAACATACAGCCAACAGATTGAGTATGAACATACACAGCCACAGATTGAGTAAAAACACACAGCCAACAGATTGAGTATGAACATACACAGCCACCAGATACAACGTACAGTAAAATGCACACACAACGCATACACCAATGAGCCAAAAAAGATAAAATACTAATGCTAGCTTTAGATTGAATTAAAATCAAAATATTTAAAATCTAGTAAAAGCCGAACATTTTGTTTTAGGACTATTTAACATGCCCTAATTCGTAGGCTTTATTTACTGTTGGAGAACACGGGTTTACCCTAAATTTGGCATTGTTATTAGAACTGGGTACTTGGGTCAAAGTCGTACCGGTATTACCGCGTATTTTTTTTTAGGTAGTATCGGCATTTCGTACAGGTATACCGCGATTTTAAGTGTTACAATCAAATGGGAAATGGCACTGACAGTAGTGACCGACGCAAAAGAAAGATTGTCATACACTTCAAAACAGTTTCAAAGAACCACATTTCCATAGAAACTTAAGCTTTATTATTGCTTGAATTTCTTGAAAACAAAATATGATAAATCACTGTTTAGAACATCAGGAAACTTTAAACCACAAAATCAAACTAAAACAAAAACATTCAACGGGAAAGGTCTTTAAGAACTGTAAGAGTTCAGAAGGATTGGCGACTGGTACCATGCTCAAATACGTGGATAAGCTGCTGTTTCTTATAAGTTCTTCAAGAACAGCTGCCTATCCACGTGTTTGGGCTTTAGGCTCGCTCTCTGGGCGGACAAGCTGTCGCCCACTGTCGCGTTATGCGTTGTCGAGATTTCCCAGTAAACCGGACCTTGGACAACCGCACCGATATACCGCACCGTCGCGTTTCCGAACCTGATTACAGTTACGTATCGGTAACACCGCCCAGCCCTAATCGTTATTACATTACACAATGATAAAGTATTGTTATGACAGTACACAATGATAAATATTGTTATGACATTACACAATGATAAAGTTGTGTTATTACATTATACAATGATAAAGTAGTGTTATTACATTACACAATGATAAAGTGGGCTTCCGTTGCTCAAGCCAACCGCTAACGTTTAAATTTTCAATTTCCGTTTTGACAGGGGGGGTGATTTCCCCCGATTAACGGTACCTCGAATACCATAGTCGCGTGACATTTGACCCTATTTCTGAGTGAACAAAGCAACTTGAACAATGCATCTTTGATGTCTGGGGGTAGGTAAAGGTCTCTTTTACCAACCTAAAACAATCCAAAAAAAACACAACAACCAAAAAAAAACAACATTACGAGCAATTGTATTTTACGGGTTCTGTGTTTTACCGACTTTGACAGCTGCTATTTTTAGCTCCATAATGTTGGCTGGCTGGCCCACGGCTGTTACTATAAATAGACACAACACACAAAACTCCGGAATTTATTCGTTAAAAAAATATAACTTTACTTTCGAAAGAGTTTGTTGTTGTTGTTGTTGTTGTTGTTGTTGTTGTAAGCTTTCTTTTTTCAGTGGGGGCAACACTCACTGTGAATGTTAAAAGGCTCGGTCGAGGGGAGCGTAGTAGAAGAGGGCCTCTTTAAGCCCAACAAGAAAGAAGGCAGCGGCTACGCACATATAAGCATTATCGTAACCGCCAGGAACTGTTTAACATCCTCATATAGCGTTTTCCAGGCTTAAAACGCTGGCCGATTAAGAATCTAACTCAAGCCTTCCCGATGGGTTTAGGCCCAAAAAAGAATATGTCTGTTTACAGTAACATTTATAAACTTTTTAACCGTGCGATTCTTTTTTTGCTTTTTTCATTTTTTTAGACGATCTCCAAAAAAACAGTTAAGGGTCGGACCAAAAAAATTGGGTCGGTCGGGATACCGTAAACAAAATTTTTTGTGTGCCTTACTACACTACATTTAAGTAAAAGAAAAACGAAAGAAGCAGAAAAAGAAAGAAGTTAAGTCAAAAGTCAAAATGGTTTATTTGCCAGACTGTCAGCAAAGGAGAGGTAGAGAGGACAACCCCAAAAAATTAAAAAGGAAGAAAAAAACGAAACAACTAAAAGCGAAAAAACATGTTATAAAAAAGCAGAGATTGCCTACAAGTTAAAAACACACACACGCTAAAAAGACAAAAAGAAACGGTCACAATATCAGAAATCACAAAATGCTACGCTTGATACTACTGATTAGGCGCACCGCTTTTCAAGCCCTGCGATATACTCTGTACAAGAGAAGCAGAAAGAGGAAATAGCAAACCTTTAGAAATATAGCACAGAAGCGATTGCCAAGCCAAAGCTGCGAAAGCGAGAAATAAGAAACACCCAATTTTGTTGCTTTAAATCTACGAGCTAAGTTATGAGGCAAAAATAGCTGAAAAGGGCTTTGGAAATTACGAAGAAAAAAAAAGAAAAAAAGCTAAAGCTGTAGTAGACAATAAGCAAATAAGAAAAATGTAGAGTATTCACAACTTTCCGGCACCTCTCATAAAAACTCGTGGGTATCGCCATTATAAATTAAAACGAGGTTATATGAAACCAAGTTCCGGTTTGCCTTGTTTTGCTTTTATCAAAGCTTGATGCGTGACTTTTAAATATGGCAAATTGCCGAAAACGACGATTGTTAGAGCCAAAAAACGAGTGGGATAAGTATAAAAACGGTGGAGGAAGTACATGCTCAGTGAAAGAATGCAAAAAACAATCGTAGAGGCCTGTATTTGTGGCGACTTCGGAGGTGCGTCGATCATCGACAGAAAGTGAAACATGACCTGAAAACTCTTGTAGTTTTCCATAGCTTCGCCGTCGCAACCTTCACAAAACACGAAGTAACTGACTATGTTATGCTAGCGTTGTGGCCAAGTGGGCTAAGGCGGGACTAACTTGCCTTGTCCACAAGCCAGAAACCAATGGCGCCTGACAGGTGTGGGTTCGAGCCAGCATCTGGGCGTTATGTTTTTCCGAATATTTTTCAAAAATTCACCAATAATGTTAGGTAGGTAGGGTTTAGGCGCGCCACTGGCGATAGAAAGGGATAATAAACTGCAGCAAAAAAAAATAAAAATATGTGAGGGTACGATACAGGTGGCCAGTGACACATGTTATTATTCTTGAATATTTGGAAATAACTCACTAAAACACGCGGAGAAAAAAAACCGGAAGTATTTTTCATAGAGGGGATTCCCGTTGGTGCATAGGATAGCAGAAAAGTGTGAATAGATTTTTGTTTTGCGCAAACTATCCCTGCTCAGTCAGCTGTTGTTATTTTGTCCTCCAGATTAAGACGTGAGGATAAGAAGATAGGGCGCGGTTGGGGTAAGGAAGACAAAGGAGATGGATGGGGGCAACGGAGTTAAAGTAATAATAACATGTACAATGCCATTTGGTCACTTCCAACAAAGTGTACATCTCAAGAAAAAAGAATAAAAAGTAATAATGACAAGTAAACAACAACAACAACTACAACAACTACTGCTGCTACTTATAAAGTTACATACGAAGCGCAAAGCAGTCGTACGAGACAAATATTCCTCCTTTGTGTAAGACCAGATTAAAAAAACAAAACTACGAGATGCAGGCTATTATAACATATTTCACCAATAAAAAACACAGGACCAAAGAGACGAAAGGAATGACCGCGAATAAATCACACTGCAAAACAGTACCTTATCACCAAGCACCACCACAAAACAATTAATCGTTTGTGGCATAAGGGAAGTAACCAACGCTCGCGGACTTTCGGTTTTGTTTTTCTATTAGTGTTATCACCCTTTATGGCCGGGGCTCTCGATTGTGAAAATAGAGGTGATTGAAGTAACATTATTTATTTCAGTTTCATTAAAATTAATAAAACAAAACAAACTTGAGATTTGTGGGTGATCAAAGTTTCATTGTATATTTTTTTAATGTATGATAGAATTCATAATTAGGGGTGGTTCAATTGGGTTTAAAACATGTTTAGTTTATTTTAGATCGAACATTTCTTCCTCTTTTAATCGTTTGTTATTGAGTTTGAGCTAATGGATTTACCCGAAAACGGACGAGAAAAACCACAGAACGCAACCTAAAATGATGGCCGCTCTGTGGGTCAGTGAACAGTTGCCGTTTTCAATATATTTCGCTGCAGGCAATAATCAATTTTATTTTTTGTATTTTGACCAAACAAATGTTTCGATGCATGTCTCGAGTTTTAAAAAAAAGCTGAATCTAAGATGTAAGAGTTCTAAAGATCACAATATTTATCGCGGACCTCCGCTGTGGGTGTGCAACGGTGTGGCGGGTCATATGTCTCAGGTCATTGTCTCTTTTCATTGTCTCTTGTCATTTGTCTCGGGTAATTGTTTCTTGTTATTATTTCTCATTGTCTCGTGCCATTGTTTGTTATCACAGTTTCTGGTCACTTGTCGATGATCACTTGTCATTGGTTTATTTTTGGAGAGATTTAATTTCCATATGACAATAATCATCAAAATAAAGATTTTAAAAAAAATCATAACATTTGTTTTGTTTTATTAATTTTAATGAAACTGAAATATATACTGTTTTTTCAACCACCCCCATTTCCACAATCCAGAATCCCGGCCCTAAAGGGCGATAATACTAATAAGGGGAAAAATACCGAAAGTACGGGAGCATTGGTTACTTCCCTTATGCCACACAACGCAAGCCAAAGCCATTGTCAAAGACAATACCATACAAGACAAAAAACAAAGACCAAATTGCAAATCGCAGCACAAAACAACACGATACAACTCCCTACCAATGTTTAATACTTCCAGTTGTTTGCAAAACAAGCCTAGCTACTCATGAAGTGAAGAAGGCATATCATTAGATGATGCAAATATAAAAATTAATTATTGTTGATATACATGCATTTAGATCTACCAGCTTTAAGAGCTGCTCAATAGTGAAACTATTCTTCTCTCCTTTTGACATTTTAAAAACTCATTTCAAATAATCACACCCATCTTATTAATATTATTCACGACGATGAAATTTGTCAGTTGCGTCGTAATTTGAATCTTCTCAGCGTTGATAAGAATGACCAGGATAGGCTTCAGATGTTCTCAAATTTGCTTCTTCACAAAATCGAATGTAAAGTTTTGGTTTTTTTTTTTGCTCACAAGGGAAGTAAAGGTGTCCATCTTTTGACCGAAAAAAGGGAAGCAACTTGGAAGACAGTTGGGGTGGTATCGACGTTGATACTCGTCTTCTTTTTGAACTGAAAACACAAAACAGACACAAACTTGAAAGGAAAAAAAGAAAATCATACAGACAATAAAGGACAAACTTAATAATGTTTGCACCTACATGATGAAACCTAACAAAGGATTAAACGAAGTCTTTGTTACTAATGTAAACACTGGTTAAGCCAAGTGCCTAACGGTACTGAACCACCGTTAGAATTGCTATTAAAATGGCAACCCGTCAAGTCAAGTAAGCGGTTCATGCAACAATATTAATATTGTATGTTATGAACAGTAACATTAACAAGCAGTGTCTTTAGCTATCGGCGCCTGGGTAGATTTCTTATCTTGTCAAATCCCCAAATCACACGACAAGTCTATATCTTTATTGTTCTTCAAAGGCGCTTTTCCAGGTCACGAGCGGCTCAAGGCGCTGACCGATAAGGATCTAACTGAAACCACGCACTTGCTGCCTTGGGCGCGTAGCCTGACGTCCCAGACTACCGAGCACAATTGTGAGATGGGGGAGAAGGTACGTAGCGCTCGCTGGGTATATTTATGTGGCTGGCCTTCACCCGACTATGACTAGCGTCAGGATCTTTAAAAGTCCCTGTCATAAAACGCGCACGTGCATGTTACGTTTCTTTCAACATAGAAAGATTACTCAAAGACGATAGGGTCAATTTAACAGAGAACTTTATTTCTACAGCTTAGGCCATGCCAGTTACAGGAAGAGAGCGAGTTATTTCCCTTAAGCGTCTACTTAATACAATCTAACATAATAACACATTATAGCAAATAATGTAACAGTGCACTGACTAGACCTCGGTTTATACTCTCATACGAAGGAGCAAGGGACGCTTGTTTGTACAAAAGAGTCAGGTTATGTGCCTAGGCCGTCAACCTTGAAAGTTTGAACCGCTGCCTGCAATGTCGTCACATAACATTCAATGCTTTAATTTGTTTTGTCGTCGTGTTCGCAACTGAGCCACGACGCTTGTCAAATCACCTAGCCAACTTGTCAAGTCCTGCTGGTTCAACTGGGCCACCACGCTAGTCAAATGATCCAATCAACGTGACAAGTCATGTCGGTTCAACCGAATCAATCGCGCCTCTCATCATCTCGCAGTTCTTGCGAGTGCCTGTCTGTGTGTGCATAAAGTGCGAGCGCCCAGAGCAGACTACAAGCTTGGAATTCGCGCTGTACAAAACAAGTTAATGTTATTACATAAGAGAGCGAAGTCTTTAGTTGTCGGGGAAGGTGTACTTGGTGATGAAGGTGTCGGCATCGTGGTAGACTTCCTTCTGAGGACCTTCCAACTCCAGCGTCTGTTGGCCGTCAAAATTGCCACACAAGCCGCACATCTGCCTCTTGTAGATGCTGAACGTCTGCAGCAACCACAGCATTCTAACAGTGAGCATGGTGCAAGGTGATAATGATGATGGTGATGCTGCTGCTGCTGTTGCTGGTGATGATGATGCTATGATGATGTTGGTGATAGTGCGTAGTGATAAACTGCTGATGCTGATGAGGATGATGGTTATGAAGATTAAGATGATGATGATGGTGATGACGATGATGGTGATGACGATGATGATGATGATGATGATGATGATGATGATGATGATGATTCTTCTACTGATGATGAGAAGGATAAGGATGATGGTGATGATGATGATACTTCTGCTGCTGCTGATGACGGTAATGATAAAAATAATAATACTTCTTCTGCTGATGATGATGATGACGAAGAATCAGAATCAGAATCAGAATCTTTATTGTCCCCATGAAAACACAAGGAAATGTGTGTGCGGCGTACACTTCATCAAAACAACGGCACAAAAGCAATAAAACACAAAAGAGGAGGAAGATGGTGAAGCTGATGGTGATAATGAATAGGATGCTGCTGCTGATGAATATGATGATAATACTCCTGCTGAGGAAGAGGAGGAGATGACTTTTTGACACTTTATTGTCCATTTTTATGGAGAAATTCTGGGCCGACTCCCCTGGGGAAGGCGTAGTCGCAGCCTGTGGCGCACCCACACCCAACCTACCTAATATTAGTTGTGTTTTTGAAATTTTGCTGGGGGAGCAAACCGGATTACCCGAAGAAACCCCCAGAGAGGTTGCCCGAGTCGAAAGTAAATAATATTCGGAAAACATTACGCCCGGAGGCGGGATCGATTCCACACCTGTCAGGAGCCATTGGTTTCTAACCTGTAGACTAGGCAAGTTAGTCCTGCCTTAGACCACTCGGCCACAACGCTCGTGACGGTGATGTTGTTGTTGCTACAACTGCTCTACCGATGACCATGATGAACATTTAAACAATTATATTGGGTCAGTTTTCACAGGGTCCATAGATAGCAGCATGACTTGCAATGGCCAAGGATGATGCTGTACAGTACAACTGACCTTGACGTAGATGTCGTTGGTGTGGAAGAGGATGTCCAGGCCAATCAGCGGCAACTGAACACGAATGGCGCCGTTCTTCTCTCGCAAGATTTTGATGTCCACCAAGTGTCTGCACAGAACAGAAACTGGATCAGCAACATTTGGACTTAAGATAACTCTGTGAAAGTTCCAAACTAAATCAGGGCGAAGGGACAGAACTGGCTCTAAGTCGACCAATTTTTAAGTGGAAGGGAGATAATCCTGTCGGTTCGACCATATAATGTAGCTACGTGGACCCTTCGTTGATAATATACTGGTTCTGTCGCTTCATTACCTCCTCTGTTTTATACACGGTTGTCTCCCATTCGCGATAAGCGCAAGCGGTTCATATCTGAATGTGAGAGGAGCCCAAAACTATGAGCCGCTCTCTCTCCATACTATTATGGTTAGAACATGGATTCTTCAGTATAGTTTGTGGGGTGGCCTCGTGGCGCAGTGGATAAGTCGCCGGTTTCCTATGCCGAAGGTCGCGGGTTCGATTCCCGCAAGGGGCGAACGTATGTGACTTAGGTACGAGACTATTGAGGTCACCGAGGGTTTTCTCCGGGCACTCCGGTTTCCTCCCTCCCTTCAAAATAATATTGGATGCAGTCAAATTGATCTTTAAAAATACAAAACTATTTAACTTTCAGTTTCCTAATAGCGATCTCCCTGCCTTTACACCACGTGTATGCCTTGTATACTGTTGTCCTTGTTGTGTGTCTGTAATATGTTTGTTGCACGTGAGCGTGTATGTTGGTATAGGTCGCCGCGCTTTGAGTTTGAAATCATTCGAAGTAAAGCGCGTATTAGCATCCGGTATTATTATTATTATTATTATTACTTAATAATAATAATAATAATAATGTTCGTCATTTGTAAGGCGCCTTAGCCTAAGGATCAAGGCGCGCAAGGGGTTGGGGGAATGGGAAGACAAGACAGACAAAACTGGACAAAAGATACATAATATACATATGTACAAAATACAGTTAAACTATGAAAAACACAAGCACGCACACCTGCTTACACTCTCTTGTAAATGACTAATTAAAATATTCCCTAAAAAGGTGTGTTTTTAACTGTGATTTAAAAGAGGAAATGGAGGAAGAATGTCTAATCTTGTATGGAAGGGAATTCCAGAGTTGAGGACCAAAGACAGGTAGAGAGCGGTAACCATGCGATCGTCTGTTGAAGCGGCTCTGTCTAAGAAGACGTGTGTCAGCAGACGATCGCAGAGCTCGAGAAGGGGTGTATATGGATAACATTTCCGAAGTATAAGCAGGAGCTGTGTCTGTAAAAACAGAGAAACAAAGGCAAGCTATCTTGTATTTTATGCGTTCAGCAACTGGTAGCCAATGGAGTCTGTGTAGCAAAGGAGTAATGTGTTCACGGAGGTTTGAACGGAAAATGATGCGTGCAGCAAAGTTTTGAACTTTCTGTAAGGGATCAAGTGCAGATTGGGGTAAGCCAGCCAAGAGTGAATTGCAGTAATCCAATCTAGATAGGATGCATGATGTAACTAAGGTTTTAGTTGCTTCAACAGTAAGATAGCGACGGATGGAACTTATTCTCTTTAGTTCAAAGAAACACTGTCTACAAACTTTACTAATGTGTTCTTTCATGTCAAGAGAAGAATCAAAAATGACTCCAAGATTCCTGGCACTCTTAGAAAAAGGTATGCTACTGGAGCAAACAGTGACAGCTGATGGCAGATCAGAGGAGGAACATGAGCCAGAGAACAGAAGAGCTTCGGTCTTGTCGTCATTTAACTTTAGTCTGTTGTCTGTCATCCACTGTTTGATGTCAGTCGTGCAGTCTTGAAATGATTGAGTCAAGGTGTCGATGTCAGCAGGATCGCAAGTACCTTCAAGTTGTGTGTCATCTGCAAAAAGAAAATGGTCGACGGGATGTTGTTGAATGACAGAAGACAAGGGAGAAGTATAGAGAACAAACAAGACAGGCCCCAGTACTGAGCCTTGCGGGACACCATATAGTAAGGGAGTTTTGCTAGACTGGAAGCCATTTACAGAAACATATCTAAAATTTGGACTTCCATGGGTTAGAACCTATGATAGCACTGTAGAGAGAGCACAGATGCCTATATCTGAATGTGAGAGCGCGTTACTCCCGGGCAATATTATACTTTCTCTCTGCAGTATTATAATAGTAAATATAAAGCGTTGCGTCGCGTCGGTTTCTCTCAGTCAGATACGGGCGCCTGGCGCTTGCAACCGACACAAAGCCACTTATCGACAAGACAGAACATTTTCATAAATAAGGAGTGGACACGCTGATCATCAGGCCTTGCAAAGACTATTCTGCAAGGCACAGTGCAAGGAGGTAGAAGAAGAGGGAGACCAAAAAAGAGGTGGGAGGACAACATTCGAGAATGGACTGGTTTGACACTGAGCGAAGCCATCAGGGCTGCTGAGGACAGAGAAAGATGGAGTATGCTGGTTAAACCAGGGATCAGTTTACTAGCGCGCCCTGCGCCATTGACGCATAAAAATTAAAAATGACCTATCTACCCGAAGGTCGTAGGGGCACCACAGATGATCGTTTAATAAACGATCATCTGTGGTGCCCCTACGACCTTCGGGTTACGGGACAGGATAGGATAGGATAGGATAGGACACGCTGATGTTAGATCATCCACCCAAATATAGGCATAGATGTTTTCTGAAGCAGCGACGGCTATCTGGGAGACAGGCTGCCTTCCGTGCATCCGTACGGCTAACTGGAATATTCTAGGAGAGACTTCAGATAGTCGTCGCTGCTTCAAAAAAGTCTACAACAGGTAATTCATCATCATCATCATCATCATCATCAGCATCATCATCATCATCATCATCATCATCATCATCATCATCATCATCATCATCATCATCATCATCATCATCATCATCATCACCACCGCCACCATCGTCATCATCATCGCCACTCACGTCCCGTAGGCGCCGGTCTTGTTGACGTAGACGGGATGGTCACAGTCGACCTTAACCTTCTTGCTGTCCAAGAAGACCTCCACGTCGAAGAAGTCAGGCTTCAGGAGGACGTCGTGCTCCTCGCTCAAGATGTCTAGACTCTGCACGCAGATCATCATCTCATCACATCACATTACTCATAACACCCTGAATGTCCTTCATTCTAGCAGCTGTGTTAGGAAGCTTGGTTTTGTTATTCGAGCTGTGGCGTTTAGTCTGCCTGCTGAAGAGCTAAGCTGCACAATTTTCGTTGTGGTTTGTTTTGTTTTTGGTCACCAAGCTAACATTCTGTTAGTTTTACTTAAACACTTGTGTTGTTCTCGTCCAAATTAGCATTACTGCCCCACTTTATGGATGATGATGTAGTCTTGTATAGCGCAGTTATCCTCGGAAAAGGTTCATGCCCATTGCGCTTGAAAAAGGACGAGGGAGTGGACGTCAGACGTTTAAAAAGTTTAAATGTACAATACTATATACAGGTAGGACCAGCATTGTCATATTAGTTTAATTTGAGGCTTTTAAAGAAAAATGTCTTGAGGGCTTTCTTAAAGCCAACTGACGACTGACGTTCCTTCAAAGCGAGAGGGAGGTCATTCCACAGCTTTGAAGCTGAACTCACAAATGCCCGGCAGCCCAGGGTTTTCTTGCTTGTGTTGGTCGTCCGCACACTTGGGAGTCTGAGTCGACACAGGGAAGCTGAGCGTAGACTGCGTTGTGGTTCATGGAGAGAAAATAGCTCTTTGAGATACTCTGGAGCAGCATCATGCATGCAGTTGTAAACCAAAGTAAGGAGCTTGTGGACAATGCGCTTTTCTATCTCACTACTTCAATACTTCCTAATGCAAGCGGAAATGATATGATATGAAAGATATGATCGAAACCACCCCAACACAGGTCCTATAACTCCCATCTCCTAATGCAAGCGAATCAATAACGTGTGGTGATCGGTGACGTCGAACGCTGCCCTGAGGTCAAGCAGAACAAGTAATGTCACATCTCCAGCATCTGCACTGACTAGACGTAAGAGGGATGTTTCACAATTATGTTTTGATTTATGTGCAGACTGAAAGCTATCTAACAGACCATGAGATTCCAAGTGGCAGGACAGCTGTGAAGCAACAACACGCTCCAGGAAATTGGATGCATATGGAAGATTGGCCTGTAATTCTTAGGCACATTCTGGTCTAGGTTGTGCTTTTCAATGAGGAGATTTACGACAGCTGCCTTGAAGACTTTGGGAACTGTGGATGATTGCAAGCTGGCGTTGATGATACGCACCAAAATCGGCAACAGCACATCAAGGTGACTTGGAACTATTTGACTGAAATTGGATCCACCAATGATGTAGTGGTTGGGCAACGTTTGATGACTTTTTGAAGTTCATCTTCTTTCACTGGTTGAAATACAGTCAGTGGCCTGTCAGCAAAAGTGCTATCCACCACCGGTGGTTGAGCATCAACAGGAAATTTGATTTTATCTTCAAAGTAAAGCAGAAGGATATCGGCCGCTGTCTGATCATCCACGGTGGGGAGAGAACGGGAGGTGAGGAGCCTTTTCAAAGCAGCTCATTCATAACTATACACATTTTCTTAGTGTTGGAGGCAGCAGAGTTTAGAGTGTCACTAATAGGCTTACAACGTGCCATGGCTTTTTAAATCTCTAGTCGGCGCTGATTGCGTGCCTGTCGATAGATCTGACGATCCACCTCCAGCTGTGAAATCCTTCATCATTTCTCAGACTGGCGTCTCGCCTTCTGTGCCGAACGTACGACAGATGTGTGCCAGGCAGTGTCTGGTCGCTCCACGCACCCTTCAGAATGTGGGTAGCATAGTTTTCAACAAGGATGACTGTATTGTTTGTACATGGACGCCAGTATGTCGGTATCGCCACAAACAAGCAGATATGAAGAAAGACGATCACGACGAAAAGACTCTGTATCCATACCCTTGATATTGCGGATAAAGATCACGCATGTCTATCTCATTATTGTAAATTGTGACTGCTGACGTTTTTCTGTTTTATTTCAGTGTACTATGTATAAGTACGTGTGAACGGGGGTTGGTCATTGCTCGTTAAAACTTCTCTTTGTGATCATTGTTATTTCTCTGTCTGTCTGTCTATCTATCTATCTTTCTAATTGTATTTGTTTAATTTGTCAATGTTTGAGTTGTTACTCTTTAAAAGCTTTATTTATGTTTTGCGTGCAGGCTTGCGTGTGCGTGTGCGCGCGCGTGTGTGTGTAGGCATTGTGCTATGTATATAAGTATGCAGTGTTGTGAGTGCTGGCTATACAAATACACCAGCACGCACTAGGTTCCTTCTCCCACATTCCAGGTCCGCCAGGATTGTGCTCAGTCGTCTGACAATCAGACAAAGCGCCCAAAGGCTGAAAGTGGGTCTCGGGCGGCTTCAGTTAGATCCTGTATCGGTGACGCGCCTTGAACATCCCTTTAGCTGGAAAAGCGCTATATAAGAACCATTACAAAATCTTTGAACCTTGCGATTTATCTTGGTACATCCCCTCCACCCCCACCCTCCGTCAATTCCCCTCCCCCTTCCACACACATACCTTGTCAAGCGTGGTGAGCACTACCTTAACCAGAAGTGGAATCCTACTGCCCTATGCAAATGAACACAGAATTACTATTCAGCACTACTTACGTAGCCTCTAGGGCCTGGGTAGGGTTTGATGGTGAGGGCGAAGGTCATTTCCTTGGAGCAGTCCATGGCCAGGAGGATGCTGTTGCTGCTGTTGCCAACGGCGGGAAGAGAGTACACACCGCCGTCGTAAGTCTTGAGGTTGTAATCCTTCAAACGGCAGATCGCTGAAATGACATCTCTATCATTTTACATAAGCCTACTAGTTTGGTGAAGTCAGGATTGGAACCCACGTCGCCCAAGACGCACGTCCACAAGACGCGCTGCGCCCTCGCCACTGAGCTACCCCTGCCGGCTCACAATCATGTTAAAACTGATCGCATCTTGTTTTTTTGGTTTTTAAAAAAATCTTCCTCAAAGGAGAGTACATACCAGGCATGTGGCTGTCTGAGACGGTCATCTCGACGTTGGTAATGTAGTTGGAGTGAATCTGGAAGGGGTAGAAGGCAGAAACCAATTTCTTGCACAGTGGAATGCTCTCGATCATCATCGCTTTGGTCGGACAGTGATAGTACATGTCCACCTGACACCCAACAATACAAAATAAGTCAAAAGATGAAGAAGAAGAAGAAGAAGAAGAAGAAGAAGAAGAAGAAGAAGAAGAAGAAGAAGAAGAAGAAGAAGAAGAAGAAGAAGAAGAAGAAGGTCTAAAAGTAGTAACACATGGGTATAATGACAGCATAAAAGAAGAAAAAGAAGAAGAAGAAGAACAAGTAGGAGGAGGATGAGCAGTAAGAGGGGGAGGAGGAGGAAAACAAGGAAGTCCAAACTAGTAACACATGACGTCAACTCACAGAATCCTTGCTGCCGGAAATATCAAACTTGAAGTCCATGGTGGAGTAACTGGCCTCTGGCAATGACACCTGCTCATGGATGTGCTTGTAGTAGGACCTGTCTTGGTAGCGGTGGGACAAGTATTTCATCGTCTTGTCCATCAGCTTGACGATAAATTGGGTGGGGTCCATGGGCACCACGGGGGCGGTCGTTGTTTTGTAGATCTGAGGACACAAAGATTGGCCCGCCATATCATGTTATGTAATGCGCCAATGGCCGCAAGTGTACGACTCGGGCGACTTTGAGTTAGGTCCTGTATCAACCAGCGTCTTCAGCTGCAGAAGCACAATTTACCATTACATAAAATGGTACGAGATTGTGTCAACCGCCGCATGATTGATTTAAACTAAAGCTAAAGGCAGACTCAGACATTTAATTCACAACAAGAATATAGCTTTAGGCCGTGGCCTAATCTTATAATCGTTCCTTGTATCATTCGCACTGCGATCTTCAATCATAGTATCCTAGTATCCTATCCTATCCTATTCTAAAGTCATTGGGGCACCACCGATGATCGTTTAACCGACAAACTCCGTCTTTCTCTATCCTCAGCAACCCTCATGGCTTCGCTCAGTGTCAAGCCAGTCCATTCTCGAATGCTGTCTACCCACCTCTTTTTCTGTCTCCCTCTTCTTCTGCCTCCTTGCACCGTGCCTTGCAGGATGGTCTTTGCAAGGCCTGGGATGTGGCCATACCATCGGAAATTTCGTTTATTCACCACTGTGAGCAAGTCATTGTGTTATCCAATGGCTGGTGTGATAGTCTGTTGGATTTCGTTGTTGGTGATGTGCTGGATATAGAAAATGCGCAGAAGTCTTTTGTAGCTCATCATCTCCATCTTTGTATTCTTCGTCGTAGATCTGCTGTGAGGGTCCATGTTCCGCAAAAGTATAGATAGATGGAGATGACAAGGGAGCGCAGCAACCTTACCTTGGAAGCCGACGGTTCTATCTTTCCAAATGGGCTTCAACCTTGTCAGGGCAGGAGTTGTTGTGCTATCCTGGACAGGACTTCCTGTCGGGACCCATTGTCTGATACAATTGCTCCTAAATATTTGAAGCTGTGCACCGAGTTTAGTGATTGGCCTTGGACTTTGATGTCCGTGTTGATGGCATTGGTGTTGTTGGTCATCATTTAGGTCTTCTCTGCACTTATTTCCATTCCAAATATTCTGGAGATGGTGTCAAGCCTCTGTACCAGCTTTTCAAGTACTTGTTCCTCTCCAGCCAATCCATCAATGTCATCTGCAAAATGGAGGTTGGAGAATTGCTCTGCCTCCTATGCTGGCTGTGCCTTCATGATCTGCAAGGGCATATGAAGGAAGATGTTGAAGAGTTTTGAAAAGAGTGGCAACCTTGACGCACGCCGATTGTTGTTCTGAACCAGTTTCTGATATTTTCAGGAGGACTTTGCTGGGATGGCTGATGAGTCTGATGATGCGGTAGTTTTCACACTCCTGAAAGTTATTCTTTTTAAGAAGAGTGGTGAAAAGCGACTGAAGCCGTAGTGTAGGTCATTCCCCACTCTGCCATATCTCAAGCTAAATGATAACAAAACTGAGGCTCTCCGTGTTTCTCCGTCATCTGCAGACCCCTATTCTCTTCCCTCAACTATCACTGTTGGAACTACTTCTATTTCTTTTTCTGAGCGCATGCATTCTGTCTAGATTGGATTATTGTAATTCACTACTTGTAGGTTGCACACAGAAAGTCCTTAGACCTCTTCAGCAAGTCCAAAACTCTGCAGCTAAACTCATCTTCAAAGCACGGAAATCACAGCATTGCACGCCTCTCTTTCAAGAGCTACACTGGCTCCCAGTTGAACAACGAATTAAATATAAAACCTCATGTCTCTGCTACCACATCATCTCCGGAACTGCTCCTAGCTATCTTTCCGAACTTTTGACTGTCTATGTTCCTTCTCGGTCTCTCCGATCCTCTGCAGAGAAAGGATGTTCAGTGTACCTGAATACCACAGGGTGAGACACGGTGGTAGAGCTTTCAGTTTCTTCTCCGTTCAGACCTGGAACTCGCTACCTCGGTCCGTCCGTCAGAGTCCTTCACTAGCGTCTTTTAAAATGAACTTGAAGACGCATCTTTTTAGAGAGGCCTTTTCTTAGGCGCCATGAGTGAGTGTTGTTAGTTATTTTTGGTGTTGGAATGTATATGTGGTTGCGTGTTATTGACCAATGTACGCATGTTGTGTTTACATTTGTTTGTGTAAAGCGCTTTGTGATTTTGGAAAGCGCTGTATAAATTGCCTGTTATTATTATTATATTATCTTATTACAGATAATGGCTTCTCCTCCTGCCTGAAGCTATTCTGCGGGTATGTTGCCCACTTCCGTTGACTTCCCCTTCTTCAGTGATTGCATTGCTGCCTCAACTTCTAGATCTACTCGGAGAATTGAGATGATTTCTTCTTCTTCTCTGTTCTGGGGACATATGCTAGAACTGATGGGTCTCCGTTTGGTGTGTGGTTGTAAAGGTCAGTGTAGTACTCTCTCCATCTATCCAGGACTTCTTGTTCTTCTGTAAGGCATAAGCCAGACTTGCTTTATATCGTAGAGATCTTGGTCTGTGTCACGTCACCCGAGCGGGTTCCGCGACGTCAGCTTAAGACAACGAGTGGGAGGATAGAACTCAAACAAAATAAACTAACACAAAATGCCAGAATAACAAACACACTCTTTTATTCAACAATCAAACACACATACACAGGACAATGGGGTACTAAACCACCCTCTACCCCTATCAAGACCCCCACCCCAGTATTTACTAACAATTACCTCCCTTGTCTAACCCCAAAAACAGAACTAAACAACAGATTTTCCCACAACAATGTACAGCAAAATATCACTACAATCAATTCAAAATACTATAACTTCCAGTTGAAGAAATTGAGCTGCAAATCTTATTATATTCGAACTATATCTAAGCTAGCGTGCAGGTCAGAAGCACTGTTCATCAAAATGTCAGTTAGTCAGAGCTCAGTAGGAGCTGAAGCAGTTATTCACTCAAATGATGAAATGATTACACTAAATAAATGAAGTATGTTTTTAGGTGCGTGTCGTGCAAGTCTCTGTGTGTGTGGGTGTAGTGCGTGAAGTTCCTGTAGTAAACAGAGGCTTCAATGGCGGCGCCCACAACCCCGAAGAAAGGCGGCAGTAGTGGCGGAAAGTCCCGTCAAACGTCTACCCTTCACAGTCGCAGAAGCAGGGGTTCCAGAGCGGATGCACACACTGCCCAACGGTACAGCAACGGCGCGCAAAGGCGAAGGAGTGTGAAGTCGTAGTTGAAGAATAGCTACGTCAACGAAGCATCAACATAGTAGAACAATAGAGAACGGCAGATAACAGTAGATAACAACGGATAACAGCCCAAACCTGTAGACAAATATATAGTCTTAACAGTTTGCCTACAAAACTCAAATACTACATTCATATAATACGCCTTCCGCCGTCCGCCATCTTGACCTGGTTATGCATAATAACAATGATAATAATACATGATGCTATGCATACGTTTCAATACTATAATGCAACTCTTGATACTAATAATTCATATCTCTTCCATAAGCACAGTCGTTTATATAAATATACATGATCATTGCGACTACACTTCAATCACACAGTTCCAATTCATTCCATCCTCATCTCCATTCTCATCACCCCTCTCAACTGTTATAATACATCACGATTATCTCCCTTCATCCATTTATCTTATCGTACTATAATATAAACATGCTCTCCTCATCCATCACTTTCTTCACCTCCTCTCCATCATAGTACAATTATCTCTCACCCCTTACATACCCTCCCCCCCCTCTCTCTCTCTTTCTCTAACATGCATTCCTCATCGTCACCTTTGACCCACTTTAGCAACAACAGCAACGACATTTCCCATTCATGTATATAATAAGAAAATGATAGGAAAATCATACAAAATCAATAAATTATTATTCATCAAAATACATCCCCTTCCCCCTCATTCATCATCATTCATTCGCGTACGCAGTCTCGAAGCGCTTGCCACTAAGGAAATGAATTACAGGGTTTTCACTCACCTTATAAGTCTCGGCCTGTGACACACCTCCCCAACACAGTACAACACAGCACAGTACAACACACTGGTTAGTCTGAGAGTTAATTCGTTGTTGGCTATTTGCTAGTTATTCACACAAAGACATCTCAATTCTTTAAAAGACCTTGAGCCTTGGCAGATGCCCAATCGAGGACTACACAACCTTAGGAAAGAATCCTACATTTATCTCCAATAAATGGCGATTACATCCCTCCTTCTACAGTCTTTAGACATTCTTACCCCGACAAGGGCGTAAGACCTTGGGTGGTTCGAAACACACGATTACAACACCCTTTCAAGAAAGAAAACCTAATTCTAGTCTGACACACAGTCACAAGGTTACTTCTTGACTAAAGCTGACCTCTCGCAAAAAGCGCCACATCGACTCTGCCTTACTAAACGCAACCCAGGCCACAGGTAACCGGTCGAGTTCTCGTTCAGTACCCCTCTTCTAATTCTACAAACCCCTATTTCCTGCGTTAAGCACGTGGACTTAGAGCTACTGCATCTTCCATACGCAATAAAGAAAACTTGCCGAGCTATCTATATACATTACACAATAGAGAGGTGCAACTTCTCACAAACTACAGCTCTCTCTGTTATGTGCTGAAACCCGTGTCGTCACAGTCTGTTTAAAGCTTGTCAGCCACTTCACAGTCTGGTAGACCTTCTTGCAGTTGCTCTTGTTCAGACTGGTCTCTATTTCCTGGCATTGATCTTCTATCCAGTTCTCCTTTGCTGTGCGCATGCCTTTGCGGATGTCACTGTTGATTTTTCGGTATGATTCTGCTCCCTGTGAGGTGGTCTTTTCCCTTTTCATCTCTCTTCGTTTGTCACACAGGTCCAACATTTCGTGATCCACAGTTTATTCTTTGGGCGGTGCTTGCCAAGGATCTCAGTGGCGGCATCTGCCACTGCTGAGTTGAAGGTAGTGGTCATGATGTTGACATCTACTTCACCAGCTCCCAAAATGAGCAGTGGTGCACATTTCCCTCCAATTGTGGCTTGGAATATTTCTGCATCATCCGGGTCTTGCAGTTTGTCCAGGTCGAACTTCAGTCTGGTGCACTTTGCTTTGTTTACCCTCTTCAAGTAGATCCGGAAAGACATCATCACAAGATCGTGGTCATTTCCGATGTCTGCTCCTGGAAAAATGCGTGTCCTGCCAATGTTGATACTTGATCTGATGCGTTCCATGATTTAGTGGATCTTGTTGTGATGTTTCCCGCTGGGACTGTTGCAGGTCCATCGTCTGGATGTTTTGTGGGGATCAAGCATGTTTGCCAGTTTCAGATTTTTGTACCTGGCAAACTCCAACCTTTGCCAACTTTGGCATTCCAGTCACCTGGCTTTATTACTATATCCTTCTTCGGCACTTGGTCAAGGACAGTCTGCAGATATTCACAGAAGTCCTCGACTTCGTTGTCGTCATAATCTGATGTTGGGGCGTAGACCTTGATGATGGTGATATTGAAATGGGCTGCTATTAGACAGACGGTAATGAGTTTACTGGAGACTGGGCGCAACCCATGACAGTGGCCGTCTTTGTGGACAAAGAATCCAACGCCGTGTTCGTGCCTGACATCTCTCCCGCTGAAATAAAGATTGTGGCCCTTGTCGGTCGTTGTTTCCTACCGATAGTGGTCCAGCTCGTGGGCCAGTTCTTTTAATTTTCCCTCCGCAATTAGGGTCCTGACATTCCAGGTTCCTATGACGATGTCACTCGTGCGTTTCTTGCTAAGTTGTCCATCAGTAACCTACTTATACCTCCATTCTGGTTGCCAACGGAAGGCGCGGTCATTGGTGACCCGGGCGACGACCGATCCGGGGTGACGTGAGCGGTTCTTTTCATCTTATGGTGTATCTTGGGCAAGAAATACCTGGCAGGGCTCAATCCTCTCCAGGCTGTTGGCCACAGTCGAAATTCACGAGTATAGAGTGGCTCGCCTTGGCTCTGAGCACGTGGTCGTTGAACCTATAGTAACGTGTGACTCCTTCGCTCTAGCCGGTGACTTCTATGTAGAATACACTCGCCCAATGATACCGTGCGGACATCACCCCTGTTAGTCGCCTCTCACGCCATGGCGGGAAACGCTGGGTCAATTCTATTCAGTGCCCGAAGCCACAGGACAACATCAGCCCCAGCATTATTGAAGTCATCAAAAGCCTGTATGACAAGGCTACAGTGCAATCATCCGCAACAGTGGTTCAGAACAATCATCGGCATGCGTCAAGGATGCCTATGTAGCCTCACAACTGTGTGCAGTTTTGTTACATAGTAAGTTAAAGGGAAAGAACCGATTCTTTCCCAATGGTTTCACATAATGTTATCTCCCTTAGGTTGACTGAAATGTTTTTTGGACGAATATTATTATTTTTGGTTATATTATATTCTAGAAGAAGTTTTGTAAATAGTAATGTAAGTTTACTAATTCAAAATAATATTGATAATTCGATTTTAACAGTTTGTTTTCCCATCATGCTTTGAGGTTGGTAGTCGCGCGAGATTTGTAAGAGAGGTCACAGTGTCTGGCTCTCCATCTAAATTAAAATATGAACGATGATCACGCCTTGTGTGTAAAGTGAAATGCTAGGCCATTATTCCTAATTCAGGTCAGTACTATTATTTAATTGCTATTGTGCAATTTTTGTCGGAAATGTCTAGTTGTGGTGTTGAGTGAGAATTGACTTTTTGCTCATGAGACTTTTGTGACAGGTGGAAAGTAAATGCAGGATGTAAACGATTTTGCATTTGTTTGGGTGTTGGTGTGCATGGTATAATTATTATAAATATTTATTTAGGCCCCTGGTGAGATGTAACTGTGATAATTTGAGGTCAAGTTGAGTTGGAAGGTGGAAGAGACAGAATGCAACACTGAGCTGTGGTCCTAAGGATAACATTCAGATGCATGTCAGAGGAGGAGGGAATAAGATAGTTGTTGGTTATGTAGAGCAAACTCTAACTTGTGCGGACAATTTATTGTAATAATTGTCATATGGCCTTGGTATATAGTTTTGTATGGTATTTTTGTAGTCAAGACCAAGCGCAAACAAGACATAACCTTGAACCAAATATTTGTGTAGAATCATTTTAAAGATTAGAATGGATTTGTATGGTCACAGATTGATTGATGACCTTGACCTTGTGGACACAGTTACAACCTGTTTGAGATTGTTGGGCCATATGTTTATTATTTTGTAACGTATGCGAGGCATAATGCTTATGTGTGTCATTTTATTGTTTGTTGCAGGGGTGAATTGGCACCTGTTGGTCAGGCTGCAAATTTTATAGTTGGGTTTTATCAAGAGTTAATAATGTGTGTTTGACATTTCTCCATGCTGCATCTATAAATAAAGTTTCCCCCTCACCACGCCCATCGTGTTCAGTTTTTCCAAATTCATTATACCTAACTATTGACTGTAACATCCTTGCATTCATCTTCTGATTGGTGATACATTTATACCTGCAAAAGACTCTGGTGACATCTAGGTAAAGGTAAAGGTAGTCCCATAGCCTTGTGGCCGTAGGGGAGCGTGATGTTGGAGATCACACTTATCTTGGGCCAGCGTAATGAGGGTGATGCCCAACTCTCTCCCTCGCTGCTTTACCTTCCCCACCCTCAAGAGAGTAGGTACTCAATCACAGTTGAGTCAACTGGGGGCGTTGTTGTTTGTCGCTTCACACCTTAGCGGTCACCCATCCAAGTGCTAACCGCACCGGACGGTGCTTCACTTTCGACACAGTAGCGAGTGCTCCAACCACTGCACTATCCGACACCCCTGGTGACATCTACTCTCTCCAAAACTCTTCAACATCTTTCCGGAGCGTATCATGTCAGATGCCCTTGCAGATCATGAAGGCACAGTCTGCTAAGGGGATAGAGCAATCTCCAACCTCAGTTTTGCGGATGACATTGATGGATTGGCTGGAGGGGAACAAGAACTTGAACAGCGCGTATAGAGGCTTGATATCACATCCAGAATGGAATGGAAATAAGGGCAGAAAAGACCAAAATGATGACCAACAACACCAATGACACCAACACATAAAAATCCTAAACCAAATAATAATAATAATAATAATAATAATAATAATAATAATAATAATAATAATAATAATAATAAAAATAAAAATAATAATAATAATAATAATAATAATAATAATAATAATAATAATAATAATAATAATAATAATAATAATATCAAGCACGTTTTCTTCAATCGAACTCGAAGGCTGCGATCTGAAGATATCGACATTACACAAGGCGGAAGAGAAATCAGGTTTTATTTTTGAAAGTTAGATTGACTGCATCCAATACCATTATAGAAAAGGGGGAGGAAACAGGAGTACCCGGAGAAAACTCTCGGTGTCCTGAAAAGTCTGGTACCTAAGTCACGTAAGTAGGACCCATGCAGGGGTTCAGACCCGCGACCTTGGGATTAGTAAACCAGCTCATTAACCACTGTGCTCCCATGACACCTCCCTAATGTGTTTTATATCTCGCATCTTGTATCTCTTGTTTATCGCATCTTGTATCTCTTGTATCTCGCCTTACCTTGGGATCAACAGTGATGATGAGGTGCACGTGCTGAAATGTGTTCAGTCGCCTGTCCAGCCAGGCCCCGCATTTCTCCAGTTTGCTGCGTCCTTCCAGCTCCAGCAAGACCGTCTTGGACGTGCAGTGATCTCTGATGGCCGGGAAGAACTGCGAGCCTTCCCAGAAAATCTGCTCCATGGACTTCCTGGCGTGCAGCTATCATAACACAAAACATCTATTTTACATTGAAAAAGTTGTTTCAGGCCATACAAAACTAAAAATAATTTTTTTAAAATCACATCACGATGAAGCTGAAAATGCGACGATGACAACAATAATGTTGGAAGTATCTTCCAGAAAACATCTGCATCGGGTGCGGGTGGTAGTGGTGGTGGTGGTGGTGGTGATGGTGATGATGATGATGATGATGATGATGATGATGATAACGACGATACAAAGCGACTCAACCAAAGCTTTTTAGATTTTTAGGTTAGGTCAGCCAGGCTAGCTATAAATAGCTTCGCCGATGCTTCCTTTCCTTTCCTTTAACTGGAAGGGAAGGTGCAGGCAAGCTATAAATAGCCCGCAACAAGCAAAATATGGAGGCACTAAACAGTGCTGCTAACATAGGAATTGAGCTGGTGTGGATACTTAACAACGACGATGATGATAGATATAACGATGATTATGTTAATGATTGTGCCTACAATCCTACATTGGCGATGATGGTACATGTAACGGTGGTATGACGACAAAAATAATGATAAATAATGATGAGGAGAAGTAGGAGAAGAAAAGAGTTCGCCTGGATGATGAAACTATCATCAACACGGCATCATCACGGATATCAAAGTCCAAGACCAATCCTTCAACACAGTGCATAGTTTTAAATATTTATGAGCCATTGTATTAGACAATGTGTCCCGACAGGAAGTCCTCTCCAGGACTAACAAGGCTGAAGCCCGTTTGGGAAGACAGGACCATCAGTATACACTCCAAGGTAAGGTTGCTGCGCTTCCTTGTCATCTCCAACTTCCTATACGCTTGCGAAACATGGACACTCACAGCAGACCTACAACGAAAAATACAAAGCATGGAAATGAGGGGCTACAGAAGACTTCTGGGCACTTCACCAACGAAGAAGTCCAACAGACCACCACACAAGGCATTGGACAACACGATGACATGCTCACAGTGGTGAAGAAACGGAAACTCCGATGTTATGGCCATGTCACCAGAGAATCCGGCCTTGCAAAGACCATAAAGAGAATGAGAATCATGCCCATGCAGAAGAGGGGGGGGGGTGGACAGAAAAAGAGGTGGGAGGACAACATTCGAGAATGGATTGGTTTGACACTGAGCGAGGCCATGAGTGTTGCTGAGGACAGAGAAAGATGGAGTAAGCTGGTTAAACGATAACCTATGATGACCCAACGACTTTCGAGTTACGGGATAGGATAGGATAGGATGAAAATAACGTTGACGATGACGACGACGATACTAATGAAGACGACGACTACGATGATGCTGCTGATCTACCTGGATGCCGATACTCTTGAAGGAGGCGACGTCACCAGGTGTACCGTAAGTGATGTTGATGTTGACCAGGATGTCTCTACCCTTCTGTGACATGCGTCGGTCCTTCAACTTCTATAACCCAAGAATATATAAACTGTTTTATAATTATTAATATTCCTCTTCTTCTTCTTGTTCTTCTATTATTATTATTATTATTATTATTATTCTTATTATTATTATTATTATTATTATTAGTAGTAGTAGTAGTAGTAGTAGTAGTAGTAGTAATAGTAGTAGTAGTAGTAAAATGTAATCAATGAACATATTAATCAGTAAAAACAACAAAATTAAATAAGCCAATCAAGTACACGCATCGCATTCAATCAAATAAAGTAAACAGTAAATCACAGAGACAATAAAAATCTATTAAACAATAAAATAAATTTCTCTCTCTCCCTCTCTCTCTCCCCCATTCCCCCTCTTTCTCTCTCTCTCTCTCTCTCTCTCTCTCTCTCTCTCTCTCTCTCTCTTTCTTCAGCCCACCTCTCCACCTACTCCTCCTTTTATTTATCAAAGGACCCACCATCAGCGCGCCTTTAACCTCGTTGTCGTTGTAGTGGTGGATGTTGGGGTCCGGAACGCCGCCATATTTGTCATCCAGCATGGGCGATACTGGTGGGCGATTGTGGTAGTGATGGCTGACGTCGTGGAATGAATGGTAGGGCGGGTACGCCATGGGAAGCTGCATCTCCACCACCTGCTTCAGCAAGCTTTCCACTTTGTCATCCAGTATGGGCTAATGACAAAGAATCACATCGCGCAGTTAAAAACTCCAATTTATTATTATAATAAAATAAGTTGACCACCAAACAAAACGCGATTTAAAATACAGCGCCTCACCAAACAAAACGCAATTTCAAACATAGCACTTCAAAACAAAACGCAATTTAAAACATAGCACCTCACCAAAACAAAACGCAATTTAAAACATCACCTCACCTAACAAAACGCAATTTAAAATACAGCGCCTCGCCAAACAGACCGCCATTAACAATATAGCACTCCACCAAAGAAAAAGCTATTAAAAATATAGCACCACACTAAACAAAACGCAATTTAAAATATAGCACCCGGCATCGCCAAACTAAACACAATTTGAAATATAGCACTTCCAGCTATCTTTGAGGGGTAAATGACCAAACTGTCCACCACCCCAACCAGAAAATAAATAAACAAATAAGTAAATAAAAATATAAATAAATAAATACATAAATAAATAAATAAATAAATAAGACAAAACAATGGACTAACAATATCCGGGAGGAGGTCTGGCAGGTCGGGCTGGTCGCCGTACGGGGTCATAGCTTTGTGGAGATCCTTAACCAGACCCTTCAACTGGTAGAGGGCGTCCATCAGGTTGGCATGGATGTCCGCGGCCATCAGAGGGGGCTGCACGTCCATGATGCCTTGCAGGCGCTTCACCACGCTGGTTAGCTTCTCCAGCAAGTACTGTATGTCGCACAAACAACAGCAACACCAGGCAGTTTTCTGAACGAGTCCGAGGAACGATTAGTAGAATTATTACGTCTCTGTCACACGGCAATAGTCGATTCAGCCCCACAGCTTGAATCTTGTGTAACTCGAATTCGTTATGCATGCAGCCCGTTCACTCAGTAACCAGGCAGGAGTGGTCGTTATAAGGTGTATTCAACTTTATTCAGCCAAGGACGCAAACAGCAATCAACAACTGCAATCAAAATCTTTTTCTAAACCACTCCCCCACCCACACCTTCCCCTCCCTCCAAACATCCAGAAATCTATAAACAATGTCGAAAAATATAGAAAGTTCCAGAATGATGAAACCAATCAAAAGTACCGGAATTACGCACTATCTTACTTCATGGAAAGTTCTACGACCTTAGAAGACCCGACTAGCCATCGCTAGAACTATCTCGAATATTCGATCACTAATAAACAAGCTATTTTAGACTGTTCTTAGTATTGCTACCACAATATCCACCGATGGTATGGTAGGTAGATTAACGTCCCCGGACACAATGCGTATAGGGGACAAGGAGAGGTGGATTTTTTCGTTGTATTAAGAAGGCAATCTGGATAGGAAACATCTTGCTAAGGAGCGCGCAGCGCAGCTGCAATAACATGCTTATTGCTTTAGGTCCAGCGGACTCTTCCGAGCCAAATCAGGACCGGACAACCCCTGATCCGCATAAAAGATCTGCTGAAACAACCCTAGTGGTAAAACTGAAAGCTCTCCACCAACCAGTCACTTTACAATAAAGACATCCCACGCAGGGGATGCTGAGGCTGTACTCTAATTTATCGAACCCCCGTTTACAAAAACAAAATAGAATACAAACATCATTATAAATTATCAACAAAACACATACATATAAAATGCCTACATTGCTAAATAATAACATCATAGGAAGCCCTAGTGACCACCTGGCAGAAAGCGTCCAATATTCCCAAGCTGATCCAACAGACCTCATACACAAATAAGGAGTCTTGTCCCGGAAGAGTTTTCAAGAAAAAAGATAGGGGACTGGTCTAGCGAAGAAGAAGATAGTATAGCAGATTGATAGAACAGAGCAGGAATGAGAAAGAGCAAATGAGAAAGACAGCGACAGAGGGAATTTAAAGCACTAAATTTCCAGAAAGTGGGGATACTATTTATACTGAAACCCACGGCACCCCAACGGGGGAACGCAGCTGCAAAACCACCGTTAGAAACAAACACGCTTTATATAAGGTCCCTTCAGCAGCAACATGGTTCAAAGAAAAATCAACACTACCATTGCACAAAATTGTGCCTAAAAACAATATTATACGTAATTCGCCTCTTGGCGGGGGATGTGTAAAACTTTCACATCGAGATCGGACACTATTCAACAGGCGTTTTATAGTTGTTCACATCCCCACGTTTAAGATGTGAATAGCATTTATCAATCGAATTCTTTCATTGGAAAAAAACAAAAGAGAAATGGAAATGAAACCAGAGGAGAGAGACGTGTGTGTATGACCACAAAAGGCCATTCCACTAATGTCAATGAACATTGGTCCAAACATCAGAAGCTTGTCTTCACATTTATTCAGCACGCACAACTCACCCACCCAAGCACCCTCCCGTCCACACACTCGCACAAAGAATAAAGAAAAATCATCATCAGAACCTGACAAATGACAAGTGTCTTCAACCAAACTTGACTAGTGGAAAACAATGCCAGTTTCATTCATTGATTCGTTTCCGCGTCGCTCAAAATGTAGGTCTTGTCTTCAGTCAGCTCTAGATAAGGCAGATAATGAAGAACAATGCCAGTTTAATTTGCTGATTTAGTCGGTCCATTTACTCTTTTGACCCCTCCTTTCCTTGAAATAAATGTTGCTGTAGTATTTGTGAACTAGTGACAGTTTGGGAATAAAACCTTGCTGTTTTAGCACGTCTCAGAAAATACAAGAAGACCATTTCCTTTTTCCTATCCTATCCTATTCTATCCTAACCCGTAACTCGAAGGTCGTTGGGGCAACACAGATGATCATTTAACCAGCGTACTCCATCTTTCTCTGTCCTCAGCAACCCTCATGGCTTCGCTCAGCGTCAAGCGAGTCCATTCTCGAATGTTGTCCTCCCACCTCTTATTCTGTCTCTCTCTTCTTCTGCCTCCTTGCACCGTGCCTTGCAGAATGGTCTTTGCGAGACTTGATGCTCTGGTGATGTGGCCATACCATCAGAGTTTCCGTTTCTCCACCACTGTGAGCATGTCATCGTGTTGTCCAATGGCTTGTGTGATGATCTGTCGAATTTCGTTGTTGGTGATGTGCTGGGTATCGAAAATGCCCAGAAGTCTTCTGTAACAACTCATCTCCATGCTTTGTATCATTCGTTGTAGATCTGCTGTGAGGGCCCTGTTTCGCAAGCATATAATAAGATGGAGATGACAAGGGAGCGCAGCAGCCTTACCTTGGAATATAGACTGATGGTCCTGTTTTTCCAAATGGACTTCAACCTTGTCATGGCAGCAGTTGTTTGTGCAATCCTGAAGAGGACTTCCTGTTGGGACCCATTGTCTGATACAATGGCTCCTAAATATTTTAAGCTATGCACTTTGTTGAGGGATTGGCCTTGGACTTTTATGTCCATGTTGATGCCATTGTTGTTGTTCATCATTTTTGTCTTCTTTGCACTTATTTCCATTACACAGGCTCTTGAGGTGGTGTCAAGCCTCTGTACCAGCTGTTTAAGTTCTTGTTTTTCTCCAGCCAATCCATCAACGTCATCCGCAAAACGGAGGTTGGAGATTGCACTACCCCCTATCCGGACTGTGCCTTCGTGATCTGCAAGGATTTCTGACATGATGCGCTCTAGAAAGATGTTAAAGAATGTTGGAGAAAGTAGGCATCCCTGACGCACACTGATTGTTGTTCTGATCCAGTTTCCGATGGCGCTGTTGTGGAGGACTGCACTGGTAGCCTTGTCATACAAGCTTTTGATGACTTTAATAATTTTAGGGCTGATGTTGTACACTCTCATGGTTGCCCACAGAGCTGCATGCCAGACTCATTTAAACGCTTTCTTGAAGTCTACAAACATATGATATAGATGTTGGTGCTGGAGGTATTTATCGCAGATTATTCTGAGGTTGAAATTATGTTCAGTGGTACTTTAGTGTGTTATAAAGTTTATTAATTTTGATTTGATAGGGATTTTTAAAACTGTCTAATATCACCTACATGTGTGACTACTACTACTACTACTACTACTACTACTACTACTACTACTACTACTACTACTACTACTACTACTACTATTACTACTATAGGATGCTAAGGCGTGTATTTCTTCAATCGAACTCAAAGCGCGGCGATCTAAAAAAAATCGCTATTACAGAAGGCGAAGAAAACCAAGTTTTATTTTTTTGAAATTTAAGACTGACTGCATCCCATTACTGAAGGGAGGGAGGAAAACGGAGTACCCAGAAAAAACCCTCGGTAATCTGAAAAGTCTGGTACCTAAGTCACGTAAGTTCTTCCCACGCCGGGTTCAAACCCGCGACCTTCGGCCTAAGAAACCAGCTGACTACCAACTGAGCTGTCCACAACCGCCTTCTTCTCCCGTCCCACACACTGCCCACGTGTATACTCAGTTGTCGGCAAAGTCAGACGATGCAGCTAAGGCAGCGAGTGGGTACCTCCAGCGGCTTGAGTTAGATCCTGTATCGGCCAGCGCCTTGAGCAGCTCTTGAGCGGGTGGCGATGCATCACCAAACAACTACGCGACCTTTGCTCATTGGTAGGCACCAAATGTGTGGGCCAGCGGCGCTGTGGTCTGGGGCTTAGATTAGAAAGGTTTCATTAAAACACAGTCGAGTTTTTTTTAACATGGTCATGCTTCTTGTGGGGGAAAATTGATAGGCTTACTAAATGTCCGTCCATTCATTCAGTAGTAGGCTGCTTGGATGAGTGACCATGTTTAAAAGGCAGACACCAAAACGAAACAAAAGAAGGAAACAAGCGCACGACACACTCCAGTCCGCCCAAGCTGTGAATGGGTACATGGGTCTGTTTAGAGAATAAAAAATAAAGGGAAACTAGCGTGGGCGAGGAGATTAGCACTGCCCTCATTAAGGAGGTCTAGAGAAAAGGGTGGTCGCACTCTCCTCCCAACGACCCAAAGAGTGCAGGAACGCCTTTACACCATTTTACGAAACCAGGGAAAGCCGAGTCAATTAATAGAAAAGTGCAGAAGACGTACCTGAGTCATGTCTGAGGCTTTCTGAACGATGGTTTTAGCCTGCTCGTACGGTGCCTGGCCGTACTTGAACAGATACTTGTCTAGCTCCTCACGAATGCCGCCCACTTCCTTCAGAATCTCTGGCACCTCGTCAAAGTCCTGTCAAAGGGAGAGTACTTTTATTTCAAGGGAGGTAATATTAACTTCCCCCCCCCAACGAGTTATTTCAAGGAAAGTAATATTATCACACCCCAACAAGTTGTTTTAAGGGAGACAATAACTCTGCAAACAGAGTAATAGCTCCCCAAGGCAGGTAATAGCTACTCCAAGAGTTATTTCAAAGGAGGTAAGATTAACACCCCAACGAGTTATTTGACGGCAAGGGAGGAAATATTAACTCCCCCACGAGTTATTTCAATGCGATGGAGGAAATATTGACTCCCTCAAGATTTATTTCAAGGCGACGGAGTTATATTTAACACCCAACGAGTTATTTCAAGGTGAGGGAGGTAATATGAATTCCCCAACGAGTTTATATCAAAGCGAGGGAGGTAATATTAACTCCCCAAACGTATTATTTGAAGGCGAGGGAGGTAATATTAACCTCCCAAAGGGAGATAATACTTCATCCTGCTAAGATAAAATAGTGAAAAAAAAAGTGTTTTTTTTAAATATTAACCACCCCAGCTCATTTAGAAACTGAACTGACTACCACCGCCCGGGAAGGCTAAGGTTAAATAGTTAGTAAACAAATATTCTAACGCACTTTGTATCTGAGTCAGGAAACAAACATAAATCAATGTTGTTTTTTTAAACAAAACTTATCACACAATGTTTTTGAGGCAGGAAAACCATTTAACAATGAACGTCACTTTAAAAACAAATGCTTGAATAATTATAGAGAGGAAAAAATACAATCTTGAATTGTGAATATTACTGCTGCTGTTACTTATATGGCTACTGCTGCTACTGCTATGGTTGTTGTTGTCGTCGTTGTTACTGTTACTGCTGGTGCTTACCTCAGGAACGAAGATCTTGCCGATGGGGAAAAGCGTGAAGGGTTGGTAGCCGGAGGTGTTGCTGTACTTATCGAACACCACCAGCAGACTGCTCTTGTATTCCTGTAGCCAGCTCCCAAACCCATTGTACATCTTCAGCAGCTGGCAGTCAATCAATCATCTTAATCATCCAATAAGTCACTCTGGGGCTCAACCATAAGACCGATCGCCCCACCAATCAATTAATCAATCAAACTCATGAATAAATTCAGAATCAAAGAAATTAACGAATCCATTCAACCAATAAACGAATATATCAAATCGACGCATGCATGAACCATTCAATAAACTAATCGATCAAGGAACAAACTAACTTAATGCATTGCTAATCATAATTGTTTACAAGAATTATTTTTTTTTACAATATTCAATTCAATATTTCAATGCAAAATAATGCAATTTACTATCTATTCGTAAAAAATTGCAACATTAGACATAAGAACACACTTTCATTTAATTTTGTCTTCAAAAAATATCTTGAATCTTGAATACGTTTTCTTTTTCTTTGAAAAAAAAATAATAAAAGAGAAAATATTCAAGATTTTTTTTTTGTTGTTTTTGAAAAAAAAAAGTTTGTTCTTATGTCTGGGTTTTGATCTGATCTGTAATTAGGAAAAAGCGCCATATAAATACCCTTATTATGAATAATAATAATAATAATAATAATAATAATAATAATAATAATAATAATAATAATAATAATAATAATAATAATAATACTGGATGCTATATACGCGCTTTTCCCCCATATTACTAATTAGGCTCAAAGCGCGAAGATCTGTACTAACATACACGCTCACACTCAAGCAACAAACACATATCTATCATTCAAACATGACTGATGTAAAGGCAGGAAGAGCGTTATTAAAGACGGGAAGGAATCCGAATTTATATTTTTGAAATTTTATATTGACTGTATCCAATACCATTATTGAAGGGAGGGGCAAACCAGAGTACCCGGAGAAAACCCTCGGTGATCTTAAAGTCTAGTACCTAAGTCACGTAAGTTTGTCCCCTGCGGAGTTTACAAAAGAGCATACACACATACACACTCACACACACACACCCACACCCCCACACACACACCAACAAACAGACATACACAAACACACAAATAATGTGTACACTCTTTTCGCTAAGAGCGACAACTCTTACATTGGCAAGCGGTGTTGGCAGAGAGGTTAGAGACTTGGAGCACAAGGACAACATCGCCTCGTAGATCATAGTGGTTTGAACCAGCTTGCCCATCATGCAAGGTCTGGGTAGGCTTGTCGACAGCTCGCTCAGCTTATCACGAACGAATTCCAAGTTGCTCTTCGCGATCTCAAAGTCCTGTTGTCAGTCAAAAATGTGACATGAAATTTATAGAAAATAATGTGCTGTAGAAGAAAAGTTCCTTACACAGCGCGGGAAAACGCACACACGCACGCTCACACACACACGCACGCAAACACACACATGCCCACACCCACACACGGGAAAAAACTGACAAAATGACAGGATAGATAACGACTGCCAGGGCGAGGGGAAGAACACACCAAAGTTTATCCTGTATTGTGGAATAAATACGCATTGAGCTTTCTTCTTTCATCCCAGAAAACTTCTTGTTATTACCTTCAGAAGTTTAAAAAGAAACCCAGGGCACAGAGGAAGAGAAGAAGCGACATGTGGGTTTGTATGTTACGTAGTCCACTATCGCCCTGCAAGAACTCTGGGAAAGACTTAATCTTTGGCCGAAGGAATCTTATAGTTTATACGTTTCTCCCTTGGAAGCCAGTCTCCGGTCCGGAGAATGTGTGTGAGGTGTTCATATGGTTACTTACATCTGTTATCATCAACAGCGCGTTCTCATCAGCAGCGTAAGGGTAGGTCAGGCTGGGAAGAGTGAACACAATATGATCTATGGCCTGAAGGAGGCGGTCTGACCTCTCCAGCGATTTGAACAAGGGAACCTCGTCATCGACCAGCACGCTGAGGCATGTAATGTTCGTCTGCACGTGTAAAGAGCAAGTTTTTTTTAGAGATTTATAGAAACGAGCGCACACAGCCGGACAGACCGACTGATACATACATAGCAACACACCCGTATACACTTGCTCACACGCACGCACACACACAAACAACACATCCCCCGACTCAGATTCCCTTGTCTTGATCTGCCAAATAATCGATTAGTCAAAAAGTATCTTAAACTGGACTTGACGATCATGAAACGACCATTTACCTTGATGATATTTGGTTAAACTGACCTTGAAATCTAGAAACACAATTATTACAATTACAAAAATGGTGATTGATGAATCAAACCGACATTGCCGTTAAATGTTACATTGACCTTGACTATATAGACATATGGCAATTACTTTGACAGTAAGTGACTTAGTCCTAGTACTGACCTTCATAACTACCACTAATAATTGTTACTCTGACCTTGAATGTTACAATAACTTCAACAGTAAGAGTTTACTATTGTTCTGTAATTGTTACTCTGACTTTGACTCTGACAGTTAGGTACGCAGACCTTGAGTTGACAGTAAGTCAAACGACCGAAGTTGGTATTGACCAGGGGCGGATTTTGGGGGTGTCCCTAGCGGTCCCCCCCCCCCCCCCCCCCCCCAAAAAAAAAGGAAGAATAAAAGGAGAAGAAATAAGAGAAAAAAACTACACTAATTCTCACTACCACACAGTTTCATGTACCTCCAAATTAGTTTTTTTTTTTTTTAAATATTTTTAAAAATTTATTTTTGTATTCAGCAGATCTAGATCTACAGGTGTTTCTTGTACATGCATCAAGTCAGTTGTGAATAAAACTGATGTGAGTGGCTATTTTTGTTTTATTTGTAGTAACCTTACCTGTCGTTTTATGAACCTTTATGCAAGATCTTCTGCTATTGTAAATTTTATCATCAGAGTTTGCAGAGGAGTGTGTGAAAGTGTGGAGGGGGGGGGGAGGTGTGGCTAAAAGAGGACTTTTAGCACAAAACAATACTGTTTTCAGTCTTCAAAAAAATGCCCAGAATGCACCAGCTTGCACAGATTGTAACCATCATTTTCACATTTTCCCGGGGGAGCATACCCCCGGACCCCCCTAGTTTACTCGCTTGCTTCGCAGGCTCGCGCTTGTGGCTTCGCCACTTCGCCTTAATGATTTCAGGGAAGAGTGCACACCCCCTCAACAATGGCAAAATCCGCCCCTGCTGACTATGTATTGATAGCAAGTAATGATATTTTAACCTTCACCTTGACCGTGACAATGATCTTGGCAGTCAGCCATAAGATTTATTTTGACCGTGGCATGACCATGGCATTCAGCATAACTGACAGACATTGACATTAAACTGTAAGACTTTAACTGGTACTTTAACCTTGGCATGTCCATGATGACATTGAGCTTGATGAATAATGACCTTGACAGTATGACACAAGTCTTTTACCGTTACCCTGACCTTGACAGTAAGTGGTAAAGCAGGCAGACTGACCCTGATCATCTTGTCGAGGAAGACGCCTTTCTCCATCAGCTGCTTGGTCTGAACTTTGAAGGAGTATTTGCAGAAGGACGGGTCGTGCTGCCGTTTGTTGGTCTGAAGTTGCACTTTGTGAACCATCTCCGTCAGGATCTGGCGCACACAAACACACATACACACACCCACACATTTTGACAATTTATTCAGAACATACGATAACGCATTATCATACAAAACATCGCCTTCTGATCATAATGAAGTGTACACTTTGATACCTACAGGCGCAAGAAACATAAACAAATGGAACTCGCAATCAAGCATTTTAAAATAAGCACATACAATCACTCACGCTGGCACAATGGCTAAGCGGTAAACAAGTTATTTTTCTTGGACATGAAACAATGATAACCATTATGGATAATAGTCCCAACATTTTCAACAGTTCTGTGTTACGCAAGGTTGTCGTGCCGTGTGACATGACCAAACCATGCCCGTTCCCGCCTCTTTACAATGGCAAGGAGTGGATGTACACACAAAATAAACAGTGAAAACAAAAGGTATACCTGATGCTGGACAGTGACGATGAAGACGAGGTCAGTGAAGGTCTGGTCCTTGAAGTCGGTGTCCCTGATGAGGTGGATCAGCATGGTGATGTTGCTGGCTGTCATCCTGTGCAGCACGTCGATGTCTTCCACACCCACGCTGGAGTTTTGGCTAAACGCCTACACAACAGAAACAGTTGTGTGCACAAAACAATACAAATACAATACAATATAATACAACACAATACAATACAATACATCATACTTTTAAGACCTACTCCAATAAGGAATTCCAGCGGGAGCAAAATCACATTTTAAATGTATCTCATATTACCAATAAAAAACAACCCGTTTAGCATCCACATCACACTCATCGTAAACATTATATTTCAAGAAACAACATTACTATGCTTCACCTCTCACACATAAAGTACCCACCCCTCCGCTCTCTCTCTCTTTCTCTAACTCTCTCACTCTCCCTCTCTCTTTCTCCCTCTTTTTTCTCTCTTCTCGCTCTCCCTCCCTCTCTCTTTCCTCCTCTCTCTCCCCCTCTCTCACACGGTGACACTGGCTACCTTACTGTGAAACTTTCATAGGGTCACCTCCTGTCCACATGGAGCACATCGGGTCTACTATACCTGGAACACACGCCAGATGATGACGGCCTGTTGCTTGCGAAGCTTGGCCAGCTCTTCCGTCATTTCAGACACGCTGTACTCGGTCTCCACGGTGTACCGGTCAGCGTCCAGCTTCGGCATCTGTTGGTCCTGTTCCTGTGGTCAGTACAATATTGGCATTGTTCATCCAAAACCGGGCACATACCAAATGGTTGAAAAGTAACTTCCAGTTAACAAATGTTAATACTTGTTGTTGTTTAACTTGACACTGGTTGATTTGGTTATGTAGTCTGTGTGGCCATGCGTGAGAATGACTGGGTAGTGTGAAGAGACGTTAACATAAGTTATTGAATTGCATTGAACTGAAATGCGCATTTTTGGTAGTTTAGGGCTGCGTATGCAGGACACAGAATTGCCAGTTGTCTGAGGCGCTGCCTAAGGCAGCAAGTGAGTGTCTCGGGCAGCTTGAGCTAAAGTCTGTATCGGCCATCGTCTTGGGCAGCTTGAGCTAAAGTCTGTTTCGGCCATCGTCTTGGGCAGCTTGAGCTAAAGTCTGTATCGGTCATCGTCTTGGGCAGCTTGAGCTAAAGTCTGTATCGGGAATCGTCTTGGGCAGCTTGAGCTAAAGTCTGTATCGGCCATCGTCTTGGGCAGCTTGAGCTAAAGTCTGTATCGGCCATCGTCTTGGGCAGCTTGAGCTAAAGTCTGTATCGGCCATCGTCTTGGGCAGCTTGAGCTAAAGTCTGTATCGGCCATCGTCTTGGGCAGCTTGAGCTAAAGTCTGTATCGGCCATCGTCTTGGGCAGCTCTTGAGCTAAAGTCTGTATCGGCCATCATCTTGGGCAGCTCTTGAGCTGGAAAAGTGGTCCATATAAGAAACATAACATTTAGAAAAACGTAACATGTCTCGCTGAACGTGTGCACTAGATACACCAGCGTTGTATCAGATGCCGTTTCACAACCGCAATCTTCGCCAACAACATTACTATCATCATCAATATATTTACATACAGGGTGGGCCAATAAAATGTTACCACTTTTTATTGTACTTAATCTTTTACAATGAGAGCGTTTTCGAAACTTTTCTTCACAGAAATGTCACGGAAGCACCAAAGTATTATTTGATACCAAAGGTTTTTCACTTTTTCACTCGTTCTGTACACAGTTTTTAATAATTGGTGATATGCTCAATCCACTCTCCTCTTCTCTGGATTACAGTTGCAACATGCACATTGAGGTTTGTGATCACATTGCCACACATCTCAAGTGGGATTCTCAGAATTTCCTGACGGATGTTGGTCTTCAGGGCCCAACGGTCTGTGGGTTGTTGTAATACACTCTCTCCTTCATGTTCCTCCATAGTAAGTAGTCTGCGGGAGAAAGATCAGGCAGGTCATGAGTTGTCTGTGCGTCATGAGATAAGCCTATCTCCAGGAAAGAATTGTTTGAGGAAATCCAGTGAAAAAATTGATTATGTTTGGTATCAAATGATAATTTGGACATTTTTGAGAATAAAATTTTCGAAAACGTTCTCATTTAAAAACAACAACAAAAAAAAAAATTATTTACGATTAAAAAGTGGTAACATTTTATTGGCCCACCCTGTGTGTTAATAATACACACACGCGCGCGTCTCTGACCATTCCCTCCCTTTGACCTCTTCATTCCCCCCCCCCATTTCCCCCATTACACACCCAAGGAAAGTTGAAACTGAAGGGTGAACTTTAATGGGATAAAGGTTTTAGGCATTAGCCTAATCTTGCCACCTGCCATGTTTCTTTATGAACATTAACAATAGCATTAACCGTAATGGTAATAAGTAAAACATATTCAACAAATTTAGAGAATACATCAAACTATTCGCACTCACTTTGTCTCATAATCACACTCACTCTGTCTCATAATCACACTCACATTCTTAACAAACCACCTGATCATGAATTACATTACATAATTATTAAGGTGTGTTTTAAACGACCAGAGAGAGAGAGAGAGAGAGAGAGAGAGAGAGAGAGAGAGAGAGACAGAGAGAGACAGAGACAGAGGGAATGGGGGAGGGAAAGATGGGGGGGGGGGAAAGGGGAGTGAGAGAGAGACAGAGAGACAAAGAAAGAGAAAGAGAGAGTCAGAGAGACAGACAGACAGAAAGTTCAGTCAAGTCAACAAGTATGTCTTACCCACAATGGACAATTCATACAGCACATTACATCTCAGCAGATAAAGAATGTGTTGTTTTTAAACAAATAAAATCAAAAATAATACATGACTTGACCTATGCCAGAGGGGTGGGGAGTGGAGGGAGAGAGAGAGAGAGAGAGGGAGAGAGTGAGAGAGAGGAAGAGAGTGTGTGTTATCAGGATGTTAAAAGGAGGGGTGCTAACTTCAAGCTTGCGGGAATCAAACATCATGTTGGCGATGTCCTGGTTGACGGTGGGGTAAGACATTGGCCGCTCATATCCTTGGTAGTAATAGCCCTGCACAGACACGCCACGTAACAATTAATAGCCCTGTACAGACACGCCACGCAACAATTAATAGCCCTGCACAGACACGCCACGTAACAATTAATAGCCCTGCACAGACACGCCACGTAACAATTAATAGCCCTGCACAGACACGCCACGTAACAATGAATAGCCCTGCACAGACACGCCACGTAACAATTAATAGCCCTGCACAGACACGCCAAGGAACAATTAATAGCCCTGCACAGACACGCCACGTAACAATTAATAGCCCTGCACAGACACGCCAAGGAACAATTAATAGCCCTGCACAGACACGCCAAGGAACAATTAATAGCCCTGCACAGACACGCCAAGGAACAATTAATAGCCCTGCACAGACACGCCAAGAAACAATTAATAGCCCTGCACAGACACGCCAAGGAACAATTAATAGCCCTGTACAGACACGCCACGTAACAATTAATAGCCCTGCACAGACACGCCAAGGAACAATTAATAGCCCTGCACAGACACGCCACGTAACAATTATTAGCCCTGCACAGACAGGCCACGTAACAATGAATAGCCCTGCACAGACACGCCACGTAACAATTAATAGCCCTGCACAGACACGCCAAGGAACAATTAATAGCCCTGCACAGACACGCCAAGGAACAATGAATAGCCCTGCACAGACACGCCAAGGAACAATGAATAGCCCTGCACAGACACGCCACGTAACAATGAATAGCCCTGCACAGACACGCCACGTAACAATGAATAGCCCTGCACAGACACGCCAAGGAACAATTCGCTGCAGGGTGGTTGAAAAGTAAGTCCCTATTGACCGTTGCTTTTTCACGTGTGTCAGCAGAATACACTGACATGAAACAAACTGCATTGTGATCCGTACAGTGAGGGAAATCACGTAATGATCTCTGATTATATCTCCCAGAGATGAAACCAGCCCATAATGAGACTGACAACTCGGTAGACAAATCTACATAGACCTACAACATAAGAACCCGTAAGACTCAGTGTCAGGCGATGGGCCATTACAGGGGTGGCTCTCGTCACAGAGAGATGAAATCAGTGAACCAACCATTACATTGTACCACTGTAAGGATCATAATACATGTTATTTTATGAAAATGCATTTTTTATTTTTAAGAGCAACTTTAAATAGGGAGTTATTTTTAACAAGAGAAATTAAAAAGAAAGAAAAATGAACAAGAAAAAAAATCGCTTTTCAAACAATTTAAAAAATATATTTTTACCGTTCAAGGCGCTGGCAGATACAGGATCTAACTCACGCCGCCCGAAGCGCCCAATTGCAGCCTTTGGGCGCATAGTCAGCCGCCCAGACGATTGAGCGCAATGCGTGCGGGCACAGACAAGACCTAGGTTTATATTATCATCCAAAGGACTAGGGCTGTAGTGTCGCATTTGTTGTTTTGTTTTTTATAATGTATTCTAATCTTCCTTTTTATCTCTAATTATTTGTTTTAAAATTATTATTATTATTATTATTATTATTATTATTATTATTATTATTATTATTATTATTATTATTATTATTATTATTATTATTATACTCCAGCGGGGTTTGAACCATTAGGCTGCAATGTTATCCCATGACATTCCAGTACACTGCATACACCACTGAGCCAACCGCGCTCCCCCCAATTAAACATTGAAAACACACTATACAGTTAGGATAGTTAGGATTACAATCATAATAGTTTAAAAGAGTTTACCAATGCTTTCACAACTCCTGTAACAAATGGATGATACAGAACCTCTTCTACCAGACGTCTATACTCAATCAATTGTGTTATGTCCATTTTCTTTAAATTACTTAGCGCGCCCATCTTATTCTAACATACAGTAATTGTTAATCATGAATTTAATTCATTGTTCATTATTTTGATTTGGATATAAATACGAGTGCTTGATATGATGTTGTTTATTTTTATATTTCGCCAGTGTCTCGTGTGTGCTTGAAAAAGGTTTTGTACTGAACCGAATATTTAAAGTTTTACCTTCAGAGTTAATAAGTTTTTGTTTTTTTTAATTTCTGCTTTCAGTTTGCCAATCGGTCAGGTAAATTTTATCAGTCAGTCCGTCACTCCGTACGTGAGTCAATCACCATCGTAATTAAAGCCAGACAGCTAGTCAGTCGGATAATTCAATCAGTCAGGGGTTTAGAAATGAAAACTACATTACCGATGCTCTAGCACGACGTGAAGGAGGAAGAGGGAGGTCATCCGCTAGTTTCTGCATGGATAGCGTTCTTGTCTGCAGCTTGCTGACGTCCTTCAACACCTCGGTCAGCTTGGCCACTACCACGTACTTTAGGCTGGCCAGAACGTCTGCGTTGTCCACCAGGGTGAGGCTGATGGCTCGCTCCACCAGCTCCTTGTAGATGAAGGCGCTTTGGGTGATCTTCCACACGGTGTACTGCACGGTCAAGGCCGTCACAGGCGGTGGTGCGATCTGCATGATGACCAGGCAACCCAAAAGCCAAGTATATCGTAGAGTATAGTGTTCAACTGTTTTAAAACAACGTGTGAAAGGACAACAACTGTTTAAGTGTCACCCAACAGATCCCAACATTTAATATACGGTTTTTGGTTAAGCGAATACAGTGTAAAGTTGAACATTTTCTACAGCCGTACCCCACTATTCAAACCCAGCAGAGTGCCACTCTCCTACTAGTCTGCATCATGGTTTTAAAAATAGGTCTCAGGTGAATTTGTTAGCCAGCCTGGCCATAAAACTGTTTCTACTCTGGGAGCGCCTTCAGAGGTCGAGGGGCTAAGTGAGACACAGAACATTTGGCTCATGTGCCACCACGAGACTATCTGGACGATTTCTGAAACGGTCGAGACAGTTGGCCTGCCAAAGTTTCCTCTGGTGTGCTGCTGCATGCTGCAAGACCAAGGATGAAGAGCAACCAGGCTGGAATGGAAGAAGATTGGCAGTGCCGAACTGACATGTTGGCAATTTGATAGTGTAGTGTTGTTATTCACTGGCGGAGCGATCTGAACGACGACCAGCAACAAAACAACAGTAGTCTAGTTATGTATAATATCTTCCATAAATTCTTATCACAGTACAATACAATACAATACAATACAATACAATACAATACAATACAATACAATATAATACAATACAATAACAATTCAATGCCAGACAGCATGTTTTGTTGTGAGAGCCAGTAACTTTGTAGCAGGGCTCGTTTCATACAAGTAGGCCTATTCGCTGCACATAGGCGTGCTCATTTTAAAGTAACACGAGGTCGAATGGATGGAGAGTGTAAACTGGATGGCTAAGATTCAGCAGCGTTCGTGGTGTGTGTGCGTGTGTGTGTGTGTGTGTGTGTGTGTGTGACTTAGGTGTGGGTGGCTGTGGGTGTGTGTGGGTATGTGTGTGTGTGTGCGTTGACTAGCAAATATATATTTGCCCTTTTGGTACAGTTCACCTGTTTCATGCTTTTATTGTGATTTGCTGTTAGCTTGTTCACATGTTCTCTATGTTTTATATGTGCTTTTGTGTGGTGCTGCAGCGTTGACCAAATGCATTCCTTGTGTATTATTCACTTGGCAATAAATTATCTTGATCTTGAACATCTTTATCATCAGGAGCAATTGCAGCAGTATCATCATCATCATTATCATCATAATCATCCTCATCCTCATCAAGGTCATCAATAGCACTGACATCAGCGTTGAGTTCCTTGACGATTTCAGAGATCTTCTCCTCCTGGAACACAAGCTTCCTTCCCAGCTCGGCCAACAGTTCCTGCTTCTTGGTGAGCATGAAGGCGTCCTTCAGCTCGCTGTGCAGTTCTTGCAGCTGGTCAGTGACGGGCAGGCTGACTTTCAGCAGCAGCTTTAGCCTTAGTACCCACGGCTGCGTACACTGCACGCACCATCAAACACAGTCTCTTCAACTCTTAGATTACAATGGAAACAAATGGATTCAGAAATATGCATTGAAATTAACTGATTTCATTGTAGAACAATGTTTTGTTTTTTTAAAAGTTGTCGCCGTAGCCTTTTGGTCGTTGAAGAGAGAGGAGTTTGGGGCATTTTTTCTCTGGGCCAGTTTAAGGAGGGCTTTGCGCACCTCTAGGCCTCTCCCTCGCTGCCATCCCTTCCTTGCTTCTAAACAGAACCAGAACCAGGTAGGGCTTCAAATTCACGGTTAAATAGATTGGGGTATGTTCTGGGTTCGTTTCTTTGGTTGTGTAGATTTGGTGGTTGCCTTCCAAACTATTCCACAAATCCAAGCCATTTGCTGTAGAGAAGGGGATATGGATCTTTACTTTCAGTCCTGTATTCCTTGTAGAATAGCATCGACTATACGTATAGGATTATATCCAAAATCAGCGGCTAAAAATAAACTCCGGTCTTATTTCTGTAGGGCAGACAACTAATGCCTGCGTTTTACGCAAAATTGTTGTCTCCCTTTAATGAAGACGCAGCAAAAATAAAGTATTATATTTCAAATAAAATAAAATAAAATACAAATATTTCTACATACGTGGATGAGTCTTTCGGACACGATGCGGTCCAGCATTCTCTGGGGATCCATTGAAGGCATCAGCTTGAGGGAGTTGCTGTTGACTATGGTGAGGACCATCTGCTGGAAGTACCGGCTGCAATAATAATAATAATAATAATAATAATAATAATAATAATAATAATAATAATAATAATAATAATAATAATAATAATAATAATAATAACAGTAATAATAAAAGGCCCCCGCCCAAAAAATATGTCTGTTTACGGTATCCCGACACTATTTTTTGGGCCCGACCCTAAACTTTATTTGGTATCGTCTGCAAATTTTTTTTTGAAAGCCAACAAAATCGCACCCAAAGTGGAAAAGGTTTAAAAAAAAAAAAAAGGCCTACCTATTTTTTTTCTATGTTACCGCAGACATTTTTACTACTACTACTACTACTACCGCTACCGCTACTACTACCGCTACTACTACCGCTACCGCTACCGCTACTACTACTACTACTACTACCGCTACTACTACTACTACTACTACTACTACTACTACTACTACTACTACTACTACTACCACTACCACTACCACTACCACCACCACCACTACCTGCTGGCGTGACGTTGGCTACCTAATCAAAATGGTTCCACCACGAGTACTTTCTAGTTTTTCAATTAAGATTCTGAGTGTTTCATTGTAAATTATATGGCTGTAGGTTTCTGAAAAATTCAATGGAACAGTTATTATTACTTTTTTATACCAATGGGAGGTGTCCAAAAAGTGGCTACCTAAAACTATTTACGTGTTCTATTTAATGAAATTTATTTATTTTGATGTAAAAACTTAGGTGGTGTTTGTTTGGTTAAGAAATATCAAGAAATATATTTTGTATAAAATTTAGAATTGAAACACCACGTGTTTTTTGTGGTTTAAAAAAAACAGAGTCAAGCGTATTACTTCCTCACACTGCCCATATGTCCAGATTTCAACACCAAGTTGCGTGAACTCGTTTTAACGATTGAAATGAAAAATAAATATCTAAACGTTAACCAAATGTAACCAAACTTGGCAGAAACATTGCCTGGAATGTTACTAAAGTGGTGAAGGAAAAATTTTGAAAATCCAATCAGTAATTTTAGTTTTATAGTGATTTTCTGGAACATTGTAAAAACCCGTGGCATAAGCCGAAAATGGCTACCTAAGAAAGTCAGTGACAGCGTCCTTAATTCAATTAAGTAGAATGCCATGTGTATATGAGCTAGTTACATTCGGCTTGACCATCATTAAAAACTTAACTTTGTTCATCGTGGCGGGAGAAATTTGGATTTGGGGTTTTTATATCCGATTTAGGTCACCATGTCCAGTTTGGAAAAGCACCACCGCGCTTATTTTGGTCAACACTTTTACAAAAAGTTAAAACTTTGACACCATGTACTCAAAAAACTTAAATTCGATACTATTTTTAATTATTGTAATGATCTATGGGCTTGGTGGCGAAGTATTATAATAAATGTATCAACCGTATTTTAGCTTAGGTAGCCAAGACAATCGGTGGCAGTCAAAATCAATCAATCGCAAAGCTGTGTGAAAACTTTCAGCAAATATAAAAACATTGTAGGTAGGTATTTTAACGGTGCGTTGTTTGCAACCAAAAGTGTGTAAATAAGTCAAGCAGAACGGGTGTTATACTGCTTGGAATGTCCCCACCCCGAATAACTGTTCTCCGGACAAAGAGAGAAAGAGAGAGAATAGACTGGACCTATCCCGATTGACGTCATAACTTTGTGCGTATTTATTCGCATTTTTCTCACCATGACGAACGATTGTTGTGTCAAGCAATGTTCGAAGCGAAGTACTAGAGATCTTGGGATCTCTTACCATAGAATTCCGACGATTATATTCAATAGAGGCACCAACATACGCGAGCTGACAGCTAGGAGGAGAAGGCTTTGGATCGCCCAAATCAATCGAAAGAAGATCACAGACAAAACAGTGAAACCCTGGACCCGTGTGTGTTCACGCCACTTTGTGAAAGGTAAGCATTTTCAATAATTGTTCAATGGTTCACATGCATTTTGTTATTGGTCTTACTAGGCCATTGCGAAGTTGCAGCTGCCCACTTTCACCGACAACCTGGCAGTAGTGAAATCTGCCATTTTTGAGCAGGTCGAGTGTTGGAGGTTTTTTAGATGACTTTTGCTCTGTTCTAAAAATTTCATAGATAGAATGTGCGTTTAGGCTTCATGATTTAAATATAAAGACTGGGACTGTATTTGTTTTTTTTTCTTCAAATTTCACGTTTACTTGAATACAAAATAATAATTAAAAAAAAAACACCACACAAAACACCTGAGGAGAAACATTGTTTACCTTTCTTCCAGAATCACAGAGGAAAGACTAGAGACAAGTAGAGTGCTTGTTTTGTTTATCATGCAAGTCAATATTTTAGTGTAGTTGTTATTACATTTTGACTTGATTTTGATGACAGGAAAACGTGCGGAGTTCTATCAGGATGATACGCCCAACTGGATCCCAACTTTGCACCTTGGCTACAACATTAAATGTGCATCCACTGATGTGGACCGGTTTGAAAGAAAACAGAAGAGAGAGCAACAGAAACAAGGAAATGCCCACAACAGTATGTAATGAATATTTACTTTATGAAATATTTCATAGTTTATCTTCAAGTGTAAAGAAATTGTGTTTTTGAAACAATGCTGCCTTTCTAAAATGCAATTTTTAATGTTTGTAAATCTAACATTGTCATGTATGATGTCATCGCCTTCGTATTTAGATATTTGATGTAGTCCATGAAATTATGCTTTTTGAAGGTAATGCAGTTGTTAGTAAGTGCACAGGAATGCAGTTTTCCAGGGAAGCATGCCCCCCCCCCCCCCCCCCAGATCCAGTGTTAATTTTTTTTATCTCACCACAACCCGTTCCCACCACTTCATCATTATGAATCTCAATTAATCAGTATTAAACTACAGTTAAATAAACTGTCTTCAGTTTTCATTTTGGTTAATATAAAAAAAAAGCCACATCTTGTCTTATAGATGGGAGGAACACTGATTGCCCAAAATAGGCATTTACTCATACTTTTGAGTAAAAAACAAAAGTGAAACATTTCAAGGCAGTATGATCACCTAAACATAGAATGTGCTTGAAGTAAACAAATAGTTATGTGTATGTTATGGTTCTTATTTGTGCAGATCATGCTGAGGACGGTGAAACACCACAGACAGTGACGCATCATTTTCCACTTTGTAAAGATTTGGACAATAAAGTTTACTGTTTACTGTTTACTGCATCTTGGGGTGATCTTGGAGGGGACACTGATTTAGAACTGGGTGAAGAAGCTACTGATTTGAAACGAACTGTGGAGCAGGAAGTCCAGACTGATATTACCATTTCCTACCTGGAAGCCATGGAGTCTGAGCTTCAGACTCTAAGAACAGAAAACCTCACTCTTTGTATGAAACTGAATGCCAGCACTATGTCAGATGACTTTTTTTTAAAAAAGAAGATGGGTCTAGAGATGATGAGAAAGTGAAATATTACACAGGCCTACCATCTTTTTTGACTCTTGCTGCTCTGGTGTCATTCCTGATGCCTCATATTACTAGTGGGCCCAGATCTATCACAAGCAAATTTCAAGAAGTGTTAATTGTCCTCACTCAACTGAGGTTGAATCTGACTGTACAGGTCGTTGTTGATTTGTTTGGCATTTCTGACACTTCAGTGTCACACATATTTCTCAAGGTGCTGGCTGTCATATATATATAAGCAACTATCTGCTTTTGATGTAGAATCAACACGCAAAATAGCACATGTAAGCCACAGTAATGATACATGTTGAAAGGGTGATTGGTAACATTGTTTAAAACTATGCCATTATTGATTCTACAATTCCAGTCACTATGTTGACTTGTGCAGAAGGTGCAACTGTGACCACGTTGGACCAAATTGTCACAGTGTGCTGTGCTCTGGTGAATATTTGTCCATCCGTTGTTCCTTTTGATTAGAGATGGGGTGAGAGAAACTTCCAACTATGTAGTTTTGTTGACAATAACTATCATGGATATTAAGCCCACGATCAGCTAATTTTGTTCACCTAGATCATCAAGAAGCTTGGTTTTGTATCCTTCTTTCTTCTACCAACTAGGTAGTTTTGTTGACAATAACTATCAACTAGGTAGTTTTGTTGACAATAACTATCATGGAAGCTTGGTTTGGTATCCTTCTTGTTTTTATTATTATTACTTCCAACTAGGTAGTTTTGTTGACAATAACTAACATGGATATTAAACCCACGAACAGCTAATTGTGTTCTCCTAGATCATCATGAAGCTTGGTTTTGTATCCTTGTTGTTGTTATTATTATTAGTTTTATTAGTATTGTTATTATTATTGTTTTCATTGTTACCATATATTATTAGTTTTGTTGCTGCTGCTGTTGTATTATTTTTAGTAGATGTATTGTTATTATTATTATTTTTATAATTACTCTTATGATTACGATTATTTTTTATTACTCTTATTATTACTCTTACTCTTATTATTATTATTATTATTATTATTATTATTATTATTATTATTATTATTATTATTATTATTATTAAATCACCATTGTCACCTTCATCAGGTTTTCACCAGTACTCAGTATTGTAATTTTAAAAAGATAGCTTTGCTGAAGTCATTAGTACTTTGTCGCACCTAGTTATTTCAGGAACCTAATAATATTATTTTCTATTCCATTGTTGCTGTCGTTAGTGCAAGGTGTATGCAGACATGAATGGAGGGGTGGGTGCACGAGTAAGCATGTGTGTATATGTGTACATGGGTGTATGTGTGTGCATGGATGTATGTGTGAGTCAACGAGTTGAGTGGTAGGAAGGATGAAAAGTTTTCAAGTACGAGTGTATAGATACAGGAGTGAAGTGTTGTGGATGGCTAGGATGGGTCTAAGGCATGGAAGAATGGGTGGGTTTGAGTGGTTTTGTGTATTGTTGAATAATTATCTGTGTGTCTAATGTGTACGCATGGGTATGTGACTGGATATCTGTTTAGGCATGTGTGCTAGTGGTGATAGATTTGTATTTCGGTATGGAAGTTGGGTATGATAGTATATCAAATGTATTAATATTGTATGTCTATGTTTTTGATGTTATCTCTTTTCTTGCACTGCAAAACAAATATCCATGCCATGTGTTTGGACAATAAAGAATCTTGAAGTGATGTGAAGCTGTTTGAAAGTATTGTTTTATGTGGTGTGTTCTCACATAAATGTCTGTTTATGCATTTCAGTATGTTATGGAACCCTATGAATGAAGGTCTTACTAAACAACCGCATTAAGTTACATTACAACATATTAAGCAACAGTTCAACATGTTTTACTAAGTTACGTTTCACATCCAGGTAGCATTTTAACAAAGTCACAGTTCCACAAAATAAAGTTACTTTCCGAATTTTGAGTTCGAGGTAACATTTCACAGTTATAAGTTACAGTTCTATCGTTATAAGTTACATTCCATGTTGAACTGTTACTTATAAGGCTTATAAGTTCCCGTGTGTGTGCACCAAAAAAAAAAAGTTACCCCTTGAAAACTATTGGGGTTTTTTTGCTCATAAAAAATCAACGCACAGTCGGCATCACCTTATCTAAAATCGAATGCACATATTTCATTTTAAAAAATCAACTTAACTGCTGCTTCCATTGGTATTCGTTGTTGAAGGTTATGAAGTGCATAGATAAAGGATTAGACGTTTAAAGGGACATATAACACCAACATTGCTATCACATCAACAGAAGAGTTGTTCAGGTCACACTGTATCATTTCCCGTTAATGCTGTCGAACGTGCCAACACTTCAACAGTCGAAGTAAACAATACCAAGGGCTACAAAAGTATTATGACCACTTATATTCGCTTATTTGTCTTTAAAACGCGCTTTTACCTTGAAATTTGCACACTGCAAATCATCCATGAGTTATATATGTATTGTAATATTTGTCGGCTCTCCCAGAATACAACTGATTTGTACTATAAAACTATGAACTAATGGCTGTAAGGTTATTTATTAGCTGGTCAATGTTTTTAACAAATTGTTTCATGTCAATTTAACAACATAGCATATTAGGTAGCCATATCACCATCAAGTAACATTTCACGTAATAGGTAGCCGTGGTGGTGAACTGCTTAAGTCGCCATTCACAGGCAGGTAACCATTCACATTTAGGTCGCCTGTCGTAAAAATGGGTTCAAAATTAAGTAGCAGTTCACAAATATGGTTAAGTAGACATTCACATTATAGGTAGCCGTTCAAAATAGTAGGTAGCCAGTTCACAGTGATCGGCTACCTAAATGGTATTTAGGTCGCCAAACCTGTGGAAATAAAGGTTCACCACCACCACCACCACCACCACCACCACCACCTCCACTACCACTACCACTACCACTACCACTACCACTACTACTACTACTACTACTACTACTACTACTACTACTACTACTCCTCTGCACGTTTTATAGAGAATTATAATTATTCAAAGAACGAGTATTTCACAACTGTTGTTTAGTTTAGTATATTCCTTCTTATTATTTTGCTTTGCATGGCTGGAAACCACGTTTCCAATGTGATCACTTGGGCGAACAAACGAATCTTATGTATTAGAGGTGGACGGTATCAAAAGTTGAACGGAGGTAAGGAGATGGTATGTAGCGGTGAAAACAGTCACGGGGGCAAGACGGAACAAACCTGTGGTCTTTGTAGCGTTTCATCTTCATGGCGTCGTGCATGTCCATGGCGATGCCGGCCTGGTACACGGGGTCCATCAGGTCGTGGATCGTCATCTTCTTACTGGGCGCCTTGCTGCTCACAGTGACCGTCATCTGTCAACACAAGTCGGTTCTCCCTTCAGCACTTCCTCAAAGTGATTGAAAAGTAACTCCCTATCAAACATTGCTGACGACTTGTGTAAATAGCAATGCATTTGCTGAAACAACATGTACTGTGATCCTTACAGTGGTAGAATGAATTTGCTTAACTCGGATTTCATCTCACAGTGACGCGAGATCGAGAGCATCCGAAAACGGCCCGTCGCCTGACTGACACTTGGTCGTATGTCTTTTTATGTCTGATATATTACGTCAATCACGCAGTGTTAGGGGACGGGGACCATTAGGGACTCTCGTCATTGTGAGATGAAATTTGAGACAGTCAAATTCTCCCACTAGCATGTTTATAGAATCGCAATACGTGTTGTTACATGCAAACACAGTACTATTTACAAAAGCCATTTCTAATAGGGAGTTATCTTTCAACCACTCTTTAGTTTATGTCATTGTCTACTCGCATAGATTTTCTCAGAAACATCCAGCTTTGACAGTAACCTGGGTATCAGCGGTATGTACGACCTTACCTTTCACCAATCCAGCAATAAATCAATAAACAAATTAATCAATGCGTCTAACAACCATTAATCAGTTCAATTATTCAATCAAATCAATAAATAATGAATTCATTCATAATGAATGTAGGCTATTAAATATTTTAGCCAATCCCAGCCTCTGACCTGCCACTCCTTGGGATCGTAGTTCGGGATGGGTGTCCTGTAGAAGGAGATGTAGCCTTGTCTATAGCAAGCTTGGCACGACGTCCGGAAGTAGCCGAGGATGGAACCTTCACGCTTTAACTCTCCGGGCACACTGGAGTTAAAATTGGCGACGAAGGCCAAGTCGCTGCAGGAAGGAGAGGACGGTATGCTGTCGCCCATGCGCATCTGGAACAATCAGATAGGGCAGAGTATTTTGTGCGTTGGTGAGTGAAAGTGGGCTTTCAAAAAAATTACTGTTTTCATCATTTGGTCACTTACCCTCCCCTCCCTCCCTTGGCGCACATTAAAGAACCCGGTTTTTTGTCCAGAGGACTCAAATAAATACGCATAAGACACAATACAATACAATACAATACAATACAATACAATACAATACAATACAATACAATACAACATGTTTTGTCCAGAGAACTCAAACACGCACTATACTACACTACACTACACTACACTACACTACTACACTACACTACACTGCACTACTACATTACACTACACTACACTACTACACTACACCACCACACTACACTACTACACTACACTACTACACTACATTGCTACATTGCTACATTACTACACTACATTACACTACATTAAACTACACTACTACATTACTACACTACACCACTACACTACACTACACCACTACACTACACCACTACACTACACTACTACACTACTCTACACCACTACACTACACCACACCACTACACTACACCACACCACTACACTACACCACTACACTACACCACTACACTACACTACTACACTACACTACACTACACTACACCACTACACTACACCACTACACTACACCACTACACTACACTACTACACTACACTACACCACTACACTACACTACTGCACTACACTACTACACTACACTACTACATTACTACACTACTCTACACCACTACACTACACTACACCACTACACTACATTACACTACTACACTACACTACTACATTACTACACTACTCTACACCACTACACTACACTACACTACTACACTACACTACACTACTACATAACTACACTACTCTACACCACTACACTACACTACACTACTACACTACTCTACTACATTACTACACTACACTACTCTACACTACACTACACCACTACACTACACTACTACACTACTCTACACCACTACACTACACTACACCACTACACTACTACACTACTCTACACCACTACACTACTACACTACTCTACACCACTACACTACTACACTACTCTACACCACTACACTACACTACTCTACACCACTACACTACTACACTACTCTACACCACTATACTACACTACACCACTACACTACACCACTACACTACTCTACACTACACTACTCTACACTACACCACTACACTACACTACAACACTACACCACTACACTACATTACTACAGTACACTACACCACTACACTACTCTACACCACTACACTACACTACTACACTACACCACTACACTACACTACTACACTACACTACACCACTACACTACACTACACCAATACACTACACCACTACACTACACTACACCACACTACTACACTACACCACACTACTACATTACTACACTACTACACTACACTACTACACTAAGCAATACCACACTGCTACACTACACTACACTACTACACTATACTACACTGCTACACTATACTACACTGCTACACTATACTACACTGCTACACTACACTACACTCTTGAATTTTGCAAGTTGGTGTCTTCAGCAGTTTTTTTTAAGATAGATCCTGATTTCCGTTACCGCCTTGAGCAAGTCTTTGAACCGGTAACCGAGCTATGCAAGAACACTTTTCATTTCAAAGTGCGCATGCGTGTGCTTTTTCTAATTTTTATGTGAAAGCCTTGATCGGTTTGAGTTAGACCCTGTAGCGGCCAGCGCCTTGAGCAGCCCTTGAGCAGCCCTTGAGCTGCAAAAGCGCTATACAAGAACGATTTAAAACAACAACAACAACAACAACAACAACAACAACAACAACTAATGTTTGTGTTGTTGTGTAACCTACCTCAATCTTATTCTTGATGTAGGTGGTAGAGATGGGTTGGTTCAGGTCGGGGATGTCGCTGAGCTCATCGCTGGCGACTTTGTCCATCAATTTGTCGTCCTCCTGGTAAAACGGCGAAATCTCCATAGGTGTCATCGGCACCCTAGACAAGGCATATTACCAGCTAAACAAGGCACATTACCAGCTAGACAAGGCACATTACCAGCTAGACAAGGCACATTACCAGCTAAACAAGGCACATTACCAGCTAGACAAGGCACATTACCAGCTAAACAAGGCACATTACCAGCTAAACAAGGCACATTACCAGCTAGACAAGGCACATTACCAGCTAAACAAGGCAAACCAAAACAAACAATGGGAGAGATGGGAAAAGAGCGGGCGGTAAGATGTTATCACGATGTGCGTGGTAATACCTGACAACCGGACTCAACGCAAGACCAAAGCAGTTACATAGGCGCATGGGCATAAAGCCAAACGGAGCCTCGAAGAGGCAAATTTACTGCTGTTTTATGATTAGCGGGGAGCGGGGTTCTTGAAGCTTCTGCTATTCTGGACGGACAAGCGGGTTCCAAAGTAGCGAATGACTTACTGGCAGTTTTTAACGACCTTGAGGTCAGCAGTGAGGTAAGGGGGCATGTTGACGGAGGAGGCAGGGGGTCGGAGGTACAGGGCGTAGTTGGCTCTGCCCAGCAGAGGAAGTGAAGGGGCTGAGGGCACGACTTTCTTCAGATGCTGCCCTTGCCAGGAGAAGCTGTAGCCCAGGATGTTGTCGCCCCAGCTGTACTTGGTCTGCCAGCATCAACCAAAACAACAAAAAGTCATGGAGAATGAGAATACCGCCGTTTTTGAATGATAATAATAATAATAATAATAATAATAATAATAATAATAATAATAATAATAATAATAACCGTTTATGAAAAATAATAATAATAATAATAATAATAATAATAATAATAATAATAATAATAATAATAATAATAATAATAATAATAATGGGCGCTTTAAACACGCTTTTCCCCAAATCATCAACAAGGCACAAAGCGCGGCGATCTGTACCAACGTACACGCTCACATGCTACACTCACTCTCACAAACACAACAAACATCTATCACTCAAACATGTGGTGTAAAGGCAGGGAGATCGCTATTAGGAGACGGAATGGAAATCGATTTGTATTTTAAAATGTTTGTATCCAGTACTATTATTGAAAGGGAGGGAGGAAACCCGAGTACCCAGGATAAACCCTTCAGATGACATGAAAAGTCTCGTACCTAAGCCATATAAAAGTTCGTCGAGAGAGAGAGAGAGAGAGAGAGAGAGAGAGAGAGAGAGAGAGAGAGAGAGAGAGAGAGAGAGGTCTCTACAGGATGTGCAAATCCCAGTGCCAGCTCATTACCTGCACGGACCTGGCGCCATTGCCGATCATCAGTGGCTGCATGGTGTGGAAGATGGGCCGCCTGTCCACCCACAACTGCTGTTTGACGTCGTTCTCAGGACACACGGCGTGACTGTATACGTAGGGGTTCAAGTGAAGCTTGTACACAGGCTCCTTCATCTGTAAGCCATACAATACAATACAATACAATACAATACAATACAATACAATACAATATAATACAATACAATACAATACAATACAATACAATACAATACAATACAACATTATCATCATCATCTTGGTTATTAATATTCCACCCATTGCACCAAGGTACCAGCGCACTCAAGATACACCTCTAATCTTCGCTGCGTAGCGTGAACAGGATATATCGTAATATCGCCAAGATAATAACTTGAGTCCGCTATGAGCGGACGAGGCTACCTGCGAAATCACGGAAAAAGCGCAATTTCACTGTAAATATATACAGAATGTTGCTCTACAACATTCCGCTCTTTCCGTCTCAAAAACCCAATTGCCTTGTTGGATTCTTAAATTGCATGAAACCAAGTGAGGACACTATCCGGCGTCAACAAACGGTTCAAAAACATTCTCAAACGGTTCGTAAAAGACAGTTGACCTAGAAACTAATACAGTTTGACCTAATTCGTCCCCTAGAGGAGACGAAACTTACATTTTTCTATTTTCATGAGTTCACTGCAGTCAAATTGCGCTTTTTCCGTGATTTCGCAAGTAGCCTCGTCCGCTCATAGCGGACTCAAGTTATTATCTTGGCGATATTACGATATATCCTGTTCACGCTACTCAGCGGTACTTTCAACTGTATCTTGAAAGCGCTGGTAGCCATGCGCATTACCTCTAATATTCACTCCATCATCATCATCATCATCATCATCATCATCATCATCATCATCATCATCATCATCATCATCATCATCATCATCATCATCATCAACAACAACAACGACGGATTAATAATATTCACTGGCAAAGTTTGTCAAAGAAGTGCTTGGCGTTGGACACTAAGCCGGTCATCTTGAAAACGTTTTCCTCCAGCGGGGGAGACTACTGTTGCCTGAGCTTGGTTTGCAAACGTAGAGAGAGAGAGAGAGAGAGAGAGAGAGAGAGAGAGAGAGAGAGAGAGAGACAGAAAGACAGAGAAAGACAGAGAAACAGACAGTGACAGAGACAGAGACAGACAGACAGACACAGTATAAGGTATGAAGTAATTATAGGCAGAATCTAGAAGTCTACATACGCTGACAGGCGGCGAGACGTGGGACGTAAACCTGTAGTTATCGATGTCGATGGTGGTGTTAACGGTGATTGGGGCCTTGACTTCCTTGATGGCGTGCAGCATGCAGCCGGCCTGGTACACGTAGCCGTGGATAGCCATCTTGCCCCACCACGAACCCACAAACCTGCCACACAAATCATCGGTGCTCAACCGCCGTGGAGAAAGCTCTGTTGCCTGAAAATGATGGTTTCTGAATACTGGTGCGCTTCTGCAGACAATGTTCAACTTGACACTGCAGTTGCTCTGTCCTAAGCCTTACTACAGGTTGGGATCTAGCGGGTGATATTTAAACACCGGTTGGTCTCTTTTCACGCTTTATTTTAACAAATGGCCACATTTTTTAAAATCATATTTCAGAATGTATAATTTTATATTGTGCCTAGGTTTTAATTTATTGTGCGTTTTGACCCAACAGCAGGGGTTGCACGGGAATAAGACGTGTTCAAAAGCACGAACATGGAATGCCAAATTCTGATAACAAGCAAGATTACAGAGCTCATTCAAAACACCACAAAAGTTCAATGATCTGATCAAAAACAATACGTCAGGAATTCCTAAGCTAACAGTAACTAGTCCTGTGAAGCATCAAACGTGGTCTATTTTACTGTTCAAGCTCAAGAATAAAATAATGGCGGCCAGTGATAGCCAAGGGCAGACTACGCCTTCAAACACTCGCTCACTACTACCGCACAGCCGTTCGATGACAGTATTGAAAGAGCTCTAGTCTGCCTATGCAAATCTTCCCTCGCACGGACTTTAAAGATGCTGACGCTCATGTCGTGGACGGGTGGGAGCCTGCAATACGCCTGCACTCAGCTAGCAATAGGTACCATCCCCATCTCCACGACCTTTTACTCCTCCTCCATCCCCGATACCCCATGTGGTGCTCAACGGTCTGGAGCTGTCCGACTATGCGCCTAAGGCATCACGTGCTATCACTGGGCGCCATCATTTCACTCTCGAGTTTGAACAGTAAAATATACCACGTTGGATACTTCACAGACTGTTAGCTTAGGAATTCCTGACGTATTGTTTTTGATCGGATCATTGAACTTTTGTTGTGTTTTGAAGGGCTCTCTAAGCTTACTTGTTATCAGATCTGCAAATACAAGTCCGCGCTTTGAGCAGTTCTTGACCTGGGAAAAGGGCAATGTAAGAAAAATAAAATAAAATGAAATAAAATAAAATAGAATCAAGTCCACATACTCTTTTTTGAAAGACAGGACGCCGCTGATCTGGGTCGGGCGCTTGAAGCCTCGCTCTTGCTGATACAGTGCAGGCGTCACCTGGGCGCTCACGCTGCCGACGATCTTGAGGGCGTAGTTGAACCCGCTCTGCAGGCTGATCGGGAACCCAGCCTCTGTTGGCAGCTCCATGAAGAACTGGTCCATCATGCCGGACGTCGTGTAATCAAAGTCCAAGCCACCCGCCAGCTTCTTCTCGTCGAAGTCAACCCTGGCCACCTCTACAGAAGTATACAGGTGACTTAAGTTATTTGATTTATTCATTCCTATCCTATCCTATCCCGTAACTCAAAGGTCGTTGGGGCACCACAAATAATCGTTTAACCAGCGTATTTCATCTTTCTCTGTTCTCAGCAACCCTCATGGCTTCGTTCAGTGTCAAACCAGTCCATTCTCGAATGTTGTCCTCCCACCTCTTTTTCTGTCTCCCTCTTCTTCTGCCTCCTTGCACCGTCCTTGGCAGGATGGATTTTGCAAGGCCTGATATTCTGGTGACGTGGCCATACCATCGGAGTTTCCGTTTCTTCACCACTGTGAGCATATCAACATGTTGCCCAATGGCTTGTGTGATGGTCTTTCGGACTTCGTCGTTGGTGATGTGCTGGGTATAGGAAATGCCCAGAAGGCTTCTGTGGCACCTCATCTCCATGCTTTGTATTCTTCGTTGTAGATATGCTGTGAGGGTCCAGGTTTCGCAAGCGTGTAGGAAGATGGAGATGACAAGGGAGCGTAGCAGCCTTACTTTGGAATGTAGATTGATGGTCCTGTCTTTCCAAATGGGCTTCAATGTTGTCAGGGCAGAAGTTGTTTGTGCGATCCTGGAAAGGACTTCCTGTCGGGACCTATTGTTTGATACAATGGTTCCTAAGTATTTGAAGCTATGCACTGTGTTGATGGATTGGCCTTGTACTTTGATGTCCATGTTGATGCCATTGGTGATGTTGGTAATCATTTTGGTCTTCTCTGCACTTATTTCCATTCCATAGGCTCTTGAGGTGGTGTCAAGCCTCTGTACCAGCTGTTCACGATCTTGTTACTCTTCAGCCAATCCGTCAATGTCATCCGCAAACCGGAATTTGGAGATTTCTCTACCCCCTACGCTGATTGTGCCTTGGTGATCTGCAAAGGCATCTGACATGATGCGCTCCTACAAATTATTGAAAATTGACTTTGTAACGAACGCGTTTTTGTACGCAGTTATATAGAAAGACGTTATGACGTCACTGTGTGTTCCGGTAGAAATTATAATTTAGTTTCTGAGCTGTTGTTAGAGCAGAGACGAAACATCAGCCTAAGCGAGAGGACGCATTCGTGGGTGCTCTGGAAAGACCTGATTCTCTTAGGACTTTAGCTGTATAAGAATACAGGTATTTGTTATTATTATTATTATTAGTGGTATTTGTAATGAACTGCTAAGCTATCTTTACGAAGAAGGAAGAATATTGCTTTTTGTAAAGTAGTACGTTTAGGGTACAGACGAACCCATGTTTGAAAACAAAGTTCGATAACTCGGGTCAGTATTTATTTGATCATGTGTATACATGTATGTGTGACTCAGTTTGTAATTATGATGCCATTTTTATATTCAGTCATATGTGAAGATATGGGCTGAAATAGGAACGTATTTCAGTTGTGTAATTTGAATATCTATTGATGAATGAATGGGTATTAATATGTTATAAAATGAAGGTGAGCTGTGTTTGTAATATTTGTCTCATAGTCCATTGTGTGTAGCCTATGCAATGTGTGTAAAGTGGCTATACTAGGTATTGTCACAGGAATGCTGATAATAGTGATTGTAGTGATTGTGGTGGCGTGTAGAGACATTCTACAAAGGGAAATGATCCTTACTCAATGTGAGCTATAAAGACATACAGTCTCTTTAAAAATAAGAGCGAAAATTTACGATTGTGTACATGTTGTATACAGCGGGGCGGTTACGGAGCAAAGAACCCCTGATGTGCGGCGGATGGATCTGGTCCCCATGACATCACTGGCTTGACCGGATGTGGACACCATCTTTGCCTTGCCTCTCCTTCGGATACCATCACTGGTGCAGAATTGCAACAACGGTGCCGAAGTAAACTTCCGGACCTACGCCACGAAGACATCTGCAGCGTCTTCAGTGTGTGGCTGTGACCCCAGCGTCGGCTGTGAATACCGCGCCGGGAGTGTTTGATCCGTGAAATAGGTCAGTAAACTGAAACTGTGCATTCTGGAATTTACAAGTCATCGAAGTGAAAATAATTGTGTCGATGCTAATGCAAAAGAGTGAAGTCGAGTGACGTCCTCAGAAAGGGACAACGACTTCTACTAGTGTTGAACTCTGAAAGAAACTGTGTACATTTAAAAAGAAAGAATTACATGCACGTACTAAGTAACGGTGTGCACTCCTTAACTGGACTGGAAGAAAGAATTACATTAACTGTATGCACTCATTTATCATCTGTGTGATTCATTTATGTGCTGGAAATAATTGTATGATTTAATGTATCTGTGAATTTAGTGTATGTGAAGATGGTTTAATGTATATGTGAATAATTGAATGAGAATAGTATAACAGAGGGCAAAGAGAAACAATTGTGTAGACTTTGTCCTTGTCTGAAAGCATGTGTGTGGTGAAGGATGAGAAGTTAAAGTAAACAGAGATAGAACACACTCCTTTATACTGAGCGTCAGACAGCCACACCCACACACTCATTCAATACACCATAAGTAGTTATATATATTTATTTAGATTATAATACACAAAAAACCCTCCGTTACAGACTTATTAACGGAATTAATAATCTCCAACAACCTCTCTTATTCTCCTTCCTCCCCTTCTCAGTCTCTGTCTCTCTCTGTCTCTCTGTCTCTCTCTCTCTGTCTGTCTCTCTCTCTCTGTCTCTCTCTCTCTCTCTCTCTCTCTCTCTCTCTCTCTCTCTCTCTCTCTCTCTCTCTCTCGATAAGTAATTCTATCAAATATAGTAAACGGACGAAGTACCACTGAACAGATTTTTAACATCAGAATAATTATCGAGAAATACCTACCGCATCGGCAACATCTATATCATGTGTTCACAGATTTCAAGAAGGCGTTTGACCGAGTCTGGTATGCAGCTCTGTGGGCAACCATGAGAGTGTACAACATCAGCTCTAAAATTATTGAAGTCATCAAAAGCCTGTATGACAAGGCTACCAGTGCAGTCCTCCACAACAGCGCCACCGGGAACTGGTTCAGAACAAGAATCGGTGTGCGTCAAGGATGCCTACTCCCTCCAACACTCTTTAACATCTTCATAGAGCGCATCATGTCAAATGTCCTTGCAGATCACGAGGGCACAGTCAGCATAGGGGGTGGAGCAATCTCCAACCTTCGTTTTGCGGATGACATTGATGGATTGGCTGGAGAGGAACAAGAACATGAACAGCTGGTGCGGAGGCTTGACACCACCTCCAGAGCCTGTGGAGTGGAGATGGGTGCAGGGGGTTCAAGGTGATGACCGGCAGCACCGATGGCGTCATAACGGACATCAAAGTCCAAGGCCAATCCCTCACCACAGTGCATAACTTCAAATATTTAGGAGCCATTGTATCAGACAATGGGTCCCGACAGGAAGTCCTATCCAGGATCGCACAAACAACTACTGCCCTGGCAAGGTTGAAGCCCATTTGGAAAGACAGGACCATCAGTCTACATTCCAAGGTAAGACTGCTACGCTCCCTTGTTATTTTTATCTTCCTATACGCATGCGAAACATGGACTCTCACCGAGGGGTGGCCTCGTGGCGCAGTGGATAAGTCGCCGGTTTCCTATGCCGAAGGTCGCGGGTTCGATTCCAGCAAGGGGCGAACGTATGTGACTTAGGTACGAGACTATTGAGGTCACCGAGGGTTTTCTCCGGGCACTCCGGTTTCCTCCCTCCCTTCAATAATGGTACAGGACGTAGTCAATATAAACATTTCAAAAATAAAAAGTCAATTTTCTTTCCGTATTCTAATAGCGATCTCCCTGCCTTTACACCACCTGTTTGAGTGATGGATGGGTATTTGGTGTGTGTGAGGGTGGATGAGACAGGTGAGCATGTACGTTGGTATAGATCGCCGCGCTTTGAGCCCGATTGATTTGGGGAAAGGCGCGCATATAGCATCCTGTATTATTATTATTATTATACAGAAGACTTCTAGGCATTTCCTATATCCAGCACACCACCAACGACGAAGTCCGAGAGACCATCACACAAGCCATTGGACAACACGATGACCTGCTTATAGTGGTGAAGAAACGGAAACTCCGATGGTATGGCCATATTACCAGATCATCAGGCCTTGCAAAGATCATCCTGCAAGGCACGGTGCAAGGAGGTAGAAGAAGAGGGAGACCGAAAAAGAGGTGGGAGGACAACATTCGAGAATTGACTGGTTTGACACTAAGCGAGGCCGTGATGGTTGCTGAGGACATGGAAGGATGGAGTGCTCTGGTTCGACGATCGTCTGTGGTGCCCATACGACCTCCGAGTTACGGGATAGGATAGGATAGGATAGGATAGTAAACGGACCCGGGGAATGATTTAATCTTTTCAATTTTTTAGACTGCGAACCAGCACATCCAAGCATCAGTTAGACACTCACTGAATCACTCAATTACTTTGTCACTCAATCAGCCAAAATCTCAAGCACGCAGTCACTCAATCACGTTGTCACTCAAACATTCAGTCACTCAATCACTTTGTCACTCAATCACTCAGTCAGTCAAAAATTCAAGCAATCACTTTGTCACTCAAACATTCAGTCACTCAATCACTTTGTCACTCAATCACTCAGTCAGTCAAAACTCAAGCACTCAGACACTCAATCACTAACTCAAACACTCAGTCACTCAATCCATAATCATTCCTCCTTCACTCCCTCCCTCATTAATTAACTCAAAGAATTAACCAAATAATCCAGTCCGCCACGCCAGTCCGCCAGAGCTCCCGTTGTGAGGGCTCGAAATTCTTTTTCTAGTGGGTTTGTTTCTTGTAATTTCCGGCAGTAAGAGAATAGACCTTTAAACCTATGCCCAAGACCATCCTTGCACTAGATCCGCATGGCTTTGCGATTGCTCCTCTCTCTAAATGACATTATAATATTTATTTTATTTCATTATTTATTCGTTCTTATTATAGCGCTTTTCCAGCTCAAGAGCTGCTCAAAGGCTGGCCCACACGGAATCTAACTCAAGCCGACCGAGGCTCCATGTTATCACGCTGTATCAGTCTGGACGATAAGTCGATCATCAGGAAATGTTAAGACTGGTGAGTGTCGATGACAACAGTAGTTTCGAGGAACAGAATACATAGCCAGAAACAATCCATTTGTGAAATTCAGTCAGCCACACTTACTGAGGTCCCGGAGGTCGCTGAGGAGGGAGGTGACGTTCCAGCTACGGTAGATGTTGTTCATTCGCTGCAAGCTGACCTTGGCGTTTAGTTTGGGCAAGCTCCTCAGTTTCAGCTTCAGCTGTCGGCACAAAACACAGATGCCTTGGCTTTACAATACAATACAATACAATACAATACAACACAATACAATACAACTCAATACAATGCTCTCACTACAAAGCAGAAATAAATACAAGACAAAGCATTCGGTACAAAGAAGAAATTCCTTAACTTTACAACACAATACAATACGATAAACCACAACACAACACAATACGATACGAAACATAACACAACACAGCACAGCACAGCACAACACAACACATCACATCTATATTAGGCTTACATCACAGAAGGATTTGACACAAGCGTAGATCACCGCAACATAAAGAAAAAGCAAACTTTAATACCCAAATGTGTAACACTTACAATACAACTTGGACACTAATTAGCACACATTATCACCACCGTGCTTGGGTGGGAGGAGGTGGGAGGACAACATTCGAGAATGGACTGGCTTGAAACTGAGCGAAGCCATGAGGGTTGCTGAGGACAGAAAGATGGAGTACGCTGGTTAAACGATCATCTGTGGTGCCCCAACGACCGAGTTACGGGATAGGATAGGATAGGATAGGATAGGATAGGATAGGATAGGATAGGATAGGATAGGATAGGATAGGATCACCAAAGTATCATTCACCCAGACACCTGATGGCCACCTTCATACCACAGTAGCGTTACGCCAAACACTGGCTTGGCCGCTCCAGAGAAGCGCTCCCTCCGTTAGATGGATTATTGTTAGTGGATTGTTCAAAGAACTGCTCAAGGCGCCGTCCAAAAAAAAAGCTCCAAGTCAAACCGCCCAAGATACCCACTTGCTGCTTTTGATGCGCACCGTCTGACGCCTTATAGACAACTGAGCCATCCTCAATAATAATAATAATAATAATGTATATTTAATATAGCGCGTTTTCATATAAATGCTCAACGCGCTTTACAATAACAGCCATTTACAAAATCATGCTACACATAGAAAGCACAATATTTAAAAACAAAATCAACAAACAAGCAAAGCATACCAATCAAGACCTCAACAACATAGCCATTCATACAAAGCGCGAAAGGATGTATAAGCACACAGTAAAACCACGGCAGTACAAACAACAGGGTCATAGAGACAAAAGCACTAAACATACACTTCACACAAGCAAATCATAGTACAACATAATCAGAGCAAGACAATTAAACAACATTAACAATTAAACCATACAAACAATTAGCATATCACGCGTAAATAATCAGCAACATACATGACAAAACACAAGCAGGGCATACTCGCAGGCAAAGTAAGTCACTGAGATGCAGGCACGGACACGAGGGGCGGAAGGGTGCGGGGGGAGGGGGAGGAATGTTTATGTGTATGCAAGTGGGAAAAGATGAGTTTTTAGGCCTGTGCGGAAAGAGTCAGGGGAGGGAGAGTGACGAAGACTGGCAGGGAGAGAGTTCCAGACGAGAGGAGCAGCAACGGTAAAAGAGCGTTCACCAAAGGATTTAGTGTTAACTCTAGGGGTGGAAAGAATGGAGGTGTCTGCCGAGGAGCGGAGTGTTCTGGATGGTGTGTATTTCTGAATCATATCTGTGAGGTATGCGGGTCCCGTTTGTGTAAATGCACCAAAAGTAAGGCATGCGATTTTGTATTTGATGCGTGTCTCTATAGGAAGCCAGTGAAGTGCTTGAAGGTGGGGGAAATGTGCTCAGACTTGCGGATTCTCAGGATTAGGCGGGCAGCATTATTCTGCAGTTTCTGTAACCTGATAAGGAGGTACTGGGGACAGCCATGCAGCAAGGCATTACAATAGTCCAGACGAGACAATATGAACGCAGAGACAAGAGTCTTTGCAGCTTGCTCAGACAGATAGTGCCGAATCGAACCAATACGGCGGAGTTCAAAGTTGACAGCACGAATGATGCTCAGTACCTGTGCATGCATAGTAAGGTGGGAGTCTAGCGTGACGCCTAGGTTCTTTACTGTATCAGAGAAAGGGACAATAGCATTGCCTATGGTAATGTACTCTGGGAGTTGAATGGAGGAAGACATGCGTGGAGAAGAGACAACCATGACTTCCGTTTTTTCGTCATTTAGTTTTAGCTTGTTAAATGCCATCCAGGATTTAACGTCCAGGATACATTCTTGCATTGAGCGCACCAGAGTGCCAAAACTTTTAGGATCGGCAGACTTCTGTAGCTGGGTATCATCTGCATAGGAATGATGAAGAACTGAGTGGGCAGCCATGACATCAGCGAGAGGCGAGGTGTATAAAACAAACAATACAGGACCCAATACGGACCCTTGGGGCACGCCATGGCGCAGCAGAACAGGATCAGATGTGCTACTGTTTATGGAGACAGACTGAGTACGGTTGGACAAGTAGGAAGAAAACCAAAGAAGCGCAGAATCGCGGACTCCAAAAACATATTCCAGGCGACTGAGGAGAAAACCGTGGTCAATGGTGTCAAATGCTGCTGATAGATCAAGCAGCATTAGAATAGAAACTTTTCCTTGATCTAAGGCAAGTAGGAGGTCATTTACAATTTTCACTAAAGCCGTTTCCGTACTGTGTCCAGACCTATACGCAGACTGCAGGGGGGTTGAACAGATGGTTTGATGTGAGGTGATCAGAGAGCCGGGACAGGACAACTTTTTCTATTAGTTTAGAGACAAATGACAAGTTACTGACGGGACGAAAGTTTTTCAAGTCATTGTGATCACACGAAGGTTTCTTCAACAATGGGGTGACAAGAGCAGTTTTGTGGACGTCCGGAAAAGTTCCAGAAGCAAGGGAGTCGTTTACGATCTTAGTCAGGGTGGGGAGCACTACATCTAAACACTCAAAGAGGAGGGGGGTCGGAATTGGGTCAAGATCGCAGGTTTTAGGGGCTGAACTGGTCAAGATCTTCCTGACGTCTGATTCAGTGACAGGGGTGAACGATACTAGGGGATCGCCACTGAATGGTCTACCAAGGGGTTGTGGGACAGAGGGCTGAGAATCAATATCATCTCTTAGCTTTTCTACCTTGGTCACAAAGTAGTTGGAGAACACGCCAGGGAGTGAGGACAAAGGGAAAACAGTGGGGAGATGGGTAGCACTAGTTCTGGCACACAGATCATTAGTAATGCGATACAACTCTTTGCTTGATTGTGCCTGGCTGATCTGATTAGTGTAAAAAACAGACTTTGCTTTGTGAACGAGGAAGGTCACAACATTCTTGGCTTTTTTGTACAATTGCTCATATACAGTCAAACCAGACACCCTCCACTCTTTCTCGGCACGACGACGATCTCTCTTGGCCTGAAGCAGGTCATTACCAAGAAGACCAAACCACGGAGTCACCTTTCTCGATGACACCTTGCGTCAATGACCGAGAGGGAAATGCGATCGACCTATAGTGGACGCTGGTGGGTGTGTATGTGTAAAACTGGCAATCACCCATCCCGGACATGAGCGTCAGGATCTTTAAATTCCGTGCACACAAAAATGAAATTGCCTGCGTGCACAGGCAAGATCTCGGTGTATACTCTCGTATGTCAGGTCACAGGTTCAAACCCTTCACTGAGCAGGAGTTATTACTGAATGTATGATCCTAATGGCCATTGCAAGCACACTGAGCATGTTCTCATGGAATATTCACGCTATACAAAGCTACGTCATCATTATCAACGTCGTCGTCATCATCATCATCATCCTTATCCTCATCATCATCGTCATCGTCGTCCTCATCATCATGGTGCACCCGATGTAGGTGCTTTATGAAGCAGTGACGGCTATCTGAAAGATATCCCCCCTTTTATGTAATTTCAATGCTTTTGGATTAATAAAGTAATATCTTATCTTATCTTATCTTAGGATGCCAGGGGTTACAGTATAAACAGTATCCCCACTTTCTGGAAATTTAGTGCTTTAAATTCCTACTGTCGCTGTCTTTCTCATTTGTTCTTTCTCATTCCTGCTCTGTTCTATCAATCTGCTATACTATCTTCTTCTTCGCTAGACCAGTCACCTACCTTTTTGTTTTAAAACTCTTCCAGGACAAGACTCCTTATTTGTGTGTGAGGTCTGTTGGATCAGCTTGGGAATATTGGGCGCTTTCTGCCAGGTGGTCACTAGGGCTTCCTATGATATTATTATTTAGCAAGGTAGGCATTTTATATGTATGTGTTTTATTGATAATTTATAATGATGTTTATATTCTATTTTGTTTGTGTAAACGGGGGTTCGATAAATTAGAGTATAGCCTCAGCGTCCCCTGCGTGGGATGTCTTTATTGTAAAGCGACTGGCTGGTGGAGAGCTTTCAGGTTTACCACTAGGGTTGTTTCGCCAGATCTTTTATGCGGATTAGGAGTTGTCTGGTCCTGATTTGGCTCGGAAGAGTCCGCTGGACCTAAAGCAATAATCATGTAATGTAATGTAATCTGAAAGATATCTCTTGCACAGTCGTGACGCTGACTGGTATATTCTGGGAGATGCCTTCTGACAATGGTGACGGGTTGTCGTCATTGATATAAAAGTCAATGGCGGAAAGAGCGCCGATTTCTACGGGATGAAGAGGATTTAAAGAAAAAGTGAATCGAGATTGGTACAGACAAATTGAACAAAGAATACAAATCCCACAAAATTGTGTTATTTTTAGGAATTATCATTACGGTATTTTTTTGTAAACAGCTTTAGCTTTGTCGATTAATTGATCAAACATAGACCAGTCTTTCCTGTCATCTAAAACTCTTGAAGCCACAGTGATCTCCATTAAATTTGAAATCAATGGCGTACATGATCCATTGCAAGGGCTTTCTTATTGGCCAATTGCCACACACTGAATACAGACTGTTTAGCAGTGAGGGCTGACAGAAGTCTCTCCCAGAATATTCCAGCCCGCGGGACTGCGCGGGAGATGTTTTCCAAATAACCGTCGCTGCTTTAGAAAACGTCCTCAACAGGTGCATCGTCATCACTGTCATCATCATTATAGTCATCTTCATTATCGTCATCATTTAAAACGTCATTATTATCAACGTCATCATTGTCACGCCTTATAACAGAGGGAGACGAGAGGAAGAAGGACGGAGAACAGAAGGAAGGGAAAATGGGTAAGGTGGAGGTGAGTTAGTAAAGGGAGAAAAAAAGGGAGGCGGCGGGAGGGGGAGGGGAAGGGGGGGAGACAATCGAGGAGCTGAGAAATGGAACAACGAGCTTACCTTATCGACGATCTTGGCGATGGTGTCAGAAACTCCGGTGCTTCTCTTGGACCTGGTGATGATGTCGAAGAGGAAGTGTTTGCTGGTGAAGAAGCCTTTGGGGCCAATCAGCGATTTTATTAAACTCATGATGCCTTCGGACACCGCCGTCAACTGAAAGTACACCACACCAAAACAATGATCAGGGTTGAATTTTTCTTGTTGCTTTTTGTTTTGGGTACAAAGAGCTTAATACTTGAAGCTGTTCAAATTGTGGAAGTTTAAAATGAGTGTAGCAAGCTTACTCACCATATTGAATCTGGCTGCCCACACCAAAGAAGAGGAAGAAGTAGAAGGCGTGTCCCATCTAAGTAGGCGAGGCAACTTACTTCCGAAATTTTGAGGACAAATCCAGAGCGCGTTCCAGCAATGAATCGGCGAGATCCAACATTTACGACAGAAAATAGCTAGCTGAAGACAGCCAACGAACTCACGCTTGCGCCTTGAACCATTGAGCTACCTTGACCACCAAATGAATGAATGTGGATGTATCAACCAAGCAATGAATCAATAACTGTCCCCCACCTCGAAGAATTTGTTGTTGGTGCCGAAGACGTTTATGTAGCTGGTGAGGTCAATGGCAGTAACTCCCTCTGGCGTGTTCATGGTGCTGAGCTCCCCTAAGAAGGACAACTTCTCGTCTGGCTTGAAGTGCATGGCGCTAAAGTGAGAATCCTGAAATAGAATCAAAATAATTCAATATTTAACCTGAATGCCTTCAGAAGCAATCTATATTTAATACTGTCAATGCTTACATATAACACTACGAAATACACCTTCATCTAACACCATTACATCAATGATCTAATACCGCCAACACTCGAAATTCAACATATTGTATTTTGTGTACCCATACATGACCAGGAAAGTAAGTTTTAATGCTTTTATGTAATACAGTTATTACCTCCGTATAACACCGTGCATGGTACATCTAATGTACACACACCATCAATGCTTACATCTAATAACATCAATCTAATACCATCCATTATTATTATTGTGATAGGAAGAATCTTATAATCAATCCACTACGGCGATCGCGCCTTAAACCCTTTCTCTCTCTCTCTCTCTCTCTCTCTCTCTCTGTGTCTCTGTCTCTGTCTCTGTCTCTCTCTCTCTCTCTCTCTCTCTCTCTCTCTCTCTCTCTCCCCGAAATGAAAATGACCTGAAGCCACTTTTGTACGTTAGGAAAGGTCCTTAGTGGGTATGCTGGGCAAGCGGTACCTGGAACCCATAGTCCTTAGGCTGGATGAAGGGCAGCGCGGCCTTGACCTTACTGGCTGTGGTGAGGTAGGGAGGGAAAGTGGTGTTGGACAGCTGGCTCAGCGTGGACCACACGTACGTGGACACCTGCAAGGCAAGACAAGCACCTGTCATTGCAAGAAAACAAGGACGCCTGCCGTCACAAGAAAATACACCTGTTGTAGCTACAAAACCCTTAGAAGAAACCCTATCTTTCATAAAACAAGCATGCATACGTCGCTATTTTATTTATTTATTTTTATTTATTTAATCGTTCTTATTAATAGCGTTTTGTTTTCAGCTCAAGGCGCTGGCCTGTACAGGATCTCACTCAACCCGCCCGCGGCGCGCTATACAAGACCTGTAAACACCTGTACCACAACTGCCATTATATTAACCTTCATAGCATGTGTCAATGTAAAGGAAGTTGATTGTCAACAACCCTTGACAGTACACGATGAGACCATAGGTCATTAACAATATGGTAACAGGGGCCATTACAAGATGAGAACCACCCCGTTGATGCTAGTTGCTCAAAAAAAGCCAAATTTTATTTATGTTTTTCATCGCCGGTTTTACCTGATCAACTTTACTACCAGACTGGCACACAGAGAGACAGACTTGGGTGGAGCCCGACAGACAGATGAATAAATAGCTAACTGACCTGTCTGGCTTCATCATAACGGACAAGCCCGGCCAGCTGGACCAGCACGTGTACTGGACATCCCAGGTTGATCATGGACCTGAAGCACTGGATGCGGACTGAAGCAAACTCTTCAGTGTTCTTCACCACCTGTTCCAGCATCTCCATCACCTGAAACACAGCATCATCGCCGCCATCATCATCGCCGTCATTATCATCATCGCCGTCATCAACATCTCTGGCATCATCCGCAGCAATAAATTCCGTCGTCAATATCCTCATGACCGGCGTAGTCGTCACTAACATTTTTTGTCAGCAGCTGAAGCCGCAGCATGGTTGACTGCATCGTCGTCATCATCATCATCATCATCATCATCATCATCATCATCATCATCATCATCATCATCATCATCATCATCATCATCATCATCATCATCATCATCATCAATGACTTTGAATAGTAAAATGTTGAACACCCAACAAAAACAACTAAAATAAATAAATAAATAAACAACTGAGTTAATTAATAAATAAATTAGGGATAATGAAAATAAAAGTAAATGGACAGCTAATTATTAATAAATAGATACATGAATCACAGATAAATAAACAAGTAAATAAATCATAGCTGAAGAACAAGCAGGATTCAGGGCAGGGCGAAGTACCACTGAACAGATTTTCAATCTTAGAATAATCTGCGAGAAATACCTACAGCACCAACAACATCTATCTCATGTGTTCGTAGACTTCAAGAAAAGAAGGCGTTTGACCGAGTCTGACATGCAGCTCTGTGGGCAACCATGAGAGTGTACAACATCAGCCCTAAAATTATTGAAGTCATCAAAAGCCTATATGACAAGGTTACCAGTGTAGTCCTCTATAACAGCGCCATCGGGAACTGGTTCAGAACAACGATCGGTGTGCGTCAAAGATGCCTACTCTCTCCAACATCTTCCTAGAGCGCATCATGTCAGATGCCCTTTCAGATCACGAAGGCACAGTCAGCATAGGGAATAGAGCAATCTCCAACCTTCGTTTTGCGGATGACATTGATGGATTGGCTGGAGAGGAACAAGAACTTCAACAGCTGGTACAGAGGCTTCTCCAGAGCCTATGGAATGGAAATAAGTGCAGAGAAGACCAAAATGATGACCAACAATACCAATGGCATCAACAGGGACATCAAAGTACTAGACCAATCCGTCAACGTAGTGCATAGCTTCAAATATTTAGGAGCCATTGTATCAGACAATGGGTCCCGACAGGAAGTCCTCTCCAAGATCACACAAACAACTGCTGCCCTGACAAGGTTGAAGCCCATTTGGAAAGACAAGACCATCAGTCTACATTCCAAGATAAGGCTGCTGCGCTCCCTTATTATCTTCATCTTCCTATACGCTTGCGAAACATGGACCCTCACAGCAGTTCTACAACGAAGAATACAAAGCATGGAGATGAGGTGCCACAGGAGACTTCTGGGCATTTCCTATACCCAGCACATCACCAACGACGAAGTCCGACAGACCATCTCACAAGCCATTGGACAACACGATTACCTGCTCACAGTGGTGAATAAACGGAAACTCCGATAATATGGTCACATCACCAGATCAGCAGACCTTGCAACGACCATCCTGCAAGGCACAGTGCAAGCTTGTAGAAGAAGAGGGAGACTGAGAAAGAGGTGGGAGGACAGCATTAAAGAATGGACTGGCTCGACATTGAGCGACGCCATCAGGGTTGCTGAGAACAGAGAAAGGGGAGTATGCTGGTTAAACGATCATCTGTGGTGCCCAACGACCTCAGAGTTACGGGATAGGATAGGATAGGATAGGATAAATAAGTCCATAAATAAAATAAAATAAAATGGAATACAATACATAAAAAATAAAATTAATGTAAATTAAGGTAAAATAAAATTAACAAACTTAAATTATAATAAAAATAACTTAAAATAACGCTGTGATTAAACATGTCCAGAATACACAATGACCTTTAAAATGACTACAGACCAAAAAGACTGACCACGTCCTTGAGGTCGGTGAAGGTCTCCAAGGCCTGTGCGGCGGCGATTCTAACGGACAAGGTGGCTTGCTGGTCCAACAGATAGCCCTTGATGAACAAGTTGATCGTCTCTTT
>CM072512.1:131670042-131687542 GCA_036898135.1 Oncomelania hupensis
CGACGACGATGATGATAGTGATGATGATGACTATGACGAAGACGGCGATTTACAGTCCTACCTTATTAGTGGCGTCTGCCTTCTTGTTCAGCTCAGCGTAGATGTCGTTCTTCATGGACTCAGCACGGCCCATGAGGGAGCCCAGAGCCAGAGCGGAGGACATCTTGAGGGTTTGCAGGTCAGGGTTTTTGATGCTTTTGTACACCACGTTCTGCAAATCACCATTATTACATTTTATAGTCCCATCTCACTAACTGGCTTCTCACTCACAACTTTCGTTAATAGCAATAATAATAATAATAATAATAATAATAATAATAATAATAATAATAATAATAATAATAATAATAATAATAATGATGGATGCTGTACGCGCCTGATTCCCAGATCAGACTCAAAGCGCTGCGATCTGTAACCAATATACGTACTCAAATGTCTTGTTGCAGACACTCCTACATACACAGCAAACACACTGTCATCACATTGGCAAATCGCTGTTAGACGATGGAAAGGAAATAGAATTTTATTTGTGACTTGGCGCTTCTCTATATTAATCTTACTTCATTATCTGAACCAAGGGTAAGGTGGTGTTATGATAGAGGAGAAGCCGCTTCAAGGTAATTTATGGCGACAATGAATACATCTTGAATATTGATGGTTAATTTCTGTTGATTAATTATTGTCCATCTTGAGAATGTGCAGACTGGGTGTATTTATTTCATGGTAGCCCTGGTCAGTATTCTTACTGAATCGCTTGTGTTCGGTCTTAGGATAAATGTTTTAGTACTTTTTTTTTCCTTTAGGATTTAGTTTCTAGCGATTTTAATGCAGGTCTTGTGTGGGGATTGTTCGGTGCGTTTAATATAGGCTATGATTAATTAATTAATTAATTAATTAATTAATTAATTAATTCATTAATTAATTAATTAATTAATTAATCAATTAATTAATTAATTCATTCATTCATTCATTCCTTAGTGGGTATTCCCGTTGGGGTGCCGGGGGTTTCAGTATAAATAGTATCCCCACTTTCTGGAAATTTAGTGCTTTAAATTCCCACTGTCGCTGTCTTTCTCATTTGCTCTTTCTCATTCCTGCTCTGTTCTATCAATCTGCTATACTATCTTCTTCTTTGCTAGACCAGTCACCTACCTTTTTTCTTGAAAACTCTTCCGGGACAAGATTGTGTATGAGGTCTGTTGGATCAGCTTGGGAATATTGGACGCTTTCTGCCAGGTGGTCACTAGGGCTTCCTATGATGTTATTATTTAGCAATGTAGGCGTTTTATATGTGTTTTGTTGATAATATATAATGATGTTTGTATTCTATTTTGTTTTTGTAAACGGGGGTTCGATAAACTAGAGTAGAGCCTCAGCGTCCCCTGCGTGGGATGTCTTTATTGTAAAGTGACTGGCTGGTGGAGAGCTTTCAGTTTTACCACTAGGGTTGTTTCAGCAGATCTTTTATGCGGATCAGGGGTTGTCCGGTCCTGATTTGGCTCGGAGGAGTCCGCTGGACCTAAAGCAATAATGATGTAATGATGTAACGTTAGTGGGTATTGCTCTGTACCACTGTACTCGCTAAACAGCTATGACTATAGTTCCAATTGAAAGTGTTGGATTTGACTATAGGTGTGTGTGTTCATGCGTGAGAGTGAGTGTATGGTCTACAAATGACAGGTCTGCACGTGAACAGACGTTACAATAACATGATTTGCAGTTTCAGTTTCATTGCGCCCTCTCTAGCTCTCTCTGTGAAACGCACTTTCTGCCGGTCTCGAGGAACTTGGATGAAAATGATAGCCTACATTCCAAGCACAATTAAAAACGTACCTTTTTCGCTAAGCTTTTGAATAACTTACTTGCAATGGTTTTTTCCCCTTTCGTCTGTTTTGAAAGTGTCTTTCTTTAATACTTTTTGTGTTTGGTTTTCTGTAGGTTAACCTCAATGTATACATGCTATCTTTTCTGTAAAATGTTAATCAATGTGTGAATTTTGCGCCAAGAGTCTTAGTGAGTTTTGCACTACATAAATGTTACATCATCATCATCATCATCATCATCATCATCATTATCATCATCATCATCATCATCATCATTAGTATTAAATGAATGAATTGAACAGACCTTTGGCCGCCATCGGACTGTTTACTAAGGTTATATAGGCCCGAAAGCGACATTGACCTCAATCTGAGTGTCAGCAGCTGTCGAGAGCCTGCGCCTACACACAGACTACGCTTGACAGACAGATCTCTGACACTGACAGACAGATCTCTGGCACTGATAGACAGATCTCTGACACAGACAGACAGATTTCTGACACTGATAGACAGATCTCTGACAATGAGCTAACTTGACAGACAGATCTGACACTCACCGACAGATCTCTGACACTGAGCTAACTTGACAAACATATCTCTGACACTGACAGACAGATCTCTGACACTGAGCTAACTTGACAGACTGATCTCTGACACTGACAGACAGATCTCTGACACTGAGCTAACTTGACAGACAGATCACTGACACTGGCAGACAGATCTCTGACACTGAGCTAACTTGAAAGACAGATCTCTGAAACTGACAGACAGATCTCTGACAATGAGCTAACTTGACAGACAGATCTCTGAAACTGACAGACAGATCTCTGACACTGACAGACAGATCTCTGACACTGAGCTAACTTTACAGACAGATATCTGACACTGACAGACAGATCTCTGACACTGACACTGACAGACAGATCTCTGACACTGACAGATAGATCTCTGACACTGACAGACAGATCTCTGACACTGACAGACAGATCTCTGACACTGACAGACAGATCTCTGACACTGAGCTAACTTGACAGACAGATCTCTGACACTGACAGACATATCTCTGACACTGACAGACAGATCTCTGACACTGACAGACAGATCTCTGACACTGAGCTAACTTGACAGACAGATCTCTGACACTGACAGACAGATCTCCGGCACTGACAGACAGATCTCTGACACTGACAGACAGATCTCTGACACTGACAGACATATCTCTGACACTGAGCTAACTTGACAGACAGATCTCTGACACTGACAGACAGATCTCTGACACTGACAGACAGATCTTTGACACTGACAGACAGATCTCTGACACTGACAGACAGATCTCTGACACTGAGCTAACCTGACAGACAGATTAGTGGAAACGGAACTGTACTGACCAAAAGTTTAGCCACGATGGTGTCAGAAGGCGGACAGTACAGGCCAATAGCCGACACGGCGGCGATGCATCTGTCGTAGATGTCCTTGTCAGCGAAAGGCATGAGAGGGGTGCTGCCAGCCATTCTATTGTGGTCTTGAAGACAGTAGTCCAAGGCCACTTCAGCCGCAGACGTGGTGCCCGCATTTATCAACAGATCCCAATAGATCTTCCTGGGACAATTTATAGAAGTAATAAATATTCATCCTCCTCCTCATCATCCTCCTACTCGTCCTCCTCCTCCTCATCATAATCGTCATCATCATCAGCAGCAGCAGCAGCAACAGCAGCAGCAATTTGTCAATAATCCATCATAACGTGTTTTCGCCTAATGAAATAGGGATCAGAGACTCTTTAATGATTCTGGCTTTCACACTGTCAGCACCCGCTGCTTATACCTTTGTTCATCAATAATAATAATAATAATAATAATAATAATAATAATAATAATAATAATAATAATAATAACAACAACAACAACAACAACAACAACAACAACAACAACAACAACAACAACAACAACAACAACAACAACAACAACAATAATAATAATAATAATAATAATAATAATAATAATAATAATAATAATAATAATAATAATAATAATAAAAACAAGTGCTGGAATCTAACGGGTGCAGCGTTCCTTCGCATGCTCTCTCTCTCTCTCTCTCTCTCTCTCTCTCTCTCTCTCTCTCTCTCTCTCTCTCTCTCTCTCTCTCTCTCTCTCTCTCTCACACTCACACACGTACACCCACACACACGTATTTCAGACAATAAAGAAAAGGACAAACTGTGAGAAGTTTGAGGAGAAGAAGGAAGAAAAAGAATTATAAAGATATTATTCCAGGATTTGAAAGATATTGACGATCATGTCGTAGGTTGGTGAGTACCAATTACATAAAGACGACGCTTGAGGCCTAAGAATGCAAGCTGGCACCTCGGACGGCTTGGGTTAGATTCTGTTTCGACCTAGAAACTGGAAAAGCTCAATATATTATAATAAAAATCATCATCATCATCATCATCATCATCATCATCATCATCATCATCATCATCATCATCATCATCCCATTTATTGATTTAGTCAACACATCAAGTTATGCTGAAATACAAGGGAGGGAACTCTGCACCCCTTAGGGTCTAGCACTCGTTACTATAGTAACATGCTGGCCGTCATTGATTTTGTGAGTTAGTAGTCCTATGGTGTTTTGTTTTTCAACTATAACGACAGCAGTCATGAGGTTAGCTCAGATAGTCTGATTATGACTTTCGTTGTCAACACCTGTCACAGAAGTCAAACTGACATATTTAATCCTGGTAGTACTACCTTGTCCTGTGCGAGGCTTATTATTAATAAGTAAGCTAAGAGCGCGGCAGAAGCGTTCATAATTATATTTATAGCTTACAAAACTGCAAAACCCGGAGGTGGCAGAAATATTTCAGGCCACAATTGGAGGGAAATTTGCACCACTGCTCATTTTGGGAGCTGGTTAAATAGATGTCAACACCATGACCACCACCTTCAACTCAGCTGTGACAGATGCCGCCACGGAGATCCTTGGAAAGCACCGGCCAAAGAAGAAGCAGTGGATCACATCTGAACTGTTGGACCTGTTTGATAAACGAAGAGAGATGAAAAAGAAAAAGAACACCTCACAGGGAGCTGATGCCTACCGAAAAATCAACAATGACATCCGAAAAGGCATGCGGACAGCAAAGGAGAACTGGATATAAGATCAATGCCAAGAAATAGAGAGCAGTCTGAACAAGAACAACAGCAAGAAGGCCTAACAGACTGTGAAGCGGCTGACAAGTGTTAAGCAGCCCAAAGTCTCCACAATCCAAAGCAAGTCTGGCATATTCCTTACAGAAGAACAAGAAGTCTTGGACAGATCGACAGAGTACTGCTCTGACCTTTACAACCACACACCAAACGGAGACCAATCAGTTCTAGCATGTCCTGAGAACAGAGAAGAAGAAGAAATCCTCCCAATTTTCAGAGAAGAAGTTGAGGCAGCAGTGCAATCGCTGAAGAAGGGAAGTCAGCGGGAGTGGACAACATACCCGCAGAACTGCTTCGAGCAGGAGGAGAAGCGATGATTGACGCACTCACTATTTTCTGTAACAAGATCTGGCAGAGTGGGGAGTGGCCTGCATCATGGACCCAGTCGCTTGTCATCACTCTTCTCAAAAAAGGTAACCTTCAGGAATGTGAAAATCACCGCACCATCAGCCTCATCAGCTATCCCAGCAAGGTCCTCCTGAAAATAATACTCAACAGGTTGAAACCCCAAGCTGAACAAATCATAGCTGAAGAACAAGCAGGATTCCGGGCAGGGCGAAGTACCACTGAACAGATTTTCAACCTCAGAATAATCTGCGAGAAATACCTGCAGCACCAACAACATCTATATATCATGCGTTCGTAGACTTCAAAAAGGCGTTTGACCGAGTCTGGCATGCAGTTCTGTGGGCAACCATGGGAGTGTACAACATCAGCCCTAAAATTATTGAAGTCATCAAAAGCCTGTACAACAAGGCTACCAGTGCAGTCCTCCACAACAGCGCCATCGGAAACTGGTTCAGAACAACAATCGGTGTCCGTCTGGAAGGCCTACTCTCTCCAACACTCTTCAACATCTTCCTAGAGCGCATCATGTCAGATGCTCTTGCAGACCACGAAGGCACAGTCAGCATAGGGGGAAGAGCAATCTTCAACCTTCGTTTTGCGGATGACATTGATGGATTGGCTGAAGAGGAACAAGAATTTGAACAGCTGGTACAGAGGCTTGACACTACCTCCAAAACCCATGGAATGGAAATAAATGCAGAGAAGACCAAAATGATAACCAACAACACCAAATGGCATCAGCATGGACATCAAAGTCCAAGGCAACACAGTGCATAGCTTCAAATATTTAGGAGCTATTGTATCAGACAATGGGTCACGACAAGAAGTCCTATCTAGGATCGCACAAACAACTGCTGCCCTGGCGAGGTTGAAGCCAATTTGGAAAGACAGGACCATCAGCCTACATTCCAAAGTAAGACTGCTGCGCTCCCTTGTCACCTCCATCTTCCTATACGCTTGTGAAACATGGACCATGTGCAAAGCACAGTGTAAGGAGGTAGCTAGAAGAAGAGGGAGACCGAAAAAGAGGTGGAAGGACAACATTCGAGAATGGACTGGTTTGGCACTGAGCGAAACCATCAGGGTTGCTGAGGACTGAGTTACGGGATAGGATAGGATAGGATACTAGGAGGAAAATGCGAGCTGGGATGGGGCGGTAAGGAGGAAAAACAGATTTATTTAGATTTAAAAGAAATAAAATAAAAAATTACTCGATTTGCATAAGTTTAGTTTTACCTTGGAGGCAGAGTTAAAATCTAAATACACCAAACTTGAACCAAATCCTTCCAGTAGGAGAAAATAAGATTAGAAAAAAAACCATTGTGACGTCATCCTGATGAAGTCACCGGATATGCAACATTTCTTTGGTCATCTGGTTGGGTTCTTTATTTTCTAACTAAATACCAAGTTTAAAAGAAATCCGTCCAGTAGTCCAAACTTGAACCAAATCCCTTTAGTAGCTTGAGAGAAAATAGGATTAGAAGAAAAAAAAATTATGACATCACCATGGTGACATCACCTAATATGCACAATTTCTTTTTCGTCTGGTAGTGTTCACTATTTTCTAACTACATACCAAGTGTAAAAGAAATCCGTTCATTACTTTCTGAGAAAAGTGCGCAAATGTTATCTCCGGGCGCTGGAGGCCGGACGGACGGACAAAGCCAAAAACAATAGTTCCCGAGCTGGTGCTTATAGCTCGGGAACAACAACAACAACAACAACAACAACTACTACTACTACTACTACTACTACTACTACTACTACTACTACTACTACTACTACTACTACTACTACTAGTACTAACAATAACAATACTACTACTACTACTGCTATTGCTAATGCTACTACTACTACTACTACTACTACTACTACTACTACTACTACTACTACTACTACTACTACTACTACTACTACAGGACGTTATCACGCGCTTTTTTCGTCAATCGAACTCACAGCGCGGCGATCATTCTGAAGAGATCTGCTGTTATAGAAGGCGAAAAAAGAACTAAGATTGTTTAATTTTTAAATTCAGATCGGCGGCATCCAACATCATTAGTGACGGGAAGGAAGAAACCAGTGCCCTCAAAAGCCAGACTCACATCTTGGTCTTCCCGAAACCATCAGAGGGAAGGAGGAGGTCGTTGACGGTCTTATCCAGCAGGTTGTATAGCACTGGCGGTTTGGACTGACGGATCATCTCCATCAGGGTCTGGATCATCACCAGCACGTCCTCGCTAGGAAACGTGTAGGTTTTGTTGGCCGTCCAGTTCAGCAGCTGCTCCATCTGTCCCAAAAATTAATCAATCAATCTATCCAGCTTCTTCTTCTTCTTCAAGCACTGCGATGATTTTCACGTTCAACTAAACTACACACATTGAAATGACGATACGGCATAGATCTGTTCATAAAACGGCTTTTGTCAAGCTGTTTGTTTTAAAAGAAAGAAAGAAAGAAAGAAAGAAAGAAAGAAAGAAAGAAAGAAAGAAATAAAGCTATATAAGAATGCATAAATAAATAAGACTGAAAGAAAGAAAAAGAGAGCGAGAGACAGACAGGTAAAGAAATGAGACAAACAGAGGTATTTACTATTTTAGAATTAAGCTTATATTCATCTTCTGAATTATATTATCTTCTTACTCTTCGGATTGGAGTATAAACCGAGGTCTAATCTGTGCACGCACGCATTTCAAGGCATGGACTTTAAAGATCCTGACGCTCATGTCCTACACTGGTGAGTGGCGGCTACACAATTACACCCAGCGCGCACCAGGTCCCTTATTTCCATCCCAGATTGCCCAGGATTGTGTTCAGCCGTATGGGCGCCAGACTATGCACCAGCTTGAGTGAGATCCTGTATCGGCCAGCGCCTTGAGCAGCTCTTGAGCTGAAAAAGCGCTATATAAGAATCATTAAGTAAATAAATAAATACATAAAATAAATAAATAAGACAAATATTGGATAGCCCAAAGGTAGTCTACCTTGGATAATTTCCACATTAGAGGGGCCTCAAAGGGCAATTTGGGCTTGGTGACGTCATATGGGCTCATGTCGTGCACTGTCGTCATGGGCAACGCCATCTCCATCTCGTACGTCGTGAACTTGTTGACCTTCACCTTCTCCATCAAGGTCATGTCCTTCTCTGTGGTGTCCATCGCGTTCACCAAGATCAAGGTTTGACTGAAAACAGTACACTTTGCGTAGACCAAATAGAATGAAGAGGCGCTATGATAATGATGATGATGATGATGATGATGATGATGATGATGATGATGATGATGATGATGATGATGATAATAATAATAATAATAATAATAATAATAATAATAATAATAATAATAATAATAATAATAATAATAATAATAATAATCATAATCATAATCATAATAATGGTGAGACTACTACTACTATTACTGCTTTAAACATTCTAATATATTCCTTTTCTAGCTCAGGGGCTGCTCAAGGCCATAAAAGATCTAACTCAAGCCTGCCTGAGCGCCCATTCTCAGCCTTTGGGACTCATAGTCTGACGCCCAGACGACTGACCACAATTCTGGGTGACTGTCGCGAGAGGCTAGTTCTGACCCAGCACTAATGCTTCATGCCTACACGTTCAGTCTGCTTTGACCTATGTAAGTTAAGTCGCTGACTAGCAGACGATCGAAGTAGGTGGTTCTACACATGTGTAGGCTACAGTTTCACTAAAATAAGCCGTGACCTCATCCAGTTGACCAATCAACCGCAACCCCCACTACGTGGCGTTACTATTCTCGTAGTCTCGCACGATAGCCGACCCCAGCGGAAGGAGAGTTAGTGCTTGTCCAAACCTCATCGTAGCAAGACGCACGTTGATAGATCTCTCTAGCGGAAGACTCGGCAGGTGACGGATGAAAAGCATTCATCGACAGTATAGCCAGAGCCTGACATTGTCAAGAAGGTAAATGATCAATCGTTTGTTTAATTGTGATTATTTGATATGCTTATTGGATTACGTTTGTGAAGTTTTGCCATGTTTTAGAATTGTGATTGTTAGTAAAACTTTGCTGACCACGTGGCGGACACGCGACCTGTTTCGGCACCACGAGGTAGCCTCCACTGTCCAACTGTTGTTTCTCCTATTTGTTTTATTGCAGACCAGTGACTGTACCGGAAAATGTGTATATTATTAATTACTTCTCCCTGTGTTTATTCTAGCCATGATATATGTATATATGAATAGGAATTATGTTGGAGATTCAAGTGGACCTCGGACTTAGAAACGGTTCGTCTCTTAACTATATAAGTGGAGATGATCTCACTGAGGGCTATTTCTGCCAACAGTGAGACGCTCTGAACAACCTTTGTATACAAGGAGCTACAGAAAATCGTCTCATATTTTGCAGACGAGCTGGTCCACGGCTGGGAACACACTCCACAGAGAGGCAACCCTGACACGTGGCCTGCAACCTTGAGCAGTGAGAGCATTGGGCTCCACTAGCTCCCTAGTCAACTACCAAGAAGAAGAGACAACAACATCGCACATCGACTAGAAAGGTAAGTCCTCCGAAACCGTGCCCAAACACTGATCTACGATAGTCTACTCGTCCAGAAAACCGAATAATAGGACAGAAAGAACTCATAGCCCAATGATGAGACAGTAACAAATATCGAGAACAGTAGCTGCATAGACCTATCGAGGAGCGAACTACTCGAAGTGAACTTTGGACATTTAAGTTAGTGTAGAGATTAGAAGATTTTGTATAGAGTAGAGGAAATAAATGTTTGATATTTACTGTTAACAAGTGGCTGGACTACTTATGTTTCATAGCCGTGTGAGAGCTAGTGTGTTAGTGAATCTTTACACTTTTCTCCCCATCTCTGTAACCCCATCCTAACACAGCCCGAGCTAAACTTATAAATGTATTACGATTAGTCATAGGGTGATTATATTAGCCGATCCCCGCAGATGATAGACGAGTGGGTAATAGCATTCCATTGTGCAGAGCCCAGCAACAATAGACCCACCGTCACAGTGACCGGGGAAGGAGGAGAAGGGACCTAGTGCATGGTGGGTGTATTTGTGTAGCCGGCGCTCATCCGTCTAAGACCTGAGCGTCAGGATCTTTAAAGTCCGTACAATGGAATGCGTGCGTGCACAGACAAGACCTCGGTTTATACTCTCATCCGAAAGAGTAGGGTTGCAGTGTCAAAGAATGTTTTATTTTATTTTATCCAGGCCGTCAACGGCGTTTGAACCCCTGCCAGTACAGGCTACAATGTTCTTGCCACACATTCAAGTACACTGCGTAAAATCTCTGAGCCAACTGCGATCCCCATTTTACCTTTTTAACGCAAAAACAATGCGATTTACCTAAATAAACTCATAGTCATTAGTGACAGAAAAATACACCAATATCCTGAAAGCCGTGGTATGACGGCTTACTAGCGCCAAAACCGAGAGTTACCATTATCACGAGATAATTGAAATTATCACGTGTTTTGTGTAATTTACAGAGATATCGGTAATCCGCAGTGTTAATTAATAATTATTAGTATTTGCCACGCTTTCCTAGCGCCAAAATCTGATAATTACAAATATCATGAGATAATTACAATTATCAAGAGATAATTACAATTATCAAGCGATAATTACAATTATTACTGAAAATTATAAATATCAAGATGAGCATGCACGGCACTGTTACCAGCACGCCTGGGGTTTTGGCCCTAGTAAAGCTTGGCCAAAACTGAAAATTAGTAATTAACACTTTGAATTACCGGTATCTCTGTGAATTACAATTATTAACTGATACATTAAGTTTTGCAGGTTTTGACGCTAGTAAGCCGCCGTACCAGAATTAAGCATGATCACGTGAAAATTATAATTATCAAGTGAAAATTGTAATTATTATGTGATAATTACAATTTTCAGTTTTGCCGCATTTCCAGGCGGATTGATAGAGCCAAAACTGAAAATTAAACATGATCACACGAACATATTTGTAATTTTTCAATGATAATTGTAATTATCTCTTGATACTTGTAATTATCCCATGATATTTGTAATTATCACATGATAATTGTAATTATGAGGTTTTGGCGCTAGTAGGTCGCCATACCGTGGCCCCTTTACGACTTACTTGATGGACGTCTGCACGTGGCCTTGGTCGTGAGTGTAAGGGGTGAAGACGAGTTTGCCCTCCCCCTTGGCACTCATGATAAGGAAGCCAGCTTTATCTCCCCTGATGGAATAGAATACCTGCCCTTGGTAGTCCAAGTGGTCCGACTGCACACAATCACAAAGAGGGGTTTACCTTGTTCAAAATTTAAAAATAAATACTCGTCTGTTTGCCCTCAGGCAAAAGTGTCGCTATTTTCTTGTAGCACATGGAGCATTGACTCAAATTGGGTGCCCGTAACCGTCGGTAGATAGCAAAACGGTAGATAGACCAAAACTTAGAACTGAACCTACGATTAATAAATAGGCTTACATAAGACGGTGGGCGAAATACCGCTTTGCTATTGAGGATCCACTACAGGCATCCAACATGAATTATACCCCCGTGCTTGTAGCTTTTAATTTTCCTCTGACCCACCACTTTGTGGAAATGTATTGCTTTAAATTACCATTATTTCTGTCATTGTCATTTGTTTTTTCCTGATCCTAACCTGTTCTACAATCTACTATCTTCTTCGCTAGACCTGTCACCAATCTTTTTTCTTGAAAACTCTCCCAAAATGCCTCATTTGTGTATGGGGGTCTGTTGTATCAGCTTGGGGCTATTGGACGCTTTTGGCCAAATGGTCACTAGGGTTTTATGTAGTATTATTATTTAGCAATGTATAGGTATTTTATATGTATGTGTTTTGTTAATCTTTTAAAATGATGTTTATATTCTATTTGTTTTTGTAAACGGGGGTTCGATTTAGATTTAGAGTACAGCCTCAGCGTCCCATGCATGCGTGTGACGATAATAATAATAATAATAATAATAATAATAATAATAATAATAATAATAATAATAATAATAATAATGTATGCAATACGTGCACACTCAAACCGCGCAGTAGCTGACCTTGGTCTGTTCCTTTGGCATGAAGTTATTGAAAGAGAGTTCCATGGGCGGCCTCTTCAGGCAGGAGGTGTAGTCGCGGACCTTGGTGACGTGGAACGTGTGTGGCTCAGGCAGCTCGCTGGGTCTGGAAGAGTAGGTGGTCAGACAGTAGCCCAGCGGAGTGTTCTGCAACCAACAAGATTCGAACTGTCCGTTTATTTTTAGATAAAGCGCACCACGTGAGATTCACATTTTAGATCTCGATGACTTTCACATTGGAGAAAGTGCAAATATAAATGAATACATAGGCTAAGCAATAAGTAACACATCTGAATTGTAGAAATAATCAAAACTGGTCAGGTCGTCCTTGAGGAAAACAAAAACAAAAAGTGTTTGGAACACAGATTTGAAATACCGACTAACTTCTCCTCGGAGAAGAGGCGGAAACTCTCTCGGCTTTCCATGCTATACAAGATCCGTCATGAACTTACTTGCGTCAACTTTAATGAAAAGCTGCAGCCCCCACCACCACGACAGCGCCGTGGCCACAACCAGCAATACTACCAAATAAACTGCCGCACCCAGTACCAACAGGCCTCATTCCTGCCGAGGACTGTTAAGGACTGGAACTGCTTACCACAGTCAGTGGTAGAGGCCTCAACTCCTGAGACATTTGTGTCAAGGGCCTCTGCCCACCTCTGATCCACAACAGCCCCGCCCCCTCCCCCTATCTTCCTCCCCTCCAACCCTCCATCCCCACCCCTCACATACCCATCAGCAGTGCCTAAATTCATATCTGCGCAGACCCCTAATAGTAACATAGTGATCGACACGACGATTGTGGTTACTTATCAGGAAGAAGAAGAACAAGAACAATATGACGGACCAACCAACAAACTGCAATGAATATTAATTTAAATTAAATTGAAGTATAATAATTTCAAAAAGTGTACTTACTACTACTACTACTACTACTACTACTACTACTACTACTACTACTACTACTACTACTACTACTACTACTACTAGATGCTATAAACGCGCTTTTTACCAAAACACCAATCATTCTCAAAGCGCGGCGATCTGTACCAACATCCAACAGCTCAATGCCTATGTGAGCAGCACTGTTTAGTGCCTCCACATTTTGCTTGCTGCGGGCTATTTATAGCTTGCCTGCACCCTCCTCTCCAGTGAAAGGAAAAGAAAAGGAAGCATCGGCAAAGGTATTTATAGCTAGCCTGGCTGACCTAACCTCAAAACTAAAAAGCTTTGGTTGAGTCGCTGTGAGCTAGGCTCACAGATTCCACCCACTCACACACACACACAACAAACACACATCTATCTCTCAAACATGAGGTGTGAAGGCAGGGAGATCAGTATTACAAGACGAAAAGGAAATCGAATTTTTATTAATTGAATTAAAAAAATTGAGGAAGGAAACCAGAGTACCCGGAGAAAACCCTTGGTGACTTCAATAGTCTCGTACCTAAGTCACATAAGTTCGCCCTTGTGGGAATCGAACGCGCGACTCTCGGCATAGGAAACTGGCGGATAACCCACTGCGCCTGACGCCCTCAAACTACTTGCTATTAACACGAAAATAACCCACTGCGCCTGACGCCCTCAAACTACTTGCTATTAACACGAAAATAACTTACTGCGCCTGACGCCCTCAAACTAATTGCTATTAACACGAAAATAACCCACTGCGCCTGACGCCCTCAAACTACTTGCTATTAACACGAAAATAACCCACTGCGCCTGACGCCCTCAAACTACTTGCTATTAACACGAAAATAACCCACTGCGCCTGACGCCCTCAAACTACTTGCTATTAACACGAAAATACCCCACTGCGCCTGACGCCCTCAAACTACTTGCTATTAACACGAAAATAACCCACTGCGCATGACGCCCTCAAACTACTTGCTATGAACACGAAAATAACCCACTGCGCCTGACGCCCTCAAACTACTTGCTATTAACACGAAAATAACTCACTGCGCCTGACGCCCTCAAACTACTTGCTATTAACACGAAAATAACCCACTGCGCCTGACGCCCTCAAGCTACTTGCTATAAACACGAAAATAATAAAAAATAAAAACGGCCACAAAAATAAATAAATAAATAAATAATAAAATAAGAATAAGCGTGCTTACTCAAAACCAAATAGTCCAAGCGTTGAAGCTAAGCTCTTCATTAGGCTGAAAACGCTCAACACTAGAAAACAACACGTCCTAACACAACTCCACTAATATATGGAATACTAGTGGTTTTGTACCCTGGCAAGCCAGGGTACACAGGTTGCTGTTTAAAATGTAGACAGAGAGACAACTGTTGTCTGCGAGTTTCATTTGGACGATGATACCTCCTTATATCCCCCTTGATACCTCCCCATACCCCCCCTGATATCTCCCCGTTCCCCCCAATGATGCCTCACCATACCCCCTTGATACCTCCCCGAACCCACTTGATACCTCCCCAAACCCCCTTGATACCTTCCGTACCCCCCTTGTAACCTACCTGTACCCTCCTTGATACTTCCCCGTTGATCGTTTCGCAGGTATGGATGAAAGGAATCGACCATCACCATACCCCCTTATATATACCCGTATCCCCGTTATGCCTACCCATGCCCCTTTAAACCTACCCGTACCCCCCTTTAATAATAATAATAATATTGAATATAGAATAATACAAATAGAAATCATAAAAAACACCAAGGTTTTAAAAGAAAATTTGATATAAGATATAATAATAATAATAATAATAATAATAATAATAATAATAATAATAATAATAATAATAATAATAATAATTTATTATTATTATTATTAGTTTATAAATAATAATAATAATAATAATAATAATAATAATAATAATAATAATAATAATAATAATAATAATAATAAATTAAAGGTAAAAAGCCTAAATTTAAAAAAAAAATCCATATTGTAGTGTTAAAGAAAAAAGAGATTTGAACTTGGGTCGCCCTGCACGGTAGGCGAATGTTTTACTAAGTAAGCTACCATAGCTTCCTAGAAAGACCATAAATTTTTTGGTCTATATGGGAAAATATGCTGAAACCTCAATTTGGTTTTTAATGGAAGCGCGCGGAATGAGGCTATTGCAGTTTGTGGACATTTTGTTTATTTATTTATCTCAGAAACGGTTAAACGTTCGGTAAGGAAATGTCGGCTATAACGATTTCGCTGGTTTTGAGCACACAGCAGGCCGATCCGCAGCGCCCAGCACCTTCCCAGATCAGCGTCCATACCGGACAAACTTTATAGTAGAGGCGAAGAAGGACTTCCGGGCTAAGCAATTTATATATATATATAGATAACGAAGAGCTTCGCACGAAAATGTGCACTGTGCAGTCTTGTATGGTTGTTGTCCAAATTAGCATTCTGTTGGTTTATATACACACCTATTTGTTTCTCATTATTATTGCCCCATTCCCCCAACCCCCTAAATAAATAAATAATTAAAATAATAAATAAATAAATAATTAATTAATTAAAGATTATGTTATTTAGAAAGGAAGCAACAATAAGAAGTAATAATAGTTATAGGTGAGTACAATTAAAGACAATCCAATTATGACCAATTTCGCTTTCCATACCTCCGGCCCCACAAATTCCAATTATGACCAATTTCGCTTTCCATACCTCCCAGACTGTGTAAGGTCCTTGGTTGGGATCGAAGAAAACGGGCTGGACTTTTTGAGGCAGTGGCTGGATGGCGTACATCTGGTTGAGGTTGACCTGGAAGAGGCTGATGATGCCTCTCTTCAGGTTGATGCTGAACAGGGGCTCCGCGGGGTCAGGAAAGATGATGTCCTTCACAAGGCCTCTCATCCAACTGGCAGAAACCAATTTCAAGAACAGGATGAAGTAGAGTTGTCTTTTCCTTTGTAAAATCGCGATAGTTGAAGTATAGGTATATTATTTATGTATTATTTGTTATTGTTCGTTGCGGTATGTCATGTAACATTTTAAAGTGTTCATGCTGCCACGGTCACCATTATTTGTAACAAGATCTGGCAGAGTGGGGAGTGGCCTACACCATGGACCCAGTCGCTCGTAACCACTCTTCCCAAAAAGGTGAGAGTACATGCTACTAATCTTCAATCAAGATATAATTTGTTTTATATATATTATATATTTATTGAAGATTAGTAGCATGTACTCTCACCCTGGCTCAATAACGTATTCACTCATTAAACACAAACTCACATTATTTATTTATGTATTTATTTGAACATCTATTCACACCGGTGATATTAGACATCATATTAAGTGATAAACAAATTAACGTTTGAAATGAAATTAATAAAATTAAAATCAACAAAAGTAAAAATAACAGGATAGTTGTCTAACAAAACCCTATAGTTACTGTTTATTTATGATATATGATGAGGAAGAAAGAAAGAGGGTTTAAAATAACAACAAAACAAGCTTGTTCCGATGTATTAAAAAATTAATTGTTGGAAAAATAATTCAAGACTAGAATATGTGTAAATGTTTATGATGATATATGAAATTATAAATAGAAACAGCTTCAAACTTTAAATTAAAATCAATGAAATATGACTCACTGGAAATAAAAGAAGGTTTCGAGCGGCTGAATCATGAAATGTTTGAGATCGGCCTCAATGCCATCCAGCAACTTCTCATCATCGTGCAAGTACAACATGGGCGTTTTAGACTCCACGTACTTGTCCAACTTTTGTAACACCACGTTTGACATCTGAGGACAGAGAGAACAAATAAAGACTTGAGTGGTAGAGAGTTCCAAGATAAAAGATGCAGGACGCTAAACAGCTCAGACATGGGGAGCAGCCCTGCAAAGTGGTGTAGAGTTCCAATAAAACTAGTTTAAAATATACATGTGGTTAGACACCTGAGGACAGACATTAAGAACACTAGAGTGGAATGGTAGAGAGTTCCCAGAAAAAGACGGAAGAAATTCCATAGCCGTGAACAATACATTAAAACTTTTGATTTTTTAATTTTTTTAGTTTTGATTTTTGAAATTTTAAAGATTATTTTTTATCGGGAAATTCTCAAAGTCTCAACCTGTG
>CM072512.1:131692542-131707542 GCA_036898135.1 Oncomelania hupensis
AGTTCAGTTCAAAACATCTGTATTACCAGTCACAGGAATTACACACAGCTGCTTGTGTCGCATTGAAAATATATACGCAGATATTAAGAGGAAGATCTTTGACCAAATTGGCTGTGACAACGCTCCCGTATCATTCAGCTTAAGAACTAAAAAGATATATTGGGGCACGATTTTGTTTCATTGTACATGATCTTGATCGGATGTTTTAGACATTTCATAAAGGCTTTGACCTCGGAATGGCTGCTAGCGCCGTGTAAATGAAAGCTGTACAAGATAATAAATGAACGAATAACGCAATGTGAATGTATAAGTTAATATTAAGTACAGATACTAGCATTGCTGACATGACGAACTGTGAACTCTCTTATCATCATCATCATCATCATCATCATCATCATCATCATCATCATCATCATCATCATCATCATCATCATCATCATCATCATCATCATCAACATCATCATCGTCGTCGTCGTCGTCGTCGTTTTCGTTTTCTTAATATTTTCTCATCTTTCTCCTCCTCCTCGTCTATTCTTGACTTCTTGCATGTTTATAGGTGGGTGAAAGATCCTTGAGCAGGTTTGTGACCCGTGCTCTACAGTTATAACAAAATCACTTTTCACATAGTACAGGCAAGACAATGACATTATCATCATTTATCCCACAACAGCTCAGTCGCTAATTTGGACTCTGGGAGGTAATAAACCACAATGCTATTTGAGAATAATGATAAAGGATCGCAAGCCATTCAAATGTATTTAATAATAATAATAATAATAATAATAATAATAATAATAATAATAATAATAATAATAATTATAATAATAATAATAATAATAATAATAATAATAATAATAATAATAATAATAATAATAATAATAATAATAATAATAATAGGCAATTTATACAGCGCTTTCCAAAATCACCAAGCGCTTTACACAAACCAATGTAAACACAACATGCGAACATTGGTCAATAACACGCAACCACATTCACATCCCAACACCAAAAATAACAAACAACACTCATGGCGCCTAAGAAAAGCCTCTCTAAAAAGATGCGTCTTCAATTTCATTTTAAAAGACGCTAGTGAAGGACTGTGACGGACGGACCGAGGTAGCGAGTTCCAGGTCTGAACGGAGAAGAAACTAAAAGCTCGACCACCGTGTCTCACCCTGTGGTATTCTGGTACACGGAACCTCCTTTCATCTGCAGACGAGCGGAGAGACCGAGAAGGAACATAGACAGTCAAAAGTTCGGAAAGATAGCTAGGAGCAGTTCCAGAGATGATGTGGTAGCAGAGACATGAGGTTTTATATTTAATTCGTTGTTCAACTGGGAGCCAGTGTAGTTCTTGAAAGAGATGCGTGCAATGCTGTGATTTCCGTGCTTTGAAGATAAGTATAGCAGCAGAGTTTTGGACTTGCTGAAGAGGTCTAAGGACTTTCTGTGTGCAACCTACAAGGAGTGAATTACACTAATCCAATCTAGACAGAATGCATGCGCTAACTAGTGTTTTTGTTGCTTCTTGTGTGAGATACTGTCGAATAAAACTTATGCGTCTAAGTTCAATGTATGCAATCTGACAAGTTTTTGCAATGTGTTGCTGCATGGAGAGATCCTGATCGAGAAAAAACCCAAGGTCGCGAACTGTGTCGGAAAAAGAAATAGAAGTAGTTCCAACAGTGATAGTTGAGGGAAGAGAAGAGGGGTCTGCAGATGACGGAGAAACACGGAGAGCCTCAGTTGCGTTATCATTTAGCTTGAGACGGTTGTTTGACATCCACGATTTTACCTCAGTAACACAATCTTGAAGGGTCCGAACTAAATAATTGTAGTTAGAAGGAGAGTCAGAGTGATTAAGTTGGGTGTCATCAGCATGCATTTCGTGGCGGACAGAATGTGAGTTAATGAGACGTGAGAGAGGAGAGGTGTACAGAATGAACAGGACAGGGCCAAGCACAGAGCCTTGAGGAACGCCAAAATCAAGCGGTTATGATATAGATTTAATACCATTTACGAGAACAGCTTTTTACAGACACTCATACACATAACTGAAAATCAGCATTTTCAAAAATGTTAATTTTCTTGGCTATATGATGACTCGGTTTTATCCTAAAGGCACTTGAGATCGGACATTAATCCAGGTAAGCTTAATGTTACTATTAAATTAGCCCAAAATGTGTTCGGAAGTTCTTAAACGAGAGGCATCGGCACAGACCGACTGATAGAGAGACAGACCGACATTTTGATCGCTGTAATTCCCGATTATTTGAAAGTATTTTAAGATATTATTTATAAAAACAACAACAACAAACCAAGAGGGCCATCACAACCCAACAATGAGGGGTGAGGGGTTGGAGGGTGGAGAAAAAGGAGGGGGAGGGGGGCTGACAATGAAGTGTTATGAAACGTTGCGTCACAGGCTGACGCAGTGCCGCGTCTGTCCGTGCAGCAAGTGTTTACAGTGCACTGACAATCACAGATGCAGTTTCTGGTCCCCCATTGTCATTGCCTTGTCAGACCCGACAGGTCGCCACAGTGCTCCACATCAAAATAATAATAATAGCTTTGAGGCTATAAATATATAAGTATGCGTGACAGTGTGTGAAACATCTGACCGTGTATGTTGTGCAGATCGCCGCGTTTTGAACCTGACGGGCGATTTAGGGATTGGCATCTAGTAGTAGTAGTAGTAGTAGTAGTAGTAGTAGTAGTAGTAGTAGTAGTAGTAGTAGTAGTAGTAGTAAAATGATGATGATGATGATGATGATGATGATGATGATGATGATGATGATGATGATGATGATGATGATGATGATGATGATGATGATGATGATGATGATGATGATGATGATGATTATTATTATTATTATTATTATTATTATTATTATTTACCTGAATTTACCTGAGTGGCCACTGAGCGCGGCCGACGGGGTAGGAAGTTGATAACTTATTTTAACCCCCTTAACTGTCTCTTTATCATGGCGGTTCTTGAACTGGTTGACGGTTTCAGCTTCAACAATTGATTGTTTCAGTGCATTCCATAGGTTCACAACTCTTTGTGAAAAAAAAAGTTCTTTCTGAGATTCAGTCTAGACCTCTCTTTGAACAGTTTGCTGCTGTGACCTCTATGATAGAATGATGACTGGCATGAAGTAAAAAATGTGTCAGCAGAAACTTTTTCAAGCCCCTTTATGATCTTGAATGTCTCGATGAGATCTCCCCTGTCTCTCCTTTCTTCTAATTTCTGCAAATTGCAGAAAGCCAGTCTCTCATCGTACGGCAGGTGACCAATCCCTGTGATCAATCTCGTAGATCTCCTCTGCACCTTTTCCAACTCTGCGATGTCTTTTTTGAGGTAAGGTCGCCATACTTGGATGCAATACTCCAGGTGTGGTCGTACAATTGATTTGTAGAGTGGGACAATAACTTCCTTAGTTCTGGCTGTGACTGTTCGCATGATCTGCCCCACTGCTCTGTTGGCTCGTTTTGCTGCCTCGCAGCACTGGCGACTGACCGACAGTGACCTGTGCATGATGACGCCTAGGTCCCTTTCTTCCTCCACTGCTCCAAGTTCTTGTCCTCCCAGCATGTAAACATGACAAATGTTTTTACGGCCTGCATGCAGAGTCTTGCACTTGTCCACGTTATACTGCTTCAGCCACTTCTCTGACCACATTTCTGCTACCTTAAGGTCATGCTGTAGTTTGTCGCTCCCCGCTGGGTCGGAGACGTCGCCGTAGATCTTAGTGTCATCAGCAAACTTTAGAACGCTGGTCAGCATATCGTCCTCCAAGTCATTAATGAACACCAGGAACATGGTCGGCCCCAAAATGGATCCTTGTGGAACTCCGCTCGTCACATCTACCCATGGAGAAGCTTGTCCGTTGACCACAACTCTCTGCTTTCTGCCACGCAGCCACTCTTCCATCCACTACAGCACTTTTCCGTCCACACCGAGTGCTTTCAGCTTGTCAATAAGCCGCTTGTGAGGGACCTTGTCGAACGCCTTGGCAAAGTCAAGGTAGATGACGTCTACATCTTTCCCTTCGTCCAGCATGCGTGTCATGTCCTCCAGGAAGACGAGCAGGTTTGTCAGGCAGGACTTTCCTTTTGAGAAACCGTGTTGGCTGCCTCGGATCAGCTGATGCCTCTCAAGGTTATTATTATTATTATTATTATTATTATTATTATTATTATTATTATTATTATTATTATTATTATTATTATTATTAATATTATTATTATTATTAGGTATTAGTGTATGCGGGGTTAGAGTTGAAACTGAGGAAAAGGGGGAGGAGGAACAGGGTAAAATGTGCAAAGGGAGGGGAAGGGGAGGGATGGGGAAGGGAGGGAAGGGGAAGGAAGGGGTGGGGGAGGGAAAACTAATTTGGTTGAAGGATGACGACCAAGATATTTTCCAGACATTATTTAAATATAATGTGATATATTTGGCTTGTTAGTACCTTACCGCGGAAAACGGTCCTGATTTGGCTCGGAAGAGTCCGCTGGACCTAAAGCAACAATCAATCAATCAAAAAACCGCGGAAAAGACACTGATAACATTCTCTTTTCCGCTACACACACACACACACACACCCACACACATACACACCCACCCACACCTACCCACACACACACACACACACACCTACACACACACACACACACACAAATCACAGGCGCTTGAATCTGGACATGCGAGCGCCAATGCCTGTGACGCCTCTCCATTCTTGTTATCTATAAATACCCAGAAGCGAGACGCGTCACAAATATGACGTGGCCAGCTAATCGACTTCTTTGTATCCAAGCTAAGCATGTCCAGCAACTGTAATACGCTTCTCAAAAGTAGGAAAACGTTACATCAGTTCCAACGACTCTGGTGCATTTCTAACATCGTATTGAAACCATAATTGGTCTCTGTCATGCCATAAACAAGTGCCCATAAACAAGCGACTGTGATACAAATATTGAGAGGAAAAACTGAGGTGTATCATCAACTACTTCCAGCGCGTTTTCTACAAAAGCAAGTTTTTATTGATGTTGTATTGCCATGTTGGGTGGCGGGATTATGATGACAATAAAGTTTTGATTGTGTGCACTCTCTAACAAGTTTTTGTCACATGATTTTATATTTTATGATTTATTGTTGTTGGACATGGGGATTGTGTGAAGCCAAGTCTGTTTTGAATGTCATGATGTGATATACCCCCCATGGCGAACCAAGTCTATTTTTAATTTCATGATCTCGTAAGGGTGCCATGAGTTTCTGTATAAATAGTATCCCCACTTTCTGGAAATTTTGTTTTTTAAACTCCATCTTCCTATACGCTTGCGAAACATGGACCCTCACCCTACAACGAAAAATAAAAAGCATGGAGATGAGATGCTACAGGAGACTTTGGGGCATTTCCTATACCCAGCAAATCACAAACGACAAAGACCATCACACAAGCCATTGCACAACACGATCACATGCTCACAGTGGTAAAGAAATGGAAACAGACTCCAATGATATGGCCAAGCCATCAGAGCATCAGGCCTTGCAAAGACCATTCTACAAGGCACGGTGCAAGGCGGCAGAAGAAAGGGAGACAGAAAAAGAGGTGGGAGGAAACAATTCGAGAATGGACTGGCTTGACACTGAGCGAAGCCATGAGGGTTGCTGCGGACAGAGAAAGATGGAGTACGCTGGTTAAATGATCATCCGGGTTGCCCCAACGATTTTCGAGTTACGGGATAGGATAGGATAGGAAATATATAAGTCGTAAGAATACAGGAACTACTTTAATTCACTTACGAATCTCCTATGCCTTTTCTGCGAATGACTGAAAACTGGTCCTGATTTGGCTCGGAAGAGTCCGCTGGACCTAAAGCAATAACCATGTAATGTAATGACTGAAAAGCCAAACGGTCTTCTAGTCTTTTCTAAGACGCGCTAACACGGCAAGATTTTATTCCCAAATCGTCTAATTCACAAATACTACAGCAACAATTATCTCAAGGAAAGGAGTCAAAAGAATAAATGGACCGACTGAATCCGCAAATGAAACCGGCATGGCTTTTCATTGGCTGCCTAAGTTAGAGTTGACTTTAGACTAGGCCTACATTTTGGACGAAGCGGAGAGGATTCATTGAATGAAACTGGCATTGTTTTTCACTGGTAGCCTAAAGTTTGGCTGAAGACACCTGTCATGTGTCACGTTCTGAAGATCAGTTTTATTTACTCTGTGTATGTGTGTGAATGGTTAGGTGGGTGGGTTCTTGGGTGGGTAGGTTGGTGTGCGCGTTTGCGTTCATGTTTGTGTGCGTGCTGAATAAAAGGAAAACTTATTTGGGGCTATTTTTGGATTGCGCATTTGGATGACATTATTTTTTTTGTTGGGAAAGCAATGTGTAAAGTGGTCGTTCACACACACCGTTCTCCTTCAGTCTAATTTCGATTCTTCTTTTTTTTCCCTATTGAAGAAATCGATATTTAAATGTCATTGGCATCTTAGACGTGGAATATTTTGCGTGATTATTGTACGGTCTCACTGTAACAACTTTCCATACATTTCCCACGCCAAGATGCCAACAACGTATAAGATATTAAGTTATGTTATTGCAAAGTGAATTCTACACAAGGAATGCATTTGATCGGTGCTGAAGCACCACACACACAAGCACACATTAAACATAGTGAACAAGTGGACAGCAACATTGCAGGTTTTTTTTTAAAGGAAAGAAGATTAAAACGATAAAACAGAAAACTATGCATTTATAGAAGTTATTATGAACTTTATTATAATGAACTTTCGTGTATCCAAATGTTCGTGGCAAGGGTCCAATTAATAAGTGACAGATTTTCAAAACACAACAATCATTCGCTTTGACCTCTCTCTATGGGACGAGTGCCTGGGTGTACCACGTTCCCACAAAGTTCCTTACACAATAATTAGTTGACGGACGTTCGGGACTTGACTTTTGTTTTTCGAGACTTGCCTTTGATTTGGGAATATTGGAACGGGAACGGAGGTCTAGGTTGTTCGTGATTGTTTTTTTTTTTTCGTCTGTAGATAGCCTGTATGTATATAGTCTATTATGTTATTATTTATAAACAACTCATAGAAAGTGGGGATGGGGGAGGAGAGTAGGTGGATGAGAAGCAGACGGGGTGGAGTTGTAGTGAGACAGGAAGAGAGCGAATGAGAAAGAGAGAAGAAGAGCGGAGGGGTATTGGTAGAGAGGAGAGAGAGGGTGAGCGGGGGAAGAGAAGGCACACACATACACACACACACACCCACGCACACACACACACCCACACAACCACACACACACACACCTTCTCTCTCACACACACACATACACACACACACACACGACAACAACAAGACACACATACACGTTTCCCTTCTCCATCTTCCTCAAACATTCAATGCCAGTATGGCATACACCATTTTAGTTAATGTTTTGTTGGCAGGAGTCCTCATATTTTGAAATAAATTGCGGTAAAACTTCAGGATATTAGGGTTCTGTTCCTTGCACATTTGTGTTCCTGTCCTATCCTATCCTATCCTGTCCTATCCTATCCCGTAACTCAAAGGGAGCACCACAGATGATCGTTTAACCAGCGTACTCCATCTTTCTCTGTTCTCAGCAACTCTCATGGCTTCGTTCAGTGTCAAACCAGTCCATTTTCGAATGTTGTCCTCCCACCTCTTTTTCGGTCTCCCTCTTCTTCTGCCTCCTTGCACCGTGCCTTGCAGGATGGTTTTTGCAAGGCCTGATGCTCTGCTGACGTGGCCATACCATCGGAGTTTCCGTTTCTTCGCCACTGTGAGGATGTCATTGTGTTGTCCAATGGCTTGTGTGATGGTCTGTCGGACTTCGTCGTTGGTGATGTGCTGGGTATAGGAAATGCCCAGAAGTCTTCTGTAGCACCTCATCTTTATGCTTTGTATTCTTCGTTATAAATCTGCTGTGAGGGTCCATGTTTCGGAAGCGTATAGGAAGATAATAATAATAATAATAATAATAATAATAATAATAATAATAATAATAATAATAATAATAATAATAATAATAATAATAATAGGCTAATAATAATAATAATAATAATAATAATGGACATTTATATAGCGCTATTAATTGTAATTTTATAGACAAGCACATAGCGCTTTACATGAAAAGAAGGAAACAAAGATGAAACAACTTACAATATTGCATTAGAAATTATACAATGAGAAAAACCCACATGCAAAATCAGACAATACATAAAGTTAACCTTCTGCAAACAAGTCATCACAATCCCAACAAAATCCACAAGTATAGCCCAAAGCAGAACAAATATGTGTTGGGGCTAGGATCTATAGAATGAAGGATTTTGTCAGGATAGTAGAGTTTGAAGAGGTCAGATTTTAGAGCTTGCTTGAATGAGGGTGTGGTCTGCTTATGTCTGATGTTAGCTGGAAGAGTGTTCCATTGTCTGGGTGCAAAATAGGTGAATGCCCCTTCTCCGTACATTTTGGTGTTGGTTTTTTGAATGCAGAGCGTGCGAGAGTCAGAAGAAGAGCGAAGAGTGCGAGAAGGAACATAGACAGACAGCAGATCTGACATATATGAAGGGCAGGTTCCAGAGAAGAAATTGTGGCACAGTACGGACAGTTTGTATTTAATGCGGGCCTCTATGGGTAGCCAATGAAGCTTGCGGAGTAGTGGAGTGATGTGATCGCGCTTTTTTGCCCTGAAGACTAGCATAGCAGCACAATTCTGGACTTTTTGTACTTTTTCTATGAGATGACTCGGGCAGAAAGCCAGTAGGGCATTACAAATAATCTAGCCTAGACAAGACTAAAGCACAGACTAAGGTGATGGTTGCTTGAAGGGTCAAGTAGCAGCGAACGGAGCTGATCTGACCCAAAGCAGCATATGCAGATTTACAAACTTGTGCAACATGGAAATCAAGTGTCATGTCATTCGAGCCAAGATTTCTATCCGACTGAGAGAAAGAAATTTCATGCTCTCCTACACTTACAGTGGTACTGGTAGGCCAGGGGCAAGCTAAGGCAGTTCTGGTCTTTTTGAACAGGAGAACCTCTGTTTTATCATCATTGAGCTTTAACTTGTTTTGTTTCATCCAGGATCGGACGTCAGAAATGCAGTTCTGCACAGTCTGGACATTGGCATCGATTTCATCCAGAAGACTTGATTTTAAAAGCTGAGTGTCCTCAGCAAAAGCTTCAACAATTACATCGTGTTTCTGAATCAGTTCGTGCAAAGGCTTTGTTTCCAACACAAAGAGAATCGGTCCAATAACCGACCCCTGTAGCACGACAAAAGTTTCTTTCTTTGAGAGCACCTCAACTGTCACAAGCGGACGATCAGCCCCGGCGCTGCTCGCACCCCGTTTCCACTTTCTCGCCTGCTGGCCGAGCCACTTAAGCCACGCCCCTCAGGATAGCCCCTTGAAACCCCAGAATGGTCAGAACCAAGCGTCAGTCGCACTCCGTCAGCCCGAGTAACAACACTGCCTGCCGAGGACACGTCTGCATCTACGTTGCAACCCCTGAGCCTCGTCAATATTCTTGTGTTCCTACCCGTTCCTTGGTCAGGGTGAGAGTGGAAACTTACTTCCTATCATTTAGCATTTCCATCACCCGTCGATTTCCCAACATGTTCGTATGTCTTGTAGGTATGTACGTCCGTGTCTGTGGTTTGTCTTGTTGTATTGCCTATGATATGCATTTTATTTCTTGTATCCATTTTCTGCATTTTGATTGTTGTTCATGCCATGCTTGTATTTATACATGTATATACCCCTGCCTAGATACTTGTGTAAATACCCCAAGCCATGTTGCCCTGTTTCTTAGATTAAAGTCCCCCAGTAAAGCACCCTTGCCTATAATCCCCATTGTCCTGTAATTATCCCTTTTGCTTTCTCCCCTGATCCTATTGTGTAGATATTCACCCCTTCTGTCCATAACCCCATCTTGGGCGCCGAAATTACTATCTATTAGCGGCCGCCAGTAAATTCCACAGAACCCCAATAGCCATTGTTGAAATTGGTGGACAGTTGGAACGGACCGGCCAAGTCTTGGCCGGTGCCTCCAATATTCGAAAATCTGACTGGCATGCGCGCTAACTGGCGCGGCATCCAGAGTGTGTCTGCACCTCTGATACTGAGTCGATACTTCATTCCAGAACGGGCCCTTATACCGGGCTGCTACGAAGACTCAAGACCCGCTGCGTGCAACCCTTACACCCTGGTTGACACCGTGAAGCGTAAAGGCAGAGACCCAGCAACCGGTCAGCTACGTAGGCCGCTACACAACCCCGATTACCCAAGAATTCGACCTAGTGACCTGGATTGGGAGAGGGACGCCATCCGACTGGACCCTTGCGTCATCGCCATCCAGAATCCAGAGGCAACCACCGCCTACACCTATTGCAGCTAAGTGCGCACCCAGCGCACACCACAATTCTCGGAGAATCTGGCTAACCACGCGAAAGCAGCCAGATAACCCCATGCCTTATGATGACATCAGTCCTCAATCGCCCCAGTAATCCTCAGATAACTCAACCTGAATAACTCCTCGATACTCTGGACACTAACTGACTCTCATCAGTGACTCAGCCCTATAGCCTACCACCCATGCTTGACCTGCATCTATTTAATAAATTTGCTAGTATTATATTATAACCACCGACTTCCCCCTTGTTCATATTCTCCACTAGTTTAGTTTGTATTCTTCTCGTCTGGCCTTTTGACTGTCTATCATTCTTTAGTACTCCCAGCGTTATTTCCCTGAATGTCGCCGCAAGTTGGCCTAGACAAGGGAGGCAACACAGCGCGGGGGAATAATTGCTGATCCTCATCCCCCCAACCCCCTATATTCGTGACATTAATAATGCTGACAGTTTGCGTGCGACCTTGGAAGTATGACTTGAACTAGGCCAAGGAATCCCTGAAACTCCAAACTGCGACTCGAGAGTTTCTTACAGAATATTGTGGTCTACAGTGTCGAAAGCAGCCAATAGATCAAGAAGTTTTAGAAGAGATAATTGGCATTTGTCCAGAGCAAGCAGAAAGTCACCTGTGACTTTGAGTAATGCTGTCTCGGTGCTATGAGAGGTGCGATAGGCTGATTGATGGGAACTGAGAAGAGAGTTAAGTTGCTTTGCAAGTATGAGAGTAACAGCTTCAGTACCAACTTTTCTGTAACCTTGGACAAAAATGATAGGTTAGATACTGGTCTGTAATTTTTTAGTTCATTCTGATTTAGGCTGGGCTTTTTAAGCAGTGTCTTGACAACTGCCGTCTTCAAAGGTGCAGAAACAGTAGCGGTGGACAGAGACTCATTGACAATGTGTGTTATTGTTGGGAGAAGAGGGTCAATGAAGTCAAGGAGGAGAGGAGTGGGAATGGGATCAAGGGAACAAGTGGTTGGTTTAGATTTTTTGATGACCTCCCTGACTTCATTAACAGAAACTGGTTCAAAATGGTAAAACCGTACAGAATTTAAAACAGTTGGCAATGCATCCATATTTGTCTGCACACCAGCATCGTGATCAAGTTCGTAACGTATATCAGCGACTTTCTTGGTGAAAAAGTGACAAACAACATCTGGTAAGTCACAAGGTGGGTGAGTGGTAGGTAGAGGGCGACTTTTTTCCTTGCCTCTGAGGCGGTCACAGACCGAGAAGAGTTGCTTGCTAGTCTCACTGTTGGCCATTTGACCACTAAAGAAAGCAGACTTGGCCCTATGGACAATTTGCATTACTCGTCGCTTGGCAGTAGTGTAAATTTGTTTGCCCACTTTGAGACCACTCTTCAACCATCTCCTCTCAGCCTGACGACGCTGACCCTTGGCTTCACTGAGCTCATCTTCGACAAAACTGTACCATGCTTCTGACCTGCTTACCCTAACCTTACGCCTGGAGACAGGGGCATGCCTATCTAGCGCGTCCCTCAGTGTGGCCTCCAGCTGTTCCACAGAGGAACACAAAACCGGACTCCACTACCTCACCGAGGTCGCGCTTCAAGGCTTCACAATCTACAGCTCGCAAGTTGCGAACATCTCTGTAATGAGGAGAGGGCATTGGATAGCAACCTTGAGGTCACTAACCACTGACGACAGTTCCTGTGTCACAAAAGTGTTTTGGACAATATTGTTATCAGGACAGTGAATTAACCAATAAATGAGATGACCACGCTTGTGTGTTAATTCAGAAACTGACTGTGCCAAAGAAAACATGTTCAGGCAATCAATCATCTGAGCCACACTTGATAAGTGAGGCTGATCATAATGAAAGTTGAAAATCACTCCAAAATTCACTTTTTCAAGTAGGCAATGCATTATACTTATATAGCCTCTCTGCAAGCCAGTAAAGCTTGGAAGATTTTTAGAGTGACGCAATAACAACCAATCAAAATAAAACTCATCACCGGAACTGTCTCACGACTTAGAACATTCCTAAATTTAGAGGAATTACCTCGCTATTACCAGATAGATCTGGAACTTTCGATCTATAACAAACAAGTAATTCCAGAAATCAATAATACTACAAGAATATCGATCAACGAAAATTATCAACATTATGCAAAACTTTTTCTAACATTAACGCAGAATCAGATAAAAGGTAAATACACGCCATTATTGTATGCTTTGCTAAATAAACGTTCATAACAATTGTGCGCGTCTCAATCGTAACAATGACATGGAACTCTCTCTCTTTTTCTCTCTCTAACTCTCTCTCGTCAACAACGGTATGGCCTCCCCGATTGCATTCAAGAATTAGATGCAATTGAGAGTGAAACAAAAAGACAGAGACAGAAAGAGACAGAGACAGGGACATAGAGGGACAAAGAGAGAAAGTTTTTAATTAAAATGTGTACATTTTAAACTTATTTTTAATATTTACTTTGCATGAGAGAGAGAGAGAGAGAGAGAGAGAGAGAGAGAGAGAGAGAGAGTTGTAAATTTAAGTGTGTACATTTTAGGCTTGATTTTAATATTTACTTCGCATCAGAGAGAGAGAGAAAGAAAGAGAGACAAAAAAGGACAGAGAGAGAGAGAGAGAGAGAGAGAGAGAGAGAGAGAGAGAGAGAGAGAGAGAGAGTGAGAGAGAGAGATTAAAATTGAAGTGTTTACATTTTAAGCTTAAGTTTAATATTTACTAACTTCTATTTAATATGGTTTAGTTGTGTGGATGTGTCCCCGTGAGTGTGCATATTGAAGTAACAAAACAACAAATGATTGTGTGGTCATTCATTTATTCATGTTTACAACCAGTTGCAATTTAAATGCTGAATGACAATTTAGTCATTTCGTGTATTGACCAGAGCATTTTTAAAGACATTACACGTATTGACTGGAAATTTTAGTCATTACATGTATTGGCTAGTGGTCACAGTCAAAACACGAAGTGACTATTTTTTTTAGACAATAGTGTACACGTATTGACTGAATACACAGATTGCCGGTGAGAGAGAGAGAGAGAGAGAGAGACGACTTTTATTTTTACTGTGTACCTTTCTTTAGGAGTGTGTGTATGTGTGCGTGTTAGTGAGAGAGAGCGCGCGTGCGTGAGGTTGTCTATGTGTGTAGGAGCGTGAGTGCTCGCGTATGGCGGCAGGGATAGCTCAGTGGTCAAAGCGCACGACTTGTGAGAGTGCGTCTTGGGCGACGTGGGTTCGAATCCTGACTTCAGCAACCTATTGTGTGATTACTGGATATTACGGGCCAGCGCTTTGAGAAGCTCTCTGAGCTTGTAAGTGCGCTATATAAGAGAAATCTTTCTTTCTTTCCTTTTATGCGTTCCATTTCTGTCAAACAAAAGGAGCACCACAATACAGACACCAAAGCAGATGCATACAAATGTGTAAACTATAATTTTATTTAAAATAACAACTCAAAATTTCTAGATCACAACATCATGTTGTTGTTTTTCTTGAGTTTTGTTTTCTTTACAATATAACTTAGAAGTAAAAATACAATAATAATAATAACAACATAATTATGTGCATAAAGGAGCTACATCATTAATATTTACACATTATTCCAACAGCAGAAAAATTGCTGTGAGATTTATAAGAAAAAGAATTACAAAACATGTCCTCTGCATCAAATATTATATACAAACAATATTATCAGCAGTGAAATTGCAGAGAATACAATTTTAAAAAAATCATTGATTGCATTTATATAATTAATATAATCATGTTCGCATAATCCAGAAAGTTATCGAACAAAAAAACAAACAATTTAATTTTTTTTTAAATACAACTGAATATTATTTAACGATTTGTCAAAACCTCTCAATATTTTGTAATACGAGTCAAAGTCACAGTATGTTTTACACTGACGGTACATAATATAATAAATAAATATCCTGGTACATAATATAATAAATAAATATCCTCGTATGTATGTACGTAAAGATGGAATGATCTTGGGGATATGTTTGAGCTAAAAATAAGTAAATGGTGACAAGGGAGACAAGCGGCTTGTGTAAAGAAAAAAAAAAAAAAAAAACGTGTTTGTCTTCGCTAAAATAACAAAAAAAGTTATAAATACAAAATTCTCTTTCTGCGCGATCGCCGAAACAATCGGTAAAAACAAAACCGATATATAACACGAAAATAAATAAATAAATATATGCGTCATTAAGAAAATAAACAATAAGAATCGTCCTTTCAGTCACTGAGAGACATAATGATTATGTCTTTAAAATAATAATAATCACAAGAATAAAATTATCATCATCATCATCATCATCATCATCATCATCATCATCATCATCATCATCATCATCATCACAACAACGGCCATAATAATAATAATAATAATAATAATAATAATAATAATAATAATAATAATAATAATAATAATAATAATAACAACCTTATCTCAAACGGGATGAATAATAGGCGTATACCACTGGCGAAAAAAACAGGCAACACAAATGAAATAATAAAACTATATGCCTGCTGCCGAGATTGACAACTAGAAG
>CM072512.1:131712542-131772542 GCA_036898135.1 Oncomelania hupensis
GTTGGGGTGCCGGGGGTTTCAGTATAAATAGTATCCCCACTTTCTGGAAATGTAGTGCTTTAAATTCCCACTGTCGCTGTCTTTCTCATTTGCTCTTTCTCATTCCTGCTCTGTTCTATCAATCTGCTATACTATCGTCTTCATCGCTAGACCAGTCTCCTACCTTTTTTCTTGAAAACTCTTCCGGGACAAGACTCCTTATTTGTGTATAAGGTCTGTTGGATCAGCTTGGGAATATTGGACGCTTTCTGGCAGGTGGTCACTAGGGCTTCCTATCCTATCCTATCCTGTCCCGTAACCCGAAGGTCGTAGGGGCACCACAGATGATCGTTTAACCAACATACTCCATCTTTCTCTGTCCTCAGCAGCCCTGATGGCTTCGCTCAGTGTCAAACCAGTCCATTCTCGAATGTTGTCCTCCCACCTCTTTTTCGGTCTCCCTCTTCTTCTACCTCCTTGCACTGTGCCTTGCAGAGGGCTTCCTATGATGTAATTATTTAGCAATGTAGGCATTTTATATGTATGTGTTTTGTTGATAATTTATAATGATGTTTGTATTCTATTTTGTTTTTGTAAACGGGGGTTCGATAAATTAGAGTATAGCCTCAGCGTCCCCTGCGTGGGATGTCTTTATTGTAAAGTGACTGGCTGGTGGAGAGCTTTCGGTTTTACCACTAGGGTTGTTTCAGCAGATCTTTTATGCGGATCAGGGGTTGTCCGGTCCAGATTTGGCTCGGAAGAGTCCGCTGGACCTAAAGCAATAATAATGTAATGTAATGTAATGACAAGGTTGAAGCCCATTTGAAAAGACAAGAACATCAATCTACATTCCAAGATAAAGCTTCTATGCTCCCTTGTCATCTCCATCTTCCTATACGCTTGCGAAACATGGACTTTCACAGCAGACCTACAACGAAGAATACAAAACATGGAGATGAGGTGCTGCAGAAGACTTCTGGGCATTTCCTATACCCAGCACATCACCAACGACGAAGTCTGACAGACCATCACACAAGCCATTGGACAACACAATGACATGTTCACAGTGGTGAGGAAACGGAAACTCCGATGGTATGGCCACGCCACCACAGCATCAGACCTTGCAAAGACCATCCTACAAGGCACGGTGCAAGGAGGCAGAAAAAGAGGCAAACAGAGAACGATGTGGGAGGAGAAAGGACTGGCTTGACACTGAGCGAAGCCATGAGAGTTGCTGGGGACAGAGAAAGATGGAGTAAGCTTGTTAAACGATCATCTATGATGCCCCAACGACCTGGTATTACTACCTGGTGTCCACGCTGAGTTGGCAAGCGCTGGACTGAATGACAACGGGCAGCTGGCCAGTGGTCATGACCTCCTTGATGTTCTGGCTGGTCACCGGTGGCAGCACCTTCTCCTTCACGATTTTGTCCACCAGCTGGACAAAGCACACGGCATGATATAACCTAGCAAATAACATAACAGCACAGATTACATAGCATTATAGAGACCACAATACAATACAATACAATACAATACAATACAATACAATACAATACAATACAATACAATAAATATATCTTTATTGCCCAACTTTCACATTATACATAAGAACGGAAAATTGATTTGGGCATTGTGAACAAAGTTTGCATACAATAGATAAACGAACATGACTAAAATGGTCCATGCTCACAACATTAACAACCATACGGCTCAGCTGAAAATATTTTAACTTTCTCTCTCTCCCTCCCTGTTTCTATTTGTCTGTCTCCGTTTCTCTCTGTCTGTGTCTCTCTCTCCATAACAAGTGCTGGACACTAATTCGGGCACTATACTGCCGCCTAGTCCTCTCCCCACCTCCCTCCCTCTTCCTCCATTCACCATCATTATTTTCTTCTTCTTGAATGCCTATGCTTAATTGTGTGATTAAATAATATGAAATGTATATATTACATGTACAGCGGCATTAGGTATAATAATGACTTAGGTCATAGCACTATATGCAAAGATGGAGAAGAGCTACAACAGGGAAACGGGGTTTCATAAAAAGAGGAAGAACCCCGTCATCAAAGCTCAGACACGACAGAGAAATGGCTTCAAAAACACCCACATTACAATCAGTTGTTTGTAGATTATAGTCACACGACACTTTCGCATATAGGTGACTACTGGACCGATTTATACTGACACCAGCGGGCCAGTTGTTGGTAAAGGGGAAAATAATATGATCACACGTTGACCAATCCGGGATTCGAACCAGCGACCTTTCGGTTACTAGCAAGACGCTCTTACCAACTGAGCTACCCGGCCCCTCTACAATCAGTCTGACAGCTGCCACCTTTTAAGCAGAGGTGATCAGGTCATTCAGTTCAGACTTACAACAGGCCACAATAGGATGCGTGCACATATGCACCAAAAACCGGAAGTTGGTCACACTTTGTTACGATTGAGACGCGCACATTACATATGTATGGATTCACACAAGTGCCTTATATTTTCATTGGCCAAGTAGAGTGTGACTCAAACTTATATTGCATGGTAACTGACTAATCACAGAAGACGTTTGTAGCAAGATGAGAAATATTATATAAGTCGTAAGAATATTGGACCTACTTTAACCCATTTACGAATAGCAGTCTCGTAGGCCTTTTCTGCAAAGACTGAAAAACCTAAAGGCCTTCTTGTGTTTTCTAAGACGCGCTAAAACAGCAAAGTTGTATTGCCAAACCGTCTCTAATTCACAAATACAGCAACAATGATATCAAGGAAATGAGGAGCCAACAGAGTAAATGGCTCGACTGAATCAGCAAATGAAACTGGCATTGTTTTTCATTGGCTGCCTAAGCTAGAATTGACTGAACACTAGGCCTACATTTTGAACGAAGCGGAGGCCAATTGATGAATGAAACTGGCATTGTTTTTCACTGGTGAAGTTTGGTTGAAGGAACCCGTCATGCGTCACGTTCTGCTGGTTATTTTGCTTTACCGTGTGTGTGTTTGTGTGTGTTTGTAGGTGTGCGTGTACGTGTGGGCGTGTGTGTGTGTGTGTGTGTAGGTGTGTGTGTGTGTGTAAGTGGCCGGGTGGGTTAGTGAAGTGTGCGCGCGTGCGTTTATGTGTGTGTGCGTGCTGAACAAATGTGAAGGAAATCTTCGGAGTGTTAGACTGTGTTTGATGCGCATTAGGATGACATTATTGGAAAGCAATGTGTAAATAGGCCGTTCACACACATCTTCCTCCTCTAGTCTAACTTGGATTCCTCATGTTTTTCCAATTAAATCAATCGATACATAAATGTTAATCGCATCTTAGATAGGGAATATGAAAAACTGTCACATCTCGATCGAACTTCAATTCAATTCAATCAATTTATTTATAGTCTTTTCAGCAATAAAATGATATTAGACTTTATATATATATAAAGTCTAATATGACTTTCTTATAACAAATTTCCAATATGATTATACCATATAATAGATGCAATTTTCAGCATCAATTCATTATCAGCTAATATGTTCTTTACATCATTATGCTGTCTGATAATAGTATCAATATTATTTTCTGTAAAAAAAAAACTTAAAAAACGGACAGTGTTAATAACAGATGTATCGTGCGCAAAGCGCGCTGATATCCCCGTTGGGGTGCCGAAGGTTTCAGTATAAATAGTATCCCCACTTTCTGGAAATTTAGTGCTTTAAATTCCCACTGTCGCTGTCTTTCTCATTTGTTTTTTCTCATTCCTGCTCTGTTCTATCAATCTGCTATGCTATTTTCTTCTTCGCTAGACCAGTCACCTACCTTTTTTCTTGAAAACTCTTCCGGGACAAAACTCCTTATTTTGTGTGAGGTCTGTTGTATCAGCTTAGGAATATTGGACGCTTTCTGCCAGGTGGTCACTAGGACTTCCTATGACGTTATTGTTTAGCAATGTGGGCATTTTGTATGTGTGTGTTTTGTTGAGGATTTATAATGATGTTTGTGTTCTGTTTTGTTTTTGTAAACTGGGGTTCGATGGATTAGAGTGTGGCCTCGGCGTCTCCTGCTTGGGATGTCTTTGTTGTGGGGTGACTAGCTGGTGGAGTGCCTTCAGTTTTGCCACTGGGGTTGTTTCGGCAGATCTTTTATGCAGATCAGAGGTTGTTTGGTCCTGATTTGGCTCGGAAGAGTCCGCTGGACCTAAAGCAATAATCATGTAATGTAATGTAAAGCGCGCTGATGAATACTGTCCGATCTGGATGTGACAATTTTCGATATCCCACGCCGAGATGCGAATTACGTATGATGCTGCGTGTAGGCAGAAAGAGGGCAGTGATAGCAATGTTTACCTTCAATTGGGTTCTATGCTGTTGCCTGAATGATAGGACTGTTGGATGCGGTCCGGGTGCTCCCTGTTGGTTTATTCAGCGAGTTGATGTTTGAGGTTTTATTATATACTGACTGTATGTACTACAGTACGTACGTGTATGTGAATGTTGTATTATGTTCGTTGTACACTGCCAGAAATTTATTCTCATCGTCATCTAAGATTCTGATTCTGACAATACAACAACCTAACACATAACACATCAAATAACACTAACACATAACATTACATGCAGAATTTATTTCGCCAAGCAACACCTAGGATAATAATGATAGTGATGATGATGATGATGATGATGATGATGATGATGATGATGATGATGATGATGATGATGATGATGATGCCGATAATGATGGTAGTGATGATGATGATGATGATGATGATGATGATGATGATGATGATGATGATGATGATGATGATAATGATGATGATGATGATGATGATGATGATGATAATGACGACGGCAACAACGACGACTACCAATACTGCCAGTAATAATAATGAAAAATAAAATAAACTGTCTTCTTGCCTTGGCGTATTGAAATGTCTCGGCAATGTTGAGACCTCTAGACTCGGGGAACAAAAACTTCACTCCTGTCTCTAGCACCACTTGGTTGAAGCTGACACAAATCAAACACCCTCATCTCATGTACTGAATCAATAGGTCAATCAATGAATCCATGATACATAGGTAGAAAGACAGAGGGAGAGAAGTAGGTAGGAGGATGAATGGATAGATAAATAGATTGGGTGTTTGGTTGGTGATTACTGAAAGGCGATCTTTCTTTTTCTTGGTCTTTGTTTTGTAGGCCTATTTTTGTCTCTGTCTGATCCGTTTTTGTATCTTTTGTCTCTGTCTGATCCGTAAGTGTGTACACGGCTGTAAATATTTATGCTGTTTTCCTTTCCTGGGTCTTAACCGGGTATATAAACAGCTGTGAATAGGTTTTTGCTATTCTATTTTTGTCTTTTTGTCATTTGTGTACATATTTGTAAATAGTTTTTACTTTTACTGTTCCGTCTTTTGGTGTATCGTAGCAAAAGCGATGTTTGATTGAGTGCATGTATTTTTATGTAATGACCATGTAAAGCGCGGTGAGTCTCGTCGTAGGCTGGAGTACCCGCTATATAAAAATCCGTTATTATTATTATTATTATTATTATTATTATTATTATTATTATTATTATTATTATTATTTGCAGAAAATCTCTGAAAATACCTTGAAATAGAATGGAATCAAAACGAGACTAATGTCGGTTTGTCTGTCTGTCGATCCGTTGCACGCCATATCTGAAGAAACTCGTAACGGATTTTGTATAAACTTCATAGGAACATTGCCTGGGTTAGTGGCCAGTTTCCTCTGCCCCGCACCGCTCGCCCGCAAAGTCAAGGTCGCTGGGATCAGTTCTTGGCTAAACACCTTTTACTCTATATCTCAAAAACAGCTGAGGCGATTTTTTTTTTTTTTTGGTATACAGCTATTGAGCTTATAGCCAATCATTTAGTATCGGTCCGTTGGTCGGTCCATTGCTTTCCTATGCAGATACAACGCTATCGGGCTGCTTGTAAGCTATCGGCTTGCTGATAAGCTGATTATGGCAGTCGACCCGAAAGCGACGCGGACACCAAAATCTGAGTTGTCCGAGGCTGTTGATGTCAAACGCATGCACACAGGCTATGCTTGCTAGATCTCCCTGACACTCGGCTAGCGCCAAGATCATTGTGTAGCGGGAAGTGGCCTATAAATTATTTGTACTTACAAGTACCAGATCCTAAAGAGGGTGGCTTTCCACTGTTCCTTGAAGTCGTTCATGCTGGACACTGCTGATCTGTAGGCAGCTGCCCTCATCACTTCGTGTTTCTTACGAAACGCTTGCCACCTCAAGTACAGTACTGGGTCCGCTCTGTTCTGCACCAAGTACTTGTTGCATATATCTGAAACAATATCAAAATCTATAAGAGCGTAAATAATATTGAATAAATAAATACATAAATACATGAAAACGAGTGCCCAGAAAAAAAAACAAAATGAAAATTAAAATGCAAAGTAATACCGACTTTTGAGCTTTCTATGTCTTGACCTTGAGATGGCATTGACCTCCAGCATCAAATATTCAACAGGTTGAAACCCCAAGCTGAATAAATCCTAGCTGAAGAACAAGCAGGATTCAGGTCAGGGCGAAGTTCCATGACAAGGCTACCAGTGCAGTCTTCCATAACAGCGCCATCGGTAACTGGTTCAGAACAACAGTTGGTGTGCATCAAGGATGCCTACTCTCTCCAACACTCTTCGACATCTTCCTAGAGAGCATCATGTCAGATGCCCTTGCAGATCAAGAAGGCACAGTCAGCATAGGGGGTTGAGCAGTCTCCAACCTTCGTTTTGCGGATGACATTGATGGATTGGCTGGAGACAGATTGGGTGGCGAGAAACAGGAACTGGAATAGCTGGTACAGAGGCTTGTACAGAGGCTTGACAACACCTCCAAAGCCTATGGAATGGAAATAAGTGCAGAGAAGACCAAAATGATGACTAACAACACCAATGGCATCAACACGGACATCAAAGTAAAAGGCCAATCCATCAACACAATGCATAGCTTCAAATATTTAGGAGCCATTGTATCAGACAATGGGCCCCGACAGGAAGTCCTCTCCAGGATCGCACAAACAAATGTCGCCCTGAGAAGGTTGAAGCCCATTTGGAAAGATAGGACAGGAAGTCCTCTCCAGGATCGCACAAACAAATGCTGCCCTGGAAAGGTTGAAGCCCATTTGGAAAGATAGGATCATCAGTCTACATTCCAAGGTACGACTGCTGCGCTCTCTTGTCATCTCCATCTTCCTATACGCTTACGAAACATGGACCCTCACAGCAGATCTACAACGAAGAATACCACAACCACATATATGATGCGTCAAAAACAACAATAAATAATAATAATAATAATAATAATAATAATAATAATAATAATAATAATAATAATAATAATAATAATAATAATAAATACAGAAGAAGAAGAAAAAGAAGAAGAAGAAGAAGAAGAAGATAAAAATAACATAAAATAAATAATAATAAAAAAACACATCAACAACAACAACAAGTGCTGCACCTTAATGGGTGCAGAGTTCCCTCACGTGCAGTCTCTCAAAATACATATATACGCACACTATTTCACACACACACACACACACACACACACACACACAAACACACATGCAACAACGTTATCAATAAACGTTGACGTCATAATGATGTCGTCACTCGATTGGTTTCACATTTTACATTAAGTGTAAGTATATAATAAACTTGAACCAAATCCCTCCAATAGTTTGGGAGAAAATAGAATAAGAAAAAAAAATTATGACGTCGCCATGATGATGTCAAACGATGACGTCACAATATACCATAGTTTCATTTTGTACACTCTAATTACATAAAAAGTATCTTTAGAATTTTAGAATTTTATTTTTAAAAAACCGTCACGATGACTACGTCACTCGATTTGCATAAGTTTGGTTTTATCTTGGAAGCACATGCAAAAGTAAAGTATCAAACTTCAACCAAATCCCTCCAGATGTTTGGAAGAAAATAAGATTTGAAAAAACGCAATAAGTATGATGTCAACATGATGACGTCACTTGATATACATGTTTCTTTGTCATCCGGTAGGGTACACTATTTATAACTAAAACAAGTTACTCAAATACTCGTCCATAAGTTTCAGAAAAAAAGTGCGCAATGTCACCTCCTGACGGACGCCGGGCCACTACAATGACGTCACTCGATATACATCAGTTTTGACTAAGTCTCAACGCGTCTGTACACTCTTTTTACATACAACATTTAAAAGTTGTTTTTAACAAAAATAATTATATATATTTAAAAAAAGGTGACGTCATCATTATTTCATCATTCGATTTGCGTAAGTTTGGTTTTACGTTGGAGGCCTAGGAACAATCTAAGGATATACCAAATTTGAACCAAATCCCTCAAGTAGTTTGAGAGAAAATAGGATTAGAAAAAAACACAATATAACTTATGGCGTCGCAATGAGGTGTCGTTTAAGGATCAAGGCATCTGTACATTCCAATTACATAAGCAGTTTTTTGTATTTTTATAATAATTATATTACATTTTTGTGTGTGTAAAATGAGGTCACGATGATTGCAGTAAGTCCTCGGGTTACGCGGTCTCGACTTACGTTTTTTCGTGGTTACGACGCTCCTCCCCATAAAAATCTAATAAATAATATTACGCCTCGTTCCGTCTTACGCGGTTTAGCGTCGTAAGCGACGTAAACAAACGGGAGGTAGTTTCTGGCGAGCGGCGGAAGAATACGCTTTGTTGTGGTTATACGGTGGGGAAGACGGCGTCGCTTCCTACGCTGGCGTCGCTTCATACGCTCAGTCACTGTACATACGCCATTTTGGTTGTTTACGCCGTCTATCTCTCTCACGTATTTTATCGTTTTTTTGCCCTTGGTTATGGCTCCCAAACGTAAGTCAGACTCTTCTGATGGTAGTGCATCAAAGAAAAGAAAGGCCATCACCATGGAAGTTAAAATGGACATTATAATATTAATACTTTTTTTTATGTCATTAACAGTTACAGTACAGCATATAGCACTATACGTACAGTACAGGTATTTTTCTTTATGTTCCAACTTGGTTCCGACTTGCGATGAACTCGGGTTACGACGCGTCCAACGAACGGATCAACGTCGTAACTCGAGGACCCCATGTACATCACTTAATTTGCATACGTTTGTTTTTACCTTGGAGGCACAGGTAAAGTCGAAGTACATACTAAAGGTAAAAGGTAAAGGTAGTCCCATAGCCTTGTGGCCGTAGGGGAGCGTGATGTTGGAGATCACACTTATCTTGGGCCAGCGTAATGAGGGTGATGCCCAACTCTCTCCCTCGCTGCTTTACCTTCCCCACCCTCAAGAGAGTAGGTACTCAATCACAGTTGAGTCAACTGGGGGCGTTGTTGTTTGTCGCTTCACACCTTAGCGGTCACCCATCCAAGTGCTAACCGCACCGGACGGTGCTTCACTTTCGACACAGTAGCGAGTGCTCCAACCACTGCACTATCCGACACCCACATACTAAACTTGAACGAAATCCCTCCAGTGGTTTGGGAGAAAATAGGATTATAAAAAAAACTGAAAACACAATTATTACATCACAATGATGACTCATCCTAAATGCATACTTTTTTTAGTCATGTCGTAGAATTTGCTATGTGCTAGGTAAATACCAAATTTCAAAAACATTCGTCCATTAGTTTTAGAGAAAAGCATTACCCCCAAACAAAAAAATAAAAAATTAAGAGCAAACATCACCTCCGGTCAGACGCCGGATGAACGGACAAATCCAAAAACAATAGTTCCCAAAGTTAGTTAGTTCGTTATTCATTGCTTACAGGACTGCAGACTGCAAAGGAGAAGAATCAGGACCACAAAATCAAGACCACAACTTGGCAAAAAGAGGACTCACCCCTGATCCGCATCAAAGATCTGCTGAAACAACCCCATGGTAACACTAAGGCACTCCACCAGCCGGTCACCGTATAATAAAGGCATCGCTGAGGCTATACTCTAATTTATCAACACCCCCCCCCCCCCCCCCCCCCCCAAAAAAAAAAAAAAATAGAATACAAACATCATTATACAATATCAACAAAACACTCACATATAAAATGCCTCATAATAATATCATAGGAACTTGCCCTAGTGACCATTTGGCAGAAAGCGTCCAATATTCCCAAGCTGATCCAACAGACCTCACACACAAATGAGGAGTTTTGTCCCGGAAGAGTTTTCAAGAAAAAAGGTAGGTGACTGGTCTAGCAAAGAAGAAGATAGTATAGTAGCTGGCTAGAACAGAGTAGGAATGTGAAAGTATAAATGAGAAAGACAGCGACAGTGGGAATTTCAAGCACTAAATTTCCAGAAAGTGGGGATACTATTTAAACAGAAAGCTTTGCCACTCGTGAACTAAACAACGATGATGATAACATGTTTGCTATACCCTGGGAATCCATAACATGTTCCATGCAGCTGTGTGTGATCAGCAGTCCCTAGAGCTACTCACCCCAGTGGTACTTATGCTCGCGGTACGCAGAGTACATTTGTGCCAGACGCGCAAGGCGGCAGTTCGAGAGCCTGCTGATGTCCTCCAGAATGTCGGTCACCTTCTGCAATTTACGAGGATACGACTGTTTATTTATAGCACGATTCACGCTCAAGCGCTGCTCAAGGCGCTGAGCGATTCAGGATCTAAGTGAAGCCGCCCGAGGCATCCACTTGCTCTTTTAGTCGCACTGTCTCACGCCCCAGACAATTGAGTAGGCCTGCCATCCTGAGCGACCGGAGATGGGGGGAGAAGGGGCTTGCTGGGTGTATGTGTGTAGCATGTATTCACCCGTCTATGGAAGGACATGGGCGTTAGCACGTTTAAAATCCCTGTGATCAAATGCGTCACGTGCACACATTACGCCTGGGTCTAATACCAAATAGCATTATCATTCACAATGCGTCAATAAGGCGCAACAACCTCACACTCACAAGCTTAGTCTAAAGTAGGGCAGTCTTGTGAACCATCGTCATCATCATCATCATCAGCAGCAGCAGCAGCAGCATCATCAGCAGCAGCTAAATAATTCAATAATAAAAATTATTATTATTATTAATTATAATAATAATAAATGTTATCAAGCTCTTTATCTTCAATCGAACTCAAAACGCGGCGATCTGAACAGATCGCTATTACAGAAGTCCGAACAAAAATCAATTTTTATATATTTTTAAAATGTTTGATTGCATCCAATCCTAAGCCGCTCTGTGCGCGGCTATGGTGCTTGCAGATAAAGAGGAGTCTTTCAAACAATACAAATAAAGTAAGCACCGACTTACTGTCAGGCACTTGTCGGAGATTTTCTTGTCGCGGTAGGAATTGTGCAGAACCTCCTTGTTGATCAGCATGAAATGCTTGGGTAGGACCAGGTTCTTTTCCATCCGCGTTAACGGCTGGCAGTCGTCAAAACAACAAGTACATTAATACCACAATCACTGTGATTACACCTGTTAAGAGGATTAGGGATGGAATGTGGGAAAGAGAGACAGAGAGAGACTCGTGACTCTTCTTTTATTTTATATACATAATTCTAATATTCTTCTATCAACTTCTTGCCCTAGTCAAGATAAGAAGATAAAAATAAAGTCCAACACTCAAACAAGAAGTTTGTTTTAAAAGTCAATACTTCAGTATTAAAACCTTCGTCAAGAATCCAATGACCAGATTAAAACTCCATCACAGTTTTAAATTATATACATGTCTCAGAGTGAGATACAAATCACATTACAGTGTTAATTAATGAGGATACTAATCATAACTAAACAAATTAAGAATACTAATCATAACTAAACCAATTAATAAGACTATTAATTATAACTAAACCAACTAATAAGACTATTTACCGTAACTTAACCAATTAATACTAATATTAATCATAACTAAACCAATTAATTAGAGTACTAATCATAACTAAACCAAATAATAAGAATACTAATCATTAGTAAACACACGGATATCTATCTATCTATCTATCTATCTATCTATCTATCTATCTATCTATCTATCTATCTATCTATCTATCTATCTATCTATCTATCTATCTATCTATCTATCTATCTATCTATCTAGGTAGGTAGGTAGGTAGGTAGGTAGGTAGGTAGGTAGGTAGGTAGGTAGGTAGGTAGGTAGGTAGGTAGGTAGGTAGGTAGATAGATAGATAGATAGATAGATAGATAGATAGATAGATAGATAGATAGATAGATAGATAGATAGATAGATAGATAGATAGATAGATAGATAGATAGATAGATAGATAGATAGATAGATAGATAGATAGATAGATAGATAGATAGATAGATAGATAGATAGATAGATAGATAGATAGATAGATAGATAGATAGATTTTTTTCTGTGTGTGATTCGGCAAAACATTCAGTCACTCTACAACAACAAACATATTTCCACTGGACATTGATTAATCTAACAGAAAAAGTTGCTTTAAGAAGTAAACCACGCACGTCCACACACACCCACACTCACTCACTAGTACATAATTCTACATGGGTTCATAAATTGAGGTATAAGCCTACTCATGAAAACATCAATACATTGTGCACAACTCGTGCTCTGTGAACAACTGAGGTCACTGCTACTTTAAACTTTAGCGGGATTTTTTTTTTCCGGCTGAAGAGCTAATGAAGGCGCTGGGCGATGCAGGATCTCAATTCAAGTCGTCCCAAAAGCCCACTTGCTGCCTCATGTGCATGATCTCACTCCCCAGACCACTGATCATAATCCAGGGCGATCGGGGATGGGGCTGAAGAGACCTAGGGGTTGCTGGGTGTGTTTGTGTTACCGGCTTTCACCCGTCTAGGACCCGAGCCGTCATGAATTTTAAAAGTACGTGGAATGGAAAGAGTTCGTGCACAGCCTAGTCCCTCGGTTTATACTCTCATCGGAAAGAGTAGGGGGCTCTTGCCTGGGCTTCAGGATCGCGTTAATTTTGTCGGCTTTCCAAGCCGTCGACCTTTTTAAAAGGCAATGTTATCGCGTAACATTCAATGCTTTAACTGCTTTGCCGTAGCTTTCCTCGCTGGGCCAACTGCGCCCACTTCTTCCTCTCCTCTACCCTCCCCCTCCCCCCCCCAATTACAATAACAAAGCACTATACTATACAACTTACCAAACGGACTCGCTCAGTCTCTTTGAGGTCACCGTACTCTAATGCTTCAAAGCCACGTCGTCTGAATAAAACCAAGTCACGCCACACACATGTTAAACATGGAGAAGACCTGTCAATCATCGGTCAAGGATTGGCCGAGCTCTGAGCGCTAATAATGAACATACTGTTGCTGCTGCGGTCGGATATGATGATGGTGATCATTTTAGTTTAGTTCATTTCATTGCATCGCTCTCCTATAGCGCATTTTTTCAGACTCGAGATTTGGCTCAAGGCGCTAGATTACCACGACGAATACCACGACAACGCTTTTGTTTCTGTTGATGACAGCGACGACATCGACGATCGTGACGATGGCGGTGTTGATGCTGACGACGACGATGGTGACGACAACGACCGATGACGACGATTACTTACTTGGCCATGACAGTGAGGCAAAGGTTGAGATGCATACTCCACAGCATGCGGTACTGCTGCTCCAGCATCTCCTGTTTCCTCTCCTATCACACGCCGTTAATACAATAAATTACAATACAACGCAAAACGGCCTGCTGGCTCAGATGCTAGTGGACTGGTTTCCTATGCCGAAAGTCCCGGGTTCGAACCCCGCTTGGGAGGAACTTTTGTGATTTAGGTACCAGACTTTTCAAGACGCCCAGGATTTTCTCCGGCTTCCTCCCTCCATTCAATAATGCTATTGGAGGCAGTCAATTTAACATTTCAAAAAACAAACCTTGATTTCTCTTCCGCCTGTCTTCTTTAGCGATCTCTTCAGATCGCCGCACTTTGAGTTGGAGTGAAGAAAAAGCGCGTGGTAGCATCCTATATTATTATTAGTATTATTAAAACGACACGAGACAATAAACAGTGAAGCAAGACAATACAACGCAAACCAAAACAGCGCAACGCAAAAATAAAGCAATGCTAAACAACATAAAACCAAACAATACGACAAGATACCAGGCAACACAATACAATAGGCCTTCAATGCAATACACAATAAAACGGTTAGAATAGCCCTGTAGGTAGAATGCAATTTAGTTTGATTTTGGGATAACTTTTGTGTGCTTTGCAGGCGCAATGGGCATGTCTACCGACGTGGAGGATCGCGCTACACAAGATAGCCACCTCAATATCAATGCTCCTGTGAGTCACAGGAGAAGTTGGGTTCAGGTCATGACGGTAAAAGGCGAGTGTCGTGACTGTTGTAGTGACTCCCCCTTGATATACTCAAACACGCCTGCTCACTGGTCGGTTGGAGTGGTTCAGGCGTCCATAGCAGTTTGATAGTGCGCTCGATGAAGCAAGTTTGCGCTTCTGGCTCCTTGCGGAGCTCTTTGTGCTGCTAAGTTGACCATATATATATAATTATCTATAAGAACAATGTTTTCGTCGGTATTTCACCGTCTAAAGAGCATGTCAATGTCAAGCTTACCATGGCCTCTCCTTTCTGCTGCAGCTTCTGGATCTCGTTCTGCAAGAGATAATATCAAAATTGTGTCTTTCGACATGGTCACCTTTTGACATTCTCAGTCACGATCACCATTACCTATTTATTCTATGTTTTATTTAAATTAGTAATCTAATTCACTTAGTTGTTATGTGTTGTGTATTGGAGTTAGATCTTGCGATCTTGTTTTTCATCTTTTTTTTTCTTTCTTTCTTTTTTTTTGTGGGGGAGGGGGGAGGAAGGGAAAGGTGGGGCGAGATAGGGGCGTGTGTGTGTGTGTGTGTGTGGGTGGGTGTGTGTGCGTGTGTGTGATATAAATAATGTTTCAAAGTTTTGTTTTACATTATCTTCTCATCAGTATTATTCCCATCATTATCTACAATGTAAAGTGTTTGTTTTGACTGTTTGTGCAATCGATTAGTTCGTTCCTTATCATCAAAGTCGTCGTCATCATCATTAACATCATCGTCGTCATCATTATTATCACCATCGTCAACATCGCATCGTCAGCATCACTTTTGTGGTCATTGCTATTTGGTCGTAATGTGCTACTATTCAAAGCGTTGGTCATTTGTAAGTCTTTGTATTGATATTCTTTGTATTGATATTCTTTGTATTGATATTCTTTGTATTGTTATTCTTTGTATTGATATTCTTTGTATTGTAATTCTTTGTACTGATATTCTTTGTATTGTTATTCTTTGTATTGTTATTCTTTGTATTGTTATTCTTTGGCCCGAAATATTTTCCCCCGCGTAAACCTCGGGAAGAATAACATTTTGTCATGTCTAATGTCTTAGTCCTCCAACCAAGCACCGGCACTTGTTTTCCGCTAACCTTTCGCATCCAATGTTCAAACTGATAGGAGCTTTTCATTCCAAGTCATTCCAAAATGACAGATCTTTCAATACCTATCATAATGCAGGAAACACACCTGGAATACACTGTCTTAATTGCAAGGTTCGTGAGGTTCACGAACCTTTTTTTTCCCCCAGGTTCTCAGATCATGAACCTAGGTCACTGAACTTTTTTTTTTTTTTAAAGTTTAATGAATCTAAGTTCGGGATCTGAAAACCCTCGAAAAAAATGTTCGTTAACCTCAACGAACCTTTCAAATAAGACAAGCCTTTACGCAGGAAACAGGCTTTAAATACCTATCATAAGGCAGGAAACAGGTTTTAAATACCTATCATAACGCATGAAACAGACTTTAAATACCTATCATAACGCAGGAAACAGGCTTTAAATACCTATCATAACGCAGGAAACAGGCTTTAAATACCTATCATAACGCAGGAAACAGGCTTTAAATACCTATCATAACGCAGGAAACAGACTTTAAATATCTATCATAACGCAGGAAACAGACTTTAAATACCTATCATAACGCAGGAAACAGACTTTAAATATCTATCATAACGCAGGAAACAGACTTTAAATACCTATCATAACGCAGGAAACAGACTTTAAATACCTATCATAACGCAGGAAACAGACTTTAAATATCTATCATAACGCAAGAAACAGACTTTAAATACTATCATAACGCAGGAAACAGACTTTAAATTCCTATCATAACGCAGGAAACAGACTTTAAATTCCTATCATAACGCAGGAAACAGGAAAATTCCTATCATAACGCAGGAAACAGGAAAATTCCTATCATAACGCAGGAAACAGGAAACAGACTTTAAATACTATCATAACGCAAGAAACAGGTTTTAAATACCTATCATAACGCGGGAAACAGACCTTTAAAAAAAAATAAAATAAATATGGAAACAGGGAATAGACAAATCCGTAGTAGACTCAGTAACAATTAAATTTCAAAATGGCGGAAACTGAACACCTTGAGCGTGTTAGATAAATGAAGTAGAGCATTCCACAAAACCTCGCCACATCCGACTATAATAAATAGTACCTGTCGCATTTCCTGAACAAGCTGGCTGGCGGCCTTCACCTTGGTCATCTTCAGAACCAATCTCACTTCCTGTTGAACAGCGTCGAAATCTGCACGCGCACACGCACACATCCACACCCACAAACGCACACACACAAATGCACGCATGCACAAATACACGAAAGCCGACATGTTAGCAAACATAATACGTATTATGGAAAAAGTCGATTTCACTACATGTAATAATAAGAAGACAAAAGACACACACCGTCTGCACCATGCTGTCATCGTCACACTAAAATGTGAAAACTATCAAAAAGGGCCTAGGGGTGCGTAGCGGGGTCGGAGGTCACTGCCAAAGTCACTTTGTAGGCTTAAATCATAGGTGCATTAACCAAGAAGAATGGACCCTCGGCAACATTGCTGTGGACTCCTGATAGCGGACGGGTAGCGCAGTAGAACGCAGGAAACAGGCTTTAAATACCTATCATAGCTGCGCTACTCGTCCGCTGTCGGGCATGTCATCGTGTTGTCCAATGGCTTGTGTGATGGTCTGTAGGACTTCGTTGTTTGTGATGTGCTGGGTATAGGAAATGCCCAGAAGTCTTCTGTAGCACCTCATCTCCATGCTTTGTATTCTTCGTTGTAGATGTGCTGTGAGGGTCCATGTTTCGCAAGCGTATAGGAAGATGGAGATTACAAGGGAACGCACCAGCCTTACCTTAGAATGTAGACTGATGTTCCTGTCTTTCCAAATGGGCTTTAAACCTGTCAGACGTCTATGTACATAGAATGTATGGGTATGTATATAGAATGAATTATATACACATAGATTGTATGTACTTAGAAAGCATTATACACATAGAATGTTATTTATAGCATTATGACTCATATAATAGAACTAAAGGAAATTCACAAAACAAGCCCAGAAATGGACGCTCACCCGTTCACCCTCTTCCTTTACCCCCTCCTCTCTCCTTCTCACCCCCATTCTCTCCTCTTTCCCCCGTTGGGGTGCCGGGGGTTTCAGTATAAATAGTATCCCCACTTTCTGAAAATTTAGTGCTTTAAATTCCCACTGTCGCTGTCTTTCTCATTTGCTCTTTCTCATTCCTACTCTGTTCTATCAATCTGCTATACTGTCTTCTTCTTCGCTAGACCAGTCACCTACCTTTTGTCTTGAAAACTCTTCCGGGACAAGACTCCTTATTTGTGTATGAGGTCTGTTGGATCAGCTTGGGAATATTGGACGCTTTCTGCCAGGTGGTCACTAGGGCTTCCTATGATGTTATTATTTAGCAATGTAGGCATTTTATATGTATGTGTTTTGTGAATCATTTATAATGATGTTTGTATTCTATTTTGTTTTTGTAAACGGGGGTTCGATAAATTAGAGTATAGCCTCAGCGTCCCCTGCGTGGGATGTCTTTATTGTAAAGTGACTGGCTGGTGGAGAGCTTTCAGTTTTACCACTAAGGTTGTTTCAGCAGATCTTTTATGCGGATCAGGGGTTGTCCGGGCCTGATTTGGCTCGGAAGAGTCCGCTGGACCTAAAGCAATAATCATGTAATGTAATGTTCTCTCCTCGTATTCCTCCCCTGCCCCTCCCCATACCATGCACTCTCCACTCAACTTCGTGCACGCGTTGCGCAACAATAGTAAAACTTCCTACAATAGGCATGGTACAGTCTCCATTTAAGCACAGAAGAAACCAAGAAAAATGGATCCTCCGCAATAATTGTGTAGATCCCCGATAGCGCACGGGTAAAACAGTAGTGCGTATCATTATATATGTACATGTATGTATGTATGTATGTATGTATGTATGTATGTATGTATGTATGTATGTATGTATGTATGTATGTATGTATGTATGTATGTATGTATGTATGTATTGTTTTTCAAGATAGCATTCTAACTCTAATACACAACACAGAACAACTAAATGAATTAGATTAATAATGTAAAGAAAACATAGAAGAAACATAGAGGCTGTTTAGGTAATGATCGTGACTGCAAATGTCAAAAGGTGACCACTTTGACGATGTTAAAAGACATAATTTTGATATCGTCCCCGCCACCCCAACCTCTCCCTCTCTCCCTCCCTTTCTCTCCCTCCCCCTCTCTCCCTCCCCCTCTCTCCCTCTCTGTCTCTCTCTCTCTCTCTCTCTCTCTCTCTCTCTCTCTCTCTCTCTCTCTCTATCTACCTACCTATCTACCTATCTATCTATCTAGCCCTGTGGGTTCGGGCATTGAATAAAATAGACCCAACGTTTCCCGGCGTGTCGTAAGAGGCGACTAACAGGGGTGATGTCAGCGCGGCATCACTGGGCGAAAGTCTTCTACACAGAAGTCACCGGTCATGGCGAAGGACCTTCACGTTACTACAGGTTCAACAACCACGTGCTCGGGGCCAAGGCCACACCGATGAAAAGAACTACTTATTCCATACCGGATCGGTCGTCGCCCGGGTCACCAAAAAAGGACCGCGTCTTCCGTTGGCCATCAGGACAAGGTGGTGATAAGTGTGCTACTGATGGACAACTTAGCAAGATCATCACAAGACAATATCGTCATAGCAACCTGGAATGTCAGGACCCTAACTGCGGAGGGAAAATTAGAAGAACTGGCTCACGAGCTGGACCCCTACCGATGGAACATTTTTGGCATCAGCGAACTGCGCTGGAAAGGCCTAGGTGAAACAACGACTGACAAAGGCCACAAGCTTTATTTCAGCGGTAGAGATGACAGGCACGAACACGGCGTTGGATTCTTGGTCCACAGAGGCATTATAGCCACTGTCATGGGTTGCAGCCCAGTCTCCAGTAGACTCATTACCATGTGTTTGAGAGCAGCCCCTTTCAACATCCCCATGATCCAGGCCTATGTTCCTATGGCGTACGAACAGGGTCAAACGCGCGATTAAAAGTATACTATTCTCATAAGGATCCATCCGTTTAAGAAAGTATCGCTACTTTTCTCAAAAGGATCGCACATTTTCTCAAATGGAACGCCAATTGCAAAAGTATCGATGCTTTCTGAAAAGTATCGATGCTTTTTAAAAAGTATCGATACTTTGCATCGATACTTTAGCTCGAGCAGTTTCATCGCGCAGTTCCGAAGTTTACCGAGGCAAAACACACTGTTTCTGCAAAACTGAAATCGGTCAAGCTAATAAAATAATATACATGTATTATGTAACATTCCGCAGTTCCAATTGTCCTTTGCAGAGCAAATTAATTATTAAATATAATTTTTAATTAAATAATAATTAAATAATTAATTAATTGTCCATCTTCCCGCCTCAAGTAACGCAAAACGAAAGGAAACAAGCAGATTGGCGCGATTGCCTGTTTTGTGTTCCGCTTTAGTTCCGATCAAACTTTTGGAAAATTTGCATACTGTGTATTCGGAAGAACTCGGAAATGCGCGATGAAAAGGATCGATCCTTTCGTAACGGAGCGATGCAAAGTAGCGATAGCCTACTTTTCAAAAAGATCGATACTTTTCAACGCGCGTTTGACCCTGTACGTACGCCATATGTTCCAACATCAGACTATGACGACAGCGAAGTGGAAGATTCTGAACATCTACAGGCTGTCCTTGACCAAGTGCCGAAGAAGGACATAGTCATAGTGTAAGGCGACTGAATGATAAAGTTGGCCAACAGCAGATCTACAACGAAGAATACAAAGCATGGAGATGTGGTGCTACAGAAGGCTTCTGGGCATTTCCTATACCCAGCACATCACCAACAACGAAATCCGACAGACCATCACACAAGCCATTAATTTGTAGTATAGCACAGACAGAGCGCGGACAGACAGATGGACGAACGGACTTTTTTTTTTAATGTTAATTTTGGACCATTTAGGAGTAGGACTCATCTCGCACAGATTTGAAAAATCTGGAATTGTGTGTGTGTGCGTGTGTTTGTGTGTGTGGACTTTTTTTACACGGCGTTATTTGGACAAACTAGTGAACATTTACATAACTTGTGTTTAAAGCCCTCGTTGTTTTGACATCAAACCAATGATCTCTTAGGGTTAGGGCTGTGTTAGTGTTTGGGTTAGGGTCAGAACACTTAAAAGTAAAAGGGGACGAAATATGACCCATTGTCAACACAAGGAATGTGGCGTTTCATGAAACTATATTGAAAATCATAACAACGCCGTGGAAACAAGTGTGTGTGTGTGTGTGTTTGTGTGTGTGTGTGTGTGTGTGTGTGTGTGTGTGCGTGCGTGCGTGCGTGTGTGGGTGAAGACGATACTAAGCATGCGAGTCAAAATTACAAAAAATAGGAAAGAAGACCTGAATACAGGCACATGAGCACTTACAATCCTGCATAAAGATAAAACAATTAGGAAAGGAGACCTAAACACAGGCACACACGTGAACACTGCGCATATATAAAAGAACGAGGAAAGAAGACCTAAGCTGGGGCCGGGTAGCTCAGTTGGTAAGAGCGTCTTGCTAGTAACCGAAAGGTCGCTGATTCGAATCCCGGATTGGTCAACGTGTGATCATATTATTTTCCCCTTTACCAACAACTGGCCCGCTGGTGTCAGTATAAATCGGTCCAGTAGTCACCTATATGCGAAAGTGTCGTGTGACTATAATCTACAAACAACAAGACCTAAACGCCGGCACAAGAACGCTTACATAAAGATAATAAAGCAATTAGGCAAGAAGAACTCAACACAGGCACACGAAGACTTACATTTCTGCACTGCTTGAGACATCGTTTCTGGGTCTACGGCTACCTGGAACAATATAGGCAACGTAGGCCTACTACTAAGCCAAAAGATGACGTCACGTACATTGCAGATCAACTTTCAGGCCAACGAGAGTTCCCCGCGGGTATTCCAGTTCCCTCCCCTTATTAACGGTACTGGATGCAGTCAATGTAACAATTTTTCAAATATAAACTAAAAGGGCAACGCCCATATGACTTACATCTTCCTTATGGAACTTCAATACTTATACATGAAAATGAGAGCCCAGAAAAACTGAAACAAAACATCCTATCCTATCCTATCCTGTCCCATAACCCGAAGGTCGTAGGGGCACCACAGATGATCGCTTAACCAGCATACTCCATCTTTCTCTGTCCTCAGCAGCCCTCATGGCTTCGCTCAGTGTCAAACCAGTCCATTCTCGAATGTTGTCCTCCCACCTCTTTTTCGGTCTCCCCCTTCTTCTACCTCCTTGCACTGTGCCTTGCAGAATGGTCTTTGCAAGGCCTGATGATCTGGTGACGTGGCCATACCATCGGAGTTTCCGTTTCTTCACCACTGTGAGCAGGTCATCGTGTTGTCCAATGGCTTGTGTGATGGTCTGTCGGACTTCAACGTTGGTGATGTGTTGGGTATAGGAAATGCACAGAAGTCTTCTGTAGCACCTCATCTCCATGCTTTGTATTCTTCGTTGGAGATCTGCTGTGAGGGTCCATGCTTCGCAAGCATATAGGAAGATGGAGATGACCAGAGATCGCAGCAGTCTTACTTTGGAATGTAGACTGATGGTTCTGTCTTTCCAAATGGGCTTCAACCTTGTCAGGGCAGCAGTTGTTTGTGCGATCCTGGAGAGGACTTCCTGTCGAGACCCATTGTCTGACACAATGGCTCCTAAATATTTGAAGCTGTGCACTGTGTTGAGGGATTGGCCTTGTACTTTGATGTCCGTGTTGATGCCATTGGTGTTGTTGGTCATCATTTTGGTCTTCTCTGCACTTATTTCCATTCCATAAGCTCTGGAGGTGGTGTCAAGCCTCTGTACAAGCTGTTCAAGTTCTTGTTCCTCTCCAGCCAATCCATCAATATCATCCGCAAAACGAAGATTGGAGATTGCTCTGCCCCCTATGCTGACTGTGCCTTCGTGATCTGCAAGAGCATCTGACATGATGCGCTCTAGGAAGATGTTGAAGAGTGTTGGAGAGAGTAGGCATCCTTGACGCACACCGATTGTTGTTCTGAACCAGTTCCCGATGACGCTGTTATGGAGGACTGCACTGGTAGCCTTGTCATACAGGCTTTTGATGACTTCTATGATTTTAGGGCTGATGTTGTACACTTTCATGGTTGCCCATAGAGCTGCATGCCAGACTCGGTCAAATGCCTTCTTGAAGTCTATGAACACATGATATAGATGTTGTTGGTGCTGTAGGTATTTCTCACAGATTATTCTGAGGTTGAAAATCTGTTCAGTGGTACTTCGCCCTGCCATGAATCCTGCTTGTTCTTCAGCTATGATTTGTTCAGCTTGTGGTTTCAACCTGTTGAGTATTATTTTCAGGAGGACCTTGCTGGGATGGCTGATGAGGCTGATGGTGCGGTAATTTTCACACTCCTGAAGGTTACCTTTTTTAGGAAGAGTGATGACAAGCGACTGGGTCCATGGTGTAGGCCATTCCCCACTCTGCCAGATCTTGTTACAGATAGTGGTGAGAGCATCAGTCATCGCTTCTCCTCCTGCTTGTAGCAGTTCCGCTGGTATGTTGTCCACTCCCGCTGACTTCCCTTTCTTCAGCGATTGCACTGCTGCCTCAACTTCTTCCCGGAGAATTGGGAGGATTTCTTCTTCTTCTCTGCTCTCGGGACATGCTAGAACTGATGGGTCTCCATTTGGTGTATGGTTGTAAAGGTCAGAGCAGTACTCTGTCCATCTGTCCAAGACTTCTTGTTCTTCTGTAAGGCAAATGCCAGACTTGCTTTGGATAGTGGAGACTTTGGGCTGTTTAACACTTGTCAGCCGCTTCACAGTCTGGTAGGCCTTCTTGCTGTTGTTCTTGTTCAGATTGTTCTCTATTTCCTGGCATTGATCTTCTATCCAGTTCTCCTTTGCTGTGCGCATGCCTTTTCGGATGTCATTGTTGATTTTTCGGTAGACATCAGCTCCCTGTGAGGTGTTCTTTTTCTTTTTTAACTCTCTTCGTTTATCACACAGATCCAAAAGTTCAGGTGTGATCCACGGCTTCTTCTTTGGTCGGTGCTTGCCAAGGATCTCAGTGGCGGCATCTGTTACAGCTGAGTTGAAGGTATTGGTCATGGTGTTGACATCTACTTCGCCTGCCCCCAAAATAAGCAGTGGTGCAAATTTCCCTCCAATTGTGGCCTGAAATATTTTTGCCACCTCCGGGTCTTGCAGTTTGTCCAGGTCGAACTTCAGCCTAGTGCACTTTGCTGTATTTACTCTCTTCAAATGGAGCCGGAAAGACATCATCACGAGATCGTGGTCACTTCCAATGTCTGCTCCTGGAAAAGTGCGTGTCCTGCCAATGTTGATGCTTGATCTGAAGCGTTTCTTGACCATGATGTAGTCGATCTGGTTGTGATGTTCCCCGCCGGGACTGTGCCATGTCCATCGTCTGGATTTTTTGTGGAGACCAAGCGTGTTTGCCAGTACCAGATTGTTGTATCTGGCAAACTCCAATAGCCTCAGACCCCTGTCATTTGTCTCGTTGTTGCAGTGGGGTCCGCATGTGTCTCCCCAGTTGCGGTGCGCATCTTGGCCAACCTTGGCATTCCAGTCGCCTTGCACTATGACTATGTCCTTCTTCGGCACTTGGTCAAGGACCGCCTGTATATTTTCATAAAAATCCTCCACTTCGCTGTCTTCATAGTCTGATGTTGGGGCATAGGCCTGGATGATGGTAATGTTGAAAGGGGTTGCTCTCAGACGGATGGTAATGAGTCTACTGGAGACTGGGCGGCAACCCATGACAGTGGCTAGAATGTTCTTGTGGACCAAGAATCCAACGCCGTGTTCGTGCCTGTCATCTCTACCGCTGAAATAGAGCTTGTGGCCTTTGTCAGTCGTTGTTTCACCTAGGCCTTTCCAGCGCAGTTCGCTGATACCTAGAACGTTCCATCGATAGTGGTCCAGCTCGTGGGCCAGTTCTTCTAATTTTCCTTCCGCAGTTAGGGTCCTGACGTTCCAGGTTCCTATGACGATGTTGTTTCTCGTGCGGATCTTGCTATATTGTCCATCAGTAGCATACTTAACACCTCCGTCCTGGTGGCCAACGGAAGGCGCGGTCCTTGTGCCGGGTGACGGCCCGGGCGACGACCGATCCGGTATGGAATTAGTGGATTGTGTCATCATGTAGTGTGTCTTGGGCAAAAAAGACCTGGCAGGGCCCAATCCTCTCCAGGCTGTTGGCCACAGCCGAAATCCACGAATACAGTGTGGCTCGCCTTGGCCCTGAGCACGTGGTCGTTGAACCTGTAGTAACGTGAGGTTCCTCCGCCCTGGCCGGTGACTTCTGTGTAGAAGACTTTCGCCCAGTGATGCCGTGCTAACATCACCCCTGTTAGTCGCCTCTTACGACACGCCGGGAAACGTTGGGTCTATTCTATTTGCCCGAACCCACAGAGCTCGAAACAAAACAGTGGCATCAAAATGTTTAATACTGACTTTGATCTTGCAATGATTTTGACTTTGGGATAACCTTGATCTCTGGACACAAATATACACTCATAAATGATCACATAAACCAACAACAACAACAACAACAAATAACCTTTGGACGACGACCTCCAGTGACCTTCACCTTGGGGTGACCTTGACCTTCACATGACCTCTGATGCTCATGTATGATCAAATAGTCAAATGTTGATGAATACTATGGGTCAAATACAGAGTATTCCATAGAATGGTGACAATTTAATTTTTTTAAAATAATTAATAAAATAATAAAACACCATGATGACGTCATTCAGTAAGCATACAATTTGTGTCCTCTGGTAGGGATCCTTATGTTTTAACTTTGTACCAAGTGGCAAAGAAATCCGTCTAGTAATATCAGAGAAAAGTGCGCTAATGTGACGGACGAACAGACGGACAAAGCCACACACACACACAAAAGAAGTTCTCGACAGCTGTAAATAGCTCGGTAACTAACTAAGTAGCACTAAGCCTACATGTGCACTACTTGTTGGCCCTCACCATTTCGTCTAGGTCGTTGTAGGCATCTCGCACGCGATCGGCCACGTCTGGGAAGCCGTTGATGTCAAAGGTGATGGCCAGGCGGAACCCGACCTGCAGGAACTGCTGTATGATGAAGATGCACAGGTCAGGGAAGTCGAACTCCTCCACTGGGTACGACTCGTCTAAGTAGACCCTCTCCCGGCGTTTCACATGCTCCATCTGAACCCAAACGGTGACATTAATGTTGAATGTCGAGGGAGCCACAGCGGTCTTCCCGTGTTCGTGAATACTTATTGTCATATGATGATGATGATGATGATGATGATGATGATGATGATGATGATGATGATGATGATCATTGTTGTCAAGGTGGCAAGGTGGTGATTCGCCCTTAAAGCTTACGCAGTAGGACGTTAAGCTTCGTTTTCTCGCTCTCTTCCTGTGTGGAGGGAGTGTTTAGTTTTTGTTTAAGGTGACTTGCCACTATTGTGCGTGTGGGTATTTCTCTCTCTCTCTCTCTCTCTCTCTCTCTCTCTCTCTCTCTCTCTCTCTCTCTCTCTCTCTCTCTCTCTCTCTCTCTCTCTCTCTCTCTCTCTCTCTCTCTCTCTCTCTATGTTGGAAGAGAGACCTATTTATCAACAACATCAATATTTTATTGTTGGTCAATCAGTTTTAAGATTGTGTTGTATTCATGGAGGCGAGTTAATTAAAGGTAAATGTATGCCTTTTAACTAACAATATTGCATTATATTGTGTTGTATTGTATTGTAACATGGTGAAATTCCATTTAAGTGTTCATTGGTTACATTCAACATCATTTTCTTCTTCATCTTTTTTTTCTTCTTCTCCTCTTTCTCTTTCTTCTTCTTCAAACCCTAGAGCAATATGAGTCTAATTAACACATGCACGTTTTGTGTGCCGCGCAGCGAGAAGTATGTTGTCCACAGATAGTTTGGATAAAGTACAGATGAGAGAGTAGATGATATAGAGGAAGTGAATAGGGATGGATGAAAGGTGGAAGGATATTTTCACGGGGTGCACGTTTCTGTAGCGAAAGGTGAGCGAGGGTTATAACCTTCTGAGGGCAAAACAGAGTAGGACCAAATATTACAAGTTTTTGCATATGGGCACTGCAGGCTAGGGTTTCAAAGAGGGCAGATCTATTTTTTGAAGTATCGTGTATCTTTTTGAAATGTATAGGGCAGCGACAGCGTTTGTTCAGTGGCCGGCATATGGCAGCGTTGTTTGAAGATTCGTGATCTGCAGAAATAGCCATTTTTGGATGAGAGGCGCCTAGCTTATTTCAATGGGTGCGTTGAAAGTCTAGTTTGTGACTGTTGCTTTGTTGGCATGTGAGTTCGTGTGATGTGACGTCACTTGTGCTAACAGTAAGTTGGACTAGAAATACTGCCAGTTTTGGTAGTGTGTAGTACATTAGTAGTGTGCAGTACATTAGTACTGTGTAGAACATTAGCACTGTGTATATTTCCAACTCCGTGGCGGGGCAGTTCGGTGGTGTTTCCTGCTCACCATAAGCCATATTGGGTAAAACCACAAGTATATCAACTAACAAGTTAGTATCTCTCTTCTATGTCTCTATCGACGTGCGCGTACAACCGATTGCTTCCCTTTACATGCTTTGCGCTCCATAGAGCGTCGTCGGCCTGAAATAACTTTTTAGAAACTTCAAAACCCAGGGGAATTATGGGTAGAGAAATCCTTTTCTGAAATAACGTCGGCTAAATCCTTCTTTAGTTTCTTTGCTCGAGCAAAGGCAACCTCATAGGTATGGAGCACTTCGTCCATTATAACTCCATCGCTGATAATACTCCTGACAAGTTTCTGCCTTTGTTCACTACCAGAAATATGCAGTTCCTCTCCCAACTTTCGTTTCATTTCAGCGAGCACATCTTCGCGAGAACAGATTTCCCAGAATTCTCTATTCTATTTTTAGGTTTGGGATATCCCCGTCTCAGCTTGTGGCTAAACGGGACCACCGCACGTCGACTGGGGGCAATACGAGATACTAACTTGTTAGTTGATATACTTGTGGTAAAACTTATATGGCGGAAAGGGAGGCGAGGTTGTCTACCTTCAATTTGTTGGTTAGACTAGTCTTGGGTGGCTCATGCTGTTCAGAATCCTTTGGAGTAGCCATTGGGTTATGCAGGACAAGGCGACACGACATTTGTGCTGATGCGTGCAGAAAAATCAACAATGACATCCGAAAAGGCATGCGCACAGCAAAGGAGAACTGGACAGAAGATCAATGTCAGGAAATAGAGAACAAGAACAACAGTAAGAAAGCCTATCAGACTGTTAAGCGATTGACAAGTGTTAAACAGCCCATGGTCTCCACGATCCAAAGCAAATACAGAAGAACAAGAAGTCTTGGATAGATGGACAGAATACAGCTCTGACCTTTATAACCACACACCAAACGGAGACTTATCAGTTCTAGCATGACCCCAGAACACAGAAGAAGAAGAAATCCTCCCAATGCTCTGAGAAGTTAAGGCACAGTGCAATCGCTGAAGAAGGGGAAGTCAGCGGAGTGGACAACATACCCGCGGAATTGCTTCCAGGAGGAGAAGAAGCGATAATGGACGCCCTCACTATTATCTGGAACAAGATCTGGCAGAGTGGGGAGTGGCTTACACCATGGACCCGTGGACGCTTCTCATCACTCTTCCCAAAAATGGTAACCGTCAGGAGTGTGAAAATTACCGCACCATCAGCCTCATCAGCCATCGCAACAAGGTCCTCCTGAAAATAATATACAAACAGGTTGAAACCCCAAGCTGAACAAATCATAGAAGGGCGAAGTACCACTGAACAGATTTTCAACCTCAGAATAATTTGCGAGAAATACCTACAGCACCAACAACATATATATCATGAGTGTGTAGACTTGAAGAAAGCGCTTGACCGAGTCTGGCATGCAGCTCTGTGGGCAATTATGAGAGTGTACAACATCAGCCCTAACATTGAAGTCATCAAAAACCTGTATGACAAGGCTACCAGTGCAGTCCTTCACAACAGCGCCATCGGTTTTGGTTCAGAACAACAATCGGCGTGCGCAAAGGATGCCTACAACTCTTCAACATCTTCTTAGAGCGCATCATGTCAGATGCCCCTGCAGATCACGAAATCGCAGTCAGCATAAGGGTAGAGCAATCTCCAACCTCTGTTTTGCGGATGACATTGATGGATTGGCTGGAGAGGACCAAGAACTTGAACAGCTGGTACAGAGGCTTGACACCACCTCCAGAGATTTTTGATTGGAAATAAGTGCAGGGAAATCCAATATGATGACCAACAACACCAATGGCATCAATACGGACATCAAAGTCCAAGACCAATCCCTCAAAACAGTGCATAGCTTCAAATATTTAAGTGCCATTGTATCAGACAATGGGTCCCAACAGGAAGTCCTCCCCAGGATCGCACAAACAACTGCGGCTCTGACAAGATTGAAGCCCATTTGAAAAGACGGGACCATCAGTCTAAACTCAAAGGTAAGGCTTCTGCGCTCACTTGTCATCTCCATCTTCCTATACGCTTGTAAAACATGGAGCCTCACACCTCACACCTACAACAAAGAATACAAAGCATGGAGATGAGGTGCTACAGAAGACTCCTGCCTGGGCATTTCCTATACCCAGCAAATCACCAACGACGAAGTCCGACAGACCATCGCACAAGCCATTGGACAACACGATGACCTGCTCATAATGGTGAAGAAACGGAAACTCCGACTGTATGGCTACGTCACCAGAGCATCACGTCTTGCAGGGCATGGTGAAAGTAGGCAGAAGAAGAGGGAGACAGAAAAAGAGGTGGGAGGACAACATTGAGCGTTGACATGAGGGTTGCTGAGGACACAGAAAGATGGAGTACACTGGTTATAGGATCATCTGTGGTGCCCCAACGACTTTCGATCTACGTGATAAGATAGGGATAGGATCGGTATCTAAAATTTCATTGGTCGAAAATCAGAACCAATTATAAAAAGCAATTGGAGGTCACTTCCCCAATGTCAAATTGTGTGAGGTCAGGTTATCATGGGTGAAGTAAAAAAAAAAAAAAAAATGGGAAGATTAAAAGAAGTATAAATTTGGTGGACTTTCTCTCTGAAATTGGATTGTGTCGTGTGCTTTAAAGATTACAGTTTCCTACAGAAAGCGGTTTAGCTTTAAGAGCCTCGAAATACAAGATTGTCGCCTCGCATCAAGGCGAGCGAATCGTGAGATATGGGAGTGCCTCGGAAGACAAAGCGATTGCCGCTACCAAGAGGAACGAGCCGCATCTGTTGCCATTGGCTGTCAGCGAAACTTCTACCTTCGCAGGAAAACTTCAAGTATCGACTTCAGGGGTGGAATTCATGGCCAGTTAAATTATAGGCGATGGTTAACGTTACCAACATTGGTTTTGTAACCAACAATGGTATCGTTAACCATCGTTTAGCAGATCGCTATTCATGAGAGAGTGTCCACGCATTGTTACTTAACCAAGGCTATTTTTGGGCTGTGCGGGAATATCCGTAAGGGGGCATAATTCAAGCAGCTGTTTTCCTTCTTTCGTCAACAAAATAGGCCTATAACCCATCGGAATCGTGCAGCCGCACGATTAAAGTCTGGCAATGGTGGCGTGATTAGCAAGCCTACCGACAGCATGCTGGATATCATAGTGAGCAAGGAGAGCGAGCTTTTTGTTGGGGTGAAAGGAGAGAAATCACTTTTGATCACTTTGTAGTTTGTAATGTTAGGCCTACATTTTGTTTTTAGACTGAGGTGTCAATTTCTGCCGTTTCTGGGTAGTTTGGAACTTGAAATGTTGTCTTTATTTCGTAGGGTTGCATTACCCTACGAGTATAAACTATACAGATACACAATAAGCCTACACATCACCAGTCAAAATCCAACAACAATATTTTAATAATAATAATAATATTAACCCGTTTTATTAATATGACAGATTATTAAAGGTGCCAGAGGCATAAAAACAAAGAGTGAGACACACATGTAAAAGTGGTGACAAAACGCCTTGCCGATCACACAGTTTCAGTCTGTCTACCGCGTTCGTTAACGTGATGATATCATGCCGACGAAAACGAAATTTTGATACCAGTTCCACATCATCAAATTTGTCAAGTGGATTACTTCTGTCGCGAAATACTCTCTCTCTCCTCGGAGCTCGTCTCTGTCGAAGTTGCCACCAAACGATGGCCGCCATTTTTAACCAGTGTTCCATTGGTTATCGGGTGGTCCCCCCTCCGTTAAAATAACCATGGTTAGCAACCGTCGTTAACTCTGCTAAGGCCTCGTGAATTTAAAATTTCCAGCTTAACCAACGTCGTTAATTTAACCAACATTGGTTAAGCCTTAACCAACGGTCATGAATACCACAGGGTGGTATTCATGACCGTTGGTTAAGGCTTAACCAATGTTGGTAAAATTAACGACGTTGGTTAAGCTGGAAATTTTAAATTCATGAGGCCTTAGCAGAGTTAACGACGGTTGCTAACCATGGTTATTTTAACGGAGGGGGCACCACCCGATAACCAATGGAACACTGGTTAAAAATGGCGGCCATCGTTTGGTGGCAACTTCGACAGAGACGAGCTCCGAGGAGAGAGAGAGTATTTCGCGACAGAAGTAATCCACTTGACAAATTTGATGATGTGGAACTGGTATCAAAATTTCGTTTTCGTCGGCATGATATCATCACGTTAACGAACGCGGTAGACAGACTGAAACTGTGTGATCGGCAAGGCGTTTTGTCACCACTTTTACATGTGTGTCTCACTCTTTGTTTTTATGCCTCTGGCACCTTTAATAATCTGTCATATTAATAAAACGGGTTAATATTATTATTATTATTAAAATATTGTTGTTGGATTTTGACTGGTGATGTGTAGGCTTATTGTGTATCTGTATAGTTTATACTGATCGTAGGGTAATGCAACCCTACGAAATAAAGACAACATTTCAAGTTCCAAACTACCCAGAAACGGCAGAAATTGACACCTCAGTCTAAAAACAAAATGTAGGCCTAACATTACAAACTACAAAGTGATCAAAAGTGATTTCTCTCCTTTCACCCCAACAAAAAGCTCGCTCTCCTTGCTCACTATGATATCCAGCATGCTGTCGGTAGGCTTGCTAATCACGCCACCATTGCCAGACTTTAATCGTGCGGCTGCACGATTCCGATGGGTTATAGGCCTATTTTTTTTTGACGAAAGAAGGAAAACAGCTGCTTGAATTATGCCCCCTTACGGATATTCCCGCACAGCCCAAAAATAGCCTTGGTTAAGTAACAATGCGTGGACACTCGCTCATGAATTGCGATCTGCTAAACGATGGTTAACGATACCATTGTTGGTTACAAAACCAATGTTGGTAACGTTAACCATCGCCTATAATTTAACTGGCCATGAATTCCACCCCAGAATGGTAAACAGACGTGTTTACAAACGCTACCTGTCAACCGCTATGTGTACGGACATCGTATAGTCGCCACAGGTAGGCAAATGAATGATTATTAGTTTGGCGCGGCGCAGGACATGTAAACGCGAGCCCAGTAAACTATATCATCAACTCGTAAACTTTATATGTGTGAAGGATTTGTGTGCGAAATTCTATTGTTTATTTATAGAAAATATTAAGAGTGTGGAGTTTATATTTGTGTTGGTGTTAGCCTGTGTAGTGAGAACCTGTGCAAATGTGGGTGTGGTAGTTAACAGAGATTCTTACATGCACACTTTATTTTGATTTAGGAGTCCGACATATGTTGCATTCAGTTAATTATTACGAACAGGCACCCATCAAATTTCATCCGTTACACAGATCCAGTGATCCGATGTTGGAGTGAGGTTGACCAAATTTGTATAATATGTATCTCATTGTGTCTCTATCATACATTAAAGAATTATATTTTCAATATTAATAACCTTGAAAAAAGTGAGATTTTGTGAAACAAAAATTTTGTAACACTTGACGATCCTGTGACCTTGACCTTCATTCAAATGAAGTCATTCATTCACTGATGACTTATGAGCTCTCAAGAGCAAACACCATCTTACCAAATTTGGTTGTGATAGTCGAAAGAGGTTCTGAGTACTCAGCCACTTTAAAGTTTTTGCACAGACGGCGGATAGCGGAACAGACGGGAGACGGAAAGTTTTTGTCGATATCATTTTTGGTCTATTTAGGACTCATCTCGCACAGATTGGCAAAATCTGGATTTCTTTTTGTGGGGGGAAGGAGGTGGGGTGTGGGGGTGGGGTACATAGATACTCACATTGCTATGCATGCGAGCTCAAAAAATATTTCCGGACAAAAACTTAGCTGAGAATCGGCATTTTCGAAAAAGGTCATTTTCCTGGCGTTGTAACTCCATTTTAACATAAAGAAGCAAAATGAAAACATGGAATGATAGACCACGATCGGAACTACCTGCAAGCAGGCAGTTATTTACATTGGTGCAGCTAAATTCGAGATAAAGCGCACCGCGTGTTTAGAAAATAATGAACCGCAGCGATTGAGAGTTGAGAAAGTGCATAATTATATGCATTCTTAGAATAGGTAAAGCAAACGAATAAGAATCGGTCTAGTAATGACTGAGATAATGAAAAGGAAGTGTTTACAAACAGTGAAATCGGGAGCGGCGGTCCGACTGATCGACCGACCGACTGGCAAGCGGACCGCTACTGAATGAGTTGAAGAGCCTGTATACCAAAAATAAACAAAATCCCTTCAGCCGCCTTTTTGAGATATTGAGCAAAACATGTTTAGCAACAAGAGGACTCTTTCCGGTGGATCAATTATAATGGCACGAGAGGATGGCCACTAACCTAGGTAAATGTGCCTATACAGTTCAGTCAAAATCAAAATACGTTCAGTGGTTCTTGAGATAGAGCATGCTACGGACGAATGGAGGGAAAGACCCACAAGCAAACGGACATTGGGCTCGTTCTGATTCGCGACTATTTCAAAGTTTTTTTTTCCAGATATTTTCATGAAGTGAAAGCTGAACAGGTTCGAATTTTTACGAGTCCTGAAGCATGCTGTGAACGAGTATGTTGTTGGCCCCAGATCTGCCTGACAATACTGAGTGCTCACTTACCAGCTCCATCAGCGAGCGGACAGAACGTTTCTTGCCCAGCAGCGTGGCGCTAGAGGAAGAGTCACGCAGAGCGCCTCGTGACGTGACGCTGAAAGTGCCACCTAGGAAGTCTGTTAAGCTGCTGGCCCTAGACAGCCGTCTGGAACCTGCCAACGCCATGTCACGCACACATATTCAACACATCTTGAATAGCCCACTTTTTTTTTAAAAAACTACCTGACATTACATGGTTATTGCTTTAGGTCCAGAGGACTCTTCCGAGCCAAATCAGGACCAAAAAATCAAGACCACAACTTCGCTGAAAGAGCACTCACCCCTGATCCGCATAAAAGATCTGCCGAAACGACCCTAGTGGTAACACTGAACGCACTGCCTCAAACAATCAAGAATTATATCAGACATTTGTTAAATACTGTGAAAAATGGTAATTATTGACACTCTGCCCTTTACCTTGAAGTGATGACAGTTTTATTCAATCGTCCTTATACAGCGCTTTTCCAAATCAAGGGCTGCTCAAGGCGCTGGACGATACAGGATCTAAGGCAAGCCGTCCCAGACGACCACTTGCTGCCCATGGGCGCACCATCTGTCCCCTCCCCCCCCCCTCCCCGACTGAGAACTGAGCACAATTCTGAGCAACCTGGTATGGGATAGAAGGACATATTGCTTCCTAGATGTATTTGTGTAGGCGGCACTCACCCCTATGGGACAGGAGTGCCAGGAACTTGTTTTTAAAAAGTGCGATAAAATGCGTGTGCGCACAGATTAAACATCCGTTTATACTGCTCCACGCATGTGAGTCAAACGCTCTACGAATGAAAATGTGTTACATACCATCAAGCACGTCCAAAGACTGCCTTGCTGGTCTTGCAGACGACGTTTTCCGCTGAGAGTCTTCTCGGGAAGTGCTGGCTGAAAATTTCCGCTTTGCAGTATCCCCATCGATCGGCGATTCCTTTTCTCGCATCTGACTGGCTGACATCTTCCGAGGAACAGTATCTTCCGCTTGGGATTTGCTTACTTTACGTGAGCCAAATGATATTTTCCGAGGAGCAGCGGTCGATATCTTCCGGATATTGATGCTCTCTTCTGTCGAGATTTTTCTTTCTGGAAGTTGAGTCGACGATATCTTCCTGATAGACACGCTTTCTTCTGCTGAGATTTTTCTTTCTGGGAGTTGAGTCGACGATATCTTCCTGATAGACACGATTTCTTCTGCTGAGATTGTTCTTTCTGGGAGTTGAGTCGACGATATATTCCTGATAAATACGCTTTCCTCTGCTGAGATTGTTCTATCTGGGAGTTGAGTCGACGATATTTTCTGCAGAGACACTTCCTCCTCTTCTGAAAATGTTTTTTTTGAGAGTGGATCCAATCTTTTTTTGGGCAGAGAAGTGCCCTCTTCTGCTGAGATTGTTGTTTCTAGAATGATTTCGGTGGACAGCGTTCGCTCGGCGCCTTCTTCATTTTGTGATGGCGATGTTTCGCGTTTTTCGTCCGAAGAGCGTGGGCTCTTCGGTAATTTGGCTTGAGATAGTCTCCTCTCAGAAGTCACGGGTGCTTGTCCATCGGTGGACAGTTTTCGCCTCCCGTCCGCATCTTGTTGGAGGGTGTCTTCCGTAAACCCCCAAACTGATACTTTTCCTGGACTTAAGCCCACCTCTCGTAGTGGAGTTTTGTCTACAAATTGGTCGGAGGCCACCTTTTCCTTCGTGGCAGTGTATCCGTGACTGAGCTTTCTCCTCACGTCATAGTCAACGACCATGATGGACATACGCGGTTTAACACGACCCTTTGGATGCAGCCTTCGCGCTACCATCCTTTCTAGATGTCTGGTCTGCGAGGGCGTTAACGTGAACGGGATGTCGACGCCGCTGACCTTGTGTTGAAGGTGGTGTTGTCTGTGCTGCAGGTCGGGCAGGCGAAGTGGACCAGACAGACGGCGCGAGTGTAGCGTCGCAAGGCCTTTCCTGAGGGGCGGAAAGCGCGTAACGCTCGTCTTTTCGCCCGGTTTGGCCTCCAACGCGTCCAGGTCCTCGCAAACCACGTGCGGCACTGGCAGTATCTGGCGTAGTTTCTTGTAAGAATGCACCTGCAAGAAGGGCACCGACGGCCGTTTCTCCGTCGCTTCTGCTGGGGTTTTTCTTATCGCTGGAGCTGGCTGTTTTCTTGGCACGAACTTCGGTTTGGCCGACCTTGTCTGCGAGTGAATAATACAAAGGCGAGCAGTGCCAGGGCTCATAACGGACAAACCCCGGCCATCCGTGCCAGGGCTGGGAACGGACACATCCAGGCCATCAGTGCCAGGGCTGGGAACGGACACATCCAGGCCATCAGTACCAGAGCTGGGAACGGTCACCTCACAGACTGGTACAGAGGAAGCACTGGTTGGCTTACTGGTATCTGACGTCACGGGCAAATAGGAGCGGCATGGCAGGATAATAACATCAGTCGGCCGTTTCTTCGTCGCTTCTGCTGGGGTTTTTCTTGTTGCTGGCTGTTTTCTTGGCACGAACTTCGGTTTGGCCGACCTTGTCTGCGAGTGAATAATACAAAGACGAGCAGTGCCAGGGCTCATAACGGACAAACCCCGGTCAGCCGTGCCAGGGCTGGGAACGGACACATCCAGGTCAGCAGTGCCAGGGCTGGGAACGGACACATCCAGGCCATCAGTACCAGAGCTGGGAACGGTCACCTCACAGACTGGTACAGGGGAAGCACTGATTGGCTTACTGGTATCTGACGTCACGGGCAAATAGGAACGGCTTGGCAGGATAATAAAATCAGTCATCAGTTTCTGCTCTTCCTTGGACTTCATGAACTTCGCGATAATGCCAGAGCGAATCACAGGCATAGGGATCTTCGGCAACGCGGACAACTTCAATGGAGTAGGAGGCTTTGCGAGAGGGGCTTGGTCTTTACCAGGGATCTCAGGCAATGCGGATAACCTCAATAGGGAGGGAGGCTTTGCGAGAGGAGCGAGGTCTTCAGAACGGATCTCCGGCAACGCGGATAACTTTAATTGAGAGGGAGGCTTTGCGAGAGGAGCGAGTTCTTTACCGGGTCTTCCCTTCCTCGGAGAAGTCGCCAACCTGCGCCGGACAGCTTTCATACCCACGACCGTCACATCAGAGATATCTGCGGTCACTGTCGGAAACGCACTTTCCAGGCGAGGTACACTCCCATGCTTGTGGAGGGGGGCGCTGAGCTGGGTTAAGGAGGGCTCGCGTGATGCTTCCGTGGTCTCGCGGATATCGTCTGGCAAGTGTAGTACCATTAGGCTAGGGGAGGAACCTCTAGACTTGCGGGGTCCCAACACGGTTTCCACGACATCTTCCTTGGATGCCACCACCCCCGGATCGCAGACCTCGTCCTCCAGGTCCACGCTTGTTCTCCAATCTATAGCGCCGTGGCTGGCGATGGTGATGACAGAGCCTGCAAATGGCTTGCTTTGGTGCCTGGCTTTCAGCAAGGCCACCTCGTCCTGCACATCCATGTCGGCCAGCGAGCGTTTCAACTGCAGCAAGGTGTCTGATGAGCTCTCGTGAGCCACAGAATCAGACGATACTCGTTTTGGGGAGGACATAACCGTCTGCTCGCCAAGCGCCCACTCCTCTGGAACTTCTATGGCAGACCAGTCGGTGACGCGAGAAGACACAGGGGGTAGAGGAACAGCAGGAAGACGACCATCTCCAAGAGAAGTTAAAGGACGAGACTTGGGGGGTCCAGACCCGGTTTCCACGATATCCTCCTTGGATGCGACTACTCCGGGACCGCAGACCTCATTCTCCACGTCCACGCTTGTTCTCCAATCTACAATTCCGTGTCCGGCCATGGTGATGACGGAGCCTGAAAATGGCTTGCGTTGGTGACTGGCCTTCACCGAGGCCACCTCGTCCTGCACATATGGCTTGCTTTGAGGCCGTGAAAGACGACCCCCTCCAGGATAAGTAAAAGGACGAGACGTGCGGGGTCCAGACCCGGTTTCCACGATATCTTTCTTGGATGCGACTATCTCGGGATCGCAGACTTCGTCCTCCATGTCCATGCTTGTTCTCCAATCTATAGCGCCTTGGCTGGCGATGGTGATGACGGAGCCTGAAAACGGCTTGCGTTGGTGACTGGCCTTCACCGAGGCCACCTCGTCCTGCACATCCATGTCGGCCAGCGAATTTCTCAATTGCAGCAAGGAGTCTGATGAACTTTCGTGAGCCACAGAGTCAGACGATACGCGTTTTGGGGAGGACATGATCATGGAAGCAGGCCGAGAAGATTCAGAAGAAGGCGGTTCTGTGCCAGTGGGTGCAGTAATGTCCAGCGATCGTCGCTTTAAGGACTTCAATAGATCCGGCATAAACTTTGGGGACCTGGACTTCTTGCCGGGTCCCTCGTCCTTTGCCTCGGACGAAGCCACAGACAGTGGCGCTCCTGTGCTCAACGACTTCTTTTTTTTTAAGGCGTGTTCCACCGTCAACTCCTTATGTAACCTCTTTATGGCAGTAGTGGACCGCGACTCTGACACTTTGACAGAGTTCGGAGTATCAGATCCTTGTGAGAGCTTAATGGATGACTTCTCCCACATCAATTCCGAAAGCGGTGTATGGGATCTTTTGGAATGCCGCGACATCAACAAGGGTGCCTCGCTGACCCTGTCACAACCAAAACATCATCATCGCAAATTGAATGTGCTCTACTGACAATACAATACAATACAATACAATACAATACAATGCAATGCAATACAATACAACTTTCCTATCTTATCCTCTCTCGTAACTCGGAGGTTGTAGGGGCACCACAGACGATCTTTTAACCAGCGTACTCCATCCTTCCCTGTTCCCAGCAACTCTGATGGTTTCGCTCAGTGTCAAACCAGTCCATTCTCGAATGTTGTCCTTCCACCTCTTTTTCGGTCTCCCTCTTCTTCTACCACCTTGCCCTGTGCCTTGCAGGATGGTTTTTGCCAGACCTGATGATGTGGTGACGTGGCCATGCCATCGAAGCTTCCGTTTTTTCACTACTGTGAGCAGGTCATCGTGTTGTCCAATGACTTGTGTGGTGATGGTCTGTCGGACATCGTCGTTGGTGATGTGCTGGGTTTAGGAAATGCCCAGAAGTCTTCTGTAGCACCTCATCTCCATGCTTTGTAGTCTTCATTGTTGATCTGCTGTGAGGGTCCATGTTTGGCAAGCGTATAGCAAGATGGAGATGACAAGGGAGCGCCGCAGTCTTAGCTTGGAATGTAGGCTGGTGGTCCTGTCTTTCCAAACTGGCTTCAACCTCGCCAGGGCAGCAGTTGTTTGTGCGATCCTGGAGAGGACTTCCTGTCGGGACCCATTGTCTGATACAATGGCTCCTAAATATTTGAAGCTATGCACTGTGTTGAGGGATTGGCCTTGGACTTTGATGTCCATGTTGATGCCATTGGTGTTGTTGGTCATCATTTTATGTCTTCTCTGCACTTATTTCCATTCCACAGGCTCTGGAGGTGGTGTCAAGCCTCTGTACCAGCTGTTCAAGTTCCTCTCCAGCCAATCCATCGATGCCATCCGCAAAACAAAGGTTGGAGATTGCTCTTTCCCCTATGCTGACTGTGCCTTTGTGATCTGCAAGGGCAACTGACATGATGCGCTCTAGGTAAATGTTGAAGAGTGTTGGAGAGAGTAAGCATCCTTGACGCACATCGATTGTTGTTCTGAACCAGTTTCCGATGGCGCTGTTGTGGATTACTGCACTGGTAACCTTGCCATACAGGCTTCTGATGACTTTAATAATTTTAGGGCTGATGTTGTACACTCTCATGGTTGCCCACAGAGCTGCATGCCAGACTCGGTCACACGCCTTTTTGAAATCTACGAACACATGATATAGATGTTGTTGGTGCTGTAGGTATTTCTCGCAGATTATTCTGAGGTTTAAAATCTGTTCAGTGGTACTTCGCTCTGCCCTGAAGCTTGCTTGTTCTTCAGCTATGGATTGTTCAGCTTGGGGTTTCAACCTGTTGAGTAATTTGTTTTTCAGGAGGACCTTGCTGGGATGTCTGATGAGGCTGATGGCGCGGTAATTTTCACATTCCTGAAGGTTACTATTTTTTGGGAAGAGTGATGCCAGCGACTGGGTCCATGGTGTAGGCCATTCCCCACTCTGCCAGATCTTGTTACTAAATAATAAAGAGTGCGTCAATCTTCGCTTCTTCTCCTGCTTGAGAATTGAGAGGATTTCTTCTTCTTCTTCTCTGTTCTCAGGACATGCTAGAACTGATGGGTCTGCGTTTGGTGTGTGGTTGTAAAGGGCAGAGCAGTACTCTGTCCATCTGCCCAAGACTTCTTGTTCTTCTGTAAGGCATATGCCAGACTTGCTTTGGATCGTGGAGGCCTTGGGCTGTTTAACACTTGTCAGCCGCTTCACAATCTGGTAGCTTGCTGTTGTTCTTGTTCAGACTGTTTTCTATTTGCTGACATTGATCTTCTATCCAGTTCTCATTTGCTGTGCGGATGTCATTGTTGATTTTTCGGTAGGCATCAGCTCCCTGTGAGGTGTTCTTTTTCTTTTTTATCTCTCTTCGTTTATTACACGAGTCCAAAAGTTCAGGTGTGATCCACGGCTTCTTCTTTGGCCAATGTTTTCCAAGGATCTCAGTGGCGGCATCTGTCACATCTGAATTGAAGGTCGTGGTCATGGTGTTGATATCTACTTCACCAGCTCCCAAAATGAGCAGTGGTGCAAATATCCCTCCAACTGTGGCCTGAAATATTTTTGCCCTCCGGGTCTTGCAGTTTGTCCAGGTCGAACTTCAAGTGGAACCGGAAAGACATCATCACGAGATCGGGGTCACTTCCGATGTCTGCTCCTGGAAAAGTGCGTGTCCTGCCAATGTTGATGCTTGATCTGAAGCGTTTCTTGACCATGAGGTAGTCGATCATGACTTTCTCCAGAGCGGATAGGAGAGATCACTACTCGTATGTAAAACACTATTTTCTTTTCTATATAATCATCTTCATCACTCGTCGTCTTCATCATAATCTCTCGTCGTTGTCATCATAATCATTCTTGTCGTCATCATCATCGTTGCTGTCGTCATACAATCGTTTATGTATCGCCAATATCATTGTCGGCATCTTATTAATATTGCTGTTTTGCACGTCTGGAGGCAATTTTTCCAATGTGTACTCTTGGACGAATAAATCTGTTATGTGTTGTGATATGTTCAATGAAGTGGGTTGTGCCGTTCATGTACTTTAAATATAATTAGTGTTAACCATTAACCCACCCACCCACCAACCCCCTTTTTTATAAACAAAAAAGCCTTCTGGTATATGAACCTGAAAACCTTGATCAAACCTTAATAAAAATAAATTAAAAGAAATGTAATACTATATTCTGCATTAATTTTCGGGTTCGCTCATCTCCGAACAAACCGTATATTAAATGCTTTTAAGGAATTGTATATTTTGCATTATTCCCCCCCCCTCCCCCCCCTCTCTCTCTCTCTCTCTCTCTCTCTCTCTCTCTCTCTCTCTCTCTCTCTCTCTCTCTCTGTTTTACTTGATGATTTCATGTAGCCAGCACTGATATCGCTCTGACACTATGGTCAAGATTTTTTTAATTGTCTCTGCACTATTTTTTTAATACGTAGTATTCCAAATGGACCTCATTAAATTATACTCTCTTACCGAAGGTTAAACAAAGAGAGAGAGAGAGAGAGAGAGAGAGAGAGAGAGAGAGAGAGAGAGAGAGAGAGAGAGAGAGAGAGAGAGAGAGAGAGAGAGAGAGAGAGAGAGAGAGAGAGAGAGAGAGAGAGAATCGCGCGCCAATTCGAGAAAACAAGGAAAATAATCATCTTCAGCAAACTAGGTTTGCATTTTAAATAGTATCGGCAATACTCAGCGGCTCCTCTCAAATGCTAAAACAAAATAATAGCAAATCTAATGCAATCATGTCGCTGCTCGCATGGTTTTTCTTTCCTGATGAACCTAAATCTATAGAATACAATCATGTTCGAGGGAGTGTGTGTTTGCGTGTGTGTGTGCGAAGAAACTAAATGCAGCTGAAAGTAAATACAAATTAATTAAAAAGTACAAATTACAAGATTTTTTTAAACAAATGCATTTGCGCAGGACAAAATCTATCGGCGAAGATCGCCGGTTTCCTATACCGAAGGTCGCGGGTTCGATTCCCGCAAGGGGCGAACGTATGTGACTTAGGTACGAGACTATTGAGGTCACCGAGGGTTTTCTCCGGGCACTCCGGTTTCCTCCCTCAATACAAAGCATGCTTTTATTTCCAGCGGATAACGCCAACAAATGGTCGATTTGAGCAACGAAAGCCAACCGTACTATTTTGTTTTTCACGTAAAAATAACGCAAATTTTAGGGTAAACCCATTTTGACGAAAATGAAACCAAACGTTGGATGTGGGCCACTAAAGACAACGGACAAGAATGAACTCACTTTAGCTGGGTGTTTCTCTGATCCACGATTCTGTTGGCGATCTCCAGGGCCTTCAGCGTCTCTTCGTCCCTCGCACTCCACAACGCGGACTCATCCACCCCTATATCAGCTGTCATCAACATCATCATCGTCGTTATTGTCGTTACCTGACATCATAATATCATCGTCGTCGTTATCCCAGCCATCATTACCAACACCACCATCATCATCAACAACATCATCATGGCCAGCGTTGTTATCAGGTTCATTATCATCCTTGTGACCAATTTCATCAACATCATCATTATCATCATCATCATCATCATCATCATCATCATCATCATCATCATCATCATCATCATCATCATCATCATCTTTATCATTATCACCACCATCACTAATAACATCGGCATCAAACATATCTCTATTTTTCCGTTTACACAACAATTGATAGAAGAAGAAGAAGAAGAAGAAGAAGAAGAAGAAGAAGAAGGAGGAGGAGGAGGAGGAGGAGGAGGAGGAGGAGGAGGAGGAGGAGGAGGAGGAGGAGGAGGATGATGATGAAAAACAAACATAACTTTAATATAAGACCCACCTTTCACGGTTGTGGCATATTCAATAAGGTTGTTAATCTTTTCTTTGATCATGACGGTAGCGTTCTAGAGAAAACAGATCATTTTTTAAATTCTTTATTGCTGTTATAGTGAGCGTAAGGTCAACGTGTTCAAACTTGTAAACTAGATAGGTTGATGTTAGAAGAGGTTGTTGAGCTACGTGAAAACTCTAAAATAAGCCTGTAATAATAATAATAATAATAATAATAATAATAATAATAATAATAATAATAATAATATTATTATTATTATTATTATTATTATTATTATTATTATATAATACAAGATGCTATGTACGCGCCTTTCCCCAAATGAATCAGGCTCAAAGCGCGGCGATCTGTACCAACATACACGCTCACCTGTTTCATCCACACTCACACACACACAACAAATACACATCCATCACTCAAACAGGTGGTGTAAAGGCAAGGAGATCGCTATTGGAAGACGGAAAGAAAATCGAATTTTTATTTTTGAATATTGTGTATTGTCTGCATCCAGTAAGCCTACCATTATTGAAGGGAGGGAGGAAACCGGAGTGCCCGAAAAAACCCCTCGGTGACCTCAATAGTCTCGTACCTAAGTCACATACGTTCGCCCCTTGCGGGAATCGAACCCGCGACCTTAGGCATAGGAAACCGGCGACTTATCCACTGCGCCACGAGGTCACCCCAGCAACTTAACAAGAAACAAAAGGGCAAAGCAAGGGCGCTATGCCGGCACAATATCGTCGAAAGTGCATGATTAACACGACTCAAATTATGCGCTTTTGACGCCAACATGCTGTTATAAAATGTAGTTTTGACCTTTAACCTTATAATACTCCAACTCGTCCGCAATTTCTTGCATTGCTGCCGCTACCGCCGCGCGTTTACATTCGCTTTCCGTGGGTTGTAGTGGTATTCTGCAACGCGCAATACAATACAATACAATACAATACAATACAGCATAGGGCAATACAATACAATATAGGACAATACAATACAACAGGGGCAATACAATATAGGGCAATACAATACAATATATGGCAGGGCAATACAATATATGGCAGGGCAAAACAACAGAGGGCAATACAATACAATATAGGGCAATGCAATACAACATAGGGCAGGGCAATACAATACAACAGAGGGCAATACAATACAACAGAGGGCAATACAATAGCTTACATTATAGGGCAATACAATACAATATAGGGTAGGGCAATACAATACAATATAGGGCAATACAATACAACAGAGGGCAATACAATACAATATAGGGCAATACAATACAATATATGGCAGGGCAATACAATACAATATATGGCAGGGCAATACAATACAATATAGGGCAATACTATACAACAGAGGGCAATACAACACAATATAGGGCAATACAATACAATATAGGGCAATACAATACAATATATGGCAGGGCAATACAATATAGGGCAATACAATATAACAGAGGGCAATACAATACAATATAGGGCAATACAATACAATATAGGGCAATACAATATCACAGAGGGCAATACAATACAATATAGGGCAATACAATACAATATAGGGCAATACAATATAACAGAGGGCAATACAATTCAATATAGGGCAATACAAAACAACAGAGGGCAATACAATACAATATAGGGCAATACAATACAATATAGGGCAATACAATACAATATAGGGCAATACAATATAACAGAGGGCAATACAATACAATATAGGGCAATACAACACAATATAGGGCAATACAATACAATATAGGGTAGGGCAATACAATACAATATAGGGCAATACAATACAACAGAGGGCAATACAATACAACATAGGGCAATACAATACAATATATGGCAGGGCAATACAATACAATATATGGCAGGGCAATACAATACAATATAGGGCAATACTATACAACAGAGGGCAATACAACACAATATAGGGCAATACAATACAATATATGGCAGGGCAATACAATACAATATATGGCAGGGCAATACAATACAATATAGGGCAATACAATACAACAGAGGGCAATACAATACAATATAGGGCAATACAATACAATATAGGGCAATACAATACAATATATGGCAGGGCAATACAATACAATATAGGGCAATACAATACAATATAGGGCAATACAATACAATATATGGCAGGGCAATACAATACAATATAGGGCAATACAATACAATATAGGGCAATACAATACAATATATGGCAGGGCAATACAATACAATATAGGGCAATACAATACAATATAGGGCAATACAATACAACAGAGGGCAATACAACACAATATAGGGCAATACAATATAGGGCAATACAATACAATATATGGCAGGGCAATACAATACAATATAGGGCAATACAACACAATATAGGGCAATACAATACAATATATGGCAGGGCAATACAATACAATATAGGGCAATACAATACAACAGAGGGCAATACAATATAGGGCAATACAATACAATATAGGGCAGGGCAACACAATACAATAGAGGTCAGGGCAATACAATACAATAGTGGGAATACTGTAACAACAAAATACGATACCGTGCAATACAATACAATATAGTGCAATATAAAGCGATAGAAATACATTAGCCATACCTTACCATACCAACAATAAATAGCATTGGGAAACTATAAGTGCAAAGCCCATACGACTCACATGCTCCTTATGGAACTTGCAATATTTAACATGAAAATGAGACGCAAAGTAATACCGACTTCGATCTTTTGATGCACTTAATCTTGAGATGGCCTTGATCTCTGGCTCCAAATAGGCTTACGTACGGTCAAATAAACTATAGCAGTATTATGCATACACAAAAATAATTTATTGAAATAAATAAATTAATAAAATCAATAAAAATATACAGCGCGTTTACAGCTCAAGTGTTGTTCAAGGCGCCGGCCGAAACAGGATCTAACTCAAGGCGCCCGAGCTGCCCACCTGCTGCTTTGGTCTCATTAATACCTATCCTGCATCAAACAATAATAAGTTCAATATCAATAACGTACAAAAAAAAAGTTATATATTTTGTGAGAACAAAAGGTCATTTCATAACTAATTAAATCATTCACTAATCATTTTTGACATCTCATTGGTGTACCCCATTCTACCAAGTTTGGTGGCAACAGATGAAATGGGTTCTGAGAAATATTATGCCACTTGCACGTTTTGCACAGACGGATGTCGAACGGCGGACATATAGAGGGACAAATGGACGTTGTTTTGGGTTATTTAGGGCTGATCTCGCAAAGTGGTTTTGTTTTGTTTTAAAGGGGAGGAGATAGGTGGGGAGGGGGGGGAGTGACGGAGGGGGTAGTGGGAGGTGAGTACATAGATTCACACTACTATGCGTGCCAGTCAAAAAAATACATTTAAAAAATATAAACAAAACAATGGCAAGCCATTCACGTCCGCTTTCAGATGGTAGCCATGGCACAGAGCTGATCTGAATTAGGAACATTGAGCTATACCATCTTAACAGGTCTGCGCCCTGAGCATGCTGCCAGAATGGAGTTGTACATTACATGACATGGTTATTGCTTTAGGTCCAGCGGACTCTTTCCGAGCCCAATCAGGACCAAATGGAGTTGTGCGTGTAACAGGTCGTCATCATCAGCATCATCACCATCATCATCATCATCATCATCATTATCATATTACTTTAAGCCTATCGTAGTCATGGAGAGAAAACGTTTGTGTAAAACACAGTGGTAAACACAGCGATTCAACCAAAGCTTTTTAGTTTTGAGGTTAGTTCAGCCAGGCTAGCTATAAATAGCTTCGCCGATGCTTCCTTTCCTTTCCTTTCACTGGGAGAGAGGGTGCAGGCAAGCTATAAATAGCCCGCAGCAAGCAAATATAGTCTCCTCTCTGAAAATCCTTAACGGGAAGAGAGGGGACTATAAACTGATTTTTTTTTAAAAACTGTGGAGGCACTAAACAGTGCTGCTCACATAGGCATTGAGCTGGGGTGTAAAGGTGTCTGGCATGGGGCTGGAGTTTATTAATAGCATTAGACGCTCCCTCATGGGATGAGGTCATGATAGCGAAGATCTCTCTCTCGTTCTGTGCTGTCAATGGTTTGCATTTATTAGTAATAATATGATTCAATAATATTAGCCCCATTCATTTGTTGTTGTTTTTTGTGGTTGAATGTTTTGCACATGACTGCTCAGCTGTTCGGTGTTTATATCCGGGAAGTTGTCTCCCCTATGGGTATCCCCTGGGAAACCCGTTGTGCAGACGAGCAGACTAGATTAGGGGCAAGCGTCACACGAAACTTTACTTTCACATACACGGACACCTCGTAACAATAAAATACGCACCTCCCTCTCCCCTGCAGACATACGGTATCCGTAATTCATGGAAACTCAGCAATAAGCAACAATTTCAGCAGCACAACCATATCACCACTACATATGTTCAACTTTGGGTCGGAACCTTAAGAGCTAGCCGTAAATTCCAGGTATAATTCCCGTACAATACAGGTGATGTGATACAATAAGTAGCAGTGTGATATTCTTTTGCAGTGATACAATGTCGGTGTGCGAGTCGATGTTGCTTGAATGTTGTTGTTTTTTAATTTGTAACGGGTTTTTATATGTTCTTTCTATGCGCTAAGCAATTTCTCTATGTACTTGGAGCCAATAAAAAAATGAAGTTGAAGTTGAAGTTGTGCATTTGTGCCATAGATACAGATGGTGTGCCATAGCTACAGATGGTGTGCCATAGATACAGATGGTGTGCCATAGCTACAGATGGCCATTTCGTTGCGTCCTCAACTCGTCAGTGTATCCGGCTGGGCTTGGCAAACATCAAGGGACTGATTTTCAAAAGCATCATAGTTAGTTGTGAAACATTGAATAGAAGACACTTACTGCATAGTTATCTCCCCCTCTTCTTCTTCTTCTTCTTCTTCTTCTTCTTCTTCTTCTTCTTCTTCTTCTTTTTCTTTTTCTTTTCCTTCTGCCTTCTTCACCCCCTGGACAATCACTATCGCCTCAGTTATAGCAGGTTCCGCTCTGACGCGAGAACTCTTCACTGTTAAGGGGTGTATAGAGCCTTCCGCTCCTTCTTCTCCTTCCTCTTCTTCTTCCTTTTCCACCTTCTTTAACTCCTTCGTCGTCGGCATCGCTCGGCCTATGTCCTTCACCTGTTTGCCAAGGAACATAATAATAATAATAATAATAATAATAATAATAATAATAATAATAATAATAATAATAATAATATTAACAATAATAATAATAATAATAATAATAATAATAATAATAATAATAATAATAATAATAATAATAATAATAATAATAATAAATGCAACATGATACAACACAAGTCTTTATTGTCCATCTTTCACATTACATACATAAAAGTGCAAAAATTGCCTTTTGGCGCGGGAGCAAAATTTTGCATAAAAGAAATAAATAAATAAAAATAAAATTTCCATGTTTACAACAATCGTCGCTTCAGCTGAAAATATTCTCTCTCTCTCTCTCTCTCTCTCTCTCTCTCTCTCTCTCTCTCTCTCTCTCTCTCTCTCTCTCTCTCTCTCTCTCCCTCTCTCTCTCTCACTCTCTCTTTCTCTCTCTCCCTCTCTCTCTCTCTCTCTCTCTCTCTCTCTCTCTCTCTCTCTCTCACACACACACATACATGCACACTGGTCGGCCCTTTAACACCGATTGTTACACTCACAATGCAATGAAGCCAAAACAAAAATTACAAAATATAAAATAAAATATCGGTATTGCACAAGTCAATAAGTGAATTAATTGTTCGGTGTTCAGAAGTGTACAGCACAGACAATGGCAGCTCAAAAGTAAATAAAATAATAATAATGGATGCAATGCACGGGCTTTTCCTCCAAATCACCTATCAAAGCTCAAAGCGCGGCGATCTGTACCAGCATACACGCTCACTTGTTACACACACTCACATACACAAGAAACACAGCTCTATCACTTAAACATGTGGTGTAAAGGAAAGGAGATCGCTAGCTAAGGCACGGAATGGTAATCGATTTTATTTTAAAGCGTTTGAGTGAGCGCCTCCAATACAATTGTTGAAAGGAGGGAGGCAACCGGAGTAACCGGGAAAAACCCTCGGCGACCTCAAAATTCTCGTACCCAAGTCACGTAAGCTTTGTCCCCTGTCCTACTTTCGGCATAGGAATTCGGCGCCTAACAAACTGGAGCCACCACGCAACATACTATTTAGATTTAAATATTCATCAAAACAGATTACTCGTCACCAATCAAAACTCTTCGAACCTAGCCATCAATAAAACAGTCCGCCATGTTAGCACTGCAGCCGTGTACATGTAGAACCCAACGTTTTACATAACTGATTTTGTCCAACGATATTTTTTTTGTTTTTGTTTTATTTTATCGTTCTTAAGTAGCGCTTTTTCAAGCTCAAGAGCTGCTCAAGGCGCTGGCCGATACAGAATCTTATCTCACATTGGCCGAGGCGCCCACTTGCTGAGTTAGGCACCCTGTCTGATGCCCCAGAACAACGGAGCACAAACGTAACCAACAGGGATGGGGGAGAAGGCATCCAGTGCTCGCGGACTGTCGTCATGAAGCTGGCACTCGCCCAGGACCGTCAGGATCGTTTAAAGTCCATGCGACCCATTACGCGCGTGCACAGATTTAAAACTGGGCATTTACTCTCTTACGACGGAGTCAGAAGGGAGGGGCGAGAAACACGATCCAAAGCGTAGTTTTAACAGCCCAGAAACTTTCTCAACAAGCCCAAAAGCAGGGTCGGGACTTACCTGTTTAGGTTTGGTCTGTCGCAAGTCTTTTTCCTTCTTCTCCTTTTCCTTCTTCTTGTCTTTATCTCTCTTCCCAAAAATCTCGTTGATGGCTAAAACCAGGGAAACTACTTTAAGAAAAAGAATAGGAAAAAGAACAAGAACAAGAACAATAAGAAGAACAACAAGAACAAGAAGAAGGAGAAGAACAAGAACTAGAAGAACAAGAAAAAGAAGAACAAGAAAAATAAAAACACAAAGAAGAAGAAGAAGAAGAAGAAGAAGAAGAAGAAGAAGAAGAAGAAGAAGAAGAAGAAGAAGAAGAAGAAGAAGAAGAAGAAGAAGAAAAGATCGAGAATGAGAAGGGGAAGAAGGATGAGGAGAAGAAGAAGGAGATGACGAAGAAGGAAAAGAAGACGAAGGAGGAGGAGGAGAAGAAGAAGATGCTGCTGATGATGATGAAGAAGAAGAAGAAGAAGAAGAAGAAGAAGAAGAAGAAGAAGAAGAAGAAGAAGAAGAAGAAGAAGAAGAAGAAGAAGAAGGATTCCTTTAAGGTTCCTCTCGCCCAGATTTGCAACACTTCTGGAAAATAAAATTGGGGCGAGTATATACTCGGATTGCTACTCATCATCATCATCATCATCATCATCATCATCATCATCATCATCATCATCATCATCATCATCATAATCATGATGATGATGATGATGACTACCATGCCGAAAACGATGATGATGGTAAAGCCAATATACCTAAAATAAATAAAGAAATAAAGAAATAAATCCAATCACCATCTGCTTCTTCGTTTATAATCTCGGCAATGAAAGCTTCTATATTATCCATTGATTCCGACAGTTCTGCATTCTCTTCAGTCACACGTTGCTGAAAGAAGAGATAGTGAGCATCGTATAAATAATACAAAGGAACAGAGAGAGAGAAAGAGAGAGAGAGAGAGAGAGAGAGAGAGAGAGAGAGAGAGAGAGAGAGAGAGAGAGAGAGAGAGAGAGAGAGACAGACAGACAGACAGACAGACAGACAGACAGACAGACAGACAGAGACAGACAGAGACAGCGAGAGAAACAGATAGACAGACAGAGAGACAGACAGAAGGAGACAGAGAGGCAGACAGAAGGAGACAGAGAAACATCAACAATTAGCATGTACAGACATGTAGCACGTACTGTCAACAAGTAGCGTGTACTGACAATTAGTATGTGCTATTTACAAGTAGTGACCACTAACACGTAATATGTACCGGCACCAATTAGCGTGTAAGCTTACTGACAATTAACATGTAACATGCACTTGCACCAATTAGCGTGTATTGGCAATTAGCATGTATCGGTATGGAGAACAATGAGCATGCACTGGCTACAATGACTATGGTACAATTTGTAGTATGTGCATCATGTGATATGAGTCAGAATTATTTTTATAACTACCTCCGCATACAAACCTAAACCGTGGTTTTTAGGTAGCCCTTCCTCTGTGTAATTTAATACTACTATACATTTATGTTCGTCCCCTCAAACTATTATAAAATTATCTTCATTGAATGGTTCTGTCAGCCAAATGAAATCATCTATACATTTGTTATGTGGGCGTACATATGGGGCGCCATGTGTCCATTTATTCTATGTGACTATTCTATACATAGAATAAATTCTATGCACATAGAAAGCATTCTATGCACACAAAAAGCATTCATTAGTTGAAATTCCATTTATAAAAAAGAAACCAATATTGTAAGTCATAGAATAAAATTCTTTGTATAGAATAACATTCTATAATATAGTGTAAAATTCTATGTCCATAATACAATTCTATGTATAGAATAACATTTTATAATAGAGAATAAGATTCTATGTATGTAATACAATTCTATATTATAGAATGCACTTGTATGCATAGAATTGTATTCTATAACATAAAATGAATTCTATTACAAAGAATGAATTCTATAACATAGAATTTATTTTATGTGCATACAATTCATTCTATAACATAGAATGAATTCTTTAACATAAAATAAATTATATGACATAAAATGAATTCTATGTGCATAGAATAAATTGTATAACATAGAATGAATTCTATAATAAAGAATGAATTCTATATGCATAGAATGAATTTTATAGCATAGAATGAATTCTATGACATAGAATTCATTCTATGACATAGAATGAATTCTATAGGCATAGAATGAATAGTATACCATAGAATGAATAAGATGACATAGAATGAATTCTATGACATAGAATGAATTCTATAACATAGAATGAATTCTATAGCATAGAATGAATTCTATGACATAGAATTTATTCTATAGCATAGAATGAATTCTATAACATAGAATGAATTCTATAGCATAGAATGAATTCTATGACATAGAATTTATTCTATAACATAGAATGAATTCTATGTTACAGAATGAATCCTATGTCATAGAATTCATTCTATGCTATAGAATAAATTCTATGTCATAGAATTCATTCTTTGCTATAGAATTCATTCTATGTTATAGAATTCATTCTATGTCATAGAATTCATTCTATGTCATCTTATTCATTCTATGTTATACTATTCATTCTATGCTATAGAATTCATTCTATGTCATAGAGTTCATTCTATGTCATAGAATTCATTCTATGTCATAGACTTCATTCTATGTTATAGAATGAAATCAATATATACACCTTTTTTTAAAATAGTAAAAACTGGGGCACTGTCACGGTATAGAGAACATTTTTTATGGCATGGGACTGTATTGCAGAGAGATATACACATTGCCACATCCCATCACCACACCACATCACTCTACATCACACTGCACCACAAATGTGATGGGTAGGTGTGGTGAAGTGATTAGGTTATGTGACGATGTGGTCTGATTCACTGCTTTTAAGGCATAAAAGAACTGTATTGCAGATACATACATACACATTACCACATCACATCACCACACTACATCACTCTAAATCACACCACACTGCACCACAAATGTGATGGGTGGGAGCGGTGGGGTGATTAGATTATGTGATGTGATTCACTGATGCCATGATATGTGCTGTCTGCTGCAATGTGAAGATGTGCTGCTGCTGTGATGTCGGCTGATGTGATGTGATGATTTGTTGATATGATGTGATTTTATGTGGTGGTGCGTTTTCACGATGATGGTGATGAAGCAATGTGATGCAGTGATGTGATGTGATGATGTGATCGATGTGGTGATGATGCGATGTGGTGATGTGTCATACAATATCTTTTTATAAATTCTAAATTTTGTTACAATTTATTAGTTGTGTTTTTTAATTTTATGTGAATGAAATGAATTATATGTATATAGAACTAATTGTATAACACAGCAAGAATTGTATGATATAAAATTCATTTTTTTAACATAAAATGGATTTTATTCGCAACACTGAATACATTCTATTTTCATAGAATTGTTTTTTAACATTTGGTGCACATAGAATGCATTCTATGTTATAGAATGTTCATTCTATAACATAGAATGTTCATTCTATAACATAGGATCCATTCTATAACATAGAATGTTCATTCTATAACATAGAATGGTCATTCTATAACATAGAATTCATTCTATAACATAGAGTGTTCATTCTATAACATAGAATCCATTGTATAACTTAGAATGTTCATACTATAACATAGAATCCATTCTATAACATAGAATGTTCATTCTATAACATAGAATGCTCATTCTATGCGCAACTAGGTCATTCTATGTGAAGCGAGGCTGTGACGTATAAAGGGACACGTGGAGCCTTGCACGCGCGCGAGAACTGAAGAAATGGCTGACGTACCAAGCGCTCTGCGGCTTTATCAGACAGCATAATTTCGTGAACAAGCATTTAGGTTTCTTGATGCGGACGACTTCGACGGTATAATTAGTGTGAATAGATCGCTTAGCAATAAAAATAATTGACGTCACACCCTCACCCCCCCCCCCCCCCCTCCGCCCCTGCGTGCTTGCTTTTTTCATTACAATGTGCTGAGGTTCTGTAAGGGTTTATAGTGACAAAATCTAATTAAATAATCAGTTCTTTTCGCTCAATACCGAAGAAATAACCGTACTGTACACTCATAAAAAGCAATAATTAATATATTTAAAGGTCGAATATTGCTATACAACTCTGAGACATAATAAATGAAAGGTTCATAAAGCTGAATATTGCAAAAAATCTATTTCACCCCAAGCGGCCCCCTAGGGCGCTATGCACAAAGGCGTGGCGGCCACGTGCTGCGGGAATGACACAGCGTGATCGAGTTTGAAAATGGTGAAGTACTGTGCTGCGTTTGGATGCTCTAACTCCGACGTAAAACCTTTCTGCAAAGAAAAGAACATTTCCTTTCATCGATTTCCACTTCGAGCGCAAATGATGAAGCACTGCATGTCGTCAACTCTAAACTGAATGTCAGTGACAAATCGCTCTGTAATCATTATTGCACGAGTGTGCTAAGTTCAAAACATCACAATATCCCAAAATGTTCTCTATACCTTGACAGTGCCCCAGTTTTTACTATTTAAAAAAAAGTTTTTATATTGATTTCATTCTATAACATAGAATGAATTCTATGACATAGAATGAATTCTATGACATAGAATGAATTCTATAGCATAGAATGAATAGTATAACAAAGAATGAATAAGATGACATAGAATGATTTCTATGACATAGAATGAATTCTATAATATAGAATTCATTTTATGTCATATAATTTATTTTATGTTAAAGAATTCATTCTATGTTATAGAATGAATTCTATGCGTATAGAAATAATTCTATGTCATGCAATTTATTTTATTTTAAAGAATTCATTCTATGTTATAGAATTCATTCTTTGTAATAGAATTCATTCTATGTTATAGAATATAATTCTATGCATACAAGTGCATTCTATAATATAGAATTGTATTACATACATAGAATATTATTCTCTATTATAAAATGTTATTCTATACATAGAGTTGTATTATGGACATAGAATTTTACACTATATTATATAATGTTATTCTATACAAAGAATTTTATTCTATGACTTACAATATTGGTTTCTTTTTTATAAATGGAATTTCAACTAATGAATGCTTTTTGTGTGTATAGAATGCTTTCTATGAGCATAGAATTTATTCTATGTATAGAATGGTCACATAGAATAAATGGACACATGGCGCCCCATAGTACATGCGTTACTAGTGACAGATAACGGGAAGAGAGAGAGAGTGGGAGGTGTGTGTGTGTGTGTGTATGTATGTGTGTGTGTGTGTGTGTGTGTGGGTGTGGGTGTGTGTGTGTGTGTGTGTGTGAGCGTGTGAGTGTGTGCGTCTGTGCATGTGTATAGATGTTAAGAGTAAAGTTCCAAAAAATAATAATAATAATAAAATTTTAAAAAAAAAAAAAAAAAAAAAAAATAATAATAATAATAATAATAATAATAATAATAATAATAATAATAATAATAATAATAATAATAATAATAATAATAATAATAATAATAATAATAATAATCCTTTCTCATCCTATCCCGTAATTCGAAAGTCATTGGAGCACCTGTCACAATAGGCTAGTTTGGACCCTGCACTAAGGTTTCACGCCTCAAATCGTTCATCCTTCTTTGGCCTTGGTAACTTAAATTCGAGGTTTAGCACACGACAGCAGTTAGTTTTGTTATAAGCATGTGTAGGGAAGATTCTCACGAGGTAGGCAGTGACCTCATCCCTATACCCGTCACCCCCGCGCGAGGGCTCTAAGGTATCACGGGATATCGCGCGATTTAGTTGACCGAAGCGTGAAGATACGTCAGTCTGTGTTAAAACCTCACCCGAGGACAAGGGAGCAGCTTTACCTTGGAGTGTAGACTGATGGTCCTGTCTTTCCAAATGGGCTTCAACCTTGTCAAGGCAGCAGTTGTTTGTGCGATCCTGGAGAGGGCTTCCTGTTGGGACCCATAGTCTGATACAATGGCTCCTAAATATGTGAAGCTATGCACTGTGTTGAGAGATTGGCCTTGTACTTTGATGTCCGTGTTGATGCCATTGGTGTTGTTGGTCATCAGTTTGGTCTTCTCTCCACTTAATTCCATTCCATAGGCTCTGGAAGTGGTGTCAAGCCTCTGTACCAGCTGTTCAAGTTCTTATTCTTCACCAGCCAATCCATCAATGTCATCCGCAAAACGGAGGTTGAAGATTACTCTACCACCACCACCACCACCCCACCACCCCTCTTTCCCGCCCATGCTGACGATGTCTTCATGATCTGCAAGGGCATCTGACATGCTGCGCTCTAGGAAGATAACATAGTAATAATAATAATAATAATAATAATAATAATAATAATAATAATAATAATAATAATAATAATAATAATAATAATAATGAACAGTTCAAAGCGCACACTCAAGCATTCACACACTCATTAAACATTAGTACAATACATATACATACATGGCTGAGAGCAGGCCAAATCAAAGCGGACTGGGGGAAAGGAAGTAATAAACAAAATGATTCCCCCCACACACGCACACACACCAACAGGTACACACCCACACACAAACACACACACACAAACACACCAACCCACACCCATACACACACCCACACGCGTGCACCCACAAAAAGGATGAGCTAATGAAGAGAGAACAGATCAGGAGAAGACTCTAGAGAAGAAATGAGCTTTGAGGTTTGCTTCGAAGGTGTTGATATTCGGTATGGTGCGGAGAGATTACCATAACTGTTTGTAAAATGTATTTTTACTACTAGTTTTATCGTAATGTGTATGTATTCTTCTATTGGGCTTACACGTTTTTCTTGTGTTCTTTTCTTATTTGCCGAGATGCAATGTGCTGCATGACTTCTAAACTGTGGATAATATAGATTTGTTGACTTGACTTGGCAATGAGCATGTCTGCTGAGGATGTACAGTCAACAACGAGCTACTGACCAGTCTGTTGAGGATGTTCTTGTGCATGTCATGCAGCTGTTGCTGGGACTCCGTGGCATGGACCAGCTTGGCCGTCCCGACGTCCAACCTTTTGCAGACGTTCGCCAGGCGCTGAAACAACAAATGGCAGGCACAACAACACGCTAATTTAAGACGTTACTATAACGTTCATCATCATCATCATCATAGTTGTCGTCGTCTTCGTCGTCGACACCATCAACAACACTCATTTTACTAATTCATTTGTTATTGCGACACAGATGGCTATTCGTAATGGTAATGAAGATTTGTAGATTTCAATCATCATCATCATCATCATCATCATCATCATCATCATCATCATCATCATCATCATCATCATCATCATCATCATCATCATCATCGTCGTCGTCGTCGTCGTCGTCTTCATCGTCGTCACCATCAAAAACAGTTGTTTTACTAATTTATTTGTTATTGCGACACAGATGGCTATTCGTAATGGTAATGAAGATTTGTAGATTCATCATCATCCTCATCGTCATCATCATCACCAGCAGCAGCAGCAGAAACATCAACAAGATTATGCTGTCTCATATTATGTCGTCATTGTATAGTATCTTCTTCTCTTCGGTCAAGCCTTTAATATTAATGACAACAACAGTAAACAACAACAACAACAACAACAACAACAACAATGGATGCTAAATTCGTGCTTTCCTCTAAATAACTAATAAAAAACGCGGCGATCTGTACCGACAGTCACATACACGCTCTCGAGTTACACACCACCACATACACAACAAACACACATTTATAGCTGAAACACGTGATGTACAAGTCGGGAGATTTATTTTGAAATAATTGATTGCCTGCGTCCCGTACTATTATTGAAGGAAGGGAAAACCAGAGCCCCGGAGAAGAAAACACCTCAGTGACCTGAAAAGTCTGGTACCTAAATCACGTAAGTTCACAATAATAATAATAATAATAATAATAATAATAATAATAATAATAATAATAATAATAATAATAATAATAATAATAATAATAATAATAATATTTATATAGCACTTTTTCCCAATGAACAATATCAGTTCAAAGCGCAGTACTCACGCATTCATTCTAAACATCCGGCTTCATACAAAATAAAATCAGACATTTGCTAACGAATACGAGACGAGGGAGGGAGAGAGGAGGGGAGAGCTAAGGATGGGTGATGGGGTGGGTGGTGGCGGTGGTCTGAATCAAAACAAAAAAACAGAACAAAACAAATGGAGGAATGACGACGATAATGATGGGAGGCAAGATCAGAAACATTTAGCCTAAGGAAGAGATGAGTTTTCAAGTTGGATTTGAAAGTAGCTATGTTTGGAGAGCTGCGAAGAGAGAGGGGAAGAGAGTTCCAAGTTAAAGGGCCAAGTACTGAGAAAGATCGACGGCCAGCAGAGGAGAGTTTGTAGCGGGGTATGTGGAGCATGAGGGTGTCAGAGGAAGAACGAAGATTTCTAGAAGGCTTATAGAATTGAATGTTCTGGGTGAGGTAGGAAGGGGTTAAGCCATGGACGCACTTGTAACAGAAAATAGCAATTTTGTAGATAATTCTATGAGAAACTGGAAGCCAGTGGAGTGAATGTAGATGAATAGTCATATGATCAGATTTTTTTCTTTTGGAGAACCAAACGTGCAACTGAGTTCTGAACACGTTGTAGCAGATAAATAGAATAAGAAGGAAGTCCAGCCAGGAGAGAGCTATAGTTGTCTAAGTGTGACAAAACAAGAGAGGAAATGAGTTTGACAGTAGCGTCAGTGGTCAGATGTTTGCGGACAAGGCCTATTTTACGGAGATGAAAGTTGCATGTTTGACAGGTTTTGCGTGTGAATTCTGACATGGAGAGGTTGTTGTCATGCAAGATTCCAACCCGCGACCTACAGGCTTCAGCACCGCTCAAAAGAAGCGCTTACAAAAGCTGACAAAATGGGCCTACCTTATGCAACTCTCTGAGCCGATCCTCACTGTGCATGGTCTCTTCAAACTCCTCCGACACGACCTCCATCATGTTTCTGAACAGCTCCAAACCGCACTGTAAAGCTGCAATGTCACAAACCATCACTGCCAGACCACGTCGTCGTCGTCGTCGTCGTCGTAATTCTTGTTGTTGGTGTTATATGAAATTTTACTCATCAGATTAACTTAAAGTCCGTACTGACGTAATATCAAACAAGAAGGGCAAAGCCCAAATGACTCACATGCTCCTTATGGAACTTTCAATATTGAAAATGAGTGCCCAGGAAAGAAAAAACAACACTAAATGAAATGGTGGCACTAAAATGCAAAGTAACACCTACTTTGATCTTTCTATGCTCTTGAACTTGAGATGACCTCGGCTCCAAATACATTCATGTACTATCAAATAAACTACAGCAAAAGTTGTATTATGCCAAAAACAGTGACCTTGGGATGACTTTGATCTTAAGTGACTGAGCATGGGTTGACCTTAACCTTCACTTGCCCCCTCAAATAAGCCAATGTTATTGCAAATTGTAAGCTTATAGAGACATTCGACTGTACGACGACCCATTTTGTATGTTTTTACATGGCCTAAAATGACATTGACCTTTAAGATCAACGCAAGAACCAGGCATGCTACTCTGAAAATTTTGTTTTCCAGGAAAATTTTGGAAGGATTAGCAGAGCCCCGAGAGCGAGCCTGCAAAGCAGGCGAGCCCCCTAGTGGGGTCCGGAAATTTTTTTTTTAAAGTTAAAATCTGTGCAATCTGGCACATTCTGAGCACTTTTTGAGAGACGAAACATCAATCAACAAAGACGAAAAAAAAAAATTTTAGTTTAAACTATATACAAGAAATGACACTGGTAGGCTACATGTCTGTTAACATTATTGTACTTCTTTTTTTCTTTTTCTTTCCCGACAACTTTTACTTCATAATCCAGTGTTCTCTGCAGCCAGTCCCAACGCCACTTGTTTTTGAGACCTTTGTCCCAGTCTCCTACTGTGTTTCTTATTACAATGTCGGTTCGAAACATTTTGATACTATGCTACTATTAGTAGTATTTATCATCACAAAAACGCTTCCATACGTTATCAAACTTAAAAAAACAGAGAATCGTGGTGAAGACTGTCAAAAATCAAACGGAAACCACTGGCTATAACACAGAGCGAATCACGTAAGAGAGAAGCAATCTGATTGGTGAGATAAATTTAGCTAGCCAATCACAACGCCGCTTTGATATGATCGTTAAATTGACTGTCATGGCGGTCTAGCAGACGAATCCCGCTGATAACACCTACCGTGATAAGAACACTTGCTTTTTTTTTTTCGACACAGACTTTTTTAATACTCCAGGAAATTTTTCAATCACCAGGAAAGCCAAAGATCGATCTCCAGGAATTCCTGGAATTCCAGGAAAAGTAGCATGCCTGAGAACGTAACATATACAATCTATTATCTCTAAATACAAGTTTGGCCTTTTTTTTTTATCTCTCACAGTTTAAGATCAAGGTCACTTCAAAGTACCTATACTAACCGACTTTGGACAGCTCCAGTGACCTTGACCTTTGAGTGAGGTTGACCAATTAAGCACGGATATGAGGTGTTACAGTCTGGGCATTTCCTATACCCAACAGTCTGGGCATTTCCTATACCCAGCACATCACCAACGACGAAGTCCGACAGACCATCACACAAGCCATTGGACAACACGATGATATGTTCACAGT
>CM072512.1:131777542-131785042 GCA_036898135.1 Oncomelania hupensis
GTAGTGTGTAGTTCCCGTAGTAGACAATGCCTCAATACTACCTACCACACTACCAATAGGCTTGCTTTTCTACAACTACACTCCAACCGAGCGTATCACTTTAGAAATTGGCAATCTTTAAACTAGTATTCTTCTCAGAACCAGATACTATTTTTCGTTAATATCCGTCCCACCCTAATTCCAGAACACAGCAAAACCACAGAGCACTAGACAAACACTGTCTACACTGTACTGCTGTCAAACACGTTCTCCTGATAGTGAGCACATTCCTAACCTGGCCTAACCGGCGTATGCTGTTTACCACGCTTTGCACGCTCCCGAGACAACAATAATCACACATACGGCAACACGCAGTACCACCCCCGCCCCTATACTCTTCACACACAGACTACATGGCTTTCTTCACAGCTGCCCTGTGACACACCCCCCTCCCAAGACGAACCTACGGAGAGTTCAAAACCTAAACTTCCACAGGGTCAGATCTGCCGAGGAAATCCGCTTCAATGTTGTCTCTCCCTGGAATTGGTCGAACGGTGAAGACGTACGCCTGCAACTGCATAGCCCACCGGGTGAGTCTGGCACTGTTGAGGTGCGTCCTCTGCAGGTACTGCAGCGGTCGATGGTCTGTCTCCAGCCAAAAGTGCCGTCCAAACAGGTATGGTTCGAAACGTTGTACTGCCCACACAACTGCCAAACACTCCTTCTCAATGGTGGAGTAGTTTCGCTCTGCCGGCAGCAGCTTCTTGCTGGCAAACCCTACCGGTTGCACACCCTCACCGGTTTCTTGCATCAGAGCAGCTCCTAGCCCTTGCTCGGATGCGTCTGTCCTCAGGATGAACTCCTTGTCCAGGTTCGGTAACTTGACCACTGGCTCACTGGTCAGCGCTTTCTTCAAGTCATCGAAAGCTCTCTGGCAGTCATCCGTCCAGTTGACCTCCCCCTTCTTCCCTCCTTTCGTCAAGTTGGTCAGTGGCAACGCTCTCTCGGCGAAATGCGGCACGAATCGTCTATAGTATCCGCACAACCCCAAGAACGCTCGGACTTGCTTCTTGGTTGTCGGTGGACACGTTCGGCGCACCTTGTCCAACTTGTCTCGTTCTGGCTTCATCGCTCCATCCCCCACTTGATGGCCCAGGTAGCTCAGCTCCTTGTATCCGAGGAAACATTTGCTGGGTCTAGCGGCGAGATGCACCTCCTGCAGCCTCTGAAACACAGCCCTCAACGCTTGCAGATGCTGCTCCCACGTCTCGGTCGCGATCATGACGTCGTCCATAAAATTGTCGACGTCAGCTCGGTGCAGTGGTCGTAGCAGTTTCCGCATCATGCGTGAGAAAGTCGCCCCTGCAGTCTTCAGACCGAACGGCATCGTGGTCCATCTGAACTGGCCCTGCGGTGTCGTAAACGCCGTCTTGTCTCGGTCTTCCTGCTTGACAGGTATCTGCCAATACCCTTTTGTGAGGTCCAGCTTGCTTAGGTACTTGGCCTTCCCTAGCTTGGCGAACAAGTACTCGATGTCCGGTAGTGGTTCAGCATCGAACTTGACCACCTTGTTCAACCCACGGTAGTCGATGCAGAATCGTACCTCTCCACTCTTCTTCCTCACCAACACGATCGGTGCGCTGTACGGCGATGTACAGGGTTCGATAACCCCCAACTCCAGCATCGATTCCACTTCACCCTTGACGACTTCCATCTGTGAGAATGGTAGCGGATGCTGACGTATGCGCACAGGGCTGTCGTCGGTCAACACCACCTCGCACTCGTCCAGGGTGGTGCGCTGGGGTAGATCCGTCAGCTGACTGGCATACCGTTGACACACTTCCCGTAGTTGGCTTTGGTGAAGTGCAGACAGTGTCGGGTCGATCTGTACGTTCCCCGGCCCTTCGCTTGCTCGTAGCGGTATCAGTGGTACCGTACCCTGGTAGCTGATGTCTGACATCCCCTCCGTTTCGGCCTGGTCAATCACCACTGCTACCGTCGTCTCTGGTTCCCCTCGGCGTTCCACATAGCGCTTCAGAAGGTTGGCGTGGTACAACTTCCTGTTCCTGCCGACTTGGACGCGGTAGTCGCAAGAGCCCACGCGCTCCAGCACCGCATACGGTCCCCTCCACGCCACCTCGAGCTTGTTGGCTTTACTGGAAAGCAGCACCAGTACCTTGTCTCCCGCCTTGAACGCTCTGTCCACGGCCTTCCTGTTGAACTGCGCTGCGTACCTGGTTGTCGCCTTGCGCAAATGCTCCTGGGCTAGCTGGCAAGTATCCTCCAGCCGGTTCCTCAGATCCACGACGTACTCTGCCGTGGTACGCATCTCCGGGTCCTGTCCTTCTTTCGTCCACAGCTGTCGCAGCACCTGCATTGGTCCTCGCACCGTTCGTCCGTAGAGCAACTCGAAGGGTGAAAAACCAAGTGACTCCTGCGGCACCTCCCGGTACGCGAACAGCAGTGCAGGGATGTACCTGTCCCACTCGCGCGGCTGCTCCTGGCATAGTCGTCGTAGCATCGACTTCAGCGTCCCGTTGAACCGTTCGACTAACCCGTTGCACTGGGCGTGAAACGGCGTCGTCCGAATCCCCTTGACGGATAGCAGGTGGTGTACTTGCTTCATCACGTCGCTGACGAGCTGAGTCCCGTTGTCTGACAGTACTTCCTCCGGAATGCCCACCCGTGTCCAGGTTTCCCACAACGCTTCTGCTACGTGCGGCGTGTCGATCCTCTTCAACGGTATTGCCTCCGGGTACCGTGTAGCAAAGTCCACCGTAACCAAGACGTACTGGTGCCCCCTTTCAGACGCTGGTCGAATGGGTCCAATCAGGTCGATGCCCACTCTCTGAAATGGTACCTCCATCACTGGCATCCGCCCTAGTGGCACCTTCCTGACTCTCCCCTTCGGTGTCGTCCGCTGGCACGCGTCGCACGACGCACAGTACCTCCTGACGTCACGGCACATCCCAGGCCAGTAGAACTCAGCCCACACCCGATCTTGGGTCCGCCTGGCTCCCAGATGTCCAGCCATGGGTGTGTCGTGTCCCATGCGCAGTACCTCCGATCGAAGCTTGGCTGGTACCACCAACTGGCTGTGATCCACTTTGTCTTGTCCTGTATACTCCCGGTACAACAGGCCCCGCTTCCAGACAAATGCCACTTGCCCCTTTCCTCGTTTCTCCTTTCCCGCCTTCCGGTCTGCTAGCTGTCGTACTTTCGCAAGCTCGCCGTCTTCCAACTGCAGTTGACGAATCTCCTTCGGCGTGGCGACGACGTTCCTGCTTGGTCCGACCACCAATGGTTCTGCAGCGACCTGCTCCTTGGCTGCCTGCGCTCTGGTCTGCACCGCGCAACACTCTGCGGCTCCCTCAACGAACACCGGCAGTGCTGTGTCTGGCTGCCGTTCCGTTCTCGCCCAGTTGCCGATCACCACTGGGTAGGTCAAGTCTGGTACCACGACTACCTCCACTCTCCCGGTGTAGAATGGTGATTCCAGTTGCACCCACGCTGTCGGTAGCGACTTGGACAACTGTCGAATGGCGAATCCTACGCGCCGCGTGCGTCCCGTGTACTTGAGGTTGGCAACCTCCCCTTCCCGCAAGCATATCAGGTCAGCTCCCGTGTCCCTCATGGCCGTCAGCGGAACACCTTCCACTATCACCTGGCTCTGGAAACGCGAGTCTCCCTTCTTGCCTGCCTCCTTCTCCTCCTCCAAGACGCGCAACGCTGCTCCAGCTCTCTCGCTGCGTTTCGGGCAATTCCGCTTAAGGTGCCCCTTCTGACCACAAGTGTAGCACACCCGCTTGTCAGGCGAGTTGGGTCGTGGTCCTGCTGGCTGGCGACCCTCGCTCTTGTCCCTGGGTGTAAAGGGTTGACGTGGTGGGAAACGTAGGTTGGTTCCCGCCCTGGCGTCGACGTACTGCTGTGCTAACGTCGCGGCCTCCTCCACCGTTGCTGGGTTGCGCTCGCGCACGAACGTGACCAGCTCTGGCGTCAAACCGTTGACCATCTGCTCCATCAGCACTAAGTCCAGTAAGTCCGCATACGTGGCCTTCTTGTTCGCTAGTCCCATCCAGCGCTCCAGGAACAACTCTGACTTCCGCAGATACTGTTTGAAAGTCTCCGGTGGCTCCCTTCGTAGCTGGCGAAACTTCTTCCGATATGTCTCGGCCGTCAGGTTGAAACGCACCAACAACGCTGCCTTCAGGATCTCATAGTCGGCAGAGTCGTCCTCGTTCAAGCCAACGTAAACTTCCCTCGCCTTCCCCTTCAACAAGGTCCCCAAGCGAATAGCCCACGTGTCCTTCTTCCAGTCTTGAGCCTTGGCGAATCGCTCAAACTGACACAAGTAGGTCTCTAGGTCGTCCTTGTCCTCGAAGAAAGGTAACCTAAGCTTGACCGTCTCGAACTCGGGTTGATTCCTGCGGTTCCCGGCGCCGCCCTGCAACCTAAGTTGCGCCATCGCTAGTTCGTGCTCTCTTTCCCTCTCTCTCTCTCTCCGATCTGCGTCTTTCTCGCTAGCCCTCAACTCGGCGTCTTCCCGGGCCGCCCTAGCCGCTTGGTCCATCGCGTAGTCTAACGCAGCCTGACCTTTCAATCCTTCGCGCTTGGCGAGCCTCAGGATCCTCTCCATCGGCGTCTCGTCCGCGAACGGTCCTGTCTTCGGCGTCGGTGCCGCCTCAACCTTGTAGACTGAACGGTAAGGGTTGGTCTCGAACCTCTTCATCCTCGTTGCGTCGCTCAGACGATCCTGGTCTCCGTAGAAGTCGGTGCCTGCTGACATCCCGCCAGTCGCGCCAAATCCTGTCCCAAGAGGATCACTCACTGTGTCTCTGGCTTCAAACGTCGTCAACTCCTCGTCCACTGACCCATGACGCGATGACCTGACCGGCGATCTCCGCTGCTCGGTCGTAAAAGGTAAGTCGGTGACTCCTGTATCAGCTGCTGCCGCCGTGCGCTCGTCCATCGTGACACCCACGCGAGAACGCGTACGAGCCGCGATCGGTGACACTCCTTCAGCCTCCCCGATCGATGCCATCCTGCTTAAGGAAAACAACAACAAGCAACAACAACAACAACCAGAAGTCAAAAACCTAACCTTACCTAGCCTAGCCTAAGATACTAACCCACCTAACTAAGCTATCTTCCTTACCTATCACCCACCTCCTCCCACTCAAACAGTGGAAACTGGCCTGCAAGGTAGCGAACCGGTTGGAGAGTGCAATGGCCCCTTCCCCCACGTGTGGTCGAACCCAGGCCGGCTGTGAGCCTCCGCTAAACAGCGACCTGACTCCCTCCAACCACCCGCTGGGGTGCACACTCTCACCGAATCACGCCTCACACACTCGGACACCACAAGACAATTACGAGACAACTTCACGTCTGGGCACACTCACACATACCCTGCATCTCCACCATATGTCACCGCCACGACTCCCCCTGGGCAGACGCCACAAACAAACAACTTCCACACGCAGACAACCCAGAAAGAATGACGATTTCCCGCAGACGGAAGTGATGAAAACACAACAAATAATATACAACTTTCAAGCTATTTATTCATTCATACCACACACTCATATACATACAACATTTACACATGAAACGAAGAAATGGTAATGAAACAATCAATGGGTCAATGGAACAATGCAATGGTTCGTGGGTGATCGGGGGTCGCTAATCGACCAACGTCCTCAAATCGAACGTGCACAGCCAAAGTCCGAGGCACGTGTTCACAAACAGACAGGGGGGTTAAGCGTAGGAGAGGGACAACACAAAACGGGCCCACCTGGCGAAATGCAGTCCCTGGTAAAGTCTCCTCAAAAGTATCCACTCCCTTCTGTTGACGTCCAAACGAAGGGGCGTTGCCACCCGCGGTCGCCACTGACGATGATGATGGAGTGATGCTGATGGCGCTGACAACAGAGGTGGTAGACAAACGAATGGCGATGTTGATGATGTTTGGTCCACTTGACCAAGTGTCGTCGTCGTTGCTGCCTCACGTTATCCAGCGACGAACTGGCGGATTGACGAACGTTGAGCTGCGAACTTCGAACTCGATCCTCGAATTCAGTCCTCAACGACAATCCTTGACGAACCTGTAACATGCTTGTCGCATCGTAAATGTCATGTTCACCTGATTCTGTCCCCCTCCCTCCTCACACTCACCCCCCCCCCCGCACTCACTACGCTACTCCACTAAACTTCTGACACTTGAGGGGTCCAACTGCAGTCTATTTTCCCCGTCCTTGACTCTCTCTCGCTTTCTACTGTTATCGTCACTTGAATCAATTACATATCACACAATTCAATGAAATAATGAATGCATGGAATGAACGATGCTGCAATGAATACATGTAACCACCAACACATTATTCATATCAAGCATCCCCAACGACAACAACAGCAACCACTTCCGTCCTACCTTCATCACACTCCACCCCCTTTCTTCTCCCTCATTCTCCCTCTTTCAGTCGCACTCTTCCTTTCTTCTGCCTCTCCTCAGTGCAACCATTCTCATCCTTCCTCCTGTCTCACACACAGCTATCATTTAACACCCCAACAGCCTGCCCTTGGTCATTAGCACAGTGAGGAAAAAACCACCATAGCACTAACCCACACGGTTCGATGTAACCGCACCCCGTAGCCCCTTCTCCACTGCTCGTCTACGAAAGTACATCCAATTAGGGTAATCCGGTAGTGTGTAGTTCCCGTAGTAGACAATGCCTCAATACTACCTACCACACTACCAATAGGCTTGCTTTTCTACAACTACACTCCAACCGAGCGTATCACTTTAGAAATTGGCAATCTTTAAACTAGTATTCTTCTCAGAACCAGATACTATTTTTCGTTAATATCCGTCCCACCCTAATTCCAGAACACAGCAAAACCACAGAGCACTAGACAAACACTGTCTACACTGTACTGCTGTCAAACACGTTCTCCTGATAGTGAGCACATTCCTAACCTGGCCTAACCGGCGTATGCTGTTTACCACGCTTTGCACGCTCCCGAGACAACAATAATCACACATACGGCAACACGCAGTACCACCCCCGCCCCTATACTCTTCACACACAGACTACATGGCTTTCTTCACAGCTGCCCTGTGACATTTACCAATATCAGATCATCAAGTGTCGATCTTTGTCAGTATCTATGTCTTGCTTGGTTGACAACTTACTGAATTAAAAATGCATCTCTTACGTTTTAATCATAAGTTGTTCTTACCTCTTGTTCTAGTGCCAACCCATCTTACAGTAAAAAAAATTTAAATCACAAAACATACAAATCTTATCATGTTTCTTAATCTTATAGGCTTGACTCCACCTCCAGAGACTATGGAATGGAAATAAGTGCAGATAAGACCAAAATGATGACCAACAATACCAAAGGCATCAACATGGACATCAAAGTCCAAGACCAACCCTTCAATACAGTGCATAGCTTCAAATATTTGGGAGCCATTGTATCAGACGATGGGTCCCAACAGGAAGTCCACTCCAGGATCGCACA
>CM072512.1:131787542-131827542 GCA_036898135.1 Oncomelania hupensis
AGTGCATGGGCGCCTGGAGTGAGATCCTGTTTCGGTCGGCGCCTTGAGCGGCTCTTGAGCTGGAAAAGCGCTATATAAAAGTGATGACATAAATAATGCAGACTTTTACTTCGTATATATCGCTAGACAAGATACTAGTACCATGCTCAGTACATCTTGAGACGGTCTCTGAGTCTGTAAACGAACTGTATAATACAATGAACAATCATCGTTCCCACGTCCCAAAATGGGGACTACGCGAGCTTGCTTATACTGTTCGTGTATAGCGCGTGTCCACCTCAAGAGCTGAGCTGCTTAAGGCGCTGGCAGGTACAGGATCTAACGCTTGGCTTACCGCGAAGTGAGACGAATTTCGTCCAACGTGTGTTGAAATTTTCCAAGTCCTTTTTCCGTGTACTTGTATATATTCAGCTTGCTGGCCAGTCGCTTAGTCTGCTTCATTGCCTTCTCAAAGAGCGTCATAAAACTTCTGGGAAAAAACAACAAACAACAGCGCTGAATGAAATAAAATGGATGGTACACTTTTAAAAGCGTCCGAAGCCTAATCTGCATTCCATCACACGGATTTCAAACAGCCTGATGCCTTGTCATAGACGAGCGAGGGCCAGAAAAACCAATACCACTGTGTATCCTAGGTCTGCACTATAGAATGGCCGTTTTTCCTTCCTTTTTTTTTCCCCTTAGAAATATTAACATTAGAGTCAGAAACACCAATGATTCACCATAGGCTACAAATAACCGGACCGCTCTCTCTCTCTCTCTCTCTCTCTCTCTCTCTCTCTCTCTCTCTCTCTCTCTCTCTCTCTCTCTCTCTCTCTCTCTCTCTCTTTCTCTCTCTCTCTCTCTCTCTCTCTCTCTCTCTCTCTCTCTCTCTCTCTCACTCTCCTACTTCCGGTCTCTGCACTCGTTGCGCAACTATTCTTGCGCCTTGGTCAGTCAATTCTTCAGGCTCAGTACATCGCAGAGCTTTTCACATGGATTGTGTTTAGTGATCTATGATTTTGCTTTGTGGTGCAGATTGTAATGTGTATCTTTTGTCTTGCATTATGCCTGGCGCAAGTTGTACGAGTGTGGGTTGTGGGGCCTGCAAGGGGCTGTCGTTTTTCTCCATTCGCTAACCAAAGGACTCTAAGTGTGAGAAAGAGCTTGTTCACGCTGTGAATCGTGCAGACAGAAATTTCAACAGAGAAACAGCAAACTAAAAGGTAAACAAACTTTAAAAATATATAACAATGTGTAGTATTGGAGGGATGAACAATCTGAAATGACTTTTTTTTTTAAATATGGGCATCAACACTGAAAATAACATCAATTTGATAATATGCATCTAGAGACGCAAGTCATACTTAAAGAATAACAAGCACAATGCAGATTACTACATAACAAAGTGTATACAATGTACACCAGAATACCTCGAACAGTAAAGAACAGTATTCTGAAGTCTTCAACTAGAAAAACAGGAAACGCTACTTTGATTTACATGCGCTTAGCATTGCAAGTTTAGACTATATTATGTAGGCCTAATGACTCCAAAATCAAAACTTTTGGAGATTTTTTGCAAATCTGTGCTAGGTGAGTCCTAAATTGTAATTTTTTTTTTTTAAATACGCAAAATGTACTATCTGTATGTCTGTCTGTCTGTGTTCAAAACTTGTATGTTGCGATGTATTTGGGACCTCTTGCATATATCGTTAACCAAAACTAGCTGTAGCAGACGTGTGCACTTTCAGGAAGTACTCGGATTCGGTTTGCCACATAATGCATATGAAAAAACAGATTCAAAAAACACCTGTTAAAACAGCAGAGGACGGACTTGTTCACATTCAAAGATCGGGAGTTTTTGGAGACTGTAAATTCGTGACTGACATTTGTTGTTGGTATCAAAATTAAGTTTGTTGTCGATAACAGTCCCGAAATATTCATTCACACGCTCCACTTTCACGCCATCAATAACCAGATCTGGGATAACATGGAGGCGGTGGTGAGGATGGGGATTCTACTGAAATCAATCAACATTTCTTTTGGGTTTTGTTAACATTCAGAGCAAGTTTATATGGTCCAGCGGACTGCAAAGAGCCGCATCAGGACCACAGTTTGGTTGAAAGAGGGCTCATCCCCCGATCCGTATAAAAGATCTGGTGAAACAACCCTAATGGTAACACTGAAGGCACTCCACCAGCCGGTCACTTTACAATAAACGCTGTACTCTAATTTATCGAAAGTAAAATAAAATAGAATATAAACGTCATTATAAAATATTAACAAAATACATACATATAAAATGCCTACACTGCTAAATGATAATACCATAGGAAGCCTTAGTGACCATTTGTCAGAAAGCGTCCAATATCCCCAAGCTGACCCATACACAGTTTTGGGAGAGTTTTCAACTAAAAAGGTAGGTGACTGGTCTAGCGAAGAAGCTTAGATATTCAATGTTTATAATGCCCAGCGGTCTGCTAGAAGATAGTAGATTGATTGAACAGATTATGAACGAGAAAAAATAAATCAGAACGACAGAAACAGTCGTAATTTAAAGCACTGAATGTCCACAAAGTGGGGATACTATTTATATAGAAAACCCCGGCTCCCCAACGGAGGTACGGAGAAGGAGAAGAAGAAGAAGAAGCGTTGTTGCCGCGTGGTCTAAGGCGGAACTAACTTGACTTGTCCAAAGGCTAGAAACCAATGGTGACTGACAGCTGTGGAATCGATCCTGCTTCTGGGCGTTATGTTTCTCCGAATATTATTTACTTTCGACTCGAGCAACGACTCGGGGGTTTTTCTCGGGGTACTCCGGTTAGCTCCCTCAGCAAAATTTCAAATTACAATTAATATTAGGTAGGTTGGGTTTGGGCGCGTCACAGCTGCGACTACGCCTTACGCAGGAAAGCGGCACAAAATTTCCTGATAAAAAGGGGAAAAAATGACACCCCTCTCACCCCTCCCCTCCCCCCCTCCTCCTCACAAAAAAGGAGAAAAAGAAGACAGAACAAATAACCAAAAGATGTACTTACTCCATTTTTGACATCAATGTCTTACCGTCCATGTCGGAAACACTCTCGAGTTTGTAGTGAAAATGCTCCAAACTGTCGTGCTGCACACAATCAATAATAATAATAATAATAATAATAATAATAATAATTGCAGACCATGAAGGCACAGTCAGCATAGGGGGTAGAGCAATCTCCAATCTTCGTTTTGCAGATGACATTGATGGATTGGCTGGAGAGGAACAAGAACTTGAACAGCTGGTACAGAGGCTTGACACCACCTCCAAAGCCTATGGAATGGAAATAAGTGCAGAGAAGACCAAAATGATGACCAACAACACCAATGGCATCAATACAGACATCAAAGTCCAAGGCCAATCCCTCGACACAGTGCATAGCTTCAAATATTTAGGAGCCATTGTATCAGACAATGGGTCCCGACAGGAAGTCCTCTCCAGGATCGCACAAACAACTGCTGCCCTGACAAGGTTGAAGCCCATTTGGAAAGACAGGACCATCAGTCTACATTCCAAAGTAAGACTGCTGCGCTCCCTTGTCATCTCCATCTTCCTATATGCTTGCGAAGCATGGACCCTCACAGCAGATCTCCAACGAAGAATACAAAGCATGGAGATGAGGTGCTACAGAAGACTTCTGGGCATTTCCTATACCCAACACATCACCAACGACGAAGTCCGACAGACCATCACACAAGCCATTGGACAACACGATGACCTGCTAACAGTGGTGAAGAAACGGAAACTTCGGTGGTATGGCCACGTCACCAGATCATCAGGCCTTGCAAAGACTATTCTGCAAGGCACAGTGCAAGGAGGTAGAAGAAGAGGGAGACCGAAAAAGAGGTGGGAGGACAACATTCGAGAATGGACTGGTTTGACACTGAGCGAAGCCATCAGGGCTGCTGAGGACAGAGAAAGATGGAGTATGCTGGTTAAACGATCATCTGTGGTGCCCCTACGACCTTCGGGTTACGGGACAGGATAGGATAGGAATAATAATAATAATAATAATAATAATAATAATAATCGATGATATATTCACTAGAAGGAGGAGGACGCTTTTGTTGTTGTGTTGTTGTTGTGTTGTGGTTATTATCCTTGTTGTTAATAATGATAATGATGGCAAAGATAGGGAATATTGACATTTTTGTTTTATCTATGATAGAAATAACGACGTCGACGACGACGACGACGACGACGATGATGATGATGATGATGATGATGATGATGATGATGATGATGATGATGATGATGATGATGATGATGATGATGATGACGGCAGCGACGACGACGACGATGAAGTTTTGATGATGATTTTCTGCTTGTTTCGGTTTCTTTAAATGTTTTGATCGGTTGATCGATTAATTTTAATTTATTTTTTCAATGATAACAGATTGATAGATTGAATACCAATAACGATTGTTGCCCCTCAATCCATTCCCCAACATCGTTCAGCATGGTCAGTCGCTTGAAATGTTTGCCCGAGTATTTTTGAATCAGGGCGGAGAGTTGCGACTGTTGGACAATCTGTAGTCGTTGAATTTCATCTGCCATCTGGACAAAAGAACACTATTTTACACAAAGGCGCCCCTATCTGGTTGATGTGAGCCTGTTTCTCTACGTACTATTAAATATATTTTGTGTTATTTATTTATATCCTAATGGAATTGGGAGTTCTGAGTTTCTTCCATGATGTTCTCGAGAGAAAAGGTGAAGAGGAGTGGAGACCGTGTGCACCTTTGACCAACACCCACTATATTTTGGAAGGCGTCTCCAGTCCGCATTGCTGGCATTGTCATAAAGTGCTTTGATTATTCGGACCAATAATTTTTCTACATGAAGTGCCGTAGGACGTGACCCCAAACCTTTGTGCCAGACTCGGTCAAAAGCATTTTGAAATAAATGAGGTCGTTTGGGTGCGGGAGCTATTTTTCAATCATGCTAAGGCAGTTGCAGATTCCTTCGACTAAGTATATATAGAGCTAGGCTACTAGGCTTCGACATCTCTTGTTTTGAAATGCAGCAGCCTGCGCCATTTTGCGACTCGCCACCTAGGGATCTCCATTTAGAGTAGGTTTGGAGGTTTCAAGGTTTATTCCATCTCTCAGCCCGAGGGTACCTTTTAGCCGACAAGGGGAATAGGAAAGGGAGGGGTGAGGAGGGGGAGAGGGATATGGAAAGGCATAACAAACAGAAATATGAACGGCAATACAAAACAATATAATAATAATAATAATAATAATAATAATAATAATAATAATAATAATAATAATAATAATAATAATAATAATAATAATAATAATAATAATAATAATAATAATAATATAAATAATAATAAGGTGCCTACCCTTCGTTTTGCGGATGACATTGATGGTTTGGCTGGAGAGGAACAAGAACTTGAACAGCTGGTACAGAGGCTTGACACCACCTACAGAGCCTTTTGAAATAAGTGCAGAGAAGACCAAAATGATGACCAACAACACCAATGGCATCAATACGGACATCAAAGTCCAAGGCCAATCCCTCAACACAGTGCATAGCTTCAAATATTTAGGAGCCATTGTATCAGACAATGGGTTCCAACAGGAAGTCCTCTCCAGGATCGCACAAACAACTGCTGCTCTGGCGAGGTTGAAGACAATTTTGAAAGTCAGGACCATCAGTCTACATTCTAAGGTAAGACTGCTGCGCTCCCTTGTCATCTCCATCTTCCTATACGCTTGCGAAACATGGACCCTCACAGCAGATCTACAACGAAAAATACGAAGCATGGAGATGAGGTGCTACAGAAGACTTCTGGGCATTTCTTATACCCAGAACATCACCAACGACGAAGTCCGACAGACCATCACGCCATTGGACAACACGATGACCTGCTCACAGTGGTGGAAACTCCGATGGTATGGCCACGTTACCAGATCATCAGGTCTTGCAAAGACCACCCTGCAAGGCACAGTGCAAGGAGGTAGAAGAAGAGGGAGACCGAAAAAGAGGTGGGATGACAACATTCGAGAATGGACTGGTTTGACACTGAGCGAAACCATCAGAGCTGATGAGGACAGGGAAAGATGGAGTATGCTGGTTAAACGATCATCTGTGGTGCCCCTTTGACCTCCGAGTTAAGGGATAAGATAGGATAGGATAGGCCTACCCTTCGGATCCAGGCGCGCAAATAAACAATTATGCAACGCCGTTCCAAACATTCCAAGGAGGCAAAACATTTATTATACAGACCTGATAGTGATCTAAGAGAGGTTTCCGCGGAACGTGCGACTATGTCACGCCTTGTGACAGACATTTTGAAGTCCAATGAGTCTGATGACGTCCACAAATCCACAACTTGAACCGCGAAAATATATACACAGAAACAGTCAACGCTGCACCACTATTCCAAAACAAAGTATGGCGCCGCAAAACCGGAAGCGAGTAAAGCAACTTTCGTCTTCCAATACAAAACAACAAAAAAAAAAAAAAAAAATTTTAAGTTTCCGCAGATTGTTTCGCATTTCCTTTTTTTTTTTTTTTTTTTTTAGTTTTCGTTTTCGCGGATTTCTGCGATTTCGCGGAGAACTATCAGGTCTGTTATAGCACAAAAACAAAATACGTGCTTTAGAATATGATAGATGAGGGAGGAGAAGGAGGGGAAAGGTGTGATGATATGCTGGGGAAGATACGTTTATCTTACAAGGGGAGTAAGACTTGTAGATAGATGGGGCCTTACGCTACCTCTATCAGACGTTCTTTTACCAAAATCCCAATGCGGTGTGAGAGACTAATCACGGTGCTTGGTCACATAAACTTTATATTTGTTCTCGGGTTTTAAAGTATCATTTGGCTCACTTTAAGAAATGCTTATTACTAATCAAAGGACTAGTTTACTGTCTTGGTCTCAAGAGAAGAAGAGCTAGTGGACACACAACAATACAAATAGAATGACACCAGTCGTATGTAAGTGATTTCAACTTGTATATAAAGCACACATTCTAACATTACTTCATTTGAATGTAAATTAATAACTATAATTGTTCAACGTGCTGAGTAATTTCTTTTGCAGTTCTTCTTCATCATTTGCTAAGCAATTCTCTGGTTGGGTAATCTAATAGTATTTGTCCGAGTTGGGTTAGACTTCAGTTGCAGTTGAGGGAGACTTTGCTGCTATGCGTCGGCGAGTGCTTGAGTCCGTCGTTCACTCTGAGGGGTCTTGCCTCTCAGAATGATCGGGTGCGTCGTGTATCTACGTGGCCGGACGTGGGGAGGTATATTCTAGGATGGTTTCCTTTTCCACGGGAGCAAGCGTCATGCGTTGCCTCCACAAACCGTCCCAGAGCTGAACTGTAAATTCCAGAACTGTGGCTACAATATTCTATCCAGATATGGGTATGCTGTGCCATCTGCAATAAGTCTATAGCATCAGACAACTGCTGAGTTTCCCATATGCACACTTCGATCCGAATCTTACATGTAATGCTAGGATATATCAATCACATCAACATGCACAACGTTTCAGAAACAATAATCGGTTTCTGTAAATATATATAACCTGAACATACTAATACATGGCAATCAATATAATGTATATAAACATACACGTATCAAAACTACTAATGTTAACTTACTTCTAGTCTCAGGGAATTGTGAACCTTCTCTAGCCTATCACTTTCTCGGTGAGGTGAAGGTAAGCACGTTCACTGCAGTTTGCTCCTTTGACCCTCGTGGCTTCGTACTTCGTATTCGACTGACTAGCTAAATTTTAGGATACGGGAATATGCAGGGGTCCCTACGTCCTTCGACCAATCATTTAAGTCTCGTTCTAGTTAATCTCGCTCATACGGGAATCTTCTTTTTTGGGACATTTCTCTCACCTGTCCTACCTGTGGGACACGAGCGGTTACGTCTCGACTTCGATTGTAGGGGAAGAAACAGGGTAGATCGAATAGAGATATGAGTCGCATGGCCACTTACCGGTCAAGAGACCCTGGTCAGATGGTTGAGTAAGTTAACTAACAGTCTTGTTTAGCGAAGTCTGCTTGATGGTATCGGGAGTGACCGTTTCAAGGAGGTTAATATAACAGGTGCGGACTTCCCTTTAGATGACTGGTAAATTAACGTCAAGTTGTATTCAATACTATCTGATTATCGCTAAGCTGAGTTACCACATCTTTGTCGTCAAAATTTCTGATGTTACAAAAGGGGGTGGAGGAGGAGGGGGCCTAATCTCATTTTTGTCGGGTAGGGCAACACTCAATGTGAATTTGAAAGCAATCTATGGCGCTTAAATTTGCGATCTTGGGACCCCTTTACTCCACCATTTTGAGGTAAGATATCTCCGGTGAGTGTATAAATAATAAAAGAGGCCACGTTAAAAAATGAGGTCAAAGCATTTTGAAGGCAAAGGGACTCAACACGGGGTCACACTAGACAACAGGCACCAAAATATGTTACCCTACTTAGCCACAGTGATGCGTTCAAATTTATGTCAGCGTGTGCCTGTACTCTAAGCTTATAAGACCTGTGCTTAACTGTGTGCGCCTGTAGCAAATGAAGTGACGCATTCCAAGGGTGTTCAGTCATGTACTGCTGTTAGACACTCTACGACATTAACGCTCGGACAAGACGTTTAAATTCCCAATAACAGATAACAGACCCAGACACACACACATACACACACACCCACCCACACACACACACACACGCACAGCCGAGGTTACACAGTATTATCATGACTTTCCCGAAACGCCACCTACGTTGTGCTGACAATGGGTCATATTTCGTCCCCATTTTTAAGTACTTTGAAGTGTTCGAACCCTAACCCTAACCCAGCCCTAACCCTAACGGATCATTGTTCTGACGTCAAAACAAGTAGGCATGTCAATACACGTTATGTAGATGTTCATTGATTTGTCCAGATAACACTGTGTAAACAAGGACGCACATACACACACACCCACACACACAGTATGAAGATTAAAGCAAAGTTTATCTCTTTGCGCGGATTGGGCATTCTTTCTTTATGGACTCGGCATTCCCAGAGTTATTAGTTTTAGTAACTGATGGATTGATTGTTTACTTGGTTGGCATAGACGGGGCAAACATTCGCACTGAGCATGCTCTTTCCGCAAAACGTGTCTGGGATGTGCCAAAAGCATTACGCTATCACTAGCACCGTGTGTGGACGTCTCAATGGAAGAACCTACCCTATTCAGGTGATTGGCGGGAACGTCTGCAAGTCTCTTCTCCTCCTGTCTTAGATCTGCTTCTAATTCATACTGGAACATCATCATCGCCATCATCATCATCGCCATCGCCATCATCATCATCATCATCATCATCATCATCATCATCATCATCATCAATCATCAGCCATCATCATAATCATCATCATTATCGTCGTCGTTGGCAAAGTCTTCTTCTGTCTGCTCGTCTTCTCCTCCACGTCGTCGTTGTCGTCATCATCATCAATCATCATCATCGTCTTCTTTTCTTCGTCGTCATCATCAACAACAACAAACAACCCCACAATTTCTCAATTTCACATAAAAAAAATAACAGGATAAACTTACACCCATTGAGTCATTCGCCGGCTGCAAATGCGTCGGGAAATATGTCTGAAATGATTTCAAGTGTTCAGCTATAGCTTCGTTTATTAAATTCTGTAACATTCAAGTCAAAATCAGTTGTTAGGTCAGTGAAGTTCCCTAGGCCGAAGGTCGCGGTTCGAATCCCGCAGGGACCGCACTTATGTAAAGTGGTTAACGAGACTTTTCAGGTCACAGAGGGTTGTTTCCAGATACCCCGGTTTCCTTCCTCCCTTTCTATAATTGTATTGGAGGCAATCAAATCAAATTTGTTAAAAATTAAAATCAATTTCCATTTCGTCTCCTAATAACGTTCTCACTGCTTTTACACTACATGTTTAATGCTATTGCACGCAGTCAATCTTCAAACATTTCACAACCTAAAAATCTATTTCCTTGCCTTTTCCAATCGCGACTTTTCTTTACTGTTTATCACATGTTGTAGTGATGCTTGGGTAGGGTATTTGAGAGAGTGCTAAGACTGAGGGGTCAGTTTGGGAAAAGTGTGTACACAGCATCCATTATTATCATTATTAGGTAAAAAAAGGTAAAGGTAGTCCCATAGCCTTGTGGCCGTAGGGGAGCGTGATGTTGGAGATCACACTTATCTTGGGCCAGCGTAATGAGGGTGATGCCCAACTCTCTCCCTCGCTGCTTTACCTTCCCCACCCTCAAGAGAGTAGGTACTCAATCACAGTTGAGTCAACTGGGGGCGTTGTTATTTGTCGCTTCACGCCTTAGCGGTCACCCATCCAAGTGCTAACCGCACCGGACGGTGCTTCACTTTCGACACAGTAGCGAGTGCTCCAACCACTGCACTATCCGACACCCTTATCATTATTATTATTATTATTATTATTATTATTATTATTATTATGATTAATATTATTATCATTATTATTATTATTATTATTATTATTATTATTATTATTATTATTATTATCATTATTATTATTATTATTATTATTATTATTATTATTATTATTATCATTATTATTATTATTATTATTATTATTATTATTATTATTATTATTATTATGATTATGATTATTATTATTATAATTATTATTATTATTATTATTATTATTATTATTATTATTATTATTATTATTATTATTATTATTATCATTATTATTATTATTATTATTATTATTATTATTATTATCATTATTATTATTATTATTATTATTATTATTATTATTATTATTATTATTATTATCATTATTATTATTATTATTATTATCATTATTATTATTATTATTATTATTATTATTATTATCATTATTATTATTATCATTATTATTATTATTATTATTATTATCATTATTATTATTATTATTATTATTATTATTATTATGATTATGATTATTATTATTATCATTATTATTATTATTATTATTATTATCATTATTATTATTATTATTATTATTATTATTATTATTATTATTACTATTATTATTACTATTATTATTACTATTATTATTATTATTATTATTATTATTATTATTATTATTATTATTACTATTATTATTATTATTATTATTATTACTACTATTATTATTATTATTATTATTATTATTATTATTATTATTATTATTATTATTATTACTATTATTATTATTATTATTATTATTATTATTATTATTATTATTATTATTATTATTATTTCTACCCTCTGGATGTCTGCATGTTCATGGTGATGATTGATGGAATTGGTCACATTAAAATAGACCGAAAAGGCAGCTGGCCACCGTTGATTCACCAACCTAATGGACAATCTGAAATGCGCCTTGAGCGTGGACAGTTGATTTGGCGCTATACAAATAATCACCATCATGGAGCCATAGCTCTACATAGACACATTTGTGTTATGGTGTGTGTCTATCATTACTATCAAAAAATCAATCAAGTGCTTTCTTACCCGCCCTAAGTAATACAGGAAAAATCTGTCCGGTGTTTGTCTTGTTTCTTCATATAAACTCTTCAATTCCTGCAAAGCACAAATATTTATTTAATCGTTATTTAATCGTTCTTATATAGCGCTTTTCCAGCTCAAGAGCTGCTCAAGGCGCTGGCCGATACAGGATCTAACTCAAGCCGCCCGAGACGCCCACCCGCTGCCTTTGGGCGCATGGTCTGACGCCCGGACAACTGAGCACAATCCTGGGCAGCCAGGGATGGGGGAGAAGGACCTAGGTGCATGCTGGGTGTGTTCTTGTCACCGGCACTCACCCGTCTAGGACATGAGCGTCAGGATCTTTAAAGTCCGTTATGATGGAATGTATGCGGCACAGACTAGACCTCGGTTTATACTCTCATCCGAAGGAGTAGAGAACAGGAGTAAAGTGTCTTTCCCAGGGACACAACACAATGGCCCGGCCAGGGCTCGAACCCGGGACCTTCAGATCCGCAAGCCGAAGCACTACCATTAGACTACAGTGCCTCCTGTGACTAATATAAATACGACATCTAGTGTGCGTGCATGCTCACCCACAAACACACAACACGCAACACACACACACGCAAGTATGTAGAACACCAACTGGGTTTTACTAAGAATGTAGGAATCGGAAAGTGGTTTTTTGACGGAAAGAACGCAAATTTCTTCTAAAAATGTAAGAATCTAATGCAAAATTGGCTCTGTCCGTCTCAAAAGTTGACCTAGTTCGTTTCTTATAGGCGACGAAATAGGTCGAGCTTTCTTCAAAATTTTTTCCCGAAAATTGACATGATTTTCTCCGTCCCAGATAGAGCACTCCCTTGTACTGAAAACACACTCATGCACTACAACTGCACTCCCATGCACTAAAAGAGTACTCCCGCGCACTTAGAAAAAAGTGGTGTCCTGGAAAAAAAAAAAAGGGTTCCAAGCAAATAAACCCATTTGTTACTAAGAAAGACAAGGTCTGCTACCCATTTGTGCGTTTATTCAAGTGCACACGAACTGCACAACGGAGATGGAGCTTTACTACAGGCACAATAGTCTAGCGTTCATCGGCACACACCACGCAAATTCAGACGCGCGCGGACTCTAACACACGCCTACAAGCACGCCCTCCCCTCCACACACTGCTTTCCTGTAGAAAATCGTGAACACTCTCTCTCACACACATACACGCGCACACACACACACACACACACACACACACACACACACACACACACACACACACACACACACACACACACACACACCGCTTACCCCTAAATACTTGTGAACACTTTGTTTTGAACTAACATCAGCGACAACCTGAAACAAAGAAGAAGATGATGATTATAATGAAGGAAATATTGCTGATGATGATGTGGTGATGATGATGAGGAGGAGGAGGAGGAGGGAGAGGAAGAGAAGGAGAAGAAGGAGGAGGATTTTCACCGACAACCTGTAACAAGATGATGATGATGAATGAGGATGATTATGATTGATGACGACGCCGATGACGACGACGCGACAACAACAACGGTGACGATGACGTGTCTGACGATGGCTATCAGTAGCCGAATTAGCTATCTCACACTCATGTTCTCTTAACCCTTAAAACACTGCAGGGCCGATCTATCGGCCCAAGCAAAAGTAGCGAAAATTACGAAAGGGCCGATCCATCGGCCTCATGAGAGACCGGCTCTGGATGGCTGGCTAATAATAAATGCAGCCAATCAGATAATTTCTTTTACTTTTCCCTACTTCCGCCAGGTCGAATAGCGTCAGTTTCGAAGTTTTTAGATTGTTTACAGCGTTTTATTTGTCTTTTTCTCTTGTGTGTTTGGAGTGCCAGCTGTGAGAAAATGTCGGAGAGTGAGAGTGAGAGTGACGCTGCTTTCAGTGAATCGGATTTTAGTGATTAAAGTGATGTTGTTTCTGAAGAAGAAGAAGAAGAAAGTGATGAGAGCAGTGAAGAGGGTGTGGAAGCAAGGAATCCATGGTTTAGGGTGCCTGAGAACGAACTTGATCGAGATGACCCATACCCCTTCTTCGAAGAAAGTGGGCCGCGCCGAGTGAACTAGTGACTTTTTCTAAACCCACCACAAAGTGTATAAAACACTAAATGGGAATGTAAAAATCTATGTAGTGCAAAGAAAACATATCCCCCTACTCAAAAATATGCATTTAGTGTGTATTTCAAAGACATTTCATCCAGAAAATCTTCCTGAAAATAGAAGAAAAAAAATTCTGATTTTTTTAACATCATGAACTCATTTTCTAATAATTATATTCAAAAACACATGGCAGTGTTTTGACTTATTTCAGTCTTGACTGTATTCTTTATTTTCTTACCTTTCAACTGATATATAGTTTTCTATGTGTATTCTGTCTCTAACACTGACATTTTTGCTTTCAAAGATGGTAACCCACTCGCGACTAATTAATTCCCTTAATTAGTGCAGTGTTTTTAGCTAGTAATTATAAAAACGACCAGTGTCAAAAGGGTTAAGTGATTTCTGCAATAAACATGATAAAGTGTGTGTTAACCCTATTTCACCTTACTCCCTTCTATCCTAGCTTCCTATCCTATATATACTATCCCTTACCTAACTCCAAAATCGTTGGGGCACCACAAATGCACGTTTAACCAGCGTTTGCTCGGTGGGTTCAGGCACTGAATAGAATAGACCCAACGTTTCCCGGCGTGTCGTAAGAGGCAACTATCAGAGGTGATGTCAGACCGGCATCACTGGGCGAACGTCTTCTACTAGCACGCCGACTTGCATGGTTTTATGTGAGGTTGGCTGTATTCCTGTCTCTTTGGATGCCAAATGTAGGTTCCTTTGCTTTTGGTATAAATTGTGTATCGATTGTTGTAACGACTCCACAAAAATGTCAGTGCTTATGTCTGGGCTCTTATTTATTTTTTTTAATAGTGAGTATTAATTATCTTGGTTAAATACGGATAGTTCCCTTCTCAACGCTCTTGGTCTGTCTTTCATATGGTTGCGTGGTTGTAGTTATTCTTTGAGCTATTTAAAGAACCTGGTTAAACAACGCCTGAGAGACCAATTTTTGCAAATCTGTCGTCAGGATATAAATGAGCATAGCAGTTGTATTACATATAGAATGTTTAAGGAAATGTTTTGTTTTGAGGATTATTTAATTAATTTGGCACCATTTTTAGAATAAACCTGTTAAAGTTTAGACTCAGTTGCCATAAACTTCCGATTCAAACTCAAAGATATATAAATATTCCTCAAAAAGAAAGGCTGTGTTCTTTGTGTGACCTAAATGAAATAGGTGATGAATTCCATTATTTGTTTAATTGTACTAATCCCCTTCTTAAAGACAACAGAATTTTCCTTTTGCCACAATATTTTAGGAATCGCCCGAATGTCATCAAAGTAAAGCAGCTAATGAACTCTAAGTCGAAACGCAAACTAATGAATTTAAGTCGTTTTTATTGGAATCATATTATCGCTTTTTTGAGTAGTATCACATTGGGGTTTTTCCCCCAAGTGCGTCAATACTGTTTGGTGGTCACGTGTGTGTGCCTTATTGTTTTTGCATTCTTGTGATTGTTATTTTATTTTTATCATGACTGTTGTTTTTTTTGTTCTATCTGGCATCTTTATGCGCTTGTCGTGTGCGTGTGTGTGTGTGCGTGTGTGTTTCGTTGAGTGCATATCGTTGAGGTATGTGCGAGTTAAAAATAGTTGATTTGCTGTCTTGTCATTCAGTAACCAATATGTTATTGTTATTGTTTGCAGTTAGATGCTCGTGTCTTTTTATGTTTATGTTGTATTATAAAGTGCCGTTCTATCTGTTTTATGCATATATTGTGTATCCCTTTACCCATTTATCCCTTGTCTGGCTATACGGCCCACCCCTGGGCTAGGAGCCTTATTTAATATTGACTGTTGTATTGTTCGTTTAATAAAAGGACAAAGTTCCAAAGTTCTACATAGAAGTCACCGGCCCGGACGGAGGAACCTCATGTTACTACAGGTTCAACGACCACGTGCTCGGGGCAAAGGCGAGCCACACTCTACTCGTGGATTTCGGTTGTGGGCAACAGCCTGGCGAGGTTTGTGCCCCGCTAGGTCTTTCTTGCCCATGATGAAAAGAACCTCTCACTTCATACCGGATCGGTCGTCGCCCGAGTCACCAAGGACCGCGCCTTCCGTTGGCCCACAGGACGGAGGTGATTTGTGTGTGTTACGTTGAAACGCGAAGGATAGGATGTCTGAAACGCGCACGATAGATCTAGTCGTTTCGCTTTGCAAAGTATTCAATAATAGAGTGTATTTACCTTTGATTTGAGTTTGCGTTGTTGTTAGAAGAAGCTTTGTATAACGTTGATAATTTTTGTTAGTCGATATTGTTGGAGAATTCTCTAGATCTGCTTGTTTACTATCGATCGAAGTTTCGGAATATTTGAGAACATTCTTGGACAGAAAAGGTGATTGTATGCAGTTGTTGATGAACGCTGAATAAAGTTTGAAAACTTCATACGACGACTCTGTGCCGTGTGGCTGATTGAACGGGTTGCGTGGATAAACGAATCAGAGTTACACCTATCAGGATTTCAAGCATTGGGGCTAAATCAACTACTGATAGAAAAACACCAACATCGAACGAGTGTAACAGTGTGACAGAGGAAAATGGAGTACGCTGGTTAAACGATCACCTGTGGTGCCTCAACGACCTTCGAGTTACGGGATAGAATAGGAAATAGGAACCAGCGAACTCCATCTTTCTCTGCCCTCAGCAGCCCTCTCATGGCTTCACTCAGTGTCAAGCCAGTCCATTCTCGAATCTTGTCTTCCCATTAGCACTTCTTTTTCTGTCTCTCTCTTCTTCTGCCTCCTTGCACCGTGCCATGCAGGATGGTCTTTGCAAGTCCTGAGATGACAAGGGTGCGCAGCAACCTTACCTTGGAGTGTAGACTGATGATTCGGTATTTCCAAATGGGCTTCAACCTCATCAGGGCAGCAGCTGTTTGTGCTGTTCTGGAGACGACTTCCTGTCGGGACCCATTGTCTGATACAATGGCTCCTAAATATTTGAAGCTGTGCACCGTGTTGAGGGATTGGCCTTGAACTTTGGTGTCCGTGTGGATGCCATTGGTGTTGTTGGTCATCAGTTTGACCTTTTCTGCGCTTATTTCTTCTCCAAACTCTGGAGGTGGAGTCAAGCCTCTGTACCAGCTGTTCAAGTTCTTGTTTCTCTCCAGTTAATCCATGAATGGCATCCGCAAAACGGAGTCTGGAGATTGCTCTAACCCCTATGTTAAGAGTGCCTTTATGATCTGCGAGGGCATCTGAAATGGTGCGCTCCAGAAAGATGTTGAAGAGTGTTGGAGAGAGAATAGGCATCCTTGACGCGTTTTTGGAAGAGTGATGTCAAGAGTCTGGATCCATGGTGTCAGCCACTCCCTACTCTGCCAGATCGTGTTGCAGATAATGTGAGGGCGTAAATCATCGCTTCTCCTCCTACTTGAAGCAATTCTGCGGGTATGTCGTCCACTCCCGCTGACTTCCCATTCTTCAGCGATTGCACTGCTGTCTCAACTTCTTCTCGGAGAATTGGGAGGATTTCTTCTTCCTCTCTGTTTTGGGGAAATGCTAGAACTGATGGGTCTCTGTTCGTTGTGTGGTTGTTAAGGTCACAGCATTACTCTGTCCAACTATCCAAGACTTCTTGATCTTCTGTAAGGCACAAGCCAGATTTGCTTTGGATCGTGGAGACCTTGGGCTGTTTAACACATGTCAGCCGCTTCACAGTACAGTAGGCTTTCATGTTATTGTTCTTGTCCAGACTGTCCTCTATTTCCTAGCATTGATCTTCTATCAAGTTCTGCTTTGCTGTGCGCATGCCTTTTCGGATGTCACTGTTGATTTCTCGGTATGCATCAGCTCCCTGTGAGGTGTTCTTTTATTTTTTAATCTCTTTTCGTTTGACAGGCAGGTCTAAAAATTCATGTATGATCCATGGTTTCTTCTTTGGACGGTGCTTGTGGCTTGGAATATTTCTGCCACTTCCGGGTCTTGCAGTTTGTCCAGATCGAACGTCAGCCTGGTGCACTTTCTTTGGTAAATCTTTTCAAGTGGATTCGAAAAGACATCAAGGTGATCGTGGTCACTTCCGATGTCTGCTCCTTGAAAAGTGCGTGGCTTGCCAATTTTGATGCTTCATCTGAAGCGTTTCTTGACTATGATGTAATCGATCGGGTCGTGATGCTCTGGCGCAAGTCCATCGTCTGGACCTTTTGTGGGGACCAAGTCTGTTTGCTAGTATCAGATTGTTGAATCTAACAAACTCCAAGAGCCTCAGCCCTCTGTCATTTGTCTCCTTTTTGCCATAGGGTCCACAAGTGTCCCCAGTTGTGGTACGCATCTTGTCCAACCTTGGCATTCCAGTCGTCTTGCACTATGACTATATCCTTCCTTGGGTCTTGGTCAAGGACAGCCTGCAGTCGTTCATAGAAGTCCTCGACTTCGCTGCCATCATAGTCTGATGTTGGGGCGTTGGCCTGGATGATGGTGATGTTGAAACGGTTGCTCTCAGACAAATGGTAATGAGTCTGCTGGAGACTAGGCGGCAACCCATGACAGTGGTAAGAATGTCTTTGTGGACCAAGAATCCAAAGCCGTGTTTGTGTCTGTCATCTCTCCGAATAAAATAACGCTTTTGGCTTTTGTCAGTAGCTGTTTTACCTAGGCATTTCCAACGCAGCTCGCTGATACCTAAAATATACCACCGGTAGTGGTTCAGCTCGTGGTCCAGTTCTTTTAATTTTCCCTCTGCAGTAAGGGACCTGACATTATAGGTTCATATGACGATGTTGTCTGTCCTGCGGATCTTGCTAAGGTGTCCATCAGTAACCCACTTATCACCTTCGTCGTTGTGGCCAAAGGAAGGCGTGGTCCTTGAGCAGTTCTTGTCATTTATGGTGTGTCTTGGGAAAGAAGGACCTGGCGGGGCCCAATCCTCTCCAGACTGTTGGCCACAGTCGAAATCCACAATTACAGTGTGGCTCACCTTGGTCCCGAGCACAGGGTCGTTGGACCTATAGCAACGTGAGTTTCCTCCGCCCTGGCCGGTGACTTCTCTGTAGAAGACTTTCGCCCAGTGATGCCATGATCCCTGTTTTTAGTCGCCTCTTACGGCACTCCAGGAAACGTTGGGTCTATTCTATTCAGTGCTCGAAGCCGCAGGACCCTCTCTTCTACTAAAGAAAAAGTGGACAATTTGACAGTGTTAATTTTGTTTTAAACAGAATTCTCGACACAACACGACTTCTACTATTCCTCTACTACTACTACTATACTACTACTACTACTACTACTACTACTACTACTACTACTACTACTACTACTACTACTACTACTACTACTACTACTACTACTACTACTAATAATAATAATAATAATGAAATAGCCAAGGTAAAGAACGAGCCCTTCTATCTTATAATCTTTGCAGAATTTACCTCATTAACATTTTTTACGGCCTGTTCGACTTCTTTACAATGCTGTTTATGGAGAAATTTGAGGTAACCATTCTCCACGTAGACCATAAGACTGGATAGGTCTAAAATGTCTCCAGGCTCTGTAAATAACAGCAACACCAGCAAACATAACTATAATCATTCTCGTCCTCGTTGTCATCATCACCATCATCATCATCATCATCATCACCATCATCATTATCATCATCATCATCATCACCACCACCACCCTCACCACCCACACCACCACTGTCATCATGTGATCAATGGCATCGGTATTTTTCGGCCATATTTTGATTCAAACAAAAAGATGGCGCAAACATTACTTCATAATCATCAACTGTGTTGGGCCGGTATCTCGTAATATCGATATGCAGGAGTCCTGGGTATGAATATATAACGGATAACCGGTAGGCCTATATCGTTACACAATACCGGCACAGTACAACATCGATAAAATACTGCTATGGGTATTGGCGTGCCGTCCCAACATAACATTCTATTTAATGTCGTGTTGCTCTCCAATCCTTTCACTGGCTGCCTGTTAAAGCCCACAGTGAATACAAATCCCTTGGCTAACAGTGTCTCGACTTCACTTATGTGTCTGATTATTTTTCTCCATACCGCCCAGGTCAGTCCCTCTGCGCTCAGGTTGCCTCTCTTAATCCTTCATCAAATTTGTTGTCACAAAATCACTATCACTATCACCCCCCCAAAAAAAACAAATGTTCCGCTTGGAGTATGATCTTCATCAGCTTCATTTGACAGTAAAGTATCTTTTCAGGCGAACAGGAACGCATAACGGCACGTGATTGATCGCTTGCGCAGAAAACAAAGGTTAGGTGCTCTACAAACAAAGGTTAAGCACAGAATTAAAGGCTATGTGTATCTATATGCACGGGACATATTAATTGAAAAGGGTATCCTCCTCAGTGACAGAACTACGGTCATTAAATTCAGAAAATTAAATGCCTCTGTGGCTAATATTCCTCAGCTGCTGTTCCGACTGATACTTAGTTACTTATTCTAAAGCCGGCTACAATAATTAGTTAGTTAGTCATAGTTTATAAGGTCCAGCGGACTGCAAAGAGCCGAATGTGGACCACCGCTACAATAATTACAACTTTAGCTTTCGGTATAAAATGAGTAGAAAGAAGAAAGTCCTGACCTGGACGAAAGGGTGGACGTACCAGGCCTGAAAAAGCGCTAGGCAACATGGAGGGTGTTATCAACCCTTTCGACACACGCCCACATCGCCTCCTGGACTGTAGGGACTGAGGCCAGTCTTCTGGTGGTGGAATGGACTCCGGTCTCGCGCCTCTGGGTTTAGGGAAAGTGGACGGATGCCTTAAAGGCAATCTCATTCTGCTTTCCGGAACCAGCTCGTCCTCAAACCCTAGGTTCACTCGCCGACCGTAGTTGCCCAGGCTGTGGCAACAGCAGAGTTTAGATGTAAATTGTAGCAAGTTCTCAAATACAGAGACAATGGTAATGTCTTAACAAGTTGAAAAGCAAGATGGGTGGCAGACCATTCAAATGTATTTCCAGACACACACACACACACATATCCGAAAACTAAACATTTTTAAAAGTTTTCATTTTTTGTAACGGCATTGCTACTCAGTTCATCCTAACGAAGCCAATAGAAAACATGGTATGATAGGCCACTATCTCTACTATCTGCAAGAAAAAATATTATCGAAATCTGATCAGCTAATTGCTAATTGTTAGATACAATGCAAGACGCGTTTAGAAAATGGTGAAGCTCAATGACCTTGACCCTTTTAAAAAATAAAAATGCGAATAAAATAACATGCCTAGCAGTACGTATCCACAAAGTAAACATTATGCCTTTTCGGATGTCATTGTTTATTTTTCGGTAGGAATCAGGTCCCTGTGAAGTGTTCTTTTTCATTTTCATCTCTTTTCGTTTGTCACACAGGTCTAAAGGTTCAGGTGTGTTCCTTGGTTTTTTCTTTGGGCGGTTCTTGCCAATGATCTCAGTGGCGGCATATGTCACTGCTGAGTTGAAGGTCGTGTCATGGTGTTGACATCTACTTTACCAGCTCCCAAAATGAGCAGTGGTACAAATTTCCTTCCGATTGTGGCTTGGAATAGTTTTGCCACCTCCGGGTCTTGCAGTTTGTTCAGGTCGAACTTCGGCCTGGTACACCTTGCTTCGTTTACTTTCTTTAAGTGGGGCCGGAAAGACATCATCACAAGATCGTGGCCACTTCGATGTCTGCTCCTGGAAAAGTCCGTGTCTTGGCAACGTTAACGCTTGATCTGAACCGTTTCTTGACTATGATGTAGTACATCTGGTTGGGATGCTCCCCGCTGGGACAGTGCCGATCCATCATCTGGAATTTTTGTGGTAATCAAGCGTGTTTGCCCGCAAAAGATTGTTGTATCTGGCAAACTCCAAAAGCTAAGTCTACATGTATCTCCCCGATTGTTATACGCATCTTGGTCAACCTTAACATTTCAGTCGCCTTGCACTGACTTTTTCCTTCCTCGGCACTTGGTCAAAGGCAGCCTGGAGATGTTTATTGAAGTTCTCTACTTCGCTGTCATAATCTGATACTAGGGCTAGCCCTGTATGATGGTGATGTTGAAAGGGGCTGCTCTCAGACGGTTAGTAATGAATTTACTAAAAACTGGACGGCAACCCATGACAGTGGCCAGAATGTCTTTGCGGACCACTAATCCAAAGCCGTGTTCGTGCCTGTCATCTCTTGCGCTGAAATAAAAACTTATGGCCTTTGTCGGTCGTTGTTTCATCTAGGCCTTTCCAGCGCAGTTCGCTGATACCTAGAATGTTCCATCGATAGTGGTCCAGCGCGTGGGCCAACTCTTCCAATTTTCTCTCCCCAGTTTTGGTCCTGACAATCCTATGATGATGTTGTCTCTGGTGCGGATCTTGCTAAGCTGTCCATCAGTAAACCACTTATCATCTCCGTCCTGGTGGACAATGGAAGGCGCGGTCCTTGGAGACCCGGACGACGACCGATCCGGTATGGAGTGAGTGGTTCTTTTCATCTTACGGTGTGTTTTAGGCAAGAAAGACTTGGCGGGGCCCAATCATCTCCAGACTGTTGGCCACAGCCGAAATCTACGAGTACAGCGAGGCTCAGCTTGGCCCCGAGTGCAGAGTCGTTGAGCCTATAGTAACGTGAGGTTTTTCCGCCCTGGCCGGTGACTTCTCTGGAAAAGACTTTCGTTCAGTGATGCCGTGCTGACATCACCCCTGTCAATCGTCTCTTATGACAGGTCGGGAAACGTTCTGTCTATTCCATACAGTGCCCGAACCCACAAGATAAGATTAGGCCTCAATAGTAAAACGATCTCAAAGTCGAAGACATTGAGAATGGTTGAACATAAACTTAGACACTAAATAGTAGCAATGTCTCAAGCATTTGGCAACCTAGTTCCTGTAGTTCCTATCATTTGCAAATGTGTCAGCAACAGGCTTACATCGAAACAATAGCAAAATCTCAAATATATATTACTTTGAATCTAAATTGTTTCAAGTTTGGCAGTGCAGTAAACATGGGCTTGATATTGCAACAGCCGTTTCCTCCAAGCACGATATGCTTAAAAGAACTTAGAATCACCTAACACCCGAGAAATAAGAATTTACGAAATGCTCAAACTCTACACCCAGCCCATAGATCATCCGAAGGCGCTAAAGTTCTGCAAGGATTTGGGAATGGGGTTTCACGAAAGAACTGCAGAACATTACCTCTGACTAACAGACAACATTTGATGATATTTCTTCTTCCCCATCGCTGCTCCCGCTTCTGTCTTCTCCTTTTGAGGATTTGTCTTTGTCCAATTTACCTCCTTCAAAACAGGGTCTGAAAGCGCCAGAAAAATAATTCTGTGCTTGTAATAGGCAGGAATGCTGTGCTTTATTTCCTTCTTCAATTGAAGAGGAAACACAAGGTGCACCTGTGGTCTGAAAAACAAAGAGAATGGTAGCAACAATAAAGAGGTATATTTTATTGTTCATATACAGCTCCAACACTCCAGCTCAAGAGCTGCTTGAGGGTAAAGAGGTAGTGAATAATGCAAGAAATGTTACAATAAACTAACTAAAAGCATTCGGTGCGTTGTAGGTGTTAGTTATTCATTGTTTATAGGGTCCAGCGGACTGCAAAGAGCCGAATCAGGACCATTAAATCAGGGACATAACTTGGTTAAAGAGGACTCACCCCTGATCCCTATAAAAGATCTGCTGAAACAACTGTAACGGTAATACTGAAGGCACTCCACCAGCCAGCCACTTTACAATAAAGGCATCGCATGCAGGGGACGGTACGCTGAGGCTGTAACCTAATTTAACAAACCCCCGTTTACTAAAAAAACAAAATAGAATATAAACATCATTATAAAATATTAACGAAATACATACACATAAAATGATTACATTTCTAAATAATAATACCATAGAAAGCCCTAGTGACCATTTGGCAGAAAGCATCCAATATTCCCAAGCTGACCCAACAGACCTCATACACAAACGAGGAGTTGTGGGAGAACTTTCAATTTAAAAAATCTTTTTTTTAAATGTAGGTGGCTGGTCTAGCGAAGAAAATACGTGTAGTAGATTGATAGAACAGAGTAGGAATGAGAAAGAACAAAGGTGAAAGACAGCGACAGTGGGAATTTAAAGCACTACATTTCCAGAAAGTGGGGATACTAGTTATACAGAAACCCCCGGCACCCCCACTGGGGGCGTTGTAGGTGTAACTGTACAGGTTGCAGAAGCCCCAAATGACAAATAATAATACGTAGTTCGACATACTGAAATAGCCAGATGTGGTTGATGTGTGATTCTGACGGATTAATATTTTATCAACAGCAAAGGCCTATTTCTATCAACAGCAAGTACATCAAACACCTGAATGACGTTTTAGTAACTTTCATATAATAATAATAATAATAATAATAATAATAATAATAATAATAATAATAATAATAATAATAATAATAATAATAATAATAATAATAATAATAATAATAATGTATACATACATACATACATACATACATACATACATACATACATACATACGCACATACATGCATGCATATCAATAGCCTACTTATAATCCATAATGAAAGGCCAGGTCTAATTTCTAATGTTGATTCCATCTTATTATTGTTGTTCTGCTACGTTTTTCTTTCAATGGATATTACACGAAATAGCATACCCCATTTTGACAACTGAAGAAGCACTTCTGCAGGTTCTAAAGATGGTGGCTTCACGAAACAAACATTGCAGAAATGCTTGTCCCGTGAACGCGGAAACTCCCTAAACAAAAGTTTCCGAAGAATAAATAACTTTGACCACCATCTTGGAAAGGGATGCCACCCCAGTCGACTATGATATGGTTACGTCCCTTGCATTGCGTCATTTATGGACCTGTATATGTGTGACTAACTACTATCGGCGCATAAAAAGGGGGTTAATGAGAGTTAGGGAAGGATGGATGAGCAGAAGAAAAAGAGGAAGAAGAGGAAGAAGCAGAAGAGAAAGATTGTGTTTCAATTTTTAAATCGGGTCATTTTGGATCCAAAAGAGAAAGATGAGGAAGAGTCAATTACCATAATATTATTATAAGGATGCCTACTCTCTCCAACCATCTTCAACATCTTCCTAGAGCGCATCATGTCAGATGCCCTTGCAGATCACGAAGGCACAGTCAGCATAGGGGGTAGAGCAATCTCCAACCTTCGTTTTGCGGATGACATTGATGGATTGGCTGGAGAGGAACAAGAACTTAAACATCTGGTACAGAGGCTTGACACCACCTTCAGAGCCTTTGGAATGGAAATAAGTGCAGAGAAGACCAAAATGATGACCAACACGGACATCAAAGTCCAAGGCCAATCCCTAAACACAGAACATAGCTTCAAATATTTAGGAGCCATTGTATCAGACAAGGGGTCCCGACAGGAAGTCCTCTACATGATCGCACAAATAACTGGTGCCCTGACAAGATTGAAGCCCATTTGAAAAGACAAGACCATCAGTCTACATTCCAAGGTAAGGCTGCTGCGCTTCCTTGTCATCTCCATCTTCCTATACGCTAGAGAAACATAGATTCTCACAGCAGATCTACAAAGAAGAATGCAAAGCATGGAGATGAGGTTCTACAGAAGACGTCTTGGCATTTCCTATACCCAGCACAACACCAACGACGAAGTCCGACAGATCATCACAAAAGCCATTGGACAACACGATGACCTGCTCACAGTGGTGAAAAAACGGAAACTCCGATGGTATGGCCACGTCACCAGATCACCAGGTCTTGCAAAGACCATACTGCAAGGACGGTACATGGAGGTATAAGAAGAGGGAGACAGAAAAAGAGGTGGGAGGACAACATCAGAGAATGGACTGGCTTGACACTGAGTGAAGCCTAAGGGTTGCTGAGGACAGAGAAAGATGGAGTACGCTTGTTAAACGATCATCTGTGGTGCCTCTACGATCTTCGAGTTACGGGATATGATATGATATGATAGAATAGGATAGGATAGGTATGGCCACGTCACCAGATCATCAGGCCTTGCAAAGACCATTCTGCAAGGCACAGTGCAAGGAGGTAGAAGAAGATGGAGACCGAAAAAGAGGTGGGAGGACAACATTCGAGAATGGACTGGTTTGACACTGAGCGAAGCCAATAGGGCTGCTGAGGACAGAGAAAGATGGAGTATGCTGGTTAAACGATCATCTGTGGTGCCCCTACGACCTCCGAGTTACGGGACAGGATAGGATAGGATAGGATATTACCGTGGCGTGACCAAACACGTAATATCGGATGACGCGCAACCGTAGTGGTCATAGACAGGACACAGCATATTTATTAGCGTGTCACCTACGGAAAACTAAACTTTACCTTGATAGGTAATGCAACAGGTAATGCAGCAGGTAAATGTGTCTCAAAGATCATGAGAATCTCTCCAAATACTTTTTCTGCTTTTAGAAGGTTTCTTCCAGCCAAAAACAGTGACAACCGCGATTGGCAACCATTACAAAATCTGTCATCGCCAATGAAACTAAGTAAAACAACAATGATTCCCTGAGAAAGATGGACAAAATGTTACAAACAAGATTCAGTTACCTGGCTCAGCAATGACAACATTCGCAGTGCCGTGGCAACGTAAACAATGCCGTGACAACACAGATAAAAAGCCTTCTCGCGATGACGTCAATGCACATAAATAATATTTCCTAAATTAGTATTTCCTTATCGCGGATTTAGAACATTTTTAATAACTTTTCCTACTTCCCAAATTGCAATAAAATAAAATTGTTTACACGAATTCAGCTCCCGTCTTCATAATGAAGAACGCAAAGCTAAAAATAAAAATAAAAGAATCACTTGACGTCATTTACCATGTCTACGTCATTGTGTAAGCAACGTCACAGTGGAAACTCTGTCTCGGTTGCGTACTCATTCTACAATGAAGACTAGGCTTATTTTGCGTCGATCTTCTGTTGTTGGCTGGTTACAATCAATTATATTTCAAGGCAATTCTTTTGTATAGTAACAGACAAGTGAAATTGTTAAAGAAATGAACTAGATAATTTCAACAAACAACATGCAAATCTAATTATTATCGATTTGCTTGAACTTGTTACGAATCACAAGTTATTTTTCAGATCTATAACCTATTCAACAACGCATATTGTAAGTTCCACTCAAATCCAATAATTTAGAATTTGTTTGGAATAAGATTAACACATGCAATAATAACAAATTGACATATATTTGCGTTATGCGTCGCGCATAAATGTCTTTCTTGAAATATTAAGTTTCTGCATATAATTTGCAATAGAAGATCTACACATCAGGTTAATCAGTTTATCTAATATCACTGTCATCGCATAGTTTCACAGGAGATAGATAGAACATCTGTTTATCACACAAGTCTTAAAAAGTAACTTCACAGTAAGCCTGTAGCTTACAATTGACCAGCAGGAGCGGATTATATGGGGATCCCACGGAGCACAGGAACCTCCTCCACTCCCATCGTCCTCCCCATACCTTCCCTGGGCAAACAAAATATAATAATAAATAAATAAATAAAATAAAATAAACACACACATGCACACACACACACACACACACACACACATCACACTCACACCCACACACAGCCGAGGTTACACAGTATTATCATGACTTTCCCGAAACGCCACATACGTTGTGCTGACAATGGGTCATATTTCGTCCCCATTTTTAAGTACTTTGAAGTGTTCGAACCCTAACCCTAACCCTAACCCAGCCCTAACCCTAACGGATCATTGTTCTGACGTCAAAGCAAGTTGGCATGTCAATGCAAGTTATGTAGATGTTCATTGATTTGTCCAGATAACGCTGTGTAAGTGTGCCCACACACACACACATACACACACACCCACACCTACACGACAACAACGACACACACACACTCACACACACACACACACACACGCACACACACACACAAGGGCGTAAAGGGAGTGAAATCAATACTTCCACCCACCCACCCCCTCCGCCCTCCCCTCTGAATGATAATTATTAACGGAAAGAAGGACAACATTGTGCACAAATAGTAACAATGTGTTGTCAAATCCCACATTATCTTATCATTTTACAGTAGGCTACATCTCTTGAGAGTAAAATCAGTACTCTAAACTATACAACCCTCCATCTTTCACTCCCCTCCTCCCACCTCTCCCCTCTGATCTGGCCCGGGGAGATGATAATAGTTCAAGAAAATAAGCACAACTTTGTAACGTTAATAAACAGTGACAATGGCCTCAATTATTATTTTTCTCCCTGTTTTACTGTAATTCTATTGGGAATGGAATCAATACTAAAATACAACGGGAAAAGGGGCAACGTTTATAAACACTCACAATGTGCCCTGTCTTTCTTTGCCATTTTATCCTGGTAAAAGGTAAAGGTAAAGGTAGTCCCATAGCCTTGTGGCCGTAGGGGAGCGTGATGTTGGAGATCACACTTATCTTGGGCCAGCGTAATGAGGGTGATGCCCAACTCTCTCCCTCGCTGCTTTACCTTCCCCACCCTCAAGAGAGTAGGTACTCAATCACAGTTGAGTCAACTGGGGGCGTTGTTGTTTGTCGCTTCACACCTTAGCGGTCACCCATCCAAGTGCTAACCGCACCGGACGGTGCTTCACTTTCGACACAGTAGCGAGTGCTCCAACCACTGCACTATCCGACACCCCAGCTTCCTGCTTAGCAAAGAAACATCAATATTCGCCTCTAAGAAGTGCAAATTCATTGCCTATGTCCTATCCTATCCTACTATCCTATACCGTAACTCGAAAGTCGTTGGGGCACTACAGATGATCGTTTAACCAGCGCACTCCATCTTTCTCTGTTCCTCAGCAACCCTCATGGCTTCGCTCAGTATCAAGCCAGTCCATTCTCGAATTTTGTCCTCCCACCTCTTTTTCTGTCACCTTCTTCTTCTGCTTCTTTGCACCGTGCCTTGCAGGATGGTCTTTGCAAGGCCTGAGGCTCTGGTGAAGTGGCCAAACCATAGAAGTTAATTGACTTTGGCTAGTTCGTTCTAGGACGTTGTTGTTGTTGTTGTTGTTGTTGTTGTTGTTGTTGTTGTTCTTATTGTTGTTACTGTTGATGTTATTTCTTTTTTTCTTTTTTTTGAGGGGGGGGGAGGTTGAGGAGGGTGTGGGGTTAAATGTTGACGAACTGACAAGAATAACTTTAACAAACAATGAGTAAGTAGCCTACATTTGTTATGGACAATCTCGCTTCCTTTGTTTCATGCTCTCTCTCTCTCTTTCTCTCTCTCTCTCTCTCTCTCTCCCTCTCTCTCTCTCTCTCGCGCGCTCTCTCTCCCTCTGCCTCTCTGTGTATGTATGTATCTCTCTCTGTGTCCTCTCTGTTACCCCTTCCCCTCTCTCTCTCTCTCTCTCTCTCTCTCTCTCTCTCTCTCTCTCTCTCTCTCTCTCTGCCTGAGTATGTGTAGGCCTACGTGTTTGTGTATGTGTGTGCGCGTGTTCAGTGGAGGGAGGGAAAGAGGGTGTACTGAACAAACTTGGTGACTCGATCCCAAACAAGTGTTAACCATAGCAAACAAGGGCTATAAATAACATCGATGTTGTAGCCTAATGAACAGCTTGCTGCTGCTATCGACCAGAGACGACCAACTACAAACGTCGTTACCACTCGGCATCTACAATCAGGGATGCCGTGACATCATAGAAGCTCGTTCCCACCTTCCCATGTTCGACAGTTAAGCAGCAGCCAGCTTTGTTAGTACTTGGATATTAGGTTACAGGTACGTCGTGGTAGCTCAGTTTAAGATGAATAACATTATCGAGTGGGTAAACAGGATCAGCTGAGCAAACAGAAAGAGCAAACCGGCTACAATTGCAGACAGAAGTAATTGGAATCACCTACAATAATTAGGCATTTGACCGCAAAACGTGAAGCGACAAATAACAACGCCCCCAGTTGACTCAACTGAGACTGTGTACATACTCTCTTAAGGATGGGGAAGGTAAAGCAGCGAGGGAGAGAGATGGGCATCACCCTCATTACGCTGGCCCAAGATAAGTGTGATCTCCAACATCACTCTCCCCTACGGCCACCAGGCTATGGGACCACCTTTACCTTACCTTTACCTACAATAATTAGGCATTTTGTTTTTAAAGCGATCCACTTTGACCACGCCTCATCGACAGGTCCTTTTAACATTCACATTGAGTGTTGCCCTGCTGAAAAAAAAGCTTACAGCAACACCAAAAAAATATCACTTTTTTGAAAGTATATTCATTTTTGAAATGAATCGTTTTTGTGCCTATTAGGTTGATTGGTTGGTTAGGTAGATTACCGTCCCCGGACACAGATGCGTATAGGGGACTAGATGTGCCTATTACTAGCAAGAGCTAACTAATATTTTGTAAACTAAAAATATAAAAATAAAGCCGGTAAGAGAAGAACTTGTAAAAGAAAACATTGCTCGTAAGGCTTTTAATTTTGGGTTGATAAAATAGCCTGTACTTTACCGCAGACACCAAAGACGCACGCTCCACGCCGGGTTACATTACATTACATTATTATTGCTTTAGGTCCAGCGGACTCTTCCGAGCCAAATCAGGACCGGACAACCCCCGATCCGCATAAAAGATCTGCTGAAACAACCCTAGTGGTAAAACCGAAAGCTCTCCACCAGCCAGTCACTTTACAATAAAGACATCCCACGCAGGGGACGGCTGAGGCTTCACTCCAACTTATCGAATCCCCGTTTACAAAAACAAAATAGAATACAAACATCATTATAAATTATACACATACATATAAAATGCCTACATTGCTAAATAATAACATCATAGGAAGCCCTAGTGACCACCTGGCAGAAAGCGTCCAATATTCCCAAGCTGATCCAACAGACCTCATACACAAACAAGGAGTCTTGTCCCGGAAGAGTTTTCAAGAAAAAAGGTAGGAGACTGGTCTAGCGAAGAAGACGATAGTATAGAAGATTGATAGAAAAGAGCAGGAATGAGAAAGAGCAAATGAGAAAGACAGCGACAGTGGGAATTTAAAGCACTAAATTTCCAGAAAGTGGGGATACTATTTATACTGAAACCCCCGGCACCCCAACGAGGGTTCCACACCGGGTAGTTCACTCACAAACAGGGCCACACGGCTGTATCGTTAAAACAGGGGAAATAACTCCCTGTCGGAACAGAAAGGGAAAATTCAAACGTTCGCTGTTGGTTTGAGCAGCAAAGGCCCACTTTATCATTGTGTAATGTGATAACAATACTTTATTATTGTGTAATGTGATAACAATACTTTATCATTGTGTAATGTGATAACAATACTTTATTATTGTGTAATGTGATAACAATACTTTATTATTGTGTAATGTGATAACAATACTTTATTATTGTGTAATGTGATAACAATACTTTATTATTGTGTAATGTGATAACAATACTTTATTATTGTGTAATGTGATAACAATACTTTATTATTGTGTAATGTGATAACAATACTTTATTATTGTGTAATGTGATAACAATACTTTATTATTGTGTAATGTGATAACAATACTTTATTATTGTGTAATGTGATAACAATACTTTATCATTGTGTATTGTGATAACAATACTTTATCATTGTGTAATGTAATAACACTACTTTATCATTGTGTAATGTAATAACACTACTTTATCATTGTGTAATGTAATAACAATACTGTATCATTGTGTAATGTAGGCTTAATAACAATACTTTATTATTGTGTATTGTGATAACAATACTTTATCATTGTGTAATGTAATAACAATACTTTATCATTGTGTAATGTAATAACAATACTTTATCATTGTGTAATGTGATAACAATACTTTATCATTGTGTAATGTGATAACAATTCTTTATCATTGTGTAATGTAATAACAATACTTTATCATTGTGTAATGTAATAACAATACTTTATCATTGTGTAATGTGATAACAATACTTTATCATTGTGTAATGTGATAACAATACTTTATCATTGTGTAATGTGATAACACTACTTTATCATTGTGTAATGTAATAACAATTCTTTATCATTGTGTAATGTGATAACAATACTTTATCATTGTGTAATGTGATAACAATACTTTATCATTGTGTAATGTGATAACAATTCTTTATCATTGTGTAATGTAATAACACTACTTTATCATTGTGTAATGTCATAACAATACTTTATCATTGTGTAATGTAATAACAATTCTTTATCATTGTGTAATGTAATAACACTACTTTATCATTGTGTAATGTAATAACACTACTTTATTATTGTGCAATGTAATAACACTACTTTATCATTGTGTAATGTAATAACACTACTTTATCATTGTGTAATGTAATAACAATACTTTATTATTGTGGAATGTCATAACAATACTTTATCATTGTGTAATGTAATAACAATACTTTATTATTGTGGAATGTCATAACAATACTTTACCATTGTGTAATGTAATAACAATTCTTTATCATTGTGTAATGTGATAACAATACTTTATCATTGTGTAATGTAATAGCAATACTTTATCATTGTGTAATGTGATAACAATACTTTATCATTGTGTAATGTGATAGCAATACTTTATCATTGTGTAATGTAATAACAATACTTTATCATTGTGTCATGTAATAACAATACTTTATCATTGTGTCATGTAATAACAATACTTTATCATTGTGTCATGTAATAACAATACTTTATCATTGTGTCATGTAATAATACTTTATCATTGTGTCATGTAATTACAATACTTTATCATTGTGTCATATAATAACAATACTTTTATCATTGTGTAATGTCATAACAACGCCAATGTTTAGGTAAACCCATTTTGGCCAACAGTGAGCAAAGCCTCCCAATTGGGGACTTAAGTCCTCAGTGTTACATTGAACTGTAATTAGCTTAGTAGTTTCATTATGGAAGTACTATCTGTGTAGGTGATTAATGTTTAACATTCAGAAATACGCCTAATCGTTAACCCTACCTTGTACTGTTATGTCATTACAGACTACGTCTCTTCCTGCTCTCCCTCTATCCTGCTCCTCCTTCTTCTTCTTACTCATCCTATACCTTTCTTCCTCTCCTTCTCTCTCCTGCCCCACCCGATACACATTGGTCGAATGCTACTAGAAGCATGCTGTAGTAGTCGCCTCAACAGGCCATAAAGCATGCTCTCATGCTTCATAGCACTGCTTCCTATACGCTTCAAGCCCTAGGAGCATTGACCAATGAACTCATGAAAATAGAAAATGTAAGTGTCGTCTCCTCTAGGGGACGAATTAGTTCAAACTGTATTTGTTTCTAGGTCAACTGTCTTTTACGAACCGTTTGAGAATGTTTTTGAACCGTTTCTTGACGCCGGATAGTGTCCTCACTTGGTTTTTTTACAATTTAAGAATCCAACAAGGCAAAAATGGGCTTTTGAGACGGAAAGCTCTGCAACATTCTGTATATATTTACAGCGAAATTGCGCTTTTTCCGTCACTATAGAGCTTGAAGCGTATAGGAAGCAGTGCTCTGAAGCATGAGAGCATGCTTTATCGCCTGTTGAGGCGACTACTAAAGCATGCTTCTGGCAGCCTTCGACCAATGTGTACCGGGTGGCCGTTCTACCTTCTTCTTCTTCTTCTTCTTCTTGGGAGGACAACATTCGAGAATGGACTGTCTTGACACGGAGCGAAGCCATGAGAGTTGCTGAGAACAGAGAAAGATGGAGTACGCTGGTTAAACGATCATCTGTGGTGCCCCAACGACCTTCGAGTTACGGGATAGGATGGGATAGGATCAAAAAGAAAAAGAAGGGACAGGAAGAGAGGGAAGAGGCAGGAAGAGATGCATATAATGATTTTATAACAGTACACTATTTAGACCTATATTTCAATGGCATAAATTACTCAGCTACACAGACAGTACCTCCATAATGAAACAACTACTACAGGAGAATGTAACATTGAGGACTTAAAACTATAAAAGTAATATTTTCGAAGGTAACCTATTGTAACAGTGGATCATGATAGACTTATTACGCAATACACGGACTCTGCCTTGTTTTATTTTTTTCCCAAAAAGTTCAGAAACCTAGGTTCGTGATCTGAAAACTTAGAAACAAAAAGTTGGGATCCACGAACCTTCCAATATTATAGCCTATATACACATATATCTTATCCCTTTAACCAGGAATTGGAGCAAGAGGCAAGGGCGTTTAATTCCTACGGTCATAAAGGCCCCAGCTCACACAAATTTCAGCGTCATATAGATCCTTTTAAAATTCACATGAAGTCTTGCCCCATCGGAAAAAATAAGATTAAGTCCAAAAATAACCTCGGTCAAAATAGTAGAGTACGGATTGTATTTTAATCTGTAAATTCATTCATTTGTTATTTGCGTGCAGAAAGTTTGTGCGTGGCTGCTTAAGACTGCGAGTGCCTGTGCGCCGAGAGCAGACCGCGCGTCTGGTTTGAGCGCTATTCATATGTTGTTATTATTATTATTATTATTATTATTATTATTATTATTATTATTATTATTATTATTATTATTATTATTATATCTTGCCTTGTTGCTGAGTTTGTTAGTTATTCATTGCTTACAGGGTCCAGCGGACTGCAAAGAGCCGAATCAGGACCACAAAATCAAGACCACAACTTCGCTGAAAGAGGACTCGCCCCTAATCCGCAAAAAAGATCTGCCGGAACAACCCTACTGGTAACACTGAAGGCAATCCACCAGCCGTGAACAAGCTGCTTGGATAAACGAATTCGAGTTACACAAGATTAAGCATCGCGGCTGAATTAACCATTGATAACTCCGATGGTATGGCCACGTCACCAGAGCATCAGGTAATACAAAGACCATCCTCCAAGGCACGGTGCAAGGAGTTAGAAAAAGAGGGAGACAGTAAAAGAGGAGGGAAGACAACATTTGAGAATGGACTGGCTTGACACAGAGTGAAGCCATGAGGGCTGCTGAGGACAGAGAAAGATGGAGTACGCTGGTTAAACAATCATCAGTGGTTCCCCAACGAGTTTCTGGATAGGATATTATTATTATTATTATTATTATTATTATTATTATTATTATTATTATTATTATTATTATTATTATTATTATTATCCCCAAGATTTATTCTAAAAATAGCACTTCTGCGAAAGTGTGTATAGTAGGCACCGTTGTTGGTTTACACCGCAAGAAAGAGACACTTAACATTCAAAGCTAAACGGTGGGTTTGACCATTTGTTTGTCCATCTGCTGGACCCTCTAAACAATGACTAACTAACAACCCGATTGTCCGTGATATCATCTTGTAATGTGACAATAATGTAATTCCTCAAGTGAAGGCTTTGTCACAAACATTAGAGTCCGTTCAATTCAATTCCACCAATGTTTATTACCGTCAAAGGAACTATATCTGTGTCGCCTTTCAATAAATAACAGCATGCAAAATAAACGGCCATTCTTAAATACTAACACTTACATCAACAAATTATTACATTTAGAGGTTCACAAACATCATACTCAGACTGCTCGTTTGGTTCTCAAAATGAAACAAAATCTGATCGTATCACACCACTCCTATATTCTATCCACTGGCTTCTTGTATCTTAGAGGATTACCTACGAAAGATGTACTTTCTGTTTCAAGTGCGTCCATGGAATAACCTTTTCCTACCTCACACAGAACATTCACTTGTATAACGATCCAGAAGTCTTCGCTCTTTTTTTTGAAACCCTCATTGTAACTAACGTCAGTATTTGCATACTGTGGCAATATTGCAATCTTTCAAGTTGCATAGTGTGGCCAGTTGCTGTGATAACGCAAGTAAGGTAATTTTGTGTATTTCCGGAGTGAGCACAGTACATGCAGGATGGTCTTTGCAAGGCCTGATGCTCTAGTGATGTGGCCATACCATCGAGGTTTCCGTTTCTTCACCACTGTGAACATGTCATCTAGTTGTCCAATGGCTTGTGTGGTGGTCTGTCGGATTTCGTTGTTGGTGATGTGCTGGGTATAGGAAATGCCCAGAAGTCTTCTGTAGCACTTCATCTCCATACTTTGTATTCTTCATTGTAGATCTTCGGTGAGGGTCCATGTTTCGCAAGCGAATAGGAAGATGGAGATGATAAGGGAACACAGCAGCCTTACCTTGGAATGTAGACTGAGGGTCCTGTCTTTCCAAATGGGCTTCAACCTTGTCAGGGCAGCAGTTGTTTGTGCGATCCTGGAGAGGACTTCCTGTCGAGACCCATTGTCTGATACAATGGCCCCTAACTATTTGAAGCTATGCACTGTGTTGAGGGATTGGCTTTGGACTTTGATGTCCGTGTTGATGCCATTGGTGTTTTTGGTCATCATTTTGGTCTTCTCTGCACTTATTTCCATTCCATAGGCTCTAAAGGTGGTGTCAAGCCTCTGAACTAGCTGTTCAAGTTATTGTTCCTCTCCAACCAATCTATCAATGGCATCCGCAAAACGGAGATTGGAGATTGCTATACCCCCTATGCTGACTGTGCCTTCGTGATCTGAAAGGGCATTTGACGTGATGAGCTCTATGAGGATGTTAAAGAGTTTTGGAGATATTAGGCATCCTTGAAGCACACCGATTGTTGTTCTGAACCAATTTCTGATGGCGCTGTTGTGAAAGGACTGCTCTGTTAGCCTTGTCATATAGGCTTTTAATGACTTCAATAGTTTTTGGGCTAATGTTGTACACTCTCATGGTTGCCCACAGAGCTGCATGCCAGACTCGGTCAAACGCTTTCTTGAAGTCTACAACCACGTGATATAGAAGTTGCTGGAGCTGTAGATATTTCTTGCAGAAGGCTGCAAATGTGTTCAGTGGGTGCTTCGCCCTGCCCTGAATCCTGCTTGTTCTTCAGCTATGATTTGTTCAGCTTGGGGTTTCAACCTGTTGAGTAATTTTTTCAGGAGGATCTTACTGGGATGGCTGATGAGGCTGATGGTGCGATAATTTTCACACTCCTGAAAGTTACCCTTTTTGGGAAGAGTGATGACAAGCGACTGGGTCCACTCTGCCAGATCTTGTTACAAATATTTGTGAGGGTGTCACTCATTGCTTCTCCTACTACTTGAAGCAATTCCGCGGGTATGTTGTCCACTCCCGCTGACTTACCTTTCTTCAGCGATTGCACTGCTGCCTCAACTTCTCGGAGAATTAGGGGGATTTCTTCTTGTTCTTTGTTCCGGGAACATGCTAGAATTGATGTGTCTACGTTTGGTGTTTGTTTGTAAAGGTCAGAGCAGTACTCTGTCCATCTATCCAAGACTTCTTGTTCTTCTGTAAGGCATATGCCAGACTTGCTTTGGATCGTGGAGACCTTGGGCTGTTTAACACTTGTCAGCCACTTCATAGTCTGGTAGGCCTTCTTGCTGTTGTTCTTCTTTAGACTGTTCTCTATTTCCTGGCATTGATCTTCTATCCAGTTCTCCTTTGCTGTGCTCATGCCTTTTCGGATGTCACTGTTGATTTTTCGGTAGGCATCAGTTCCCTGCGAGTTTTGTTTTTTATTTATTTGTTGATCACACAGATCCAAAAGTTCAGGTGTGATCCACTGTTTCTTGTTTGGGCGGTGCTTGCCAAGGATTTCTGTCACAGCTGAGTTGAAAGCGATTGTCATGGTTTTGAAATCTACTTCAAAAGCTCCCAAAATGAGCAGTGCTGCAAATTTCCCTCCAATTGTGGCTTGGAATATTTCTGCCACCACCGGGTTTTGCAGTTTGTCCAGGTCGAACTTCAGTCTAGCGCACGTTGCTGTGTTTACTCTCTTCAAGTGGAGCCGGAAGGACATCATCACGAGATCGTGGTCACTTCCGATGTGTGCTCCTGGAAAAGTGCGCGTCCTAGAACGTCGCTTCTCGGCCTTTTGGCTAAGATCAGAAATGTGAATATTCTCTTCTTTGTGTAATATAAATAGTTTTCTTCACACGACGGGTAAATAAGATGCAAAATAGCAACGTGTAGCGAAGGTTCAAAACAATTTAGATCTACTGACTCACATATCACTAACAGGTGTGTGCCGTCAGCAAACAAAAGCACACCAACACACACTCGCACATAGAGTTCCATCAAATGGTTGACCGAATACAGAGTTTGTGTGCCTTGACGCCCGTTAGTCGAGAAGGGTGCTATGATTGTGTTTGAGCGGCAATCGGTTCCGGCGACTGCAGTAATCAGGGCTCATAACCCGCGCATCTTGTCGAGAGACTGAAAGTTTCTAGTCGCTGACCTGAAAGTCGAACTCATGACCCCGTCCACTGGGGTTGACATATGTCTCGGGGGAACAACTTCGCTTGGGAAGAAAGAAAGATTAATGTTGGGCATTAATCTAGCGCGGTAAGAAACGGATTTCTTCCTTATTTGTTGAAGACGGGTTTTCAAGCAAACTGGTGATAATTTCTAGCCCGAAAGTAATTGCTTGGAAATGGTTTTGAGTATTGATTATTTTGCTACATAGTTTCAATTAATTATCCTTTGGGTAATTGTCTTTGTGGTGTAAGTTTCTGTAGTGTTTGATTTGTGATTCTTGTTATGAAGTATGAATGAAAGTAAATAGGGTCATTAATGTTTCAAAAACTAATGAAGAAGTGATGAAGAGATGCATTCTGATGCAACGGTGCAGGTGAATGACGAATAGCAAAGACTATTCTGCAAGTGAATGGAACTTTGATAGTGCGAAATCATTCAGTGAATATACGCCGAACTAATTGTTGACATTATTTTGGTGGCAGAGTTTCTGGAAGGGATGCCAATGTCGGATATGCGAGAAGGCATCAAGAGGAGTAGTAGTAGTAGTAGTAGTAGTAGTAGTAGTAGTAGTAGTAGTAGTAGTAGTAGTAGTAGTAGTAGTAGTAGTAGTAGTAGTAGTAAGTAAGTAAGTAAGTAAGTAAGTAAGTAAGTAAGTAAGTAAAGGCTGTAGTAGGCCGTAAAATCTTTAAATACCCTTTCGTGATTTGATGTTTATTTACGTCAAAACTTATCCTGGTCAAAGTGCAATTTACCTATCATTAATCATCATAGTGTCTGAACAATTCTACAAATTTGTCTCTTTGTCAAGTAGATTTTTTTAAAGGATGTAGCTCGGGCAAATAGAATAGACCCAACGTTTCCCGGCGTGTCGTAAGAGGCGACTAACAGGGGTGATGTTAGCACGGCATCACTGGGCGAAAGTCTTCTACACAGAAGTCACCGGCCAGGGCGGAGGAACCTCACGTTACTACAGGTTCAACGACCACGTGCTCAGGGCCAAGGCGAGCCACACTGTATTCGTGGATTTCGGCTGTGGCCAACAGCCTGGAGAGGATTGGGCCCTGCCAGGTCTTTTTTGCCCAAGACACACTACATGATGACACAATCCACTAATTCCATACCGGATCGGTCGTCGCCCGGGCCGTCAACAGGAAGTCCTCTCCAGGATCGCACAAACAACTGCTGCCCTGACAAGGTTGAAGCCCATTTGGAAAGACAGAACCATCAGTCTACATTCCAAAGTAAGACTGCTGCGATCTCTGGTCATCTCCATCTTCCTATATGCTTGCGAAGCATGGACCCTCACAGCAGATCTCCAACGAAGAATACAAAGCATGGAGATGAGGTGCTACAGAAGACTTCTGTGCATTTCCTATACCCAACACATCACCAACGTTGAAGTCCGACAGACCATCACACAAGCCATTGGACAACACGATGACCTGCTCACAGTGGTGAAGAAACGGAAACTCCGATGGTATGGCCACGTCACCAGATCATCAGGCCTTGCAAAGACCATTCTGCAAGGCACAGTGCAAGGAGGTAGAAGAAGGGGGAGACCGAAAAAGAGGTGGGAGGACAACATTCGAGAATGGACTGGTTTGACACTGAGCGAAGCCATGAGGGCTGCTGAGGACAGAGAAAGATGGAGTATGCTGGTTAAGCGATCATCTGTGGTGCCCCTACGACCTTCGGGTTATGGGACAGGATAGGATAGGATAGGATGTAGCTGATGGTGCATGCTTAAGATTAGAAGAAAGATTATTCCGGTGATTAGCAACACGGTTACGTTATGTTTGACCCCAGAATAACAGTATTTACGGATACGAGACTTCTCAAATGCATTGAGTTTTGAGTTGGACTGAAGTGAGTTAGCGGGTTGATGGATTATTTTGGATTGATCATTGATTACGGGGTTGGTTAATTGTTCTAAATGTTTCAGAGTTGTGTTTTGTTTGTTTAAACGTGTGTTTTTTGGGGGGAGGGTAGGGGGTGTATAACGTCGCAACAGGAAAAAAACATACTTCTTCTAAAGAGTTAGATGTTATGAGTTGGTGTGATTTTGTGACAGAGTGTGTGAACTTAAACAGGGAGAAGAACACCTATATTCTTCGTTTCTGACAGTCAGATAC
>CM072512.1:131832542-132020042 GCA_036898135.1 Oncomelania hupensis
AAACAACCCTAGTGGTAAAACTGAAGGCACTCCACCAGCCAGTCACTTTACAATAAAGACATCCCACGCAGGGGGCAGAGGCTATACTCTAATTTATCGAACCCCCGTTTACAAAAACAAAATAGAATACAAACATCATTATAAATTATCAACAAAACACATACATATAAAATGCCTACATTGCTAAATAATAACATCATAGAAAGCCCTAGTGACCTCCTGGCAGAAAGCGCCCAATATTCCCAAGCTGATCCAACAGACCTAACACACAAATAAAGAGTTTTGTCCCGGAAGAGTTTTCAAGAAAAAAGGTAGGTGACTGGTCTAGCGAAGAAGAAGATAGTAGATAGCAGATTTATAGAACAGTGCAGGAATGAGAAAGAACAAATGAGAAAGACAGCGACAGTGGAAATTTAAAGCACTATTTTTCCAGAAAGTGGGGATACTATTTATACTGAAACCCCCAGCACCCCAACGGGGGGTAACCAACGATGACAAAATTAGCCTAGCGATAACATATGGCCTTGATGCTCAGCTATGCGACGCTGTGCCCCTGCTCCTTCGGTCGAGAGCATAAACCGAGGTCTAAGTCTGTACATGCATACGTCCCATCGCACGGACTTTAAAGATCCTGACGCTCAAGTCCTACAGAGGTGAGTGCCAGATTTAAAACAAAGCAAAAAGTGATCTTCTATTAAAATAGTTATCAGTGCAGCGTCAAGTTCGAGTAGACAATGACGTAGGTAGAAAAGAGATCGAGAAGATAAAAGCGTGAAACCCAGTCGTCAGATAACAACCAAGCTTTCCGCTTTATTACAACTCTGTCTGAAGGTAAAAGAAGGCTAATTAGTACTGTAAAACGTAAACTCCGATGGTATGGCCACGTCACCAGATCATCAGGTCTTGCAAAGACCATCCTGCAAGGCACAGTGCAAGGAGGTAGAAGAAGAGGGAGACCGAAAAAGAGGTGGGAGGACAACATTCGAGAATGGACTGGTTTGACACTGAACGAAACCATCAGGGTTGCTGAGGACAGGGAAAGATAGAGTACGCTGGTTAAACGATCATCTGCAGTGCCCCTACGACCTCTGAGTTATGGGATAGGATAGGATAGGATAGAGGATAGGATAGGATAGGATAGGATAGGATAGGATAGGATAGGATAGGAAACCTTTTACCTGTCAACAAGTTAGCCCATTGAAGGAGTTCTCTCCAAGGCTAGGTTGTATCCAGTGTGATCCAGCCGGGTTACCATGTTACAGCCTTTTCAAGGTATTGTGTTGCTTGCTCTAATTAGTAAGCCTACATGACACATAGAACAAACACACACAGTTATGTAGTTTTTTAAAGGTTTTTACTTAAATGTTACTCTTTACTATAAAAGCAAGATTTTTTATGTATGGATTTTGCATATTGAATATTATTTTTACTACTGACATATCATTTATATTATTTTGTGTCACAATTTTATATTGAAGTATTTTTTACCATTGCTTTATTATGTAGTCGTAATGTTCGTATCCTCATTTCGTAATTATAATAGTAGTAGTAGTAGTAGTAGTAGTAGTAGTAGTAGTAGTAGTAGTAGTAGTAGTAGTAGTAGTAGTAGTAGTAGTAGTAGTAGTAGTAGTAATAATAATAATAATAATAATAATAATAATAATAATAATAATAATAATAATAATAATCCACTTCGCTTCAGGTGGATCACAACTGAACTTTTAGACCTGTGTGACAAACGAAGAGAGATGAAAAAGAGAAAGAACACCTCACAAGGAGATGATGCCTACCAAAAAATCAACAGTAACATCCGAAAAGGCATGCGCACAGCAAAGAAGAACTGGATAGAAGATCAATGCCATAAAATAGAGAACAGTCTGAACAAGAACAACAGCAAGAAGGCCTACAGACTGTAAAGCGGTTGACAAGTGTTAAACAGTTCAAGGACTTCTCGATCCAAAACAAGTCTGGTATGTGCCTTAGAGAAGAACAAGAAGTCTTGGATAGTTGGACAGTATACTGCTCTGACCTTTACAACCACACACCAAACGGAGACCCATCAGTTCTAGCATGTCCCCAAAACAAAGAAGAAGAAGAAATCCTCCCAATTCTCCTAGAAGAAATTTAAGGCAACATTGTAATCGCTGAAAAAGGGGAAGTCAGCGGGAGTGGACAACATACCCGCAGAATTGCTTCAAGCATGAGGTGAAGCGATGATTGACACCCTCACCATTATCAGTAACAAGATCTGGCAGAGTGGGGAGTGGCCTACACCATAGACCCAGTCGCTTGACCACACTCTTCCCAAAAAGGATAAAATTCAGAAATGTAAAAACTACCGCATCCTCAGCCTCATCAGCAATCCCAGCAAAGTCCTTCTGAAAAAAAAATACTCAACACATTGAAATCCCAAACTGAACAAATCATAGCTGAAGAACAAGCAGGATTTCAGGGCAGGGCGAAGTACCACCGAGCAGATTTTTAATTTGCTAGAAATACCTACAGCACCAACATCTATATCATATGTTTGTAGACTTCAAGAAAACGTTTGACCAAGTCTGGCATGCAGCTCTGTGAGCAACCATGAGAGTGTACAACATCAGCCCTAACATTATTGAAGTTATCAAAAGCCTGTATGACAAGGCTACCAGTGCAGTCCCCCACAACAGCGTCATCGGGGAACTGGTTCAGAACAACAATCGGTGTGTGTCAAGTATGCCTATTCTCTCCTACACTCTTCAAAATCTTTCTGGAGCGCATTATATCAGATGCCCTTGCAGATCACGAAGGCACAATCAGCATAAGAGGTAGAGCGATCTCCAACCTCCGTTTTGTGGATGACATTGATGGATTGGCTGGGAGGAACAAGAACTTGAACAGCTGATACAGAGGCTTGACACCACCTCCAGAGCCTTTGGAATGGAAATAAGTGCAGAGAAGACCAAACCGATGACCAACAACACCAAATCGCATCAATACGGACATCAAAGTCCAAGGCCAATCCCTCAACACAGTGCATAGTTTCAAATTTTTAGGAGCCATTGTATCAGACAGAAAGTCCTCTCCAGGATCGCACAACAACTGCTGCCCTGACAAGGTTGAAGCCTATTTGGAAAAACAGGACCATCAGTCTACATTCCAAGGTAAGATTGCTGCGCTCCCTTGTCATCTCCATCTTCCTATACGCTTGCCAAACATGAACCCTCACCTACAACGAAGAATACAAAGCATGGTGATGAGGTGCTACAGAAGACTTCTGGGCATTTCCTATACCCAGCACATCACCAACGACGCATTCTGACAGACCATCACACACGCCATTGGGCAACATGATGATATGTTCACAGTGGTGAAGAAACGGAAACTCCGATGGTATGGCCACGTCACCAGAGTATCTGGCTTTGCAAAGACGCTGGTTAAACAATCATCCCTGGTGCCCCCAACGACTTTCGAATTACGGGATAGGATAATAATAATAATAATAATAATAATAATAATAATAATAATAATAATAATAATAATAATAATGAGTAACATTTATATACCGCAAAACTCACAGAAACACATTGCCCATTCTCACACATTAACGAAAGACAAAAACACAGATTTTATGCTGGAAGCGTAATTTTACAGGCAACCAGTGAAGTTGCGAAGCAACGGCGTGATAATTATGGTCTCTTTTTTAAAAGAAGCCGCGCTGCGCTGTTTTGTACGTATTGGAGACGATTTATCTGTTCTGCTGGTAGACCCAGCAACATCGAATTGCAAAAATCCAGACGTGACGGGATGAAAGTGTATGTGTGTGTGGGGGTGGGTGGGAGGGGTGTGTGTGTGTATGATGTGTGTGTGTGGGGGGGAGGGGTGTATGTATGTGTGTGTATGTGCGTGTGCGTGTATGCTTGTCTTTTAGTTTGCAGTATTATAAGCTTGCTTAAAAGTAATATTTACCTTTTTGTTTCTGTTTTACGATGTTTAACGTGATAAATAATTTTTCCCTGCGAGAGTATGTGTGTGTATATATGCGCGCTACCGCTTAGTGCAAGCTCTAAGTTTTGTTTGGTGCGTTTGAACATAAATTATTATTATTATTATTATTATTATTATTATTATTATTATTATTATTATTATTATTATTATTATTATTATTATTATTATTATTATTATTATTATATATTTTTTTATTACTATTATTATTAATCCGTATGTCTACCACTTCTACGCGTGCTGTTCGTCTCACGAAGAAAACTTTCATGGAGCGACATAAACCTCTGTGATGCTTTCGTTTCAGATATTCGCAAATAGCCGGGATGCTTGGCCACAACGCCATCTTGCTCTTCGAATACACGTCCAACAGCATGCAGAACTTCTTGGCCTTCCAAATCACCGCTTTCTTCGTCGCTCTGACTGGCATGGGTCTGATGATCTACACAGGCCTTAACGCTCACACGGTCTGGGACATCAAACAGGCGCAGGAGAAGAAGCTGGAGGAGGGAGGACCCGGAGGAGGAGGAAGCGGTGGCGGAGGAGCAGAAGGAGCAGAGAGAGAGGAGAAGAATAAACATGAGCCATATTGGCTCAAAACGTGGCAAGTACGTCTTGCTTTGTGCTGTTGTAGGCTACAGTGGACCATATTCAATTCCTGCGGTGTACTTCTAGTCTTTAGTGGAAAACGTTTTCTTCTTCATCATCATCATCATCATTATCATCATCATCATCATCATCATCATCATCATCATCATCATCATCATCATCATTATCATCATCATCATCATCATCATCATCATCATCATCAACAACAACAACAACAACTACAACAACAACAACAACAACAACAACTACGACGATGACGACGACAACGATGACAACAACAATAACATCTTCTTTGTCCTTTCATTGCCGCTGCTCTTCTTCTTCTTCTTCTTCTTCTTCTTCTTCTTCTTCTTCTTCTTCTTCTTCTTCTTCTTCTCCTTCTTCTTCTTCTTCTTCTTCTTCTTCTTCTTCTTCAACTTCTTCTTCTTTCTTGTTTATCTTCTACCATGTTGGAATGCTGGGCTTTTCTGTATAAATAGTATCCCCACTTTGTGGAAATTTAGTTCTATAAATGACCATTGTCTCTGTCATTCTCAATTGTTCTTTGTCGTTCCTAATCTGTTCTATCAATCTACTATAGTCTTCGCTCGACCAGTCACCTGCCTTCTTTTCTTGAAAACTATCCCAAAACTCCTCATTTGTGTATGGGATATGTTGGGTCAGCTTGGGGCTTTGGGTGCTTTTTGCCAAATGGTCACTAGAGCTTTATAAAGTATTATTATTATATAGCATTTAGGCTTTTTATGGTATTATTATTTAGTAATGTAGGCATTTTATCTGTATGTGTTTTGTTAATACTGTATAATGATGTTTATATTCTATTTTGTTTCTGTAAACTGAGCAGGGTGGAGAACTTTCCGCGAATCCGCGGATTTCCGCGGAAGGCATTTGCATTTCCGAGAAAAAAATATTTGAGTTCCGAGTGTGAGAAGCTGAGGGGCTACCCTTTATTGGGCATAGCGGCCAAAAGCGGCCGAAGTTCTAAACAGGCAAAAGCGTCCGTATCAACCATGTGGTTATATTCTCGCGTTGTTTGAAAGATTGCGAGACTTCCGGCAATTGACTTCCGGTTTTCCTGTTGTGAAATGCGTTCGTTTTTTCGATTTTTTTTTTCCAAATTTTCTTGTGTGTGTGTCTAAAATGGATGGTTTGGATTCTTCGACTGATGAAGGGGAGTTTACAGGCTTCCATTTATTAGACATTAAAGTGATAGAAATGGACTTGGAGTCGGAGGAAGAGATCGGTACTGACATTAGAGTTAGACAATTAGTGTCAGTAGTGTGCATGCATATGATCTTTCAGACTGGCATGAAAGTGCACTGAAGAAGAGGAGGGGGCTTGTTTGGACTTTTTAAAGCTTTTTTTTGTGTACACATGGAGTAATAAAAAACAAGACATGACAAGAGAAGTATAAAAAGGTAGATAATCAAAAGAGAATTTATTTCTGTTCATTTTGCATTTTATTTCATTTAAATCTATACACTAGTCACCAATACCTAAGATGTGGTGTTTTTACTAACGTACCCCTAAATATCTCTAAAATTATAAAAATTCTTGCCTGTTTACAGCTAAAAAATAGACAAACGTGTGCCCAGTAAAATTGGAAATGTGGAGTTTGTGTGTAACAGTGGTGGACCTCAAACTTTGTTAGGCCTACAAATCAAGATATCAATCAAAGACATGTGCATAAAACATTCTTTTTTTTTTTGGTTGTTGTTTCTATTGATGTTTACTTTGTGCTTTTTGAATTCAGGAGAGGCCCTAAATTACTTTCAAAATTGCCTAAATTCATTTTCTTCCAGGGGTCGAATACCGGGGCTTGGCCCCTGGGCCCCGGCCGGATTTCAGAGATTTCTTGATTCAGTTGTTCTCCACCCTGAAACTGAGGTTCGATAAATTAGAGTATAGCCTCAGCATCCCCTGGATGGGATGCCTTTATTGTAAAGTGATCAGCTGGTGGAGTGGCTTCAATGTTACCATTAGGGTTGTTTCAGCAGATCTTTTACACGGATCAGGGGTAAGTCCTCTTTCAACCCAGTGTGTGTTTCTGATTCGGCTCTATGCAGTCCGATGGACCCTACAAACAATAACTAACTAATTAACTAACTTCTCTTCTTCTTCTTCTTCTTCTTCTTATTCTTCTTCTTCTTCTTCTTCTTCTTCTTCTTCTTCTTCTTCTTCTTCTTCTTCTTCTTCTTCTTCTTCTTCTTCTTCTTCTTCTTCCTTCGTCATCATTTTTCCTCTTCCTCAACCTCCTCCACCTTGTTTCTTCGTTCCATCCTCATCCTTCTCATCCTCACCACAATTTTTCTCTACTTACTCCTTTTCCGGCTCCTCATTCTCCTCCTCCTCCTCCTGCATAAAGACGTTCTGATAATATAACCCCCATTGCTGTCCTCCCTTCACTGACTGCCTATCTCACACAAAATACTCTACAAAGTTAACCTTCCCTGCTTCATGTGCCTCAGCGGTTCTGCTCCTTGCTACTTTTCGGACAGCATCCATCTGTACACACCATCACGCAACCTCCGCTCAGCTTCTGATCCTCTTACGCTTCCAGTCCCTCGAACCAAACTTGTTTCTGCCGGATTCCGCTCTTTCTTTGCCTTTGGACCGTCTGCTTGGAATCAACTCCCACTTTCGAATTTCTATCCCCAGCAAACTCCCAATCTCCTCCTTCAAACAGAATCTAAAAACTCATCTCTTCTTGTCTTCCTTTGCTCATTAACCATCTTCCATAACAATGGTCTGTTTAGCATGGACTCTACCAGCTCACATCTGCCAGCGTGTATAAGCCTACATGTGCGGAGGTATAAGCCTTGAAATGGGTGACTAACCTTGCTTTTTATGCAGGAAATGGGTGTGTGTATTAGCCACCCAGTGTTTTCCAGCCACCCACTTTTTTCTAAGTACACAGGAGTGCTCTTTTAGTGCATGGGAGTGCAGTTGTAGTGCATGAGAGTGTTTTAAGTACAAGGGAGTGCTCTATCCGGGACGGAGAAAATCCAGTCAATTTTCGGGAAATTTTGCAAGGAAGTTCGACCTATTTCGTCGCCTATAGCAGACGAACTTTTGAGACGGAAAGAGCCAATTTTTCATTAGATTCTTACATTTCTAGAAGAAGTTTGCGTTCTTTCCGTAAAAAAAAAAATCACTTTCCGATTCTTGCATTCTTAATAAAACCCAGTCTTGATGTTTAACATACTTGTGTGCGTGTGTGTGTGTGTGTGCGTGTGTGTGTTCTTTTTCCGTTATTATTTTCATTTTTTGTGTGTGAATGCGTGACAAATGCGCTTTGAACCGATTTTTTAATAGAAAAAAGCGCTATTGAAATACTCTTGTTGTTGTTGTTGTTGTTGTTGTTGTTCTTCTTCTTCTTCTTCTTCTTCTTCTTATTCGGTAACGTTTTATTGTCCCTTTGTTTCCCTCGTTGGGGTGCCGGGGGTTTCAGTATAAATAGTATCCCCACTTTCTGGAAATTTTGTGCTTTAAATTCCCACTGTCGCTGTCTTTCTCATTTGCTCTTTCTCATTCCTGCTCTGTTCTATCAATCTCCTATACTATCTTCTTCTTCGCTAGACCAGACACCTACCTTTTTTTCTTGAAAACTCTTCCGGGACAAGACTCCTTATTTGTGTGTGACGTCTGTTGGATCAGCTTGGGAATATTGGACGCTTTCTGCCAGGTGGTCACTAGGGCTTGCTATGATGTTATTATTTAGCAATGTAGGCATTTTATATGTATGTGTTTTGTTGATAATTTATAATGATGTTTGTATTCTATTTTGTTTTTGTAAACGGGGGTTCGATAAATTAGAGTATAGCCTCAGTCCCCTGCGTGGGATTTTATTGTAAAGTGATTGGCTGGTGGAGAGCTTTCAGTTTTACCACTAGGGTTGTTTCAGCAGATCTTTTATGCGGATCAGGGGTTGTCCGGTCCTAATTTGGCTCGGAAGAGTCCGCTGGACCTAAAGCAATAATCTTGTAATGTAGTGTTATTGTCCCTTCGTATGGGGAAATCCTGGGTCGCCTCCCCTGGGGAAGGCGCAATCGCAGCCTGTGGCGCGCCCAAACACAACAGTTATGTTTTTTAAATTTAACTGGGGGAGCAAACGGGAGTACCCGGAGAAGAGAAAACCCTCGAGACGTTGCCCGAGTCGAAAGTAAATAATATTCGGAGAAACATAACGCCCAGATGCTGGATCGATCTCACACCTGTAAGGCGCCATTGGTTTCTGGCCTGTGGTCAAGTCAAGTTAGTCCCGCCTTAGACCACTTGGCCACAAAGCTTCTTCTTCTTCTTCTTCTTCTTCTTCTTCTTCTTCTTCTTATTATTATTATTATTATTATTATTATTATTATTATTATTATTATTATTATTATTATTATTATTATTATTATTATTATTATTATTATTATTATTATTAATATTATTATTATTATTATTATTACCATCATCATTCTCTCATACATTTTATCCGCTGTGTTTTCAGATTCTGTCAGAGAAGAACTTCATCGTGTTTGTAGTGACGAATTTCTTTCAGGAGTTTCACAGAACCTACTTGTACAATTTCACGGCCATTTTGTGCGAATACCTCATCCCATCTTCTCAGGTTCCTCAAGGAGTTCGCAGTGTTTTCTACACCTCCACTGGCATACTTGGCGGGGTAAGTATAAAGTCTCCACATCTTAAACGAATACAGATAGGCTACTCAGTATAAGTGACATTAATATTTTAACACAGTAGTTCTTGTCACCAACCACGTATTACAACAAATTCCCCAACTCTACGAGGTGGGTGAAAAGTAACTTATTATTAAAAATGGCTGCTGATAACGTTTTGTAAGTAGAACTGCATTTACAGGAAACAAATTGCATTGTGATCAGTATAGCGGTGGAATGAAATGGCTAGGGCTGATTTTATCTCACAGTGATGAGAGCTGCCGATGAGAAGGGTGTCGGATAGCGCAGTGGTTGGAGCACTCGCTACTGTGTCGCAAGTTAAGCACCGTCCAGTGCGGTTAGCACTTGGATGTGTGACCGCAAAACGTGAAGCAACAAACAACAACGCCCCCAGTTGACTCAGCTGTGACTGGGTACCTACTCTCTTAAGGGTGGGGAAGGTAAAGCAGCGAGGGAGAGAGATGGGCATCACCCTCATTACGCTGGCCCAAGATAAGTGTGATCTCCAACATCACGCTCCCCTACGGCCACAAGGCTATGGGACTACCTTTACCTTTTACCTTTACGATGAGAGCTGCCCATGTTGGCCCGTCACCTGACACTTGTCTTCTAATGACTGATGTCAATCAAGCTCGCTCACGTAATATCAGACGACGGGAGTGGGATTCTTACCCTGTAGAAGTAATCCGATTGGTTGATTGATGGATTGATTATTTTATTGGTTGATTAATATATTCAGCTGATGGTGATCTTCGGCGCTTCACTGGTGGGTCGCGTTGGTTATTTCCACATGATTCGCTACAGCTTCCTGTACAAGGTGGCCAGTGGTCTAGTAATGTTCTGGCTTGGCAGGTCCAATGCCTGGATACTCATGGTCTTCATACTGCTTGATACGTGAGTAAGCTGGCTTCTATTCGGTTGTCGTCATTGTCGTTGTCGTCATCGTTGTTTCCGTCATCTTCATTGTTATCTTCATCGCCGTCGTTGTTGCTGATGTTGCCGTCACTATCGTCATAAAAAATAATCATCATTCATCATTCATCATCATCGTCATCATCATCATCATCATCATCATCATCATCATCATCTTCATCTTCTTCTTCTTCTTCTTCTTCTTTTCTGCTTCTTCTTGTTCTTGTTCTTCTTCTTCTTGTCTATCATCATCATCATCATCATCATCATCATCATCATCATCATCATCATCATCATCATCATTATCATGTATTATGTTTACTTCGAACATGAACGAAGACTAAAACTGCCACAATATTTAACGCCAAGCTGTCCATCTCTGCTTTGTCGACAAAACCAAGAAGATGCACTGCCTCCGCACTGTATATTTAACTTGCCTGCTGTCAGTTGAAGGCCAACACAATTAAAAGATTGTATATGTGTGTTTTACCTTGAGACTTCTTGAAGTTTTTAAACACATTATTAAATAAAGACCATGTGTCCTTGACTCCCCATTCCCCAAAATACACACACACACACCTACACCTACACACACACACACACACACACACACACACACACACACACACACAACCACACTAACAACATTAAAGGTATTAGTATACCAAAATTAATGTAATAAATATGTTTTTTCCCCTTTGCTCACAATTTGTGTACTTTGCAAACGTAGTTGAATAAGGGTCGACATCTGTTTAGCTTACCATCGATTTGTGCAGATAAATGTTTTCTCATCAACCCTTCCTGACTCCAGTTTCCATCCCCACTACAATCCCACTTAGTAATCAATACCTTCTGTGGCTTTGAAGTTGAGGAAGACCTAAAACCTTTAGTTAGCGGTGACCTTTAAGACGGGTCGATGCTATTTCATCATCAGTTAGTCCATGCTCTACTTTGCAGTGAGCGAGTTTTGAAAGGGAGACAAACCCTGTCACAGCTTTCGCCCTTAAGTAGGCAGCGCCACAGAGTGGGATGTAAACAAAGAGCGAAGGGACATACCTGCACCTAGGTCGACCAAAGGTTGAGGGACTTTTGAACGGGGAGATAATCCCGTAAAAATTTCATCCCTTATGTTGCCAGCATTGTCTGGCCTGGAGTGTGCGCCGTTGTCTGGGCGTCCAACAATGCGCCCAAACGCTGCAAGTGGGCGCCACGAGCGGCTTGAATTAGATAATGTATCGGCCAGCGCCTTGAGCGGGAAAAGCGCTATTAAAATTGATGAAATAAATAAATAAAATAGCCGGCTGTTACGTTGAAACGCGAACGAAAGTATGTCGGAAGCGCGCACGATAGATCTAATCGTTTCGTTTTGCAAAGTATTCAATAATGGAGTTTATTTACCTTTGATTTGAGTTTGCATTGTTGTTAGGAGAGGCTTTGTATAACGTGGATAATTTTCGTTGGTCGATATTGTTAGAGAATACTCTGGATCTCCTTGTTTACTATCGATCGAAGTTTCGGGATGATTGTCGAAGTAAGAGAAGGTTCGGGGTATGTGTGGAGAGATGAATGACGTAAGTCAGTGATGACGATCTTTAATTCTGATTGGTTAGTTGTAATGCGTCATTTCTAGAACAAACTGTCGTCATCTCGAAGGATAGAAAAAAATTATATATTCGATGCTTTGTGTGTTGTAAAGAGAGTTGCTGTGAAAGTTGTTGAGTTGAGTTGAGAATTGTATGCAGTTGTTGGTGTGTGCTGAATAAAAAGTGGAAAACTTCATACGTCGACTTAGTGACTTGTATGCTGCTTGAGCGGGTTGCGTGAATAAACGAATCTGAGTTACACCTTATCAGGAATTCAGCATTGGGGCTGAATCGGATACTGATAAAGAAAAACACCATCATCGAACGGAGTGTAACACCGGCACCACAGTGTCGTACGGCTGCAGCTTTCGTCCATTGTATACAAAAATGATTTTGACTAATCTTTGCTAGCTTGTTGGTTTAATGTCAACTTGTTGACTTGTATGAGTGAGGGTTTTGAATGGTTAGTTGATCGGTTGACTGACATTGTTTGATGTATTAGTTGATTGGTCGATTGTTTGCACGATTAGAATGTTGAAACAATGATTTATTACATGAAGATTTCTCTGTAGACAGTAAGACCATTCATATCCTATCTTATTCTATAATAATAATAATAATAATAATAATAATAATAATAATAATAATAATAATAATAATAATAATAATGGTATTTAAATAGCGCTTTTTCCTAATGACATCAATTCAAAGCGCAGTTCTCACGCATAATTATATACTTAACGTTAACATTGAAATACATATGAAAAGAAGTGAAACAAAAACAAGACACTAATAAACTATGCAGACATAAAACCAACATGAAAAAGAATACGTACAAGTAAATTATAAAAAGCGAGGGAGGGATGAGGAGGAGGAGAGCAGCTAAGGAGTGAGGGGGCTGGGAGCGTGCTGTGTGACGGTGGTGGTTTGAATCAGAAAATAAAGAATGATGATGGTGATGAGGTACGAGATCAGACATCTTTAAGGAAGAGATGAGTTTTTAAGTTGGACCTAAAATGGCTAGGTTCGGAGAGCTGCGAAGAGAGAGAGAGTAAGAGAGTTTCAAGTTGAAGGACCAAGCACTGAAAAGGATCGACTGCCTGCAGATGAGTTTGCATGGCATGAGGGTGTTAGAGGAAGAACGAAGATTTCTAGATGGCTTGTGAATGAGATAGGAAGGGGCTAATCCATGGACACACTGGTAACAGAAAGTACAGACACAGTAAGCCAGTGATAAGAATGTTGGAGTGGTGTGATATGATCAGATTTTTTTTTCTTTTTGAGAACCAGACGAGCAGCACGTTGGAGCAGATGAACAGAAAAAGAAGGAATTACAGCCACAAGAGTTACAGTAGTCTACGCGTGACAGAACAAAAGAGGAAATTAGTTTGGCTGTAGCTTCAGTGGTCAGATGCTTGCGGGCAAGGCCTATTCTCCGGAGCTGAAAGTTGCATGTTTTACCGGTTTTGCGGATGAATTCTGACATGGAGAGGGTGTTATCAAGGATGACACCAAGGTTTTTGACAGAATATGAAATAGGAATAATGTTTGGCCAAGGGTGACAGTGTCTACAGAGGAAGAAGACAGGTTGTGTTTGGTACCCGTGAGCATAACTTCAGTTTTGTTAGCATTGAGCTGGAGCTTGTTCGCAGTCATCCGGTTCTAAATGTTCTCAAAGCAGTCAGAAGTTTTGGTCAGAATTCACAACTTTCCGACACCTCTCATAAAAACTCGTGGGTATCGCCATTATAAATCAAAACAAAACGAGGTTAGAGTGAAACCAAGTTCCGGTCTGGCTTGTTTTGCTTTTCTCAAAGCTTGATGCATGACTTTTAAATATAGCAAATTGCCGAAAACGACGATGGTTAGAGCCAGAAAACGAGTGGGATAAGTATAAAAACGGTAGAGGAAGTACATGCTCAGTGAAAGGATGCAAAAACAATCGTAGAGGCCTGTATTTGTGGCGACTTCGGAGGTGCGTTGATCACTACCCAATGGTTCATGGAGAGTGCGTGTGTCAGGAGCCCTACACATTGCACACCCCTTCAAATAGTGACTAGATAGTGGCTGTCAAAACTACATTTAAAACGTCCACCGAAGACAATTTTTGTCTGTTCCTCTCATTTTACTGACCGAGAGCCCACCATTTAAAATCCATCTCCCCAGCTGTTTCTTGGTTGCGACAGCAAAGTGAAGATCGGCAGAAAGCCACCACAAAAACGCCAGTCGTCAGATGGAAGAGCTAGCGATACAACGATTAAAGAACGGTCATCGACAGAAAGTGAAACAGGACCAGAAGGCTCTTGTAGTTTTCCATAGCTTCGCCGTCGCAACCTCCACAAAACACGAAGTAGGCTTAGTTGACTATGTGAGGGTACGATACCGGTGGCCAGTGACACATGTGGTCTTCTCACTGTAAACTTGACTGTCACAACTGGGACTTTAGATCCATCAGGCATTTTCTGCAACACTTTCTCTTTTATGCTCCCACCAACGCTTTCTCATGTAATTCGACATATTCTTGAATATTTGGAAATAACTCACTCAAAACACTCGGATAAACAATACGCGGAGAAAGAAACGGGAAGTATGTTTCACGGTAACGGAAAGAGTTACCCCTCTTACATGGGGGATTCCAGTTGGTGCATAGGGTAGCAGAAAAGTGTGAATAGATGGAAGGTCAGAAAGATGGAGTACGCTGATTAAACGATCATCTGCAGTGCCCCAACGACTTTTGAGTTACGCGATAGGATAGGATGGATGGAAGGTTTTGAGGAGTGTCACTGGTGTTGAATTGTGTGTCGTCTGCGTAGAAATGGTGGAAAGTGACAGGGTTTTGGATGATCGGAAACAGAGGAGATGTGCAGAGGGTGAATAGAACTGACCCATGAGGAATACCGGAGACAAGTCTGGACCGTTCAGAAAGGTGGCTGTTGATGTAAACAGATTTAAAACGACCAGAAAGTATTAATGGAACCAGCGTAGGGCACTGTCTTTTACTCCAAAAGAGTTCTCAAGGCGCTGAAGGAGGATGGAGTGATCGATAGTGGCAAAAGCGGCGGAGAGATCGAAAAAAGTCAACAAAGAGATTTTACCACAGTAAGTTGCAGAGAGGAGGTCGTTCACGATGTGAAGAAGAGCTGATTCAGTGGAGTAGTCAGGACGGTAGGCAGACTGGAATGGTCTATAATGCATTTAAACCTTGACGGGCATTTAACTCCCCAAAATCTGCTTTCATGAAACACTTAACTGCCCGATTGAAGGTCCGTAACAGCCCATATGTTAACGTACCTTACCCCCTCCTGTAAGTGCCCTTAGAGGCCGGTAACTCTCGTTTCCAAAATGGCAGCGATCATTGCAATCACCTTCTGACCGCTCAGCCATACCAAATATTGCGCTGATGGTGCGGCTGACCACAGGCTCTGAAGTCTTTTCTTTCGTCTTTGTAAACTCGTGGGCCGTACATATGTATAGTATGTAATTGAGGCCTACGAAAGACGAGACTTCCCAGCCTGTGGGCTGACCTGCCGCCACAGGTTGTTTTACAGTTTGTTGGTGATTTCGTTAGTGAACAAAGATAGGAGAACTTCGCGGTTTGCGCGGATAAAGTCCAACCTCGTTTGCCTGCCAGTTGGGTTTGCGGTCTTTCTTCGTCCCACTCGCCCTCTCCTTCCTCCTTTACTACCTTTCCTGCGATGGCGTCGGTGTCCATTCAAAAACCTGTATCTCCAAAAAAGCATTTTTGAGAAAAACTAACAAAACTATGTTAAAAAATCAGGTGTCACCAAGCAAACATTTTAAATATAATTTGTACTGAATACAAATTATATTAAAAACGTTTGTTTTGGTATACCTGCTTTTTAAAAAGATTTTTTTGTTTTTCTCAAAAGTGCTTTTTTGGAGATACGAGGTTTTGAATGGACACCGACGCTCTTCTCTTTGCTGTTTACGTTTTGTCGCGCCGAAATCAGCTGGACGGAAATCTCAGAAACGCATCATGCGCATGCGCTGAGAAGGAATCCCCCAAGATTTCATGTCAAGGTCAATCGGCCATAAATAGAGAGGCTTTTTTCAATTGGCCCTGCTTTCAGCCCGTCATGAAAGCCTCACGCGTACGACAAGTTACGGGCTTGCAGCAAACAGGCATTTTGGGTTAAACTGCCCCTTAGTTTGAAAGCCGACATAAAATCGAGCCCTGGAAAAGAGAGGATGCTTGAGCTTTGTCAGGACAACCTTCTCAGGAGTTTGGATAGAAAAGGGAGATTAGAGACAGGGCGGCATCGAATCGCTACGGGCACTCAAGTTGAGTAATTCCCCCATCAAGTCTTCTGGATGAAGGTTTTATTTCTTTAGGAGTGGCCGCACGATGTCAGACTTGAAACAGGATGGATCAGAACCAGATTGCAAGGAAGGGTTGACTGTGTTGGTGATGCCTGGAAGGCGGTCAGTGATATTTTGAAAAGTGAGGTAGGGATGGGATGAAGCTGAGAATTTCAGCCACTTACTTTCTGAGGCAGTATAAAAGGAGAAGAGCGGCGAGCCGGTGACAGGCGGATCAAGAGGACATGGTTGACAAGGCGTGTCATCAAGAGTTTTGCGGATAGCTTCGATTTTCGAGGTAAAGAAATTTGAAAAGGATAAAGGTAGTTCAGAAAGTTCAAAGTTCATATATAAAATAGTTCTTTCGAAGAAGTAGGGTTCTCAATCTTTCTGTTTTAGTAATGTATTTTAGCTGCAGAGATGGCTTTTTGGGACGTCACACTTGCGTTTTTGATAGATCTGTTTGTAAACTGTAAGTTTGGAACACTCTCTACGCCGCTCCCGTTTGACCTTGCCGATCTCGGTAGAAAACCACGGCGCAGATGGACGGTTAGAGATGAGGCGGGAGGAAGAAGGAGCATGTTTGTCAAGGAGATGGCGGAGAGTAGTATGGAAGAAAGAAGCTGGTACAGTGTCAGGAGGAGCAGAAGAAAGTAAGTAACAACTTCAGAAGAGAAGGTTTTCTTGTCAAAGTTTTTACAGTTGCGGCAGGTTATTGTGCGACTTTTCTTTAGAAAAGGAGAGAAACAGAGAGAGAGAGAGAGAGAGAGAGAGAGAGAGAGAGGAGAGAGAGAGAGAGAGAGAGAGAGAGAGAGAGAGAGTAGTGGTCAGACTCCAGATCTTGTGACACAATGACTTGAGAGAGAATGTTGTCCGACTGTCTAGCGATTGACCAGTCGATGATGTGCTCAGAGCGAGTATATGTAGGTTCAGAAACAAATCGTGTAAGTTATGGAAATAGAGTGGTGACATATGCGTTTAGTTTCCCAGTGTTCAGGTTGATCAGATTGAATGTTTAGGTCGCCGAGAATGATGAGTTTGCCAGGTTTGGAGGAGTAAAGGCCAAGAAAGGATTCAAAGTCTTCATGAAACACAGCGGGTCTGAGTTTGGTTTTGGGACTGGGGAAGGACGGTAAATGCAGATAAAGATGATGGTTTGACCATGTATGTTGAGATTGGCCTCAACGAACTCGAAGGAGTCGTGGGCAAAGGGCTGCAGCTATATATTATTTTAAAGTTAAATGGAGGGAGTTTCTGTAAATGACGCAGATTCCTCCGCTCCTAGAGGGCATGGGGTAAGAGCAGAACGAAAAACCAGGAGTCGTGAGGGAATGGATGATGGGCTCGTCTCCCATATGTTTGAACCAGGTTTCTGTGAGAAAAACACTTTTTTCAACAACAAAATCAAAAATTATATCTTATTCTATTCTACCATATCCTATCCCATCCTACCCCGTAAATCAAAAGACATTGGGGCATTACAGATGATCGTTTAACCACCACAATCCGTCTTTCTCTGTGCTCGGCAACCCTCATGGCTTCACCAGTGTCAAGCCAGTCCATTCCCACCTCTTTTTCTGTCTCCTTCTTCTTCTGCCTCCTTGCACCGTACCTTGCAGGATGGTGTTTGCAAGGCCTGACGCTTTGGTGATGTAGCCATACCATCGGAGTTTCCATTCCTTCAAACCAATGAGCTAATCATCGTGTTGTCCAATGGCATGTGTGGTGGTCTGTCGGACTTCGTTGTTGGTGATGTGCTGGGTAGAAATGCCCAGAAGTCTTCTGTAGCATCTCATCTCCATGCTTTGTATTCTTCGCTTTAAGTCTGCTGTGAGGATCCATGTTTCGCAACAGAACATTTGTTAGAACATTGGTTTAATACATGAAGATTTCTCTGTGGTTTTTCAGAAGCTGCACAGGAGCTGCATACTCGCTTTTCAACATGCCGCTCTCCGATATATCCGACCACGACCGGGAAAAACACAACCGAAAGTAAGCACCACTAAAATAATTAAATATAGGAAAGTAAGAACTCGCACACTGACACACAGCTATTTTGGATTTGATGTAAGATAATAAAAAATTTCACGTGTTTTTGCAGGCATCCCATTTCTTCGACTGTGTACGGAGCGAATGCTTTAGTAGTCAAACCAGCTAACTCTCTCTCCCCTATGTTAGTGGTGTGGGTCCTTAACCACTTTGGCTACGAGAAGCTCAAGGTAGGTCTTGGCGGCGACGATGACGGTGAAGATGACAATGATGATAGTGGTGGTGGTGGTGGTGGAGGTGATGATGATGATGATGATGATGACGACGATTATGATGATGATGACGATGATGTATCGGGTGTCCTATTTGATGACGATGTTTCCGGTGTCCTATTTTAATGGAATCGGTTCTCAGCCATCGGCTAAGATCAAACAGCTAAAGGTATGTCTTGACGACAACGACGACGACCACAATGATGATGATGATGATGATGATGATGATGATGATGATGATGATGATGATGATGATGATGATGATGATGATGATGATGATGATGATGATGATGATGACGACGACGATATGGGTAACAGTGGTTGTAATACTGATTTCACGTTTATGACAAGCATGAATTCAAACGTCGAGGGCAACATTTTCCTCAAATACAATAACAATGACAACAAAAACAAATTTTCAAACGATGTTATCTGTTTGCAGGACGGACTGCTGGGTGAAGCAGAAGCGGAAGTGCTGAAGGAAGTCATGTTCTGCGTCATCTGTTTCTTTCCCGTCCTGCTCGGCTTCCTGCAATCGGTCACGTGGTCCCAGTTCACCATCCGGCGCAGTCTGCTCGTCCGCCATGACTACACCGTTACAGTTCATCCGGACGCTGCTATGCCTTCATCGCCCATCCCGGGAACTTTTTAATAGCTATAACTTAATCGCTTTCTAGCTTTACAATGTTAATGTTCATGTTTTTGATTGTTGGTTGGTTGTTTTATTAACGCCTTCTTAATGGAGATAATAAGACCAGAAGTACTTCATGTGTTTGAACTATCGTAATGCATAGTCTATTTCCTCCTATAGGCTAATCTGTCTCAAATGTTCCTAATTCTTGCTTCTCGCGTGTCCATCAATAATGCCGTAATAACTCTTCAGGAAGGCACGGTGGTCTAATGGTAGTGCTTTGACTTGCGGATCGGAAGGTCCCGGGTTCGAGCCCTGGCCGGGCCATTGTGTTGTGTCCCTGGGAAAGACCCTTTACTCCCGTCTCCTACTCCTTCGGATGAGAGTATAAACCGAGGTCTAGTCTGTGTGTCGCATACATTTCATCATAACAGACTTTAAACATCCTGACGCTCATGTCCTAGACGAGTGAGTGCCTGTAACAATTAAGAACACACCCAGCATGCACTAGATCCTTCTCCCCCATCCTTGGCTGCCCAGGATTGAGCCCAGTGGTCCGGGCGTCAGACCATGCGCCCAAAGGCTGCGGGTGGGCGTCTCCGGCGGTTGGAGTTAGATCCTGTTTCGGCCAGCGCTTTGAGCGGCTCTTGAGTTGGTAAAGCGCTATATAAAAAGTGATTAAATAAACAACTAATAATTATAGTCTCTTGGCCATCTCTTGCACGTAAGATCGGAAAAGAGCAGCCCGTCACATTTATTTATTTTCCTATTGAGCGTATTGGTTCTTGTATAGCGGCTTTATCAGCTCAAGGCGCTGGCCCATGTAAACAGGATCTATTTGCTGCCTCAGGCGCCCACGTGCTGCCCTTTGGCCAATCGTTAACGCCCCAGACCACTAGTGCTAGCTGGATGTGTCTAGGACATGAGAGTCATCATCTTTTTTTGGTCCGTGCAATGGAATGCGCCCGAGCACAGATTGGGCTTCGCACTTATTTCATCGCACGGACTTTAAAGATCCTGACGCCCATGTCCTAGACGGGCGAGTGCCAGCTACACAAATACACCCAGCACGCACTAGGCCCCTTCTCCCCATTCCTGGTCGCGCAAGATTGTGCTCAGTCGTTTGAGGGTAGGGGGAGGGGGTGGAGGATGGAGGCGCAGATGATGGGCAAGGCAACAAGTGGACGCCTAGAGCGGCTTGAGTTAGATCCGGTGTCGGCCATTTTCCAAGGATATAGGCCTATAAATATTATATTTATAATGGTAAAGGTAAAGGTAAAGGTAGTACCATAGCCTTGTGGCCGTAGGGGAGCGTGATGTTGGAGATCACACTTATCTTGGGCCAGCGTAATGAGGGTGATGCCCAACTCTCTCCCTCGCTGCTTTACCTTCCCCACCCTCAAGAGAGTAGGTACTCAATCACAGTTGAGTCAACTGGGGGCGTTGTTGTTTGTCGCTTCACACCTTAGCGGTCACCCATCCAAGTGCTAACCGCACCGGACGGTGCTTCACTTTCGACACAGTAGCGAGTGTTCCAACCACTGCACTATCCGACACCCCATATTTGAATCTATAATTATTATGAATAGGGAGTAGGCTTGATCAAGGTAGGCTACTCTTTGTGGTTAGTATGGTCTCGGGTACGGCCACCGACCGGACGGGCTCTCTTAGATACTAGCCACCCCATTACGGAAGTGACGTTGCGTATGTAAGACTAAATTTTCGCGGAAAACGCCTTGGAAAACCCCTTGGATACACAAAAATCAAGGGTTAGGGTTAGGGTTACAAGTGAGAAACAAGGCGGAAAAGCGGCCATGTTTATGGTACTAAGCAAAGCAAAGTTCAAGAGCAACGTCACTTCCGTAATGCGAGGGCTAGTATCTAAGAGAGCCCCCGACCGCAAGGGGATGTCTCAAGTTGGGTGCCTGTAGCGGATTGTCGCTAGCAAAGTGGTAGGTATAGTCCCATGGCCTTACTTTTTTTTTTTTTAAGAGATAGCGCTCGCCTAGTACACCGATGATCCGGCCAGGGTTCGATGTCCGTGGTGGGCAATATGAAAATGGCCATTTGTCTCTAGCAGGCTGATTGCTATGGTGGTTCAGTGTTGATTTAGGTCCTTACACACTCTTGTTCCCTGGGGCGGTTATACCCGTCTGCCATATCGCCAATGGTGGGTGTAGACGTTAAACTTCAAGGATCATCCTAAGCGGTTTTAGCGAAACTACTACTACTACTACTACTACTACTACTACTACTACTAGGCCTACTACTACTACTAGGCCTACTACTACTACTACTACTACTACTGCTACTAGGCCTACTACTACTACTAGGCCTACTACTATTACTACTACTACTACTACTACTACTAGGCCTACTACTACTACTACTACTACTACTAGGCCTATTACTATTACTACTAGGCCTACTACTACTACTAGACCTACTACTACTACTACTACTACTACTACTACTACTACTACTACTACTACTACATCTACTACTACAACTACTAGATCTACTACTACTACAACAACAACTACTACTACTACTACTACTAATGTAATTCATATAAAAATTCACGCTTGTCCCTCGCAAGAAGCTCCAAGCGCGTTATATAAAAAGAAATTTGACTTACACCAGTACGCACAGGGGCCGGGTAGCTCAGTTGGTAAGAGCGTCTTGCTAGTAACCGAAAGATCGCTGGTTCGAATCCCGGATTGGTCAACGTGTGATCATATTATTTTCCCCTTTACCAACAACTGGCCCGCTGGTGTCAGTATAAATCGGTCCAGTAGTCACCTATATGCGAAAGTGTCGTGTGACTATAATCTACAAACAACAACAACCAGTACGCACGCACACACGTACAGTGGGCAATTAAAAAAAAAACATAATAAAAAATCATACTTAAAGAGTCATAACCATGTGTAGAGAATCTTTTAACCTAGTGGGTTTTATCTCCCGCGATCTTGTGACTTTCTAGTTCTACGTAAGACTGTGTTCTAGCTATACCTCTGTGCTGTCGAGGATTCGCTACGGGCACTCAAGTTGAGTACTTCCCCCATAGCTGTGCTCCGACTTCATCCTTTTTTATACACAAAACTTATCCTATATAACATGGATCAAGTGAGCCTACACACTGTTTAGTTGAGACTGTCCACTAGTGAAACCTCGACTGTAGTCTCAGCTACACATTGCATGTGTGCTGCTATCCATGTGTGTATAATGATGTCAGTATGTGACCACGTCGCATGGAAGGGGGTGGGGGGAGGGGCGGTAGATGGCATGGTGGAGAGGCGACATAAGCCTCTGCCGTCCCTGCTAGCCAGCGTGTATGTGTGCTTAATTAACGTGCGTGCCTTCGGTGCTTGAGTTATTAGATGATGTCTAAAATACTGTTCAGTATGGGAAATATAATTTGTGAGAATGCTTGGAATGATGCGCCTGCATGAATACACTTTTGTACAGTAAATGAAACAATTCTATGATGGTTTGAAAACAAATAATATTTTGTTTTGTTCTCTCTCTGTCTCTCTCTCTTTCTGTCTCTCTCTCTGTCTCTCTATCTGTCTGTCTGTCTGTCTGTCTGTCTGTCTCTCTCTCTGTCTCTCTATCTGTCTGTCTGTCTGTCTGTCTGTCTGTCTGTCTCTCTCTCTCTCTCTCTCTCTCTCTCTCTCTCTCTCTCTCTCTCTCTCTCTCTCTCTCTGTATGTACTCAAATGTTAAAGCACGTGTTCGATGTGGTACTAATCTCACTCAGTCGATTATTTGTAGTTCTGGCGTGAACCAAGGAGATATATGTAGTCCTGTCTTGTTCAGTTTGTTTATTAATGAGTTGGCATTAGATGTTATTAGAAATGGGAGACATGGAGTAACTTTTTTAATGGGCACATTTGAATTATTTATTCTTTTATTAGCAGATGATAATAATAATAAGAAGAAGAAGAACGGATTTTTATATAGCGGGTACTCCAGCCTATGACCAGACTCACCACGCTTTACATAGTCATTACATATAAATACATGCACACGATAAAACATCGCTTTTGCTACAATACACCAAAAGATGGAACAGTAAATGTACAAACTATTTACAACTATGTACACAAATTACAAAAAAGACAGAAATAGACTATTTACAACTATGTACACAAATGACAAAAAAGACAGAAATAGAATAGCAAAAACCTATTCACAGCTATTTATATGCCCGGTTAGGCCCAGAAAAACAGTATAAATATTTACAGCCGTGTATACACTTACGGATCAGACAGAGACAAAAGAGGAGAGAATGGCAGCGGGATACAAATCAGTCTGAATAATGCAGTTTGAAGAGGTGGGTTTTGAGGGCCTTTTTGAATGCTTGTGTTGATTGTATGTTGCGGATATGGGAGGGAAGGGAATTCCACTGCTTAGGTGCGGAGTAAGCGAATGCACGTTGGCCGTATGTCTTAGTGCGGGTGACGAAAGCCTTGAGTGTGCGAGTGTCAGCAAAAGATCTTAAAGTGCGTGAAGGGGAGTAGGTCTAGACAGACAGTAGATCAGCAAGGTAGGAAGGACAAGAATCAGTGAAGAAGTTGTGACAGAGAACAGAGAGTTTGTACTCTATGCGTGCTTGCACAGGAAGCCAGTGAAGGGAATGTAGTAGAGGTGTGATGTGATCGCGTTTCTTAGCTCGGAATACTAGTCTAGCTGCTGAGTTCTGAACCTTTTGTAGTTTGTCAATGATGTGTTTTGGGGAGCCAGCGAGGAGAGAGTTGCAATAGTCAAGACGAGAAAGGACGAGAGCGCAGACTAGGGTTTTGGTGGCAGTGACTGTAAGATAGTGGCGAAAGGAGCTGATTTGGCGTATGGCCGTGTATGCAGAGCGACAGACGTTGGAGATGTGGTTGTTGAGAGACAGGTCATCGGAGAGAATGTAGCCGAGATTTCTTGCTGAGGGTGAGAACTGAATGTTTGTTGTCCCTACTGTAAGCGATGTTGGGAGAGGCGAGAGTGAGGAGGAGGTGTTGTGCTTGTGAATGAGGAGGGCTTCGGTTTTATCGTCATTAAGCCTAAGCTTGTTGAGTGAGATGATATTGTTCTTGTATCAGAAACCAGTGTTGGTTTACAAAATCAGTTAAATTCACTGCACAGTGCTGCTTCAAATTTATGTTTAAAAGTCAACATGGACAAAAGCAATATTGTAGTGTTCAGAAAAGGAGGTTATCTTGGAAGGCGAGAAATATGGTTTTTTGGTGGTGAGATAGTGCCCGTTTTGACAGCCTACAAATACCTGGGCATATATTTTTCTACCAAACTAAGTTTTGTTGCTGCGTGTCGTGATTTATCCAGTCGGGCAAAAAGAGCATTTCTTTGTATTTTGCAAAAGCTTCGAATGTTTAATAATTATTCACTGGATGTTTTTAAAAAAAATTGTTTGACGCTCAAGTTCAATCTATTTTAAAATATGGGTCCGAAATTTGGGGCTTAGAAAATGCTGCGCATCATTGTGAGAAGATTCATTTGTTTGCAATGAAGAAATTATTATGTGTTAATATGCGGACCCCAAATGACCTCGTATATAAAGAGTTAAACAGATTTCCTTTATTAATTAATTTCTCAATGTATACGATTCGTTACTGGTTGAAGTTATGCAAAATGCCTACTGATAGAATCCCGAAAAAAGCTTATTTTGTGTTGCTGGATTTAGACAATAGAGGGAAGACAACTTGGGCATCGAAAGTAAGACAGTGTTTAAATGTACATGGTTTTGGTTATGTTTGGCTAGCACAAGGTGTAGGGAATGAGAGAGAGTTTTTAAGAATGTTTAAGCAGCGCATGGTTGATTGCAGATGGCAAAACTGGAGTGAACATGTGAGCGAAAGCGAAAGATTCCATATGTATATATTATTTTGCGGCCAAATAAATGTTGTTCCTCAATATTTGAGTATGCCTCTTGACAGTCATATGAAATTCATTATGACAAAATTCTGATTTGGTGTTTCAGATTTGTTGGTCCATTTTTATCGATATCGGCAATGTAAGCCAGATGATCTAATTTGTCCGCTATGTAAAATGTGTGAAGAATGAAATTCATTTCTTACTTTTTTGCCCTTTTCTAGTAAATCTCAGAAAGAAGATAATACCTATAAAATTCCATAGAAATCCAAGTTTATTCCGTTTTCAGTTGCTAATGTCATCAAAACAACCTCATATTGTTAAAAAAAATATATGTGTTTACTTGTATCATGCTTTTAAAATTCGGGAAATTGCGTTATCCTGATTGTTATACAAATATTTATATGTTTCTGCTAATGTCCTGATTGTTTATATATTGTAAAGCGATGTCATGATAAATTACCCCCTTTCTAATGGGGCTGTGGCCCTATTGAAATAAATAAATTTCAAATTTCTCTCTCTCTCTCTCTCTCTCTCTCTCTCTCTCTCTCTCTCTCTCTCTCTCTCTCTTTCTCTCTCTCCCTCTCTCTCTCTGTCTCTGTCTCTCCCTGTCTCTCTCTCTCTCTCTAACCCAAGAATGATTAGGAATACCGATACCAATGAGACACCGGGAATCCAGCCTTGCCAGTTCGTGTGAGAATGATGTCCCCTGGAAACATTCACGCGTCAAGTCCAGCACAATGTGATGACACACGGCTCCACTTTCTTTTGTTGAGCGAAGGTTGACGGATGAAAACCGGAGAAAAGTTGAATATTTTTGTACTGTTATACCAGGAATATCTTTTTTGTTTCAATTAAAATGTATTAGAGTCCTTTATCAAATTGTATATATTCGATTGCCAAATCGTGCATATGATATGTTGCGCGAACTGCTGTCCGTACGAAAAGTGTGTAAAACTGAAACAGTAAATGTGTAGCTTCTGTTTAAAAAAATGATTGGCGACATCTATAGATTTTGCAGCCCACAAGATCGTTTTGAGGACGTGCTTCTGATGTCTTCCCGTAGGTGATTGTATTTTCTCCAGTATATTTAATAGTGGACTATTGCAAATGAAAGTGCAAGAGAATTGCAAACTTGTCAAACAAGTCGAGAGTTGAAACTGAAAGTAGAACAACAATAAAACACGATGTGAAAATGGTTTCTAATAAGGTAGTGTTAGCTTACTGTTCCTTGTCCATGGGACTTACTATGCTGAGCAGCTCATTTAACTTTTATTATATAAAAGTGTTTCTCAACCGCTACAATATCGAAGAGGCGTGGTTCCACATTGCACAAACTTTGTATTTGGTATGGAACGCCTTCAACGATCCTCTCTTCGCCATTCTGCAAGACAACACCAACTGTTTCTTGACTAGGACTCGACGAGAGGGTATCCTGTACACAGCACCAGCATTTGGTCTGGCATACCTGGTGCCATGGTTTCAGTTTGGGACTAGCTCATGGGCGGTGGGCCTGCACCTCATTGCTGCTCTGTTTCTGTATGACACCATGTTTACCTTCATCGGCCTGCTTGCCTGCTGTCTCTTCACTGAACTAGCCTCCGACACTGAAGGTAAACTGAGGTTGACGCGGTGGTCGATGGTAGCAGGAATGATCGGTGGACAGTCCATTTTTTTCCTGGAATTCTTCTCTGACAGCCTGAAGGACTTTGCCTCTTTCCAGACGGGGGCTGTTTGTATAGCCTGTTGTGCCACGGCGTTGATGCTTTACGCAGGTTTGAACGCGCACACAAAGTACGATTTGCAGTCGCATGGAGATTCTAAAGATAAAAGGGACGGCTGTGATTTACAGAAAGAGGACACAAAAACTCAAACTGACACCTTCATCACACAGATGTGGCAGATATTCCGTGAAAGAAACTTTATAGTGTTCATCCTCACCAACTTTTGCCAAGAGTTTCATCGGGCTTTCCTGGGAAACTTTCTGGTCATCATTTGTGATTATCTCATACCAACAGATCAAGTGCCGGCCAGCATTCGCAGTGCTTTCTACGGAATGACAGGAACCTTTGGTGGGGTAAGACCTTTCCTTGCTGTTAACTATATAATATATATAATATAATATATATATATATATATATATATATATATATATATATATATATATATATATATATATATATATATACACTATATAATTCAGCTGGATTATGGACTCAAAATTGATCATTTTTGCCATTCTTTTATAATAGTAGTTATACTCAATGAACACTTTAGTCAGAATTTTGTTTCAAGAGCACATATAATGTTATATATCGCATGGTAAAGCACTTGAAGGTAAATTTTGATGTTTTGTAATTGAGTCGAGGAAACACGTTGTACTATGACCTACCTTTTTAAAATGGAATGTGTGTATTTATTTTGTGTTACGTGTGCTGTGGTGTTTTTTTCAGTTGTGCGTTATCTTTATCCTGACTCCGCTGGTCAGCCGCTTGGACTATTTCCGAGTGATTCGCTACAACTTTGTGTGGAAGATATGTGCAGGGGTAGTCATGTACGTGTTGATTGGTTCACGCAACGCCTGGTTCATTATGCTGTTCTTCTTGCTGGACAGGTAGGCATACTGGTATAGAATTGATCAAAACTGATGTAGTAATAGTAGTAATAGTAGTAGTGTTGTGTGTGTGTGTGTGCAAATATCCATTAATATGTCCAGCGTGACTGATGGTGTCAGTGCAAGATTTATTAATTGTAGTCTTAAAAGGTGTTCATTTATTTATTATTTATTTTATCATTTTTATTGAGCGCTTTTCTGGCTCAAAAGCTGCTCAAGGTGCTGGTCGATAGAGGATCTAACACAAACCGCTCTAGGTGCCCACCTGCAACCTTTAGGCGCATAGTCTGACACCAGACAACGGAGTACAGTCCTGGGCGACCATGGATGTGGAGAAGGGACCTAGTGCGTGCTGGGTTTATTTGTGTAGCCAGCACTCCCCCCTCTAGGACATGAGTGTCAGGATCCTTAAAGTCGATGGAATGTGTATGTGCACAGACTAGACCTCGGTTTATACTCTCATCCGAAGGAGTAGGGGTGAAGTGTGTCATGGTAATTTTAAAAAACAAATTATTAATTTATTTAGTAGTATTATTATTATTGTTATTATTATTATTATTATTATTATTTAACTTCACGTCGTCAACAGGGTTTGAAGCACTGCCTGTACGGGCTGCATTTTTATGGCCTGACATTGGAGTACCCTGACTATACACATGCACTGAGCCAACTGCGCTCCCCGATGTGTGCATGTGTGTGTGTGTGTGTGACTGTTTAAACTTTAATAACCTCAGGGCAATTTCTAGTATATTCCATTTATATTGTCATTTAGCTGAATAAATTCTGTATTCAATTGTTAGTTTTGTAACAGAACGCTCTTTGGCTCGACTATTTCATAGTATGCCCCGTTCTTATCTGGAAATTCAACCAAGTCACAGGTAAGACTACAAGTTCAGAGCATTAGCTGATCAACACACAACAAAATCCTGCTTGCTTTGTTATTAATGGTGAATTGCTTTCATTTCAGGACATTTGCAAATTCCACTTTCTCCCTGTTCAACATGCCGCTTTCTGACGTCGCTGATAAGAACAAAGAGAAGTATAATCGCAAGTGAGTCGTTTTGAGTTAAGAGTTGTTTTGAGTTAAGTGAGTCGTTTTGAGTTTGGAAAAGCTGTGTTGTGTACCTTGAAAATTATTTATTTATTTATTTATTTTGTTAGTTTTCTTCCTTGTGAATCATTTATTTATTATTTTTTTATTATTCATTACTTTTTACTAATTTTAATTGTAATTTTTACCAAATTTTATTAATTTTTAAAATTTTACTTATTTATTTACTTAGTTATTACTAATTGATTGCGATTTAATAATTATAATTTAAACTTTTTCTCAATTTTTTTTTATTATTGTGTGATTTTTTGTTTAATTATATTTATTTAATTAAGGTATTTATTTTATTTCTAATGTTATATTTTCCCCCAATATTTTATTATTTTATTTTTAATTACATTTCTCTATTTATTTATAGGTCTAGCTCATTGCAAAGTGTTGCATTTATACATTCTTTCTTTGACATTGGATGCAGTTTTCTCATTTGCCTGCATACTGTGGTCAAAGAACTGAAAGTCCTAGCAGTACTGTGACCCCTGTATGCTTATTTATTTAGTTTTGTGCCAGGCTATAGAAGCAGATAGCCTCGTTGTATAATGTCCCTTATAAACAATACTCGATATTGGCAACGAGATAGATCAGTTGGTAGAGCGGCAAGCTCATGTTACAAAAGTTGTGGGTTCGATTCCCTGTGACCCGGGCATAAACATTGGTTGTGAGCACTGGCCACCTTATTGTTGCTATTAGTGTGATGATTGTTTCAGTGTATAGTTTCCCCTTCTCCCCCAACCCTGGTCGCCTGGGATTGTGCTCAGTCGTCTTAGCCTCAGACTGTGAGGCCAAGAAAGCAAGTGGGCGCCTCAAGTGAGATCCTGTATTGGCCAGCGCCTTGAGCAGCTCTTGAGCTAGAAAAGCGCCTTTATAAGAATGATAAAATATATGTACATAAAATAACATGAATTGTTTGTGTGTCTCTAAGTGGACTGACAAGGAAGAGTGTTGTTGTCAGAGCTGTGAGAGGGAGAGAAGGGAGGTGAAAGAAAGGAAAGGAGGTATAGGGCGGGCTGGGCACTGTATTTTATCTGCTAGAGCCTGTTGTTTGTGTCACAAGCGTTAAAGCTATATATAGTTGTAGGTATGCATAAAACCGTAGAGGTGTTACACGTTATGGGCTTGATGGGCACTATATTTTATCTGGTAGAGCGTGTTGATTGTGTCAGATGCCTACTCCAACACTCTTTAACATCTCCCTAGAGCGCATCATTTCAGATGCCCTTGCAGATCACGAAGGCACAATCAGCATAGGGAATAGAGCAATCTCCAACCTTCGTTTTGCGGATGGCATTGATGGATTGGCTGGAGAAGAACAAGATCTTGAACAGCTGGTACAGAGGCTTGACACCACCTCCAGAGCCTTTGGTATGGAAATAAGTGCAGAGAAAACCAAAATTACCAACAACCACAAATGGCATCAACATGGACATCAAAGTCCAAGGTCAAGTCATAGCTTCAAATATTTAGAAGCCATTGTGTCAGACAGTGGGTCCTGACAGGGAGTCCTCTCCAGCATCGCACAAACAACTGCTGCCCTGGCAAGGTTGAAGCCCATTTGGAAAGACAAGACCATCAGTCTACATTCCAAGATAAAGCTGCTGCCCTCCCTTGTCATCTCCATCTTCTTATACGTTTGCAAAACGTGGACCCTCACAGCACATCTTCAACGAAGAATACAAAGCATGGAGATGAAGTGCTACAGAAGACTTCTGGGCATTTCCTATACCCAGCATATCACCAACGGCAAAGTGACAGACCATCACACAAGCCATTGGACAACACGATGGCTTGCTCACAGTGGCGAAGAAACGGAAACTCCGATGGTATGGCCATGTCACCAGATCATCAGGCCTTGCAAAGACCATCCTGCAAGGCACAGTGCAAAGAGGTAGAAGAAGAGGTAGACCGAAAAAGAGGTGGGAGGACAACATTCGAGAATGGACTGAAGATGGAGTACACTGGTTAAACGTTTATGTGTGGTGCCCCAACGAGTTACGGGATAGGATAGGATAGTATGTAGGTATGCATGAAACCGTAGAGGTGTTACAAGTTATGGGCGGGGTAGGCACTATATTTTATCTGCTAGAGCGTGTTGATTGTGTCACATGCATTGCAAAGCTATATATAGTATGTAGGTATGAATGAAATCGAAGGGGTGTTACAAGTTATTATTATTGTTGATATTATTATTATTATTATTAATAAGGTAATTTAATTTAGTTACTTAATGGAGGAAAAAGATCAAAAAATGTTAGGTACGTTACTTTATTTGAAAACTGTATTGTTGAACAGGTTAAGAATGAGAGATTGTGTGTACTGCCTGTGTATTCACAACTTTCCGGCACCTCTCATAAAAACTTGGGGATATCGCCATTATAAATTAAAACAAGGTTAGAATGAAACCAAGTTCCGGTTTGGCTTGTTTTGCTTTTATCAAAGCTTGATGTGGACTTTAAAATATGGCAAATTGCCGAAAACGACGATTGTTAGAGCCAGAAAACGAGTGGGATAAGTATAAAAACAGTGGAGGAAGTACATGCTCAGTGAAAGAATGCAAAAAACAATCGTAGAGGCCTGTATTTGTGGCGACTTCGGAGGTGCGTCAATCATCGACAGAAAGTGAAACACAGGACCTGAAGACTCTTGTAGTTTTCCATAGCTTCGCCGTTGCAACCTTCACAAAACACGAAGTAGTTGTCTATGTTAGGCGAGCGTTGTGGCCAAGTGGGCTAAGGCGGGACGGGACTAACTTGCCGTGTCCACAAACCAGAAACCAATGGCGCCTGACAGGTGTGGGTTCGAGCCAGCATCTGGGCGTTATGTTTCTCCGAATATTTTTCAAAAATTCACAAATAATGTTAGGTAGGTAGGGTTTAGGCGCGCCACTGGTGATAGAAAGGGATAATAAACTGCAGCAAAAAAAAAAAAAAAGGTGAGGGTACGATACTGGTGGCCCACTGTAAAACTTCCCATTGTACAACTTATGTTGAGCAATCTTGCCACTGTAGATTGTTCTAACCTATAAAGGGAACAGTGAAAGCCCCAGTTGAAAACCTGTCTTGCCTTTGTAGGCATGACAGATTCACTGCGGCAACAGTACCCCCGTTGGAGTGCCGTGGGTTTCAGTATAAATAGTATCCCCACTTTATGGAAATTTAGTGCTTTAAATTCCCACTGTTGCTATCTTCCTCATATACTCTTTCCCATTCCTGCTCTGTCCTATCACTCTGCTATACTATCTTCTTCTTCGCTAGATCAATGACCTACCTTTTTTCTTGAAAACTCTTCCTGGACAAGACTCCTTGTTTGTGTATGAGGTCTGTTGGATCAGCTTGGGAGTGTTGGACGCTTTCTGCTGGGTGGTCACTAGGGCTTCCTATGATGTTAGTATTTAGCAATATAGGCATTTTATATGTATATGTTTCGTTGATGATTTGTAATGATGGTTGTATTCTATTTTGTTTTTGTAACCGGGGGTTCGCGTAGTTGAGGTAAACCCTCAGCCGTCCCCCGCGTGGGATGTCTTTATTGTAAAGTGACTGGCCGGTGGAGGGCGTTCAATTTTCCCACTAGGGTTGTTTCAGCAGATCTTTTATGCGGATCGGGGGTTGTCCGGTCCTGATTTGGCTCGGAGGAGTCCGCTGGACCTAAAGCAACAATAAATCAATCAATCAATCAAAAAATACAACTTATGTTAATCTGATGAATAAAAATTGATGCAACAACAACGGAGAAAGAAACCGGAAGTATGTTTCACATGAGGGGATTCCCTTTGGTGCATAGGATAGCAGAAAAGTGTGAATCTGTGAATGTGTTTGTATGTGAAAGATGGAGAGAGAGAGAGAGAGAGAGAGAGAGAGAGAGAGAGAGAGAGAGAGAGATTATGCGTAAGGTGTAATTTTACCACACCTTTTTTTAAGTGTTCCATTTTTGCTTGTAATTTTGTTCCGGCTCTGTGATTATGCTTTTTTTGTAGAAATGTTACTGCGCGTAATAAATGTTCAATAATTCATTCATGCATTCATTACCTATGTTGTTGCTGCAAGGGAACATACTCCTCGTGTTTGTTACGCATGTAGGTTTTCTTTGGCTTGTATTTATCTGTAGGGCTAACCTATACCTTGAACTAGTTTAGCTAGTTTGTCAACAAGACTGGAGGTGATAATGCAAAGTGCATTTCCCAAGTATCTAAACATCCTGTTTCAGCCAGGTGTATCAATGAGCAATCCATATATATACATTACCTAGAGAGAATGGGGTGGGCGGTTGACTGGGGTGCGTGTGGAAAAGTAAACCTGTTGAAAACTGCTGATCACCTTTGTAAATACAGTAGTGTTCTGCATTATAAAAACAGAGAACCTACTTATTGTGATCATTACAGTAGTAGAATTTAATTGCAGTTCTCTCTGATTTTATCAGTCCATAACCGCCCCTCACCTGACAAGCACTTGGTCTTATGTTCTCATGTGTCTTATGTGAGCTGCAAGCACTCGTGCAATGTAAGACCGTCATAGATTGCTGTCGTCCCCTATCCTATCCTATCTTATCCTATCATATCCTGTAACTCAAAGGTTGTTGGGACACCACAGATGATCGTTTAACCGGCATACTCCATCTTTCTCTGTTCTCAGCAACTCTCATGGCTTCGTTCAGTGTCAAACCAGTCCATTATCGAATCTCCACCCACCTCTTTTTCAGTCTCCCTCTTCTTCTGCCTCCTTGCACCGTGCCTTGCAGGATGGGTTTTGCAAGGCCTGATGCTCTGGTGACGTGGCCATACCTTTGGAGTTTCCGTTTCTTCACCACTGTGAGCATGTCATCGTGTTGTCCAATGGCTTGTGTGATGGTCTGTCGGATTTTGTTGATGGTGATGTGCTGGGTATAGGAAATGCCCAGAAGTCTTCTGTAACACTCATCTATGCTTTGTATTCTTCGTTGTAGATCTGCTATGAGGGTTCATGTTTTGCAAGCGTATGGGAAGATGGAGATGACAAAGGAGCGCAGCAGCCTTACCTTGGAGTGTAGACTGATGATCCTGTCTTTCCAAATGGGCTTCAACCTAGTCAGGGCAGAAGTTGTTTGTGCGATCCTGGAGAAGACTTCCTGTCGGGACCCATTGTCTGATACAATGGCTCCTAAATGTTTGAAGCTATGCGCTGTGTTGAGGGATTGGCCATGGACTTTGATGTTCATGCTGATGCCATTGGTGTTGTTTGTCATCATTTTGGCCATTTCTGCACTTATTTCTATTCCATAAGCTCTGGAGGTGGTGTCAAGCCTCTGTACCAGCTGTTCAAGGTCTTGTTCCTTTCCAGCCAATCCATCAATGTCATCCGCTTTACCCCCTATGCTGACTGTGCCTTCGTGATCTGCAAGAGCATCTGACATGATGCGCTCTATAAAGATGTTGAAGAGTCTTGGAGAGATTAGGCATCCTTGACGCACACTGGTTGTTGTTCTGAACCATTCCCGATGGCCCTGTTGTGGAGGACTGCCTTGGTAGCCTTGATATACAGGCTTTTGATGACTTAACAATGTTATGGCTGATGTTGTACACTCTTATGTTTGCCCACAGAGCTGCATGCTCGGTCCAACGCTTTCTTGAATTCTACGAACACATGATATAGTTGTTGTTGGTGCTGTAGGTATTTCTCTCAGATTACTCTGAGGTTGAAAACCTGTTCAGTGGTTCTTTACCCTGCCCTGGATCCTGCTTATTCTTCAGATATGATTTGTTCAGCTTGGGGTTTCAACCTGTTAAGTATTATTTTCAGGAGGACTTTGCTGGGATGGCTGATGTGGCTAATGGTGCGATAATTTTCACACACCTTAAGGTAAACCTTTTTGGGAAGAGTGACGACAAGTGACTGGGTCCATGGTGTACGCCTTTCTCCACTCTGCCAGATCTTGTTACAGATAAATGTGAGGGTGTCAATCATCTCTTCTCCTCCTGCTTGAAGCAATTCTGCGGGTATGTTGTCCACTCCAGCTGACTTCCCCTTCTTCAGCGATTGCACTTCACCCTTAACTTCTTCTCAGAGAATTGGGAGGATTTCATCTTCTTCTCTGTTCTGATGACATGCTAGAACTGATTGGTCTCAGTTTGGTGTGTGGTTGTAAAGGTCAGAGCTGTACTCTGTCCATCTATCCAAGGCATCTTGCTCTTCTGTAAGGCATATTCCAGACTTGCTTTGGATCGTAAAGACCTTGGGCTGTTTTAACAATTGTCAGCCGCTTCACAGTGTGGTAGGTCTTAATGCTGTTGTTCTTGTTGAGACTGTTCACTATTTCCTGGCATTGATCTTCTATCCAGTTCTCCTTTGCTGTGCGCATGCCTTTTCTGATGTCATTGTTGATTTTTCGGTAGGCATCAGCTCCCTGTGAGGTGTTCTTTTTCTTTTTTATCTCTCTTCGTTTGTCGTACAGGTCCAAAAGTTCAGGTTTGATCCACGATTTTTTCTTTGGGTGATGCTTGCCAAGGATCTCAGTGGATAGAATAGACCTAAGGTTTCCCGGCATGTCGTTAGAGGCCACTAACAGGGCCCTGCTAGGGGTGATGTCAGCACGGCATCACTGAGGGAAAGTCTTCTACACACAGTTCACCGGCCAGGATGGAGGAACCTCACGTTACTACAGGTTCAATGACCACGTGCTCGGGGCCCAGACGAGCAACACTGCACTTGTGGATTTCGGCTGTGACCAACATCCTGGAGAGGATTGGGCCCTGCCAGGTCTTTCTTGCCAAAGACACACCATATGATGAAAAGAACCACTCACTCCATACCGGATTGGTCGTCGCCCGGCCGTCTCTCCAAAGACCGCGCCTTCCGATGGCCACCAGGACGGAGGTGATAAGTGTGTTACTGATGGACAACTTAGCAAGATCCGCAGAGAGACAACATCATCATAGGAACCTGTAATGTCAGGACCTTAACTGCGGAGGGAAAATTAGAACTGGCCCACGAGCTGGATCACTATCGATGGAACATGTTAGGTATCAGGGAACTGCAGTGGAAAGGCCTAGGTGAAACAACGACCAACAAAGATTACAAGCTTTATTTAAGCGGGAGAGATGACAGGCATGAACATGTCGTTGGATTCTTGGTCCACAAAGACATTCTAGCCACTGTCATGTGTTGCAACCCAGTATCCAGACGATTCATTACCATCTTTCTGAGAGCAGTCCCTTTCAACATCACCATCATCCAGGCCTATGCCCCAAACATCAGACTATTACGACACCAGAGTCGAGGATTTCTACGAACATCTGCAGGCTGTCCTTGACCAAGTGCCATAGAAGGACATAGTCATTGTGCAAGGTGACTGGAATGCCAAGGTTGGCCAAGATGCGCACCACAACTGGGGAGACACATGTGGACCCCACTGCAACAACAAGACTAATGAGTTCTGAGACTTTTGGCGTTTGCCAAATACATCTGATACTGGCAAATACGCTTGGTCTGCACAAAAAATCCAGACAATGGACGTGGCACAGTCCCAGTGGGGAGCATCACAACCAGATTGACTATATCATGGTCAAAAAACGCTTCAGATCAAGCATCAACATTGGCAAGACACTCGCTTTTCTAGGAGCAGACATTGGAAGTGACCACGATCTCGTGATGATGTCTCTTCGGCTTCACTTGAAGAGAGTAAACTCAGCAAAGTGCACGGGACTGAAATTTAACCTGGACAAATTGCAAGACCCGGAGGTGGCATAAATATTCCAAGCCACAATTGAAGAGAAATTTGCACCACTGCTCATTTTGGGAGCTGGTGAAGTAGATTTCAACACCATGACCACCACCACCTTCAAATCAGCTGTGACAAATGCCGCCACTGAAATCCTTGGCAAGCACCGCCCAAAAGAGGAATTTTCAGTAGAGAGTTACTTTTGGGGTGTCGGATAGCGCAGTGGTTGGAGCACTCGCTACTGTGTCGCAAGTTAAGCACCGTCCAGTGCGGTTAGCACTTGGATGGGTGACCGCAAAACGTGAAGCGACAAATAACAACGCCCCCAGTTGACTCAGCTGTGACTGAGTACATACTCTCTTAAGGGTGGGGAAGGTAAAGCAGCGAGGGAGAGAGATGGGCATCACCCTCATTACGCTGGCCCAAGATAAGTGTGATCTCCAACATCACGCTCCTCTACGGCCACAAGGCTATGGGACTACCTTTCTCTAGTTACTTTTCAACCCTCATGCGTAATATTGCCTTGTCGGCTTTACAACCAGTCATGCATGAGCAGCATTAAGGATGTGTTACCACATTGTCCAGCCAACCAGGCAGCAGGAGTGCTTTTCAGCTACAAGGAAGAGAATCATTGCAACTTGCTCATAAGGCCTATCACAGGCAGAAATGCACTAAGAGAACACTAAAACAGCCCGACAAATCTTTAGATGCAAAGCCCCCTCTTAAGTTTATTTGTAACCATCCCGAGGTAAAACAAAGCTACAATTGCATATACGACACACTGTAACATACCAGGACATATATATCAATGTTGTTGGTTTTTGTTTTTTTACAATTAAGGAGAGATGTGTGGGGGACACAGTAAAAGATAATAGGCGTAGAATTGTAGCCCAGGTGTTGCCAAAACAGCACAATGTCTCCGTCTCACTCTGAGAACATAGAAGATTGTAAGGGGTGTAACATATATATATATATATATATATATATATATATATATATATATATATATATATATATATATATATATATATATATATATATATCTATATATATATATATATATATATATATATAGTGAGTGAATCAGGCCTTGCAAGGGGATGTGAAGAAAGGTCTATATTATAGTATAATATACAGATAGATAAGGAGCGTGAGGTGTTAATGTGTAATATAAATGAACGTTATTTTTGGCTCCAATCATGTTGTGATATGATGGCACCATCAATGAGAATGAGAAGTTGTGTGCACTGCATGTGTCTGCATGCCTGTGCATGTGTGTTAAGTAGGGTGGGTAAGAAAGAAAGAGAGAGATTATGTAAATGTGATGTAGCTCACCTTTTTTAAAGTGTTCCATTTTTGCTTGTAATTTTTGCTTTACCAACACTGTGATCCTGCCTTTTTGCGTCAGCACGTTTATGCGCTTAATAGATTTCATTCATTCATTCATTCATTGGTGAGTGTATGAAAGAGGGAGAGAGAGAGAGAGAGAGAGAGAGAGAGAGAGAGAGAGAGAGAGAGAGAGAGAGAGAGAGAGAGAGAGAGAGAGAGATCGTCTGCATGGGGTGTAATTTTAGCTCACCTTTTGTTTAAGTCTTCCTTTTGTGCTTGTAATGTTTTTCTCCAGCGCTGTGATCATGCTTATTGGTGTGGAAATGTTTATGTGCTTCATGAAGGTTCTTTCCTGTGTGTGTATGTTTAAAAAAGAGGGAGAGAGAGATATATGTTTGCTTTTTGTGTGGAAATGAATGTTCATTCATTTATTCATGTACCGTCACCTCCCACCAGCGCTGAGATGATGCCTTTTCAGCGCGGATATATTTAGTGGCTTTACAAATCAGGGCTGGGGCATTTTTGTTCAAAACCGTGTGTTTACCAATCTTTTAGGGCTGTAAACCAGTTAAGTGTATGATATACAATACAGCACATCTTGAGTGTATGATATATAATACAGCACATCTTGAGTGTATGAATTACAATACAGCACATCTTGAGTATACAGCACATCTTAAATGGATGGTAATAAAAAAAAAGTTCAGAGTCAGTCAGAATATTCTGTCACTGTTCTACTGGTCCATAGTAGAGAGCGTTCTCACTTTCTCGGTCGTGGTATGGCACTCTAGTGCGAGCAGTCAGGACAGGGACAGACTTGACCGTGTTGTACGACAGGCATCAAAAGTCGTTGGGAGCGTTCTCCCATCAATTGAATCAATGTATCTGCTCCGAGCCAACCGCAGAGCTCAGAATATATATAAAGACAAACTCCACCCAGCCAGCCAGCTCTTCCAGCTGCTTCCCTCTGGGCGTAGATTAAGAATGCCTCGATGCACCACATCAAGATCCCTCAATAGTTTTTTCCCACAAGCAGTTAAACTGCTTAATCTTGAGATGGGCTGATCGCCCCAGTGTGTTGGTGGGGGGCATGTGGGCGAGTGTGTGTGTATGCACATACATTAATACTTAAACACCCCACAACGTAGACAATACGGATGAGTGTGTGTGTGTGTGAATGGTATATAACTTCTATATTCTACCCTTACACCTCCCCCTCCACCCCCATACACTGTCCACTGTTGGGTAATCTGCATCTAAGCATGTATACAAGACTTGTATACTAGTGTCACCCTTGGAAACTCTTTGTGCAATACCCTCCCCTGTGTACAATGGTGATTAGGCAGCTAATATTAGAGCCATCACCAATGTGGAACTTCATTTAATGGGTTGTTAGACTTTTTTTCTAGTTGTTTCTGTTGAATTAGGCTTTATTGGTGTCTCCTGTTGTTTTATCGGTGGTCTCTATTATGCATATCTTATAAAGAACACTTTTTTACTCCTTTTATGCGGATGGTGCAGTGTTTGTGATATAACTGATGTGTTTGTATTTGTGATATTTGTGTACAGTGGTTTTTGGCAATATCTGCTACTGTGACTCTGTAGTTTTTAAAGCTGTGATTATGACATATTATATTATTTTTTGTTTGGTGTGCATGCTCTGCGGTGTTGTCGTTGCGGGTGACGGATGCTGCGGCTTGTGTCAATCGGGACTCGTATTTTCTGCAGAAAAGCTCCCCCTTCTGCTTTAGGCTAAACATGGATTTCCACATGCCGAACATACTATTCTCTTACCTCCTATGCTAAGCCGTCTCTTCTTTCTTCCCTGTATCCAATGTCAGTGTATCCAATGTCAGTGCATTCAACAGTGTAGTCCTTCTCCTTCATAAACACAGTTTATCAAATTTATTGTATATATCCAGTTCTCTGCCCATTGCCTAACCACATGTCGTCGCCATAACGTGTTGGCGAGAGCCAGTAACTTTGTAGCTCGTTTCGTACAAGTAGGCCTACTTGCTGCACATAGGCGCGCTAATGTTACAGTAACACGAGACCGAATGGATGGAGAGTGAAAACTGGATGGCTGGGAGTCAGCAGTGTGCGCTTGTGTTGGTGTGTGTATGTGTGTGCGTGCGTGTGTGTGTGTGTGTGTGTGTGTGTGTGTGTGTGTGTGTGTGTTGACTAGCAAATATATATTTGCCCTTTTGTACAGTTCATTCGTTTCATGACTTTATCTTCTTATCCGTGATTTGCTGTTAGCTTGTTTACATGTTTTCTATGTTTTATATGTGCTTTTGTGTGGTGCTGCAGCTTTTACCGAATGCATTCCTTGTGTATTATTCACTTGGCAATAAATTATCTTGAATCTTGAATCTTGAATACAGCACATCTTAAGTGTATGATATATAATACAGCACATCTTAAGTGTATGATATATAATACAGCACGTCTTAAGTGCATGGTATATAATACAGCACATCTTGAGTGTATGATATATAATACAGCACATCTTAAGTGTATGATATACAATACAGCACATCTTAAGTGTATGGTATACAATACAGCACATCTTAAGTGTATGGTATACAATACAGCACATCGTTATTACCTCAAGCCAGCAATGTACACAAGGGTACACCGTTACAATATAAGTCAAAAAGCACATTTAAAGACATAGGTTTTGAATGAACACAAATAACAGTCAACCCTTAGGAATCTAGAAAAGGATAGTCCAGTGATAAACACATTCGTGAAAGCATCTATCACAGTTTATACAAATTACCTCTCATCAATACAACTATGTCACCCACAGTTTCCTTTTAAAAGGAGAAGAACCACCATGGTGCTTTGCATGTGATAAATCCGTTTCCGTTCGCCATTTTATGTATGAATGTGCTGATCTGTTTGGTGCAAGAGATACATATTTTGGTTCAATACCTTTCAAAGAGATTTTTAATGCAATGGTCAACACCTGTTTCAATTTTTACATGATGTTGGTTTGTTTTATCATATATAAATCATGTCCTCTTGTTTTGTGTTGGTTGGATTGTATTGTTAAGACTGATTTTAGTGATTTGCTTGAAGCAAGAGAACCTATTTTTAATACATCAGATTTAAAGATTTTCAAGAGGATGCGTGTGAAAGTTTGTTTGAATATTTAAGAGTAACAGGCTTGTTTTTTAAGATTTGATCAATTTTATAATATTTAAGATAACGCCTCTCTGGTCCTGATTTGGCTCGGAAAAGTCCGCTGGACCTAAAGCAATAACCATGTAATGTAATGTAATCAATACAAAACCTTCATACTACTATTATCACAGCTCCCTATCACAATCACATTTCAATAAGTTACAAAATTCATAAAAGTCACTATCACAGTTTTTTTTATATTAAATTTTATAAATGATTACATTCATACGAGCCCCTGTTGCCTGTCAGTTTCTGTTTTGCATTTCGTTAAACTAGTCTTGTATTAAAACGTGTAATACACTGTAATGGAGGGGAGGATAATAGATAGATAAATAAATAAATGCCTAATAGTAATAAGGTAAAGGTAAAAAGATAAAGGTAGTCCCATAGCCTTGTGGCCGTAGGGGAGCATGATGTTGGAGATCACACTTGTCTTGGGCCAACGTAATGAGGTGATGCCCATCTCTCTCCCTCGCTGCTTTACCTTCCCCACCCGTAAGAGAGTAGGTACTCAGTCGCAGCTGAGTCAACTGGGGGCGCTGTTATTTGTCGCTTCACGTTTTGCGGTCACCCATCCAAGTGCTAACCGCACTGGACGGTGCTTAACTTGTGACACAGTAGCGAGTGCTTCAACTACTGCGCTATCCGACACCCCTTAGTAATAAATAGTAATAAATGGATTAATAAATAAATAACGTTATCAAGGGAAGGCACTGGGACTAAAGGATGAGGCTGTGTAAGTGAAGATGTATTTTATTGTTGCCATGCCACCACCCAAATCCTTGTTATGTTTAACTTGCTGAATACATTGTAGTAGTAGTAGTAGTAGTAGTAGTATAGTAGTAGTAGTAGCAGTAGGAGTAGGAGGTTGAGGACGAAACAGGCCATAAAGCCTTTCTGAACGTCCAATCTCGTCTACACTTTGCTTGGGTCTATATGCATGCAATTTTCCTATCTCTGAATTTTGGCATAGGGTACAACTGGTTTTTAAAACAATTAATATTTTGTGCAGTTTTAGTCTGGTGTTTCATTCCGTCATTCATTGGTTTGTTCGTTCGTTCATTGCAGACGCCCTATTTCTTCTACTGTATTCGGGAGCAACGCTCTGGTGGTGAAGCCATCTCAGTCGCTGTGCCCGATGCTCATTGTTAGCATTCTCAACCGCTACGGATATGAAAAGCTCAAGGTAAAGCATGGTTTAGATCCACAACTCCCCCACTTTTATCTTCAACTTTCTCTGGGATTAAAAAAAAGTCTACAAGATTTCCTTGATGTTGTAATGTTTTGACCTCACAATTCTGTTGGTTCAAAACCACAATGAACCAATAAGATGAGCCAGATTTTTTTTGCCTCAGAATTCTGTTGGGTCAAAGCCAAAATGAACCAATAAAACGAGCCAGAATAGTATTGATTTGTTAGATTCAGGGGCTCCCCTGAATGTGTCCATCCTCCATCTGCCAGTTTTGTTTTGTTTTGCTTTTTATGGTTGCAGGAGATGGGGATCTCTGTTGTACTTTATGTTATGGTACATTCTATGAAGATGTAGGTCTCCGCCTAGTAATTTTAAAAGGTCTGTTTAGTGGATAGGCTGTCGTTTGATATAAGGACTAAACATTTTGTTGGCAATGGTGTTGACATTTCAGGGTCCCCGTTCTGCTTTTTGTGCATATATTACATGCTGTAGTAGAGGTCGTCGATGAAATTGGATTTAGTCTGGGGAGACTTTGGCTGAATTATTTATTTATAAAATGCCATGCAGTGCAATACAATCAGTCAATACAATATAATATAACTGATACAACGTTGTTGTCCAATAAAAACCAGAAATGTGTCCATACATGCAACAACGGATTGAATCCAGAAGAGACGGAAGAGTTCAAGTGGGTGATGTTCAGTTGGCGTGTTTTCTGCCGATGGTGATGGGGGTTTCAGCTATGCGGAGTGTTCCTATTCACCTTTGAATACCCACCCACACCCCACAACCCACCCACAAAGCCAACTGTCGCTCTACCAGCACTCTCTGGTGTTTATTTATTTATGTGCAGAAAGGGTTAGAGTTGCCGTAAAAGGCGGAAGAGATCAAGTGGGTGATGTTCCAGTTGGTGTGTTTTCTGCTGGTGGTGATGGTAACCATCCAGTGCTTCGTGTGGTCGCTATACTTTTTACGACACAGGACGCTTGATATGGAACTGAAAACAGACTGACCAACAATAAAATACAAGAAAGTTGTTTATAAATAATTACATAATATATACATGCATACTATATAGAGGGGAGAAAAAAAACTAATCACAGAATCATAACATGCGCCTTCCTTCCAGCACACACAGCTTTAAAGCAAGGGCAAGTCACCCAAGACAAAAATCAAGTCCAGACTCCCCCTCTCCCCACTTTCCTCATCTTCCCCCCCCCCCTCCACGCCTCATTCCTCACTATGTAGTTGAGACTGGTTGAGGCTAGCGTTCACCTCTCCCCAATTTTTGCTGGTTACAAGCAGATTGCAGGGTTTTTAAAAAATATATCATCGCTTTCCCCACCATGAACTGAAAAAGAACATTACATCACCCGGCCTTAATAGGTAGGCTTGATGACCGGGCAGCAGAGATTGGGTAGAAGCGAAGTCTCAGCCAGTGCCCCCACCCACCGTTGAACCCACAACCACCCACAAAGTTAACTCTTGCTCTCTCAGCACTCACTCTCTCTCTCTCTGTTATTAATTTTGCAGAAAGGGTTGGCATCGCCGGAAGAGACGGTAGAGATCAAGTGGGTGATGTTCCAGTTGGCGTGTTTTGTGCCGCTGGCGATGGGGGTCATCCAGTATTGCGCGTGGTCTCAGTACACCATTCGACACCGGACGCTCAATGTGGAACTGAAAGTGGACGTAGAGGAAGACACGTGAATATCTACTGTTACAGACTTACACTGCAGCTGGAATGACGTTGACCGTCGCAGGCACTTTGTGTGTTGTGTATGTTTGCAGGAGTGTGTCAAGTGTTTGGTTGTTTGTGAGTATGCGTCATCAGTTTTGATGTAATAATGCTTTGGTTTTATTTGTATCCCTTGCTTTCAAGTGCTATGAGCTCTAGCGAGGAAGGGCACTGTACAAATGTTTATTATTATTATTATTATTGATGCTCCTACGAGGTGAATCTGTTGTTGAAAAGCAGGATATTATTGACACTGCACAATGACAGTCAAATAAACGTAAAGTGCCTTTATTTTATTTTATCATTTTTATATAGCACCTTTCCAGATCAAGAGCTGCTCAAGGCGCTGGTCGATGTAGGATCTATTTCCAGCCCCCCAAGGTACCAGCTTGCTGCTTTAGGCGTGAGCTAGCTGAGCTGCCATAGGCCATAAGTCAATGTGACTCAGTGCCAGGCAATGAGCCATTGTGGGCTGCACTGGTCACTGTGAGATGACATGAGAGATCAGAACCTTCATTCCACCTCTGTAACGATGCACATTATATTTTGTTTCATGCAAGCGAGCGTTGTGGCCAAGTGGGCTTAGGCGGGACTAACTTGCCTTGTCCACAGGCCACAAACCAATGGCGCCTGACAGGTGTGGGTTCGATCCAGCATCTGGGCGTTATGTTTCTCCGAATATTATTTACTTTCGACTCGGGCAACGTCTCGGGGGTTTTCTCCGGGTACTCCGGTTTGCTCCCCCTGCAAAATTTCAAAATCAACAACTAATGTTAGGTAGTTGGGTTTGGGCGCGCCACAGGCTGCGACTACGCTTTCCCCAGGAGAGGCGGCCCAGAATTTCCCTATGGAAAAGGGACAATAAGGTAAATAAAATAAAAAAAAAAAAAAGTTGTTATATTTACAAGTTATCCACATTTTTCCATAGGGAGTTATTTTTTTTCCACCATCCAGTATTGTTGAGGCCTACATACAAGTCTTCCCATCACTCCTACAGATATGGATACAGCAACAATGTGTAGCAACTCATCTTGCCTCATTTGATGAGGAAACATCTCCTTTCCATTAAACTGGAAGGAAGACGTTGAGCTATTTCTTTGTATGCAGGTTTGCACAGTATTTATTGGCTTTTGATGTTGGACTGCAGCCATACACCTCTTCAGCAGAGTTTACCCAGGGTGTGTATGATGGGAGACCTTGAAAGGTGGAACCAGCTGTCACACACTTTGCCCTCAGACAACAGTGATCCTTCAATACAAAGTGGAGGCAAGTAGTCCACAAAGACTGCCACCTTACCTTCATAGCATGAAGCAGTGTGATCACTTGGACGGCAAATGTTCAATGTGAAGACTGAGTTATTAGTTCATTTGCTAAAGCATCATCCAGTGTTTGCAAGCGTTCTCTTCTTTATATAAGGAAAGAAAGTTTGAACTTTTGTCGAACTTTTGTCAATGTTTATCAGTTTGGTGTCAAATGGACATTGAAGTGCAGCAAAGGCTATTGCTAATAACAACATCGTTCATTGTTGTTGCTGAAGAAGGAAAGTACAAAATTAAAGTCCTAAAGTGTAAAAACATCGTCAATGATTTTATGAAGGCTGATCATGCTGAACAATAAAAAAATAAATGGTGAATATTAGCCTCGGTAAGTGATGGATGTTACAATGGTCCAACGACCATTATTGTGTAAACAACATCATGATGACTGGAAATTATAAAATGTTCATACTAATACTAAACCAGAAGACTCATGGGCATTTCCTATATCCAGCACATCACTAACGACGAAGTCCGACAGACCATCACAAAAGCCATTGGACAGCACGATGACATGCTCACAGTGGTGAAGAAACAGAAACTCCGATGGTATGGCCACATCATCAGAGCATCAGGTCTTGCAAAGAGACAGAAGAAGAGGGAGACAGAAAAAGAGGTTGGAGGACAACATTCGAGAATGGACTGGCTTGACACTGAGTGAAGCCATGAGGGTTGCTGATGACAGAGAAACGTGGAGTACGCTGGTTAAACGCAGACATGCCTACCCGTACGGAATTTCCGTATTTTTTCCGAAAATTTGAAAAACTCGGCAAGCGCTACGGAAAATACGGATATTTGTTTTACGGTACAAAAATTTAAAAAAATGATAAAGAAAAAAAATCGAAATCGTTGGCCTGTGGTAATGCACCGCATGACCTTTTTCCGAAAGTTTAATGCCGCAATGCGCGGTCGCAGTGGAGACCTGTGGCATCGAAGTTTCCGGTAGAGGCACCGAAGTTTGCCGAACCCGTTTTTGCACAGTCGCAGTAAAGATCGGTGCTCGTGAGACAGAATTTAAAACATGGCGTTCAAACGAATGGCTAAGCAAAGTGATTGTGAATCCGAGTCTTAAAAAAAAAAACGCGCAGGGGGCAGACATTTCTTGCCTCGTATTCGGAAAAGTGTCCTTTCGTTATTCGCGGCAGCACTGACTCAAAAGTACGATTTGTGCCAACCAGTTTGGCATCTCCGCCGGTGATATGAACGACATCAAGCGGCACGCGGAAGGCCCACAGCATATGAAGAATTACGAGGCTTTGGAGAAGAAAAAAAACATTGTGGCAGCAAATCAATCTATCACTGGATTCTTCGCATAATATCAAAAAGGATGAGTGCAAAAACAATAGGTAGTAAAAGTAAATACGGAAATCGTAATAGTAATACTGACATTTGAAAAAAGCTAATACGGAAACTTCAAATTGAGGGTAGGCATGTCTGTTAAACGATCATCTGTGGTGCCCCAATGACTTTCGAATTAACAAGATAGGATAGGACAGGATAATAATACTAAAACGTAATGGTCCGCACTTTCTGAAGTCATGACATTATTCATTTAGTTAATTTCCAAAGACGAGACAAAAGAAGAATTTGCCATGCTTGGGATGGGTTGTGCCCCTTGAGACTGCCAGAATGAGTCTGTTTCCTTGCTGTCAGTCTGGCCTTGTGGGGCTTCTGCTGTGGAGGATTATTGGGTGTGTGAGTGGACCCCGAAATTGTGCAACCCAGGTGACACAACTGTTACACGTTGTTTATCAATAGTTGAGTCAGCCCCCATGCTTGAATCTTGATATGTGTAACTCGAATTCGTTTATCCATGCAGCCTGTTCACTCAGCAAGAAGGCAGGAGTCGTTGTATAAAGTTTTCCAACTTTATTCAGTAAACATCAACAACTACATACAAGATCGCTGTCTGAGAATAACTGCAAAAATCACTCTTCAAGCAGACGGTGCACTATCTTTACAGCCTCTCTGCAATCGAGAAAAACTTCGAACATTCTTGCATGACGCAATAATACCCAATCAGAATAAAACTCAGTACCGGAACTACGCACTATCCTGCATCATAGAACATTCTTTAGGTTTGAAGAATCGCTTAGCTACCATGAGACAGATCAGTAATCCCAGAAAATTTTCAACGATATCGTCTGACGAAAATTAACAATATCCAAGCTTCTTCTAGCAACAGGGAAAATCAAATCGAAGGTAAATAAACGCTATCATTGCATGCTTTGCTAAATAAAATGATCGGAACCATCATGTGCCTCTCAATCATAACAACGACATATGTTCTCTAGGCCAGACAGTTGGTCTTGTGATTTTGGGGTGCACAGGGCTTGATTGGTCAGCTGGCATTCTATGCGAGCTTGTGGCAGTGGCCTGCAGTGGGCCTCATGGCATTAATAGCTGGCAACCTTGTGTGTGCCTGTAACACACCTTCCTGCTTTACAAGGCATAATATATAAAATCTTTTTTTTTTTTTTTTGAGGGATAACATCAAAGTAAATGTCCTCATGGGAACTGCATGACCAAGAGTTGGAAGCCCGACATTACACTTGATAATGTTGTCAATACATGTATTTCACTAAAATGCTTCTTCAGGAGCTGAAAGCCAACTGAAGCATAGAATCCAACAACACAGCTTTAAAAGCAATGAACTCATGGACATAGTGTTCACTCCCCAAACACCATTACCATTGCTGCAACACAACCCTGTCATCCCTTCAAAGTCAGCAGCAAGCACGCACCAAGCAGCAGCCTAAGTAGTGATGACTAAACAGAACAAAAAAATCCACAAATATTTTAGTTGAAAATGACATGTGTTGAGTGCAAATAAACCGACCAATAAACAAACTGTGCTCTTGAAATTGTTGGATCACTTTTGGATTGTATGTTCACCTTTGGGTGAAATAAATCTTTTTTTGTTAGTATCTCCATGAAAATACGTCAGTCACATACATGTTGGTGCTACAAGGCAAACTCAACCCGTTAACCGGAAACCACATTTTTGTGGTCATATATACCAACTTTTGAGTTACTTTGTGATGCTCACAAGCAATTTGTAAATAGAAGTGGGTTAATTTTTGGTTTAGGTGATCTTGTTTGGAGGATTGAGCTGTGCAGGGTAGTGGTGATTATATAATGTGCAATGTATTTTTTAATTTCCAGGTAATATTTGAAAATACTTTAAATAGTCATCATTATATCAATCATTCCTCAGAAGGCGTTGTGGATCATTATTTTCTAAACAAATTTTGCGGTGTGACTCATTGGCTTGGCCAATTTCAAAGTTTTGTTTTGCAGATAGTTGAGATATTGACGTATTATTCCACACTTTTCTTTTGCTTCGTTACGATAACAGTCGAATCGCAACACCACCACAAAAATGAACAGTTATGAAAATGCTGATGGTTCAACTGTGTGTGTGTGTGAGTGTCTGGGAATAGAGTTTGAATGGCTCGCCATCTTGTTATACTTAATACTATGCTATGACTTTCCTCATATTTGCACTGTGAAACGGTATACTCAGAGGGGTTGGGAGTCACAGTTTTTATCTTGTTAACCGGGGACTTTGTCGCACTCAGAGTCAGGAGTCCATCAGACTACCATCAGACCTATCAGAAGCTTGTTAAAACTGTATTTTGAGATTGAGATAAAAATTACCCAGAATCATAAACAATGCCTAATTCTCTCTTAAAGGGGCCCGATTTGACAACGCCGCCTACAGATCCTGTGTAATGTGATTTCCGGGTAAATCCGTTTTCACCAAACGTAAACAAAGACTTGGAGCCTTTCAAGAGAAAACTATTTACTTATAAACAGGGCGATCCAGAAGTATGTATACACCGTTGTTTAGGTTTTTTAAATATTTATTTTCTTTTTCTTCACAGATAGTGTGAATGATGGCGTCACAGTGTTTTGGACAATCATGTTCCAGTATAATACTGTATTGTTGACAGAAGGCATTTCGCGTGCTTATAAGATCACACAGTGCTAAACAGATGTATGTGTAATAAATAAACCACATAACGAGTCCCACCCCTGTAGCTCAGTGCTTGAGTGTTCACCTGGCACTCCGATGACTCAGGTTCAAATCCAATGGTGGGCCGAAGTTAAACGATAGCATCTTAACTTAGCCAATTTTTTATCTTGAAAGAAATTTTACCTAAGAAACAACCCCAGTGAGGACACCAGGGGATCTTTTAGTATAAATAGTCCCCCCCCCACCCCCTTTCTGGCAGTTTAATGCTTTAAATTTCCTCTTTTCTATCACTCTTTATATTTTTGCCTTCACTTTTCTGTTCTGTTGTCTGCAGTGTTCACTCTTTCAATTTGTCTGTCACTTGTATTTTTTCCACCAATCCATATTCACTTATTTTTCTTCTCCAGCATGTTTATGATATTCTGGTTGACCTGCCTGTCTGTGATGGTTTGGTAGTGAAATTGTACACATCATTCTGGATGAACTTTTGGGTCTCTCAGGTGTTATTTGCTGATTTGTACAGGGTGTTCCAAAAGTCTTGGGCACATTTTGACATTGAATATTTCCGAAACTATTAAGGATATAAAAACGCATCTGGTAAATTCAGAAAGCTTGTAATCTCAATTTTTACATGGAATGTTCAAAGATGTTCAATGTGAGCACCATTGGTCACACGACACACATCAAGCCGATAGTCAAATTCTTGCCAAACGCGTCCCAGCATTTTCTGGTTGATTGAACGCCATTAATGGGTCTGAAAAGAAATTAAAAAATCAACAACTTTACAAAAAACCTAATGTAATTAGCTTTAAAATGGCACAACTTTTATCTTACTACCATTCATAGTAATTGAGATATGGGGACTTCAAATGTGCCAAAGACTTTTGGAACACCCTGTATTTTGATTATGATTGATTATTTGTCATATATTTTTTACGCTTTTTTGTAATCCGTGGGTGACATATTAAACAGAAGGGCTACTGATGCCCTCAGCCTCACCTAGCTTTATTGACCTTAAGGCTTAGGATGTGGTAGGGTAGTCATAGTATCTTGAATTTGTATGCATATTTTTGGTGGACCCTGTACGTGTTTCTGATCTTGTAAGAAGTCGACCTGTTTCGTGTGAATGTGGTCCAGCCAGGACTGGTAAAGGTTCACTGAACCATATAAACAAGAAATCAAATCATATCTAAGAAACAGTTGTCGAGAGGAATCTGTTGTTTTACCATACCAAAGTTTATTTTATATATGCTCATTTCTAGCCACTTTTTGGGTTCTATTTTCTTTTGGCATTGTATTTGCCTTGAGATATTATGTCAGTTATATTGTTGTGTAATTATATAATATATACATTATATATAATATTTTTATCTTAAAGACAATAAAAGTCATTTTGGACTGGTACTTGTTTGTCTGATTATCGGTGAGACTGCATCATCATCATTAAAATATCATCATCATCATCATCATCATCATCATCATCATTTATGGTAAGTGAGTGGTTGTTTTCACTAAGGATTGCGCCTTCCGTTGGCCACCAGGAAGAAGGTGATAAGTGTGCTATTGAGGGACAATTTAGCAATATCCGCACGAGAAACATCATCATAGGAACTTGGAATTTCAGGACCCTAACTGCGGAGGGAAAATTAGTAGAACTTGCCCACGAGCTGGACCACTATCAATGGAACATCTTAGGTATCAGTGAACTGCGCTGGAAAGGTCTAGGTGAAACAACGACCGACAAAGGCCAAAAGCTATATTTCAGCGGCAGAGATGACAGGCATGAACACGGCGTAGGATTCTTGGTCCACAAAGACATTCTAGCCACTGTCATGGTTTGCCTCCCAGTCTCCAGTAGACTCATTACCATCCGTCTGAGAGCAACACCTTTCAACATCACCATCATCCAGGTCTATGCCCCAACATCAGACTATAACGACAGCGAAGTCGAAGATTTCTATGAACATCTACAGTCTGTCCTTGACCAAGTGCCGAAGAAGGACATAGTCATAGTGCAAGGCGACTTGAATGCCAAGGTTGGCCAAAATGCACACCACAACTGGGGAGACACATGAGGACCCTATTGCAAGAACGAGACAAATTATAGAGGTCTGAGACTCTTGGAGCTTGCCAGATACAACAATCTGATACTGGCAAACACTCTTGGTCTCCACAAAAAATCCTCCACAAAAAATCCAGACGATGGACATGGCAGTCCCAGCGGGGAGCATCACAACCAGATTGACTACATCATGGTCAAGACACACTTCAGGTCAAGCATATCAACATTGGCAGGACACGCACTTTTCCAGGAGCAGACATCGGAAGTGAACACGATCTCGTGATGATGTCCTTCCGGCTCCACTTGAAGAGAGTAAACACAACAAAGTGCACTAGACTGAAGTTTGACCTGGACAAACTGCAAGATCCGGAGGTGGTAGCAATATCCCAAGCCACAATTGGAGGGAAATTTGCTCCACTGCTCATTTTGGGAGCTGGTGAAGTAGATGTCAACACCATGACCACCACCTTCAACTCAGCTGTGACAGATGCCGCCACCGAGATCCTTGGCAAGCACCGCCCAAGGAAAAAAATGTGGATCACACCTGAACTTTTGGACCTGTGTGATAAATGAAAAGAGATGAAAAAGAAAAAGAACACCTCACAGGGAGCTGATGCCTACCGACAAATCAACAATGACATCCGAAAAGGTATGCGAACAGCAAAGGAGAACTGGATAGAAGATCAATGCCAGGAAATAGAGAACAATATGAACAAGAATAACAGCAAGAAGGCCTACCAGACTGTGAAGCGGCTGACAAGTGTTAAAGAGTCCAAGGTCTCCACGATCCAAAGCAAGTCTGGCATATGCCTTACAGAAGAACAAGAAGTCTTGGACAGATGGACAGAGTACTGCTCTGACCTTTACAACCACACACCAAACAGAGACCCATCAGTTCTAGCATGTCCCCAGAACAGAGAAGAAGAAATCCTCCCAATTCTCCAAGAAGTTGAGGCAGCAGTGCAATCACTAAACAGGCTGGGGAACAGTCGAAAGCAAAAATCTCTGAAATCCGGACGGGGCCCAGGGGCCGCCGTAAGACCCCTGGTCAGGTCCAGGGGCGAAGCCCCAGTGGGGGGATTCGCCCCCCAAGCTGAACGTTTCATAGCATGTACACCCAAAAAGAATGCTTTTTGTGAGAGATAAACGTGGATGTTTTTTCATAATATTCATCATGCGTTCATAAGGACATTATCATTAGTAGTAGTATAAGAAGTGAACCGCCCAACGTTCAACATCGCCTTCACCCGCTGTAGTCAAGTGATGCTAGTAAGCCTTATTGGGCAGTAAATTCGATGTAACGATAGCGGGCGCGGGCGGCACTTTTAGTGACGAGAAAAAAAAAGCTGGACTCGGACATGGATCGAAACTTGGACTTGGATAGATTGCGTTTTGTGAATTTTGTTTTTCTCGGAGCGATTTTTTTTTCTCGGACCTCTATTTAATTTTCTCGGGAGTGACGGTACCTTTTCTCGGAAAATGGCGGATCCGAGGAGAGTTCCCCAGCCTGACTAAAGAAGGGGAGGTCAGCTAGAGTGGGCAACATACCCATATGGAACTGCTGCATGCCGGAGGAGAAGCGATGATTGACGCACTCACCATTATATCTGTAACAAGATCTGGCAGAGTGGGGAGTGGCCTACACCATGGACCCAGTCGCTTGTCATCACTCTTCCCAAAAATGGTAACCTTCAGGAGTGTGAAAATTACCGCACCATCAGCCATCCAAGCAAGGTCCTCCTGAAAATAATACTCAACAGGTTGAAACCCCAAGCTGACCAAATCATAGCTGTAGAACAAGCAGGATTCATGGCAGGGCGAAGTACCACTGAACAGATTTTCAACCTCAGAATAATCTGCGAGAAATACCTACAGAACCAACATCTTATCATGTGTTTGTGGACTTCAAGAAAGCATTTGACTGAGTCAGGCATGCAGCTCTGTGGGCAACCATGAAAGTGTATAACATCAGCCCTAAAATTTGTTGAATTCATCGAAAGACTGTATGACAAGGCTACCAGTGCAGTCCTCCACAGCAGCGCCATCGGGAACTGGTTCAGAACAACAATCAGTGCGTTAATTGATGCCTACTCTCTCCAACACTCTTTAACATCTTCCTAGAGCTCATCATGTTAGATGCCCTGGCAGATCACCAAGGCACAGTCAACCTAGGGGGTAGAGCAATCTCCAACCTCCATTTTGCGGATGACATTGAAGGATTGGCTGTAGAGGAACAAGAACTTGAACAGCGGGTATGTTACGTTGAAACGCGAATGGTAGTACGTCAGAAACGCGCAAGATAGATCTAATCGTTTCGTTTTGTAAAGTATTCAATAATGGAGTTTATTTACCTTTGATTTGAGTTTGCATTGTTGTTAGGAGAGGCTTTGTATAACGTTGATAATTTGCTTTAGTCGATATTGTTGTAGAATCTTCTGGATCGGCTTGTTTACTATCGATCGAAGATTCGGGATAATTGTAGAAATTTGAAGGAACGATCCGGAAGGGGAAGAAATGTGTAATGACGTAAGTCAGTGATGACGATCTTTAGTTCGATTGGTGGCAGTACGTCATTTCTACCATGTACCCAATTGTTCCAGAAAAGAGAGAGGTTATTTAATCGTGTGCCGAGTCGCTGTTGAGAGAGAAAAGTTGTTGATAGTGATTTGGAAAGTTGCTGTGAAAGTTGTTGAGTTGAATTGAGAATTGTATGCAGTTGTTGATGTGTGCTGAATAAAAGTGGAAAACTTCATACGTCGACTTTGTGACTTGTATGCTGTTTGGACGGGCTGTGTGAATAAACGAATCTGAGTTACACCTTATCAGGACTTCAGCATCGGGGCTGAATCAAATACTGATAAAGAAAAACACCATCATCAAACAGAGTGTAACATTTTGGGGGTCAAGCCGCGATTCACGCCATAGCCAAGGGTTCAACTGCTACAACAAGCGAGTCAACGTTACGAGAGGCAGTCATCGAGGGTAGCCGCCAACGAGTTGCGTCGAGAGGGGCCAACACACTGGGACTACATCACCGATAGGTTCGGGTTGATTGCAAGGGCGTGTAGTCGCCGAAGAGTTGCTTCGTGAGCGAACAACAGAGCGGGACTACGTAGCTGCCGCAGGACTACGTCGAGGGACAGTCTCGGAGCTACATCGCCAGTGTTACAGAGAGCGGCGAGCGGACGTCGCGTCTACTTCTGATTGATTGATTGATTTATTGTTGCTTTAGGTCCAGCGGACTCTTCCGAGCCAAATCAGGACCGGACAACCCCCGATCCGCATAAAAGATCTGCAGCACAGGAGCGTATACATCAACACCAGCGTGGTGCAGCGTCGCATACGACGAGGACAGCGGGGCCTGCGTCAACGAAGGCGACTAGTGACAAGCATCAGCGCTACTGCAGAAAGCGTGCTGTTCTAGAACAGTCTAGAAAGGTACAGCACAGTCAAGAACTTTCCAGAAAAAAAAGAACTCTACAGTCAAGAACTTTCTAGAAGAAGAACCTTCCAGAAAAGAACTTTCTTTAAAAGAACTTTCCAGAAGCATCAAGATGGCTGACTCTGGCAGAAAGGGATTGCACTGAATCTGAAGGCAAACAGCTGACGGAGTACGTCAAGTCTCAGGAGAGAATACAAGAAAGAGAAGAACAACGTCAGCGTGAAGAAAGAGAAGATGAGCGACGGCGTGAAGAAAGAGAAATAGAGGTGCAAGCGTCGCCGAGAAGAAAGAGAAGAGCGGCGTCAAGAAAGAGAGATGGAAGAGAGACGATTAGAAGCTGAGCATCAATACCAGCTAGAGTTGGCGCGTATCCAGAACAATCAGCATGCGCCACAAGTCACCAACGACCATACGGCTCCAAAATTGCCAGCTTTCGTCGACGGGAAGGACCAGATCGACAGCTATCTGGCGAGATTCGAAAGGTTCGCCGAAAGCTCCAATTGGCAACCTCGAGACTGGGCGATTCGACTAAGTGCACTTCTGACAGGGCAAGCGCTCGAAGTTTACACCAGACTGTCGAACGATGACGCCAAAAACTATGACGTCTTGAAAGAGGCCCTACTGCAGTGCTACAACTTTACAGAGAAGGGCTACCGTAAACGCTTCCGTGAATGCCGGCCTAAGTCAGACGAGACGCCAAAGCAGTTTGTGGAGCGCCTGTCGTCATATCTACACAAGTGGGTGGAGTTATCAGGCGAAATGAAGTCTTACGACAGTCTCCATGACCTGATCGTGAAGGAACAATTTCTCAATGCCTGTCACAAGGACCTAGCGACCCATTTAGAAGAACAAAAGCTGCAGACGCTTAAAGATGTGACTGAGGCTGCTGAAAGATATCTTATTGCTCATGGGAAAACCCTGGGGCCACCCAGCGCGACGAAACATTTTCAGAAGACTGCAAACCATGGGAACCAGATCCAAGGAAGCCAGACGAGCCAGAGACAGACAGACTCCATGCCACCTCCCAGGGAAGGGCATTCAAGAGGCTGTTTCACCTGCAACGCTACAGACCACAGGGCGGCTAATTGTCCTTAAAACAAAAGTAGCGGACAGCGGAGCAGTACGGACAACGCAGCGGCGGGCAACCGGCAGAGGTGGTTCTCCAATCAACGGCAAACCAGTAGATCTGACCATCAGGTGTGCGGCGGGAGCGTCATTCTTCCGAGTGAGACCGAGCGCACAGCTACCCCTGCCGACGTGCAAGAGTGCATGACCGATGGCCAACTTCTCCTTGCCAACGGAAAATCCATCCCCGTCGTCGCCAGCGCAGCTGTGACCGTCCAGAACATGCCTGTTTCAAAGGGACGCGTCGGAAATCATGAAGTGACTGTCTTAAGAGACTCTGGCTGCAGTGGGGTCATCGTCAGAGAAGACCTAATCGCTAAAGAACAGTTCACTGGCGATTCAAAATGGACACTTATGGCCGACAGCAAATGTTTGAAAGCGCCAGTTGCGAAGATTCAAGTCAGCACTCCTTTCTACATAGGCGAAGTAGAAGCGGTTTGCCTGAAGAAGCCGCTATACGATTTGATGATCGGGAACATCGACGGCGCGAGACGACCCGACGACCCCGATCCAGAGTGGAGTCCTGCCTCAACCCAACGCGTCGAAGTTGTGGAGGAGGATCCATTGCCATTTCCCGATGGAGACCTTACAGAGCTGCTACGGGACAATGTGGTTACTCCGGCTCAGCCCTGCCGACCAGAGATCGTCGGTGCTGTTACTACCAGGGCCCAGGCCAAGAGAGACAAGATGTCTACGCCACTGAAGGTCGCCGACAACTCCAAAGCTGCCATCGTGGACAGAGATAAGCTGATCCAGCTCCAGGAAGCTGATAGCACCTTAAACAAGTACAGGAACCGCCAAGACCACGTGACCAAAGGCAGTGGTACGGTCTATTTTGAGGTGAAGGCCAAGATCCTGTATCGAATCTTCCAGCACCCGAGGGTCAACGGAGGGAAACCACTACGTCAAGTATTGGTACCGTTACCTCTAAGGCGCCAAGTGATGGAAGTAGCTCATGACTCTATCATGGGAGGTCACCTAGGCATCAAGAAGACGTCAGACAGAATCCAGGCGGTGTTCTACTGGCCAGGACTTCATGCGGACGTCAGCCGTTTCTGCCGATCATGTGACATTTGCCAGAAGACCATACCTCGAGGAAGGGTCCCGAAAGTGCCTATGCAGAGGATGCCTCTGATCGACCGACCTTTCAAGAGGGTGGCCTTAGACTTAATCGGCGAAATAAGACCTCCGAGTGAAGAAGGTCATCGGTGGGTACTGACTTTAGTGGACTATGCGACTCGGTACCCAGAAGCAGTGCCACTGAAGAAGATTGACACTGAGACTGTTGCAGAGGCGCTGGTGGACATGTTCAGCAGACTCGGAGTGCCTGAAGAGATCCTGACAGACCTCGGGACGCAGTTCGTCTCTGACTGCATGAAGGAGGTGAACAGACTGCTGAGCATCCGGCATTTGACTACGACACCCTACCATCCGATGTGCAACGGGCTTGTCGAAAAGTTCAATGCTACGTTGAAGTCCACCCTGAAGAAACTGTGCAGCGAGCAGCCCAGACAATGGCATCGTTACATCAACGCCTTACTGTTCGCCTACAGAGAAGTGCCGCAGGAGTCCACCGGCTTTTCTCCGTTCGAGCTGCTGTACGGAAGAACCATCCGAGGGCCGATGCACATCCTAAAAGAACTGTGGACGAAAGAAGTAGACACCCCAGAGGTGAAGAACAGCTACCAGTACGTGTTTGAGCTACGGGAGAAGCTGGAGCAGACTCTCGAGATAGCCAGAGAAAACCTGAAGAAGTCCCAGGACTGTGGAAAGCACTATTATGATCGTAGGGCTGTGAACAGGAAGTTTAAACCTGGCAACAAAGTGCTGGTGCTGCTACCTACTGATCACAATAAGTTGCTGATGCAGTGGAAAGGCCCGTACGAAGTGGAGACCGTGGTGGGGATCAACGACTACAAGGTGAAGGTCGGCCAGCATTCCAAGATATACCACGCCAACCTCCTCAAGCTGTACGTGGAAAGGCCATCAGAGACTGTGCATGTGGCAACAGCAGCTGAGATCGACAACAGCTTTGACAGTGAGGAACTGTTGGAACTTGGAGACTTCCACAGCAAAGAAGGCATCAACGATGTTAAGCTAGGACCAAGCTTGACGGAAGGTCAAAAGATGGAGCTCAAGGACCTTATGGGCGAGTTTCCCCATAGCTTCAATGATGTCCCAGGCTCTACGACTTTGGTCGAACATGAAGTCCACACCCAGACCTGGAAGGAGCATCTGCAGACCATGAGGGAGCTGTTCCACCGTCCCGCAGAAGCTAACCTGACCGTGAGACCCAGCAAATGCATTCTGGGAGCTGACAACGTCGACTGCGTCGGACATCCGATGGAAGAAGGAGACAACGGAGGATGCACTGACTCCAGAAAAGCCCACGAGATCACTGTCTTTGACCCTGGGCCGATGACGACCGCAACTGACGAGGGCGTCGATTCCTTGCGAACGAAAGAACATTGACTGTGTGGATGAACTAAGAATATTGGTAATGACAGACTTGAAAATGAAAAACGTTGACTGGGTAAATGATCTGTGAACATTGACAGTATCCAGAAAGATTTGCAGATGAGAAACATTGACTCTGTGTGAATGAACTGTGAACATTGACAGTATCCAGAAAGACTTGCGGATGAAAAACATGGACTCTGTGTATATAAACTGAGAACATTGACAGTAAATGAGACAGTCTGAAGTAAGTTTTAATTCTGTACATTGCTTGTGCATTACGTTTCAACGTTGTTGAAAGAAATTGGGTAAATTTCTTCTTGAGTGGGGGGTTATGTTACGTTGAAACGCGAATGGTAGTACGTCAGAAACGCGCAAGATAGATCTAATCGTTTCGTTTTGTAAAGTATTCAATAATGGAGTTTATTTACCTTTGATTTGAGTTTGCATTGTTGTTAGGAGAGGCTTTGTATAACGTTGATAATTTGCTTTAGTCGATATTGTTGTAGAATCTTCTGGATCGGCTTGTTTACTATCGATCGAAGATTCGGGATAATTGTAGAAATTTGAAGGAACGATCCGGAAGGGGAAGAAATGTGTAATGACGTAAGTCAGTGATGACGATCTTTAGTTCGATTGGTGGCAGTACGTCATTTCTACCATGTACCCAATTGTTCCAGAAAAGAGAGAGGTTATTTAATCGTGTGCCGAGTCGCTGTTGAGAGAGAAAAGTTGTTGATAGTGATTTGGAAAGTTGCTGTGAAAGTTGTTGAGTTGAATTGAGAATTGTATGCAGTTGTTGGTGTGTGCTGAATAAAAGTGGAAAACTTCATACGTCGACTTTGTGACTTGTATGCTGTTTGGACGGGCTGTGTGAATAAACGAATCTGAGTTACACAACTATCAGGAATTCAAGCATCGGGGCTGAATCAGATACTGATAGAAAACACCAACATCAAACTGAGTGTAACAGGGTACAGAGGCTTGACACCACCTCCAGAGCCTATGGAATGGAAATAAGTGCAGTGAAGACCAAAGTGATGACCAACAACACCAATGGCATCAACACGGACATCAAAGTCCAAGGCCAATCCCTCAACACAGTGCCTGGCTTCAAATATTTAGGAGCCATATTGTATTAAACAATGGGTCCCGACAGGAAGTCCTCTCCAGGATCGCACAAACAACTGCTGCCCTGGCGAGGTTGAAGCCAATTTGGAAAGACGGACCATCAGTCTACATTCCAAGGTAAGGCTGCTGCGCTCCCTTGTCATCTCCATCTTCCTATACGCTTGCGAAACATGGACCCTCACAGCAGATCTCCAACGAAGAATACAAAGCATGGAGATGAGGTGCTACAGAAGACTTCTGGACATTTCCTATACCCAGCAAATCACCAACGACGAAGTACGACAGACCATCACACAAGCCATTGGACAACACAATGACCTGCTCACAGTGGTGAAGAAACGGAAACTCCGATGGTATGGCCACGTCACCAGATCATCAGGTCTTGCAAAGACCATCCTGCGAGACACATTGCAAGGAGGTAGAAGAAGAGGGAGACCGAAAAAGAGGTGGGAGGACAACATTCGAGAATGGTCTGGTTTGACACTGAGCGAAACAATCAGGGTTGCTGAGAACAGGGAAAGATGGAGTACGCTGGTTAAACGATCATCTGTGATGCCCCTACGACCTCTGAGTTATGGGATAGGATAGGACAGCATTAATGTTAGTGAAGATCAGATGTGTAAGGTCCTGTTGCAGTTGAAAATTAGCAAGTCACCGGGACCAGATTAAATTAATATTCGGGTGCTGAAAGAACTAGCGAATGAATTGGCTTTGCCTCTCAAGCTACTTTTTGATAGAACCATGAGGGATGGCATGATACCTGAAGAGTGGAAGGAGCCAGAGGCTAAACCCAAATGTAAGAAAGGTGACAAAAGTTATCCGGTACCTCGGTTGTCTGTAAGGTATTTTAGGGATTCATTAGAGATGCACTGTGCTCTCACTTCGTCGAGAACAGCCTTCTAAATGATGACCAGTTTGGCTTTTCCAGGGGTAGGTCATGTGTCACTCAGTTGTTGGTGACAATAAATGACTGGATGTCTTCCCTGGATGAAGGCATCCCAATCGACGCAGTATATCTCGATCTTATGAAGGAGAGAATGCAGAAATGCATTGACACGTTGGTTGAATATGGATGGAAACATGGCTACTTAAATTTAATAGGGAAAAATGTAAGGTGTAACAGGGGCGGATGAGAGTAAATGCCCGGAGGGGGGGGGGGGGGGGGCACTGCCATTTTTTAAATTTTTTTTATCCGATATACAGATTCGCTTTGGCATTGTTACAATACTGGGTTGTTAGTGTACAACTCGCGGCCAGTTCAAAAACGCGAATGAAAGGAAAGGCAGACCAATTTTCGATTTCATCATTTGTGACGCAATAGTGTCATCACGTGACCATATCGCCCACGTGCACCGAGGGTCAATGAGAGGACAAACAGGTGGATGGAATGGGAGAAAAAGCCACCGTCTTTTTGTTTTAATTTTTTTTTTTTTTTACGCGAACGCTTTGTGACGCAATCAGATAGTATCAACACACCAGCTCACGTGCATCGAGGGTCAATGAGAGGACCTAAAGGTGGGGGAGGGGGGCACTTTTTCTTTGTGACGCAATCTTACGCTTTGTGACCCACTCATGTGCCCGAGGGCCAATGAGGACCCTGAACAGGTGGATGGACTAGTTGGGAAGGGGGGCACGCTTTTCTTCTTTCCACCGTTTAAAATTTTTGTATTATTATTATTATTATTATTATTTTGTGTGGGTGTGGGTGCGTGTGTGTGTGTGTGTGTGTGTGTGTGTGTGTGTGTGTGTGTGTGTGTGTGTGTGTGTGTGTTTCTCCTTTTTTTTCCTTCTCATTTTTTCTTTTCTTTTCTTTTTTTTTCTTCCCTTTTTTTTCTTCCCCCCCCCCTTTTTTTTTTGGGGGGGGGGGGGGGTCGCCCACTGTGCCCCCCCCCTCGTCCGCCCCTGAGTGTTGCATCTGGGCAAAAATATTCCTCAGCATGAGTATTTTATGAATGATGGTTAAAAAAAGGTGTATGATTGAGACGACTGGTGCCGAGAAGGATCTTGGAGTGATTGTGGATACAGAGCTCAGCTTTGAGAATCACATTGAGAGCATTGTTAAGAAAGCCAACGAAATATCAGCCCTGCTTGTAAGAATTATAAGTAATAAATCCAAGGACATCATGGCCCCCTTCTTTAAGGTTCTTATACGTCCCATCTTGGTAAAGGCTAACCCTGTCTGGTGTCCATACTTAACGAGGAAGCATGTTGACTTGATCGGGAGGGGGGGGAGGGGGGGGGGGGGAGTTCCAGCGCAAATTCTACATGAAGATAGGACTGGTGGAATGTCAGGACTCTCCTGTTGTTTGTAGATTATAGTCACACGACACTTTCGCATATAGGTGACTACTGGACCGATTTATACTGACACCAGCGGGCCAGTTGTTGGTAAAGGGGAAAATAATAGGATCACACGTTGACCAATCCGGGATTCGACCCAGCGACCTTTCGGTTACTAGCAAGACGCTCTTACCAACTGAGCTACCCGGCCCCTCTAGGGCTCTCCTACGAGGAGAGATTGAAGTCACTTGAGGTTGCCCAGTTTGTAGTATAAGAGATAGAGGGATTATTTAATCGAATTTTTTTTTACATTGTGCACAATTTGTATGATTCTTTAACCGCATCTTTTCTTTTACGTTTTAATGATGTTGATATAACACGAGGTCACAAATTTAAACTTACTAAAATAGTAACAATTGTAATAGTACTCGCAAATTTAAAAAGTATTTTACTTTTACTAATAGAGTCGTAACACCTTGGAATAACCTGACTGCCGAGGCTGTGTATGCTAAATCACTCAATGTGTTCAAGAACTGTATAGACAATTTATTTAAGGATAGCATCTACTCCACCAAATTGGAGTCTAAAAGTTTCTTAATTTGTTGGCACTGGGGTCTGGGTCTTGAGATCCTCATCAAGATCTAATATGAAGCCCAATGCTGTTAACCGATATGCCGAACTATGCTATGCTATGCTAAGCCATGAGGGTTGCTGAGGACAAAGAAAGATGGGAGTACGCTGGTTAAACGATCATCTTTGGTGCACCAACGACTAGACTATATTATAGTTACGCCGTAACTTACGGGATAAAATCCACCTGCATGTTTTCTGCCATTGTATTGTGTATACCTTATAATGCGTTTTTGTAACTTGTACTGTTATTTTACAATATAGTATTAGAAGCGTGAAATTATGCCGCATTTTACCAGGAATTGTATATAATAGTGATCCTTCGAATAGACCACAAGTAACCATGGTCTATGCTTTGATGGACTTGTGCACCAAGGGGGACCACTATGGTCTCTGGCAGGGGAAGTAGTGCACACTCTTTCACGTTGGAAAACAGAAAGCGGTGTCAACGCCATTTTGCCGACTGTTCGCCTGAAGGTCAGAATCAATTTTCATTTTCGTGTGATTGTTGGTGTTACGTGCAATGGAAGTAGTTTTCTTTAGTTAAGAGTTTTAAGGTTAATTTTCGCAGTACCTGCCTTTTGCGATTTTAATTCAATAATTCCCATACTTATGTTTGTTTTTGTGTTTCATGTCCTTTTTCGTTGGGTCACGTTCACCATTTGACAGCACTAGGCTGACTAGCTGACTAGGTTCGACAGATTGATCTTGACCAACCTTCGAAATTTGATTGTATCATTACTGACCACACACTTGGAAATACCAAGTGCGACAAGAGCAGACGATGGTTTTTGTGTGTGTAGACGTGTGTGTAATAAAGAGCAATAACTGCATGGTTACCAGAGGCAGAGGTCGTCTTTCGATTTGGAGAGGGTGGTTCACTGCAGTGACACTGGTTGATACTTGTTAACTTGTGGGGTGTAAACAGTAGTATCCGACCCTAGAGAATTAAAGGCTGAATTGCATATATGTTGGCATTTGTGTGGATAAGTGGAGAACAGCCACTTCACGGTCGTCCGTGTGTGCTGGACATTCGCAAATACTTGAATTAGATGATCATTCCATTCCTTGCAATGCAAACCTCAAATCAAAATCAGCACTCGTATTCACACAGATAGTCCACAGAAATGAATCTAATTCATTAAACGTATCTGGGATACAACTTTGCACCACAGCGAACACCCCAGTTATACTTATATAGGAGCCAGGATAATCAGCAAATTGATTACAGGACCTGAACTGAAAGAAGAATCTGAAGAAGAAGAGTTAAGATTTGGGTTAGCGATCCCCAAATCATAACTCTAACCCTCCTACAGGTTGACATAATTTTTTATGGGGTGCTGATCAGGAAGTTTTTCAATGCCTGATCCCCTGAGCATAGGCAGAACAGCATTAAATTTGAATCATAATTTTACATTTGGTTTTTATTATATAATAATATTATAAAAAATATAAGGTTAGGCCTACTGTTAATAGTTAATGAGTTTTCCTCATTTTGTTTTATAAAGTTGTTCTGTACTCATGTAAGGGCCTACTAGAGCTAAGTCTAAATTAGGGCCATAAATAATAATAATAATAATAATAATTACTATTATTATTTGATAAATGATTACATTAATCACATTTCCCTAAAAATTATATTTTGGATAAAAACATAAAGATTGTGAAGAAACAAATTGAAAGAAAATATGCACACACCAAATTCAGAAGATTGCTTTTGTATCCTATTGTTTGATTTTCATGGAATCATTGGTGGTAACCTTTAAGTTTAAGGAATGGTAGAAAAGTTATCCTTATTCCTATCCTATCCTAATGTGCTTATACCGTTAAAGCATCCATTATTATTCTTCTTCTTTAGGATTATTATGACAATGTAGAGTTTGTGTTTTTCAGGCTTCATCCATATCATGTCTGACGAAGGGAAGTACTACCAGATGAAGACGGCACCCTTTGATGCCCGATTCCCAAATCAGAACCAAACTAGGTGAAATCTAGTATTCATTATGTACACCACTGGCCAGTGAGGGATGGATGCACAAATGGGTGGGAGTGGTTAGTGGTGGTTGATGTGAGTGGGATGGAGGGGGAGGGAGGGTGGAGAAGCTGCCATTTTGTGTAATGAACGAGAGCTTACTGGAACTTGTTGCTTCATTAATGTGTTCCCTAACTTTTCTTTTAAGTAATTCTCTTATCTGTTTTTAATAAATTGCTAAATTTGACGAGAATTTAGTGTGTGGACCTTCGCATTTAAACATGTGGCACAAGCAGAAACCTTTGTATTTGTGGACAGTGGTGCAAGTTTCCTTCATCCACAATACACACGTTTGATTGGATAAATACTCCAAATACATCGTACACTTTACACTTATCATCATTGTTTCAGAAATTGCTGGCAGAACTACGTGGACTGGCACCGTTGCAAGAAGATCAAGGGAGAAGACTACGAACCTTGCGAATACTTCAGGCAGGTCTTTAGGTCCCTGTGTCCCAACGAATGGGTAAGTCCTGCCGGTGTAGTCTGAACATGCTACATGTATTGGCTGTGCTGTGGAACAGCGATGATGATAATGATGATGTACTGTTGTGTAGCGCCAGTGCTCCAAGTTGTTGTGGCAGAGGTGATTGGGATAACGACTTTAGTTTGATGGGCTGGGTTGTGCTCCAGTGGACATTGTGGACACACTAGCCTAGATGACCTTGTGCTGTTAGCTTCTGTTTATCTTTCACATAAGACATTTATTACTCCAAGAGTTCACATTGGAAAAAGTTGTTTCCAGCCATGCAGAAACCAGGGTTCGTACTGTCCTTGAAAGTACTTGGGTTTTTAAGGCCCCATTTTCAAGTCCTTGAATACCCTTCAATTTCAATCTTTTATAATGGTTTCCTTGAAAAGTCCTTAAATTATGGACTGGAGTAAAAAGTTTGGCTTACTGCGTATATTTTTTGTGAACTGAAAATACAATTTTGCCATTTTTGACACAATTTTCAACTGATTTTGATCCTTTGCAAAACTTCAGCTGCTGTGCCAAGGGAGGCAACTAGAAGATGTCTTGTCAGTTAACTCCCACTTTTGAGCTTGCGCATTGGCTACTCGTGTTCGATAGTGAAAGTGACTTTTCAGCAGCAAGTTTCAAAATGCCTCAGGGTTATGCCTTTTCAACGCTATGTTATTAGACAAAAAAAGACTGGACAAACTGGCTTATAGAGTCAAAATGGAACAAACATGCCGCATTTCCAAGCTGAAGCAAAGGGTGCACTGAGATTAATCTCCCAGTCCAATGCACCGAGATGCAAGGCGAAATCAAAACAAGAGGGAGTCAGAAACATTGACAAGCAGATCGAGGAAGAAATGCTGAATGTTAAAGGCAATTTCAAGAGTTTGTGAATGCAAAAAGCGTTTTGCTAGGCTGTTAAATGAATGTTGTCAGTGTGTACGTATTCTGATTGTCATTGAAATTTATTATAGATTCCTGGAAAAGTCCTTGAATTTTGTGAGGAAATGTGAGTATGAACTCAGGAAACGAATATGTGAAGAATAAAAATGCTAACGATGTTTATATTATTAGTTCTTTTAATAATAATAAGTTACTATCATGTAACATTGGTGAGTAAAAAGATGACCACTAATTTTTTAGGTAACGACCGGAGACAAAATCATACACGAAAGAACCAGACAGCGATGCTAAACTTGACAAGGAAACATTTGACAACTTTTTATAATTGTAATGAATGCGATAATGTATGTTTGCCTGACTGTACGCTCATTACACAAACTGACTTACACAAGTCTCAGGTTTATATAAAGTATTGTTATGCCTGCTTTTACTCGCATGCGAACGAAAGCAAATAGCAAATAGAATAAGCAACAACTATACAACAGATATTAGACAAGAATTATTATGCTTGGATTATGGAGGGTACCTGGGAGGGGAGGGTATGAGAGAAAGTTACAAACCAGCCTATACATATATGATAAGGCTAAATGGAAAGTGTTGTATTTGGGTAATGTCATGTATTTGAACTGACCATGGGTAATGTCCTGCATTTGAACTGCCCGTGGGTAATGTACTGCATTAGAACTGACTACAACAGCAGGTATGTTCTTGACCGTTGTTTATTACCGCTTGCTGTCTTGTGCTTGTGTGCAGGTTAACAAGTGGAATGACCAGGTTGAGGCCGGTACCTTCGCTGGGAAAATATGAACCCTTCCACCAGCCGTACACAGCTAGCTTTGTGATCTTTTTATAAGTCAAGTGTGGAGCGTGTTGAGAGAAGAAATGCATTTGATTTTTTTTTAGACGAAGCCTGAATGAACATGAATACATTTTGTTGATGACCATTATCAATGAACAGTGCCCTTTGTCAAGTCCACTGTTCCTCAAGTTGGACTGGTTATGTAATTATAGACCAATAAAATAGTGTCAAATTGTTTTGGGTTTTTACGTTTGTTTTGAATGAGGATTTATTTTGTTTACTGTATTTTATGGATTACAGGGTGATATGCTACACCAACCCCTATCCTATTCTATCCTGAACTCTCGAAGTCGTTGGGGCACCACAGATGATCGTTTAACCAGCGTACTCCATCTTTCTTTGTCCTCGGTGTCGAGTCAGTCCAACCAAACTCCAAATGTATAGAAAAATCCAATTTCATCCTTTTATAAGGCTTATCATATTATAAGATGCATATGAATATGATCTGGGTGAAGTGATCCCATTATCTTTCCATACGATGAGAATTGTTTGTGTTGATGGAAGTTGTTTGAATGTGGATTGTGTGCGAAGTTTTTAAAATTATTATGAATCTTGACTTCATTGTGACAGATTGTAGCCACAGTGGTGAATATGAGTAACTCATGGGTTAAAGTGGAAGAAAAAGGTGTCTCCTGTTTTTTGTAAAGTATGGTATATTGGCTGTGATTGATAGTTTTTTTGATGCACAGTTTTGTCAATCTTTCAATATTTTAGACAAGTTAGTTGTGGTTAAGATCGTTTAACATTCACAAAAATGACCACGACTATATACGCCCAAATCTTGCATTCATATTCCCAGTTTTATTTTGAAAAAGCTGTCGGAGAAACATTTTTGATTAAATAATGAACATGCTCAAATTCATGAATTATGACAAAATGGCAATTGATTCATTAGGTTTCAACTTAGACTATCAGATCACATCACATCTTGGTCCAAAGCTGTACAAATTTCATATTCGAGCGCACAACATTCAAACATGACAGGATAATGTCGCTAGCACTTTACATTATTTTATGAAGAATTAATTATAAAACAAATATTTCCCAAAGTGAGCCCCTGGCACAAAATTGTACAAAGATGACAAAACAAAATGGACACAAATAAATGACTTGCTATTCTTTTTCATTCTAGTAGCCATCTATATTCCTAGTGAAAGGGGCAAAAATATGGTTGTATTCGTAACCACCTTTAGTCTTTCCATATTTCATATTTATAATGTCAATTCTGAGAAAGACTATGATAAAATAACCAAAGGCTATGACCGAGGAAATTGGGAGTTATCTAATTTTTCCAGGGCTGGAAATTTAAACCAAGTTAACATAACCTCATTTTAACAGCAAGATTAGTGATAAAAACTTGGCACTCCACCTGAAGGCACGATCACTTACTAGGGCACTTATTTTATTATAAATTTAATCCATGGATATCAAAATGGCATTTGCAAAAGCATTTATTCTTTTTTTGCTACTAAAAAATGTGTGATCTTTAAAACTAAAAGAGAAAAAAACATTTCATGACTTGTTTCTTAAAAAAGTTGGTAATCAATAGTTATGAATTAAATTGATAAAGTGCTGCTCAAACATTAAAATTTAAAAAAAATCAATTGAAAAGTTTGGCAACATATTATAAATAATAATGAAAATTTCTTCAACAGCAAAACACTAACATTGTAATAACATTATATATGCTCTGCGACTAAAAAGTCCAAGAATCGTCTGTATTGACGTAACGTTTTATTCAAGGAAAAATAACATTACGACTGGTAAGTTATTAGCATAAACCCACTTCTCACAGAAAACACCTCAACAGGCTCCACTGGAGCAGGCCTTGACCTTGGTTGGCTGTGGGCAAACTGGTTGCCCTCCGGTGATCTATAAGCATAGGTTAGTTAGTTATTCATTGCTTACAGGGTCCAGCGGACTGCAAAGAGCCAAATCAGGACCACAAAATCAAGACCACAACGTCACTGAAAAAATTATTCGCCCATCATCAACATAAAAGATCTGCCGAAGCAACCGTAGTGGTAACACTGAAGGCACTCCACCAGCCAGTCACTTTACAATAAAGACGTCCCACGCAGGGGACGCTAAGGCTATACTCGTTAAGTTGTCGAATCCGTGTTTACAAAACCAAAATAGAATACAAACATTATAAAATATCAACAAAGCACGTTACATATAAAATGCCTACATTGCCAAATAATAACATCATAGGAAGCCCCAGTGACCATTTGGCAGAAAGCGTCCAATATTCCCAAGCTGAACCAACAGACCTCGCACACAAATGACGAGTTTCGTCCCGGACGAGTTTTTTTTTTAGAAAAAAGGTTGGCGACTGGTCTATTGAAGAAGAAGATAGTATAGTAGATACATAGACCAGAGTAGGAAGGAGAAAGACGGTGGGAATTTAAAGCACTAAATTTCCAGAAAGTGGGGATACTATTTATACTGAAATCCCTGGCATCCTAGGGGGTTATAAGCATAGGTTGTGTGTAAGTGTGTGCCTCAACATGTGTAAGTGTGAGCCTCAACATGTGTAAGTGTGAGCCTCAACAGTCTCCTCACATTGAGATTGGGGTCAACGCCTCCATCAAACTGACTGCGCATGATCTTACCGCGCCTGTGGCAAGAAGTTTTTTTTACAGAAAAAAATTATTATAAATAAATGACAATTGCTGTACAATTAGTAATACATTAACCAAAAAGGTTACAAAATAACAATTCAATTAATAATTAATATAAAATATAAAAAAATTGGTAATATCGTGCTAGTACCATAGGGGTAAAAAAAAATTCTGGCAATAGAGCACACGTAAACAGTTATCACAGCTGAGCTCACACTAAAAGTCCATCAATAGCACTTCACTTTCACCACTATCAAATGTCACGGCTTGTACATTTCCTGTACATTCTGTAATAAATTATCTTTCATTGACTAACCACAACTTCAAGACTAGCTGGAAGGTAAACGACCTAGGACTCTCGAGAAATTGGTCAACATAATAAACTAATGATAATAAATTAAAAAATATAAATATATATACAATTTATAAATAATAATAATAAATAACTAAATGGTGATAATAATAATATATTACTAAAACTGACAACATTCCTTGTAACACTTGGTCGTGCCACTTAGAAGTAGACCGTGCATCGAGTTGAGGTGTGCATGGCTCAATAATACTAAACATAATAATAATCATACAGAATGAATCCCACACACTGACACAAGATTTTTAGGCAGATTTTTCACATTACGTCAACTTTTTCTCAACGAAACGCTCAAAATGGCAAATAAGATGTTGGGTGGGATGGAAAAGGAATAAAATTACAATTTACAGGTGACCAATACATAATATCGCCCGCACAGCTGCTTCTCCACATCATCATGTGGAAGTAATTCTGCCGTATCTCACCATGAGGATTGATTGTACCCCAACAACTGGCAGTTCTGTCGACCTGGTAGTTTGTCTTCATTACTGGATTGAAACTGCCCACATGACTGATATTTTTTGTATCTAGTCAACCTTCAGACATTTTTCTACATGTCTAGATGTGTTTCAGTAATGGCAGTTAATTTTTTAGTAAAAATCACAACAAAACAAAACACAGGGTCAGTGTCAATTTTCCTTCATTGCTGGGAAATCGATATTAAAACTATCAAGTACGAGTTTTGGACTACAGACCGTGACCTGGTCAACATGAGTACACATAAGTGACAAGCTGTACATTTTCTTTCCATACAAAAAGTGCATGAATAAAAGTAGGTGGGCTGGAAATAAAATGAATGATGTGATCAACACGAAAATAGATTTCATACCCCACGGGAAATGTTAAAATAGCACAGCTATTAGAGAGTACAATCATCACCAACATATATCACGAGATACATGGTCTCCTATTTTACTGGACTGGCAAAAATAAACAGGATATGGAATTTGGCAAAAGCTGTACACCTATTACAAAGAAAAACAAACCAAACTAAACTGGGACTTCTATCACTTTGACAATGTGACCCATCACAAATATAATAACATTTCATGATGCAGAGCAAAGAATAAAATTCAAAAAACATGGATTACATAAACCATGAAAACAATTCCTTGGACGGATTGTATGAGAAAACCATTACCTTGCAATATACATGCACAAAAATACGCAAAAACACACACACACACACACAGAGTCAAAGCATATGCACACACAGACTACATGTCTGCCTCATGGTGACAAAACAAAACAAGTCCGGTCACCTTAGGTTAGAAAAAATAGACTTTGTGTGTCCTGATGACCTTAGTGTGTCTAATGAGATCTCACATTCTAAGGACACCCGACATTCAAACTTCACGCTGAAGATTGGTCTCATAATCCCTACGAGGATGACAAATCTGATTTTTTTAAAATAAAACGTGGACTTTTTATCACCGCACAAAACAACTATCAATGTCAGCGCCAGTTCTTGCTCTTATGATGAAAATTTAACAGCTTTCATGGACACTTCTCTTTCTCGCACACGTGTTTCTTTTTTTAATCAGAAATGGTGAATGGCTTGGAGTGAACACATAAAACAGGCACATATGCACAACAGAAGAGTATTGTGTAAAAATCAAATACACTTCACCTTGTTAAAAAAAGACACCAAAAAATATAATAAAATCTCCATATTCATATCTCAATACCAATCTTGACATCTCCATATTAATTTACAGTGGAACCTCCAGTATGATCCGTCTCTCTTGTATACGATTCCCTCGGTTATGTGACCTAAAAACTTCTGACAGATTCACTTCCTATAATAAATGACCTCTGATATGCCACAACCTCGTTTATGCAACCAGCGACCGTGTCTTAAGCCCTTTTTATACGACCGTCTTAGGCAATTTAAAAGAGATATCAGTTAATTTATTGACTGGATCTTTTGTTTTTTCTCTCATGTTAGTGCACAGGCTCTGCCTGCTGTTGTCTGCTATTTCTGGTTCGCAAGTAAGGGACATTACTCGCTTACACTGGCTTGTCAAAATGGCGTCGCTCAAGAGGCAAGGCAGAGAGAATGAAAGTGATTGAAAGAAGTGAAAAGGGGGAGAGTTGTTTGTCTATGGCTAGAAGTTTAGACGTTGGGAAGACCCAAATTCAGCTTAACATAAAGGATAAACAATTATGACTACATACCCCTCCGACCCTGACACCCCCCCTCTCCCCTCCTCCCTATTTTCTGATGTAAGACCACCTCTATTATAAGACCGTTTTTTCTCAGATTTTGGACGGTTTTATACCGGAGGTACATTGAAATCTTGAAACCAAGACATTTTCATATTTTGAAACCAAGACATTTTGAAATGTTGATACCAAGATAATTATTGTAAAATCTTGATACTGCAACACTTTGAGATTTTAATGTTCAGATATGTTGAAATCTTTTAACCAAGTCTTGCTAAAAAGTTGATATGTGATAATACAGGATAAAAAATCTTTCATCTCAATGGGCCATGTAGATCCAAAACTATTATGAGCATGAACAAGTACTTTCAGCCTTGTGACTAACATAAACACAAGCCCTACTCAGTAGTCCAGTTCCCATTAAACAGGTGACCTCGGCACTAACTGAGCGTCAGAGATCTACGGCGTTTGTCCTTTACAGACTTGGAACGCCAAGACTGAAGTTGGCATTGCTTTCAGGCCAGCTGTGCTGCTTGCTTCTACAAGCTAGTAGCATTCCAAAATAGCCCCATAGCGGCAAATTGTCTATTCAGCGTCCACACCATACAAATGCTTCCCCTTAATGCTTTGTCAGTGAGTTGACTTTCCATGATCAACACCAGTACAGACTTCAGCATAAGGGATCAGAGCACACAGTGTTTAGCACACTTGATCAATAACTGAACAAACGTTTTCCACATCCATATTTCCACTCAAAGCACGTTTTTCCTTACACCGACTGTCATACACTTCCATTCAAAGCACATTTTTCCTTACACTGACTGTCATACACTTCCATTCAAAGCACATTTTTCCATACACCGACTGTCATACACTTCCATTCAAAGCACATTTTTCCATACACCGACTGTCATACACTTCCATTCAAAGCACATTTTTCCATACACTGACTGTCATACACTTCCATTCAAAGCACATTTTTCCATACACTGACTGTCATACACTTCCATTCAAAGCACATTTTTCCTTACACCGACTGTCATACACTTCCATTCAAAGCACATTTTTCCTTACACTGACTGTCATACACTTCCATTCAAAGCACATTTTTCCATACACTGACTGTCATACACTTCCATTCAAAGCACATTTTTCCATACACTGACTGTCATACACTTCCATTCAAAGCACATTTTTCCTTACACTGACTGTCATACACTTCCATTCAAAACACATTTTTCCATACACTGACTGTCATACACTTCCATTCAAAACACATTTTTCCATACACCTAGTATCGTACACTTCCATTCAAAGCACATTTTTCCATACACCGAGTATCGTACACTTCCATTCAAAGCACATTTTTCCATACACTGAGTATCGTACACTTCCATTCAAAGCACATTTTTTCATACACAGAGTATCGTACACTTCCATTCAAAGCACATTTTTCCATACACAGAGTATTGTACACTTCCATTCAAAGCACATTTTTCCATACACCGAATATCATATTTTACCAATACTTGAAATTAAATTTGATTATTTGTTGTTGCCAACCTCCACACTTCTATTCAAAGATACATTTTCTATGCACTAAAAACCCAGGATCAAAATATACACTCTGCTTTCCATGAACTCAGAGGAAATTATTTTCTCACGCAACGTTTCTTTCAAAACACACTTTTAATGGACTCAAAAATCAGATCACCGAAAATATTCACCATGGTTTTTTCAGTCACCACAATAATTGAGACGAAAATTTTAACATGACCTCAACCAAGTTTTGTACGCACTGAACATCCGACAGTATTTTACATCCAGTAAATATGATACAACTCCACAGTTAGTGAAAACATCATGGCTCACAAACATCCCTGTAAGCTTTTTCTTCAGACAAAACAAAACAAATATTAAAAGTCACTGTGGACGTTGTAACAAAGATCTAAAAAATCATTTTCTCATTAACAAATCAATTCAAAGTTTGTGGATTGGTCTCTCTATCACACACAAACACACACTCAAGAGTAACGACATGCACATTCACTCTAACTGCATTCTCTCATGAACTGAAACAAAACAAAACACAAAAAAATCACTGTCTTATCTACATACATGTTCAAGTTGTGGGTTGATACCTCTTTCCCTTACACACATGCAACACACACACACACACCATTGGCCACTGTTTGGCAGGTGCTGCACAGTAATTCCAGGCAGAAACTCCACAAGGATGCCAACATCTATGTATTACCACTTTCTACATTCAGTGAATTCTCTCTCTCTCCCTCTTCTCCCCCCCTCTCTCTCTCTGAGAGGAAATCATTGTGATCAAGTCTTATCACAAATTCCCCATTCCAACGTTTTAAAACTACACCAAATCCTTTTTTGTTTAGAAAGCCCATGTTCAAACGACCATGAATTATCTCCCTTTGTTTAAAACCATCTTCAAACGACACCGAATTCTCTCCCTTTGTTTAAAAAAACCATATTCAAACGACACCGAATTCTCTCCATTGGCCATGGAAAATCAATGTTTAAATGACACTGAACTCTCTCTCTTTACTTCAAGAGCCCATTTTGAAACCACACTGAATTATTTCCCTTTATTCTGAGAATCAATGTTCAAATTAAAATCCTCTCTTTGCTCAGAAAGCTCACGTTCAAACTACACTGATGCCGATTTCTCTTTGCTTAGAAAACCATTTTCATACTACACTGAACTCTTTTTACCTTAACCCATTTTCAACAAATTACAGTGACTTGTGGCATAAATCTCTAAATCACATATGGGTGGGAGGCAGCCTAAAATAAAATCTCTGCCCTGGTCTGATGGTCTTGGCTATGGCAAATAGTTCAAGACATGAGCCCCAGTATCAGAAGTTTCGCCAATAAACAGTCACGGATGTCTTTGATTTCCTGAGTTTTAAGTTGACCCTAGGATCATCTGCGCTGCTTGTTCATTCCCGTCACCCCAGTTTTGGGCCGCAGCGCTGGAAAATAGGCACAAAATTAAATATAATAATAAACGCAAGGACAAGATCACAAATAGTAGGGGCAGTATTTATTAAGGTGCAACGATGAAACTACAATGAAGAAACTAACCAAACATTAACCGCAGAAAGAAAAGAATATCAGATTAATAAATTGTTCGTTTCCAGCTCAAAAGCGGCTCAAGGTGACACCAGATCCAACTTGGGCCGCCCAACTGACGCCAAACACTGTAGCACAATCCTGGGCGACCACAGATGGGGGAGAAGGGACCTAGTGTGTGCTGGGTGTATTCATGTAGCTGGCACTCGCCCATCTAGGACATGAGCGTCAGCATCTTTGAAGTCCGTGCGATGGAATGCGTGGGTGCACAGACTAGACCTCGGTTTATAATCTCATCCCAAGGAAAAGGAGAGTTCCTTTCACTATATCAAACGGCACAAAAAATGAACTTCAATCCAAAAATTGATAAGACTTGGGCGCCAGGTCCAGCAAGAATCAGCATTTAACATTCTCATTTCAACTTTACCAAAAGGAAAGTCAACATCAGCCCTGGTTTCAACAACATTGAGGTTTAAGGACTACAGCCACCACTGGCGATAGCCAAGACAGGGATAACCATCCCAGGAAAAGAGAAGGTAGGGACATACATCAATACTGGACCACCACAGCAACGCTACTGCTAAGATGGCCTGTGAAAAGTGGCCTCTTTAATCTGGCCCAAGTAGCACAGAGTGTTAGGATACTGACCTTGGTTGACTGGCTTTGAGCTGGCTTTGCTGGGGTCTGCGTGCTTGGTGACAATCTTCTTGTCGTTTAACAGCTGGACATCCTGGTCCTCTGCTTGGTTACTGACAGGGGAAGAAATCAAATAGGCTTTGAATTCAGTCTTCTACATACATGTACAAACATTTCTTAAAAAATGCTATTTAAAAGGGAGATTTAAAAAAAACCTGTGTGTGTAAAACATAGGTAATGGTTGTCTCACCAACAGAAAACATAGGTAATGGTTGTCTCACCAACAGAAAACATAGGTAATGGTTGTCTCACCAACAGAAAACATAGGTAATGGTTGTCTCACCAACAGAAAACATAGGTAATGGTTGTCTCACCAACAGAAAACATAGGTAATGGTTGTCTCACCAACAGAAAACATAGGTAATGGTTGTCTCACCAACAGAAAACATAGGTAATGGTTGTCTCACCAACAGAAAACAGGTAAGGGTTGTCTCACCAACAGAAAACATAAGTAATGGTTGTCTCACCAACAGAAAACATAAGTAATGGTTGTCTCACCAACAGGAAATGAACTGGAGTTCAATGACAGCATGGTGAACATAATTCTTATTAAATGCTATCCTCCCAACACTATGCTTGACCTTAGCAATTCGTCCAGGAGCTTCCTTATGCTTATTTCAAAATCAGGCATTTGATTTTTCTCCCAACACTATGCTTGACCTGAGCAATTCATCCAGGCGCTTACTTATGCTTATTTAAAAATCAGGCATTTGATTTTTCTCCCAACACTAACTATGCTTGACCTGAGCAATTCATCCAGGCGCTTACTTATGCTTCTTTAAAAATCAGGCATTTGATTTTTCTCCCAACACTAACTATGCTTGACCTGAGCAATTCATCCAGGCGCTTACTTATGCTTATTTCAAAATCAGGCATTTGATTTTTCTCCCAACACTAACTATGCTTGACCTGAGCAATTCATCCAGGCGCTTATACTTATGCTTATTTAAAAATCAGGCATTTGATTTTTCTCCCAACACTAACTATGCTTGACCTGAGCAATTCATCCAGGCGCTTACTTATGCTTCTTTAAAAATCAGGCATTTGATTTTTCTCCCAACACTAACTATGCTTGACCTGAGCAATTCATCCAGGCGCTTACTTATGCTTATTTCAAAATCAGGCATTTGATTTTTCTCCCAACACTAACTATGCTTGACCACGGCTGCTTCTTTCTGTACTGATCCTGACCTTTGAGAGAGAGAGGATACTGCTAATTTTAGCGGCCCATCCTGGCAGCACAGCATAAACTCGCCTCCCATGCGCCGCCAACACACTGCTAGAACAAAGCTAAGGCATGCTCTGGCCTATATGGAGTACTAGTCCAGTGGATATCATTCTCTATCTTTGTGCTATAGAATTGATTTTTATGTGAAATATCATTTGTATTGTGGCAATCTTTTGCATTTTAGTTACTTTCATATCTGTGTTTTGTGTTAGCATAAACTAAACCTCAACATTCCATTTCGTTTGTGTTATATTTAAGTCGATTTGACCGTGTGTACTGATCGCGCCCTGCACTTAATCGCCACATACAAAATTTTGATCCTCTCTGCAAAACATGTTGATAAGACTGGACAGAAAACGTCAGATACTTTACTCTTAAGTCATCATACAGAGAACAATCAGAAATAAAATGATCTTCGCTTTCCACAACATTGCAGTATGTACACAATGCATTTCCTTCTGTTTCGTTAAACATTACCCTAAAGAATGTAGAACACCAAGCCGGAGCTTAATTAAACAATCTCTAAAACATTTTATATGCATAAAATCAAGATAGTCTTCAGTCTGATAAACTTCTTTAAACATTGAGAGAGAGAGAGAGAGAGAGAGAGAGAGAGAGAGAGAGAGAGAGAGAGAGAGAGAGAGAGAGAGAGAGAGAGAGAGAGAGAGAGAGAGAGAGAGAGAGAGAGAGAGAGAGAGAGAGAGAGAGAGAGAGAGAGAGAGAGAGAGAGAGAGAGAGAGAAAGCAAAAGAGGAAGAGACAGTAGACACACCTCACACAAAACAGGACCTAACCAACCTGATTATGGTGTGCTTTTCTTTGCATACAATGTCCGGGTTGTCGGTGAAGAGGATGGTATGGTACTGCTGTGGTCCCTCACAAGTGGGCAGTATGCCTCTGGCTCCTGGCTTCAGCGCACTGATCGTGCCGTTGTACACCAAGAGGTCATCCACTAGCAACTGTAATGCACAACATAGGAATACTTTTTGTGGAGGGCAGAGCCATGTGACTCACATAGTCTCTATCTGCACTATTCAATAGGCTGAAGTTGAGGTACCTGCTTTAAATGGAGCTAAACAAAAAGTGAATCAACAAGACAAAAAGAAATATAAGAGAGAGAGAGAAAGAGAGAGAGAGAGAGAGAGAGAGAGAGAGAGAGAGAGAGAGAGAGAGAGAGAGAGAGAGAATATACAGATAGAGAGAGAGAGGAGAGGGGGAGGGAAGGAAAGAGAGAAATTTTGACTTTAACAAACTATATATATATATATATAATTATACAGACAGACAGACACAGAGAGAAAGAGAGAGAAATTTTGACTTTTAAAAATTATACATATTACACGACACATAATTAAACACTTTGAAAACAAAAATGTATCCACTCAATTTTGAATTATCAGCAAAATTTTAGTTTTTTAAAAACCTTCTTCAGTGCATTTTAGGCAGCAATACATAGCAAGATTTTTTTTATATTTTTTAATGAGATAGTGTGAATAAAAGATTACCAATACACTTGACAATGATCGGGCAAGATAAGAAGCATCGATGATCTTTTTTTTTCATGGAAACAGGTCTCTAGCTTATTACAGAAAGAATTAACGTTCTTGATTCACCCAACCCAGTTCAGAGACATTAACCCTCTTACACACGGAGTGACCTATAGCGACCGATACTTTTGCAATGAGCATGGTCGTGGAGCGACCGTCAGCGGCCTGTAATAGCTTGGTTTGTTCAGCAGCTGCCACGTCAAAATCTATTTATAGCAAAAGTGTGAGATTCTCGCACATGCGATCACAATTTCCTGCGGTTTGCAGCGGAGTTTTCAATTCATTTTTAGAGTCTGTGGACCGCACACAGTGAATTGTCAAAGTTTAATAAAAGTTTGAATTTTGAGATGCCAAGAACTGTGGCATTCTTGCAGAATCTGATGAAGAGGATGGCCCATTTGAAGGATTTTAGGAGGCTGAGTTTGTGCAGATGAATGATGGAGATGAAAGTGATTTTGACTTTCACTTTGAATAACAGCAATGATGAAGAACCTGTGCTTTCTTATTTATGGCAGTGATCGTATTGCAAAGTGGATATTCAGATTTTTTTTTTTGCAACACATTGTAAAAATGTATGTGTAGCATTTTAAAGAAAAATATGTGGTTGATTTATTAATAGTGTTGAGTGGAACATAACTTTGGGATGTGTATTTTTAATTAATTTGTGTGTGTGCATGGAGTAGCGTTTTGACGGGAGTTATTTGCCTTGACCTAGGAAATAGAAGCTGGTAAAGCAGAGGCTCCTGTGGGGGTTAGAGAGGGTTATAATGACCGCTCAATGTGACCTTTACCCTATTTCACCAAAGGTGAAAATACCTTTTATGCCTGATTAGTGTATTTGACCCTAAGACTTCTCCCATTATCAATAAAACATGGTGCTGTCAGTACAGTACGTACGGCAAAGTCTTTGACTCCTCTGAGCGGCGTTTTGCTGTAGTTCCAGATCTTGATCATGGAAATGGTGGTGGGTTGGTCAAAGATCACATACACTCGGTTCAGCTGTAAGACAAGTCAAACTGCTGAAGTTCAAACACAGCAGATCATAAGATCCTCTATACATGTATTTCGCTAAAACAAAAGACTTGGTCGGGCGTAACAAGCCCACTGTAAAAACAGCACAACCAACCAAAAATACCTAAAGTAACTGTTCTTCAATAGTGCAGTTACCTGCCCAAAAGCTGATTGAGGCCATGGTTACAATCAAGAATTAACTGAAGATAGTGTTACATGGTCAAGGGTTGATTCAATCCCGATGCTTGAATCTTGTGTAACTCGAATTCATTATTCACACAACCCGTTGACTCAGCAACAAGGCAGGTGTCGTCATTACAAGATTTTCTAACTGTATTCAGCAAACAGCATTTACAACTACATAGAGCGATTTCCATTTCTAAAACTGGAAGCGTAAAGACCATATGACTCATATGCTCCTTATGGAACTTGCAATATTTAACATGAAAATGACTACCCATGAAACAGTGGCATTTAAATGCAAAGTAATATTGACTGCTCTTTCCATGCTCTTGACTTTGAGGTGACATTGACCTCCGACTACAAAAACACTCATGTAATATCAAATAAACTACAGCCACATCGGCTCCAGCTCTATTTAAACAACACAGTTCACCTTCCCTGCGATAGGGCTAATTATAGCTTGCCTGCAGGCCTTCGTTCCAAACAAAGGCAGGCAGGCGCGGATGTGACCTGCGAAAACCCCACTGTTTAGATTGGATTACAACCGTGTGTAGATCCGGGTTGTCGGATATAATTGTTATTTGCTCACAAAAAAAAGGTGCTGAATTTTGGTGATGTTTGTTGTTATTGTTTGAAGTATATTGTGGCCAAGATTCATGGACCAACTGGCCTTAGTTTAATTTTGGTGATTTTTTGTTCTCGTTTCCTAGACTTGCAGTGATGGCAAAGAACACTCGGTTTCCTGTACATGTGCAACCTGTTTTGTTCTTTTATTTGGGATAATAACATTATTTGCAAATGCGTGTGTTTTGTGTGAAGAAACTTTAATATGTATACTTCAGGTTGACGTGATGTATGAAAGGCAACCATGGCTAGAATATGTGTTTTTAGTGCTTTTTCAACTGTGGTAAGATACTGAAAAATTGTCTGCAATAGGCACCAGATTTCTTTATAGTTCAGAGCTGGTCTTCTTTCATTGCTGTGGAAGACCTAGTTTATGTTAGGTTGCAGTTAGCTTGTACTTTATTTCGTGCATATAGTAGTGTACATTTGAACTTTTTAAACATCTGAGGGCCACTCTCACATTCCTTCTCAAGTGCAATGAGCATGAACTTTTTCAGTGGATACCTGCGCTATACATACATTTTTGAAGAGCAACACAAAAATGGAACATGCATAAAAGATCAATCTCTCACCTCTAAATACAACAAATTTGAACTTTAAATCTCTCATAGTTTTTTATGGTCAAAGTTGCTTCAAAGTACCTAAAAAGTGAGTTTGAACAGCTCAGTGACCTTGACCTTGACCTTGGAATGACGGTGGCCAAATGTGCCTAGGATGAGTGTCTCATTGATATCTATCATGCATCAAACAATCACAAGTTCAATATTAATAACTTAGGAAGGAAAAAAAATTGCAGAAAAATTGTCATATTTTGACGAACATTTGTTGGCCCTGTGCCTTGACCTTGAAATGAAGTCATTCATTCACTGATCATTTAAGAGGTCTCATGGTTATACACTATCTTATCAAATTTGGTTGTGATATTTGAAATAGGTTCTGAGATCACTTGCAAACGTTGCATGTCCAGAAGGCAGATGCCGGACAGATAGACGGATGGACAGACAAATGTTTTTGTTGTTGTCATTTTTTAACTATTTAGGACTCATCTCATACAGATTGGCAAAGATCTGAAAATGTTGTTATTGGGGGGCGAGTACAAAGGACAGATCAAAGTGACCATTTTGTTACTGCGGACGTTAAAACTTCCTCGTTCATTCATTCATAGTCTCTCAGCTGTACCCGACAGCCGGCCAGGTTCTTTAGCACCGAGGTGACAGTGGAGAGGTAGGTGAAACGCCATAGAGACTTGACAAACACTACCAGAGATTTGAACACGGGTCTCCCAAAACATCTGGCGAACGTTATTTCAACCAGCTTTGCGCTTGTGCCAACTGAAGGACAATGATGGTTGCTGAGAGAGCACTCACTATGCCAGGCAGGACAGGAGCCAGCCACATGTGCCGCCCGTCCATGGTGTCGTTCACCCCGTCAATCAGTTTGTCCGGGGTCCGAATGTCATTCTGAATCTGCTCCAGCACGTTCACACTATCTGGATAGGCCGAGATGTCTGAAAAGGAAAAAGAGAAGATAACGCTGTCATTCTGAATCTGCTCCAGCACGTTCACGCTATCTGGATAGGCCGAGATGTCTGAAAAGGAAAAAGAGAAGATAACGCTGTCATTCTGAATCTGCTCCAGCACGTTCATGCTATCTGGATAGGCCGAGATGTCTGAAAAAGGAAAAAGAGAAGACAACGCTTTCAACTTTCCCATGCACAGAGGGAAATAACGACAAGTCTTGGAGACAAATTACATGCTGATAGTGTTGAGGCTTGCACCATTAACTCCATGTTTTTCCCTTGTGTATAGGTATTTTAATGGAGGTAAGTCCCCCACTGCTATACCAGACTACCTTTTGAATGCTCAGACATGAAGTTCAGATTTTTGTTCAAGAACAATTACACACATAATATATAAATATATAAATAAATAGTCAATTCTTAGTGGGAATTACATTTTTTAAACACTGTTTTTGTACATAAACCTCAGACACACTTGAAAAATTATAGATTCTTTCCACACAAAAAATACCATAATATTGTAATGTACAAAAAAAAAATCCTTCCGTTAATTATGGATTTTTTAATTACAAAAATACACCACTTAAATAATAATATTGTAATATACAGTATTTGTAAAAATCCTTTTCTTAAAGTATGGATTTTTTTAAATTACAAAAATGCACTACTAAAATAATACTGTAATAAACTTTTTCTTCTTTTTTTTTAAACTTGGCCAGTGTATTGTATGTACCTGATAACTGTTTTTAATAAAAACAAAAACATTGTGCTTAATACCTCGAGTTAAAGAGTCTTTCATGTCTTCTTTCAGCAATAAATAAATAAATACAGTGGAACCTCTCACAACGACCCCCCTCTATAACGACTCCCCCGCTACAACGACCCATTTTATTTTAACCGATGTATTTCCTTATATTGCTGTCATCAGTATAGCGACTCCCTCGCTATAACGTCTAACGACCGATCTTTGCAGACCGTTTAGCGACTTTCTCGGCATGACTGCACAATAAAAACTGTCTACGATCTTGTTCAGCACAGTCAGACAGGTACCTATAATAATATGTGACACGCCAGCCGATAAAGTAATCTTCTATAAGTTTGACGTCATCTTGTAACGTCACACTAGATTCTACTCGTTTGGGGTTTGCATTTCACTTTATTCACATCACGAGCGGGGCACTGAGAAGAAGCAAAGAAAGCGTGATGGGATGATGGAGTCTACAAAGAAAAGAAAATTTTTATCTCCGGAAGATCGAGTTAATGTTGTAAACAGACACAAAAAAGGAGAGACTGCCATTGCGATCGCAAAGAGTCTTAAAGTTGGAAAAACACAAATTCAAGGAATTATCCGAGACAAAGATGACATTCTTAAAAGGTGGGAAAGTGGTGATAATGCCGATCGTACGCGATCAAAACGGAGGAAGACAACATACTCGGAAGTAAATGAGAAAGTTTGGGATTGGTTTCTGGATGCTAGAAGAAAGAATATTCCGATCACTGGCAAATTGAATCAAGAAAAGGCCATTATGCTCTCTGTAAAGACCCCTCTCTATAAAGACCCCTCTCTATAAAGACCGATTTTTGTCAACATTTTCAAGGTCGTTGTAGAGAGGTTCCACTGTACATATACATAATCCTCCACTTACTGGATTGTGTCATTGGCACCTTGTTGTAGGAAGCGTCGTAAAACTCTATACCGTTCAGCCCCACATAATACTGGTCTCCCCACGTAGAAAACAACTGCAACTGGTAGATGACTGGCAAGCAGTCAAGGACCGTAATTATTATAAAGATGATGATGATAGCTATGAATATGAAAGTGATGATCATAGTGAGGGACCGTAGTTACAAGGATCCAAATCGTGAGGATGAAAGTGATGATAATAATGGTGAGGACGATAATCATGAAAATGATGAAGACGACGATGATGATAATGATGAGGACGATGATGATGATACATTGATGGAAATAATGCATCCATCTGACATGTACAAAATATAATTTGAAACACACAATTGTGTGAACAAGAAGAAGAAGAAGAAGAAGAAGGAAGAATCAATCAAAGAGCAACATTTGGATGGTAAAGAATCCTGTAAAACTTTCATACAAATGTAGTCAGTGCCACTGCGTGGGATAACCCTGCAGCTCAGTCAACCATTGCTTAGTCACTCATTCAGTCATAGGCCATGCCTCAGGTAAAGTATCTAAAAATCACCAACCATTCAACCAGTGAAAGGATACACCCACACGGCATCTGAACAGCATCAGCACCGCTGTTAGCATTTCTGAAACAAACGTGTCAAACATAAGACTTGAGAAACTGTATTGACCTCAATCCTAAAAATGAAAGTTGTGTATAATTTCACGCTATCATAGTATTAACGCATTGCACCGTTCCATACTATCTGCAGCCCTTTGTTTCTAGTACAACACCATTAAAATACTCCAGCAATCTGAGTCACAATAGCATTTTGAGGGCCACGTGCTGGACCTCCTTCGGTGACGTAGCAATGGCCTTGGCTATGGCGGTGGCAGTGGCCTTGAACCCCAGCAGCCATTATAGTACAGGCGCCCACTTGAAAAATTTGAGATAATAGAGGTGGCAGCGGGCCGTGCTTCCTTTTTGACAATCATTTTCACAATTATTGTTAGTTTGAGTGCCATGTTATGCATATATATATATATGTGTGTGTATATATATATAGTGTATGGGTGTATATATATATGTATGTATGTATATATATGTATGTATATGTATGTATAATTATGTGTATATGTATGTATAGATATATATAAATATGTGACGGTGTGTGTATGAAAGGGCGCGTGTGTGTGTGTTGGTGTGTGTGTGTGTGTGATAGCGTCATGATCTAATCACTGTAGATATCATCATCATTATTATTTATTTTCAGTTTAGTGTTGTTATGGGTTTTATAGCTTGAGATTTTATATGCAGATGGACACTGCTCTAAGAATTTCCTTGCAGGTGTTTGTGGGGACAATAAAGATTTCTGTATTCTGTATAGTCTGTATTCTGTAAGCCCTGGGGCATGGACCAAGACTTATTACCTCCCTTGTCGAATGTATAGTAAACTGTGCTGGGGACCTTATGTTTGTACGGGTTCCAACACTGTAATAGGTTTGGTCCGTGCTCTTAGGATTTAACCTTATATTGGTCCGTGCTCCTAGGATTTAACCTTATATTGGTCCAAAAGTATACACTGGAAAAGTTATTCCCACCCGTGCAACCCCCACCCTCAACATAAACAAAACAACCAAGAAACAAAAAGAAACAAACGAAAAAGAATAACAATAGAAGTTCTTTGAATAAGTTATAATAAAATAACAAATACTGCCAATGACCATAATGGTGATGCTGATGATGCGATGATAGTGAAGAAGCAGAAGAAGAAGAAAATAATACTAATAATAAGAAGAAGTAGTAGCAGTAGTATAAGTAGAAGAAGAAGAAGAAGAAGAAGAAGAAGATAATAATAAGAAGAAAAAGAGTTGTTAATAAACCTACAGAAGACTACAATTTCAGACAAACAAGTTACAGCAAAAACAAAGCAGGCAAGGAATCTGACCCTTGAGCATTATTGGCGTTGGACGGGGTGAAGTTGATTTCCTGAGCAAAGTCGAAGTGACAGTTGCCGGGACCCTTACGCACCAAATAGCCTTCTGGAGGCGAGATCTGACGATCGTTGACCGCTACATGCATCAGGCGTGCCTGCACAGCCCACCAAACAACAGAGTTTCACACTGATGACACACAGGATTCACACTGATGACATACAGGGTTCACACTGATGACGGTTCACACTGATGACACACAGGGTTCACACTGATGACATACAGGGTTCACACTGATGATACAATTGCGTGTGTTACCACTGAAAGGTGCACGATGAGCCTGAAAACATTGCGTCTTATGTCTTCTTAGGTCAGCTGAGCTCAGTCACGTCGTGTAACATGACAGGTCATTATCAGCTGCTGTCATTACATTCAGATAAAAATCAGAGATCTGCAATACCATTCTACCACTGTCAGCTTCACAATGCACTTTGTTTCATTGAAATGCACTACTCCTTACCAAAGCTATCAGCAATGTTCAGTAGCGAGTTACTCTTTAACCACCCTCCCTCTCCCTCTCTCTCTCTCTCTCTCTCTCTCTCTCTCTCTATTGTTGTACTCACTCCTCTATAGGTATCCTCGGGACTCTTGTTGTAGTTCCAGATGCGGAGGCCGGACACCAGGGTTTCCTTGGGAAAGGTGATGGTGACCGTGTGATTCTGACCCGCTGTGAACGGCACCAGCCACATGTGCCCATCTGACATCGTCACTGCTGTGCCGTCTATCAGCCTGCAGACACAAAAATAAATAAATTAATTAATAAATAATATATAAATAAATACATTACAATAAAAAATCAATACATAAATTGAAAAACAACTTAACAGTTACATTTAAGTCACTCCAAACTGTTATCTTCATATTTATTTTGATTTTATCCTATCCGATCCCGTAATTTGATGTCTTTGGGGCACCACAGAGGATCGCTTAACCAGCGTACTCCATCTTTCTCTGTCCTCATCAACCCTCATGGCTTCGCTCAGTGTCAAGCCAGTCCATTCTCGAATGTTGTCCTCCCACCACTTTATCGGTTTCCCTCTTCTTCTGCCTCCTTGCACCGTGCCTTGCAGGATTGCAAGATGGTCTTTGCAAGACCTGATGCTCTGGTGACGTGGCCATACCATCGGAGTTTCAGTTTCTTCACCACTGTGACCATGTCATCGTGTTGTCCAATGGCTTGTATGATGGTCTGTTGGACTTCGTCGTTGGTGATGTGGTGGGTATTGGCAGTTGTTTGCGCTATCCTGGAGAGGATTTCCTCTCAGGATCCATTGTCCAATACAACTGCTCCTAAATATTTGAAGCTATGCGCCATGTTGATGGATCGCCCATGGACTTTGATGTCCGTGTCAAGCCTCTGTACCCACTGTTCAAGTTCTTGTTCTTCTCCAGCCAATCCATCAATGTCATCCGCAAAATGGAGGTTGGAGAGTGCTCTACCCCTTATGCTGACTGTGCCTTCGTGATATGCAAGGGCATCTGACAAGAGGTGCTCCAGGAAGATGTTGAAAAGTGTTGGAGAGAGTAGGCATCCTTGATGAAAGCTGATTGTTGTTCTGAACCAATTCCTGATGGCACTGTTGTGGACTGCACTGGTAGCCTGGTCATACAGGCTTTTAATGACTTCAATAATTTTAGTGCTGATGTTGTACACAGAGATGCATGCCGGACTCGGTCAAAGGCTTTCTTGAAGTCTACAAACACATGATATAGATGTTGTTGGTGTTGTAGGTATTTCTTGCAGATTATTCTGAAGTTGAAAATCTTCTCGGTGGTACTTCTCCCTGCCATGAATCCAGCTTGTTCTTCAGGTATGATTTGTTCAGCTTGAGGATTCAACCTGTTGAGTATTATTTTCACAAGGACTTTGTTAGGAAGCCTGATGACACTTCTGAAAATTACCCTTTTTGGGAAGAGTAATAAAAAGCGATTGGGTCCATGGTGTAGGCCACTCCCCAATCTGCCAGATCTGGTTACAGATAATGGTGAGGGCGTCAATCATCACTTCTCCTCCTGCTTGAAGCAATTCTGCGGGTATGTTGTCCACTCCCGCTGACTTCTCCTTCTTCAGTGATTGCACTGCTGCCTCAACTTCTTCTCAAAGAATTGGGAGGATTTCTTCTTCTTCTCTGTTCTCTGGACATGCTAGAACTGATGGGTCTCCGTTTGGTGTGTGGTTGTAAAGGTCAAAGCAGTACTCTGTCCATCTATCCAAGACTTCTTGTTCTTCTGTTAGGCACATGCCAGACTAGCTTGGATCAAGGAGACCTTGGGCTGTTTAACACTTGTCAGCCGCTTCATCGTCTGGTAGGCCTTCTTGCTGTTGTTATCCAGTTTCCTTTGCTGTGCGCTTGCCTTTTCGGATGTCACTGTTGATTTTTCTTAGGCATCAGTTCCCTGTGAGGTGTTCTTTTTCTTTTTCATCTCTCTTCGTTTGTCAAACAGGTCCAAAAGTTCAGGTGTGATCCATGGTTTCTAGTTTGGGCAGTGCATGTCAAGGATCTCAGTGGCGGCATAGATCTGTCACAGCTAAGTTGAAGGTGGTGGCCATAGTATTGACATCTACATCACCAGCTCCCAAAATGAGCAATGGTGCAAATTTCCCTCCAATTGTGGCTTGGAATATTTTTGTTACCTCCGGGTCTTGCAATTTGTCCAGGTCAAACTTCAATCTGGTGCACTGTGCTGTGTTTACTCTCTTCATTCAAGTGGAGACGGAAAGACATCATCATGAGATCGCGGTCACTTCCGATGTCTGCTCATGGAAAAGATTGTGTCTTGCCAACGTTGACTCTAGATCTGAAGCGTTTCTTGACCATGATTTAGTCAATCTGGTTGTGATGTTCCCCACTGGGATTGTGCATGTCCATTGTCTGGATTTTTTGTGGGGACCAAGCGTGTTTGCCGGAATCAGATTGTTGTATCTGTCAAACACCAAGAGTCTCAAACCTCTGTCATTTGTCTCGTTTGTTGCAGTGGGGTTTACATGTGTCTTCCCATTTGTGGAACGCGTCTTGGCCAACCTTGGCATTCCAGTCGCCTTGCACTATGACTATGTCCTTCCTCGGTACTTAGTCAAGGACAGCTTGCAGATTATTATAGAAATCCTCAACTTCGCTATCGTGATAATCTGATGTTTGGGCATAGGCCTGAATGATGGTGATGTTGAAAGGGACTGCTCTCAGACGGATGGTAATGAGTCTACTGGAGACTAGGCGGCAACCCATGACTAGAATGGTGGCTAGAATGTCTTTGTGGACCAAGAATCCAACGGCGTATTCATGCCTGTCATCTCCCCAGCTGAAATAAAGCTTGTGGCTTTTGTCGGTCGTTGTTTCACCTAGGCCTTTCCAGCGCAGTTTGCTGATACCTAAAACATTCCATCGATAGTGGTCCAGCTCGTGCGCCAGTTCTTCCAATTTTCCCTCCGCAGTTAGGGACCTGACATTACAGGATCCTATGATGATGTTGTCTCTCATGTGGATCTTGCTAAGTGTGTCCATCACTAACCCACTTATCACCTCCGTCCTGGTGGCTTACTGAAGGTGCAGTTTTTGGTAAGCTGGGCAACGACCGATCCGGTGTAAAGTGAGTGGTCCTTTTATCATAGGGTTTGTCTTGTGCAACAAAGACCTGGTGGGGCTGTTGGCCACAGCCAAAATCCACGAGTACAGTGTAGCTTGCCTTTGCCCCGAGCACGTGGTCGTTAAACCTAAGTAACTTGAGGTTCCTCCGCCATTGCTGGTGACTTCTGTGTTGAAGAATTTTGCCCAGTGATGCCAAGCTGACATCACCCCTGGTAGTCGCTTCTCATGACACGCCAGGAAACGTTGGGTCTATCCTATTCAGTGCCCGAACCCCACCGAGCATATTGTGATTTGATTGTTCTTACAAAGCGCTTTTCCAAACCAAGAGCTGCTCAAGGTGCTGGATCTAACTCCAGCCACCCAAGGCTCCACTTGCTGATTCAGGCACATCGCCCGGCTCTCCAGACAACGGGACACAATTCTGGGCAACCGGGGATGGGGGAGAAGGGATCTAGTGCGTGCTGGGTGTATATTTATATAGCGGGCACTTACAAGTACAGGATGTATATTTATATAGCGAGCACCCACAAGTGCATGGTGTATATTTATATAGCGGGCACTCGCAAGTGCAGGGTGTATATTTATATAGCGAGCACTCGCAAGTGCAGGGTGTATATTTATATAGCGAGCACTCGCAAGTGCAGGGTGTATATTTATATAGCGGGCACTCCCAAGTGCAGGGTGTATATATAGCGGGCACTCCCAAGTGCAGGGTGTATATTTATATAGCAGTCACAAGTGCAGGGTGTATATTTATATAGCGGCCACTCACAAGTGCAGGGTGTATATTTATATAGCGGCCACTCACAAGTGCAGGGTGTATATTTATATAGCGGCCACTCACAAGTGCAGGGTGTATATTTATATAGTGGCCACTCACAAGTGCAGGGTGTATATTTATATAGCAGTCACAAGTGCAGGGTGTATATTTATATAGCGGGCACTCGCAAGTGCAGGGTGTATATTTATATAGCGGCCACTCACAAGTGCAGGGTGTATATTTATATAGCGGGCACTCCCAAGTGCAGGGTGTATATTTATATAGCAGGCACTCACAAGTGCAGGGTGTATATTTATATAGCGGCCACTCACAAGTGCAGGGTGTATATTTATATAGCGGGCACTCCCAAGTGCAGGGTGTATATTTATATAGCAGTCACAAGTGCAGGGTGTATATTTATATAGCAGTCACAAGTGCAGGGTGTATATTTATATAGCAGTCACAAGTGCAGGGTGTATATTTATATAGCAGTCACAAGTGCAGGGTGTATTTTTATATAGCGGGCACTCACAAGTGCAGGGTGTATATTTATATAGCGGGCACTCCCAAGTGCAGGGTGTATATTTATATAGCGGCCACTCACAAGTGCAGGGTGTATATTTATATAGTGGGCACTCACAAGTGCAGGGTGTATATTTATATAGCGGCCACTCACAAGTGCAGGGTGTATATTTATATAGCGGGCACTCACAAGTGCAGGGTGTATATTTATATAACGGGTACCCACAAGTGCAGAATGTATATTTATATAGCGGCCACTCACAAGTGCAGGGTGTATATTTATATAGTGGGCACTCACAAGTGCAGGGTGTATATTTATATAACGGGTACCCACAAGTGCAGGGTGTATATTTATATAGCGGGCACTCGCAAGTGCAGGGTGTATATTTATATAGCAGGCACTCACAAGTGCAGGGTGTATATTTATATAGCGAGCACTCACAAGTGCAGAGTGTATATTTATATAGCGGGCACTCACAAGTGCAGGGTGTATATTTATATAGCGAGCACTCACAAGTGCAGGGTGTATATTTATATAGCGGGCACTCACAAGTGCAGGGTGTATATTTATATAGCAGGCACTCACAAGTGCAGGGTGTATATTTATATAGCAGGCACTCACAAGTGCAGGGTGTATATTTATATAGCGAGCACTCACAAGTGCAGGGTGTATATTTATATAGCGAGCACTCACAAGTGCAGGGTGTAAATTTATATAGCAGGCACTCACAAGTGCAGGGTGTATATTTATATAGCGAGCACTCACAAGTGCAGGGTGTATATTTATATAGCGGCCACTCACAAGTGCAGGGTGTATATTTATATAGCGGCCACTCACAAGTGCAGGGTGTATATTTATATAGCAGGCACTCACAAGTGCATGGTGTATATTTATATAGCGGGCACTCCCAAGTGCAGGGTGTATATTTATATAGCGAGCACTCCCAAGTGCAGGGTGTATATTTATATAGCGAGCACTCACAAGTGCAGGGTGTATATTTATATAGCGGGCACTCACAAGTGCAGAATGTATATTTATATAGCGGGCACTCACAAGTGCAGGGTGTATATTTATATAACGGGTACTCACAAGTGCAGAGTGTATATTTATATAACGGGCACTCACAAGTGCAGGGTGTATATTTATATAGCGGGCACTCACAAGTGCAGGGTGTATATTTATATAGCGGCCACTCGCAAGTGCAGGGTGTATATTTATATAGCGGGCACTCACAAGTGCAGAGTGTATATTTATATAACGGGTACTCACAAGTGCAGAGTGTATATTTATATAACGGGCACTCACAAGTGCAGGGTGTATATTTATATAGCGGGCACTCACAAGTGCAGAGTGTATATTTATATAGCGGCCACTCACAAGTGCAGGGTGTATATTTATATAGCGGGCACTCACAAGTGCAGGGTGTATTTTTATATAGCGGGCACTCACAAGTGCAGGGTGTATATTTATATAGCGAGCACTCACAAGTGCAGGGTGTATATTTATATAGCAGGCACTCACAAGTGCAGGGTGTATATTTATATAGCGAGCACTCACAAGTCCAGGACAGGAGCGTCAAGCTCTCCACAGTGGGTGCGATGACATGCATGCATGCACAGACTTCTCTCTCACTCAGGGTAAAACTGCCATTAGCAGTGTCATTGGGAAGACTCCCACAGTAGGAGACCGTTTTACAAACAAACAAAAACAAGAAAACAAGTGTTCTCACTTGTCCAAAGTACGGTCGTCATTCTCGTGTCCCTTGAGGTGTCGGATGTCGCGTGGTTGGGCGGAGATGATGTTGATGGAGATGGGGATGGCTTCTCCGTCCTTGCCCACCACCTCTAGCGCCGTCAAGCCCAGGTAGTGCATGTCTCCCCACGTCGACACAAAGTTCAGCTCCAGCTCTGCCAACATATAAAAACACTTTTATTTTAAAATAAAGAAAGAGTCCAGGAGTCAAATCATGGAGAAGAGAGAGAGCGACAGGGAGAAAGAGAAGAGAGAGGGAGAGAAGAGAGTGAGAGACATGAAGAGAGTGAGAGACAGACAAAGAGACAAATAGAGAGATAGAGTGAGAGAGACAGACAGACAGACAGACAGACAGAGACTCGGGAAACTTTAATGCGAGACCACCAACCTATATGCATGGGGGTTACACAACAGACACAAGAAAAAAAAAACACCAAAAAATTTGAAAAGTTACAAAAATATATATGACAAACACGCGTCATTTGACAGACTGTGCCTCAAAGAAGTAAAATTATTTTAGGTTACTTTTAACTCAAAAATTCTTCACATTTTTTCATTGCATAGAACGTAAACATCGCTACAGCTCTTGTAATAATTGTACTATCACTTTGTAATAAGAAAACCATCAATGGTGGGAGAGACAGAGAGAGAAAGAGAGAGAAAGAGAGAGAAATAAGGAGAGAAGAGGGAGAGAGAGAGATAAAAGGAGAGAGACAGAAAGAGATGCAGGAGAAAGAGAGACATAGACAGAAAGTGAATGAGAGTGAGAGAGAGACAGAGAAAGAGATAAAGAAGGACACAGAAAGAAAGAAAGAGAGAGAGAGAGAGAGAGAGAGAGAGAGAGAGAGAGAGAGAGAGAGAGAGAGAGAGAGAGAGAGAGAGAGAGAGAGAGAGGAGAGAGAGAGAGAGAGAGAGAAGGAGAGAGATAGAGCAAGCCAGAAAAAACAAACTTGACTTGACTTGACTTGAATAGATTAACGTCCACGGACACATGGCGTATAGGGGACTATAAAAATAAAAAAAAATAAAAAAAGAAGACTGACTGTGTGTTTTGTAGACCACAATGTCCCCAGCAAATGTGACCATGCTGGTCTGGGGTCTGGGTGTCTCCTTCTCCTTATATTTCTTCTTCTCCTCTTTCTTCAGCTTGCCCGCTGCTCGCGTGAATGGCCGATCCTGCAAAAGACACCCATACAATCAGCGCCAGTCAATGTTCCTTTGTGTAGTACCATATTTTACAGATTACAAGGCTACATAATATTATAAGACTGCACCCCACTACCCTCAAATCTAAGAGAGAAAAAAATTCCAATTTCAGCAAAATATGATAAGCAAAAGCAAAAAGATCAACACTTAAACAGAAACAAACTTTTCATTTTTGGAAAAGCGCAAACGAGACTAAAATCCACAAAGCTTGCATTCAGATCCATTGTTTGCATTAAGGTGAGTTGCTTGAGTATTGATTGTTTATGAGTAGTTATAATTTGAATTCAGGGTCACTTTCTTGATTGCCTGAACATGTTTTCTTTGGCACAGTCAGTTTCCGAATTAACCCACAAGCGTGGCCATCTCATTGATTGGTTACTTCACTGTCCTGATGACAATATTGTCCAAAAGACTTTTGTGACACAGGAACTGTCGTCAGATCACTTTACTGTGGTTAGTGACCTCAATGTAGCTATCCCCTTGCCCTCTCCCCATTACAGAGATGTTCGCAACTTGCAAGCTGTAGATCGTGAAGCCTTGAAGCGCGACCTCGGTGAGGTAGTGAGTCCGGTTTTGTGTTCCTCTGTGGAACAGCTGGAGGCCACACTGAGGGATGCGCTAGATAGGCATGCCCCTGTCTCCAGGCATAAGGTTAGGTTAGGCAGGTCAGAACCATGGTACAGTGCTGTCGAAGATGAGCTCAGTGAAGCCAAGAGGCAGCGTCGTCAGGCTGAGAGGAGATGGTTGAAGAGTGGTCTCACAGTGGGCAAACAAATTTACACTGCTGCCAAGCGACGAGTAATGCAAAGTGTCCATAGGGCCAAGTCTGCTTTCTTTAGTGGTCAAGTGGCCCACAGTGAGACTAGCAAGCAACTCTTCTCGGTCTGTGACCGGCTCAGAGGCAAGGAAAAAAGTAGCGCTCTACCTACCACTCACCCACCTTGTGACTTACCAGATGTCTTTTCACCAAGAAAGTCGCTGATATACGCTATGAACTTGATCACGATGCTGGTGTGCAGACAAATGTGAATGCATTCCCAATTGTTTTAAATTCTGTACGGTTTGACCATTTTGAACCAGTTTCTGTTAATGAAGTCAAAGAGATCATCAAAAAATCTAAACCAACCATTTGTTCCCTTGATCCCATTCCCACTCCTCTCCTCCTTGACTGCATTGACCCTCTTCTCCCAACAATAACACACATTGTCAATGAGTCTCTGTCCACTGCTACTGTTCCTTTCAAGACGGCAGTTGTCAAGCCACTGCTAAAAAAGCCCAGCCTAAATCAGAATGAACAAAAAAATTACAGACCAGTATCTAACCTATCATTTTTGTCTCAGGTTACAGAAAAGTTGGTACTGAAGCAGTTACTCTCATACTTGCAAAGCAACTCTCTTTTCAGTCCCCACCAGTCAGCCTATCGCACCTCTCATAGCACCGAGACAGCATTACTCAAAGTCACAGGTGACATTCTGCTTGCTCTGGTCAAAGGCAACTTATCTCTTCTAACACTTCTTGATCTATCGGCTGCTTTCGACACTATAGACCACACTATTCTGTTCGATACTCTCGAGTCGCAGTTTGGAGTTTCAGGGAATGCCTTGGCCTGGTTCAAGTCATACCTCCAAGGTCGCACGCAAACTGTCAGCATTGCTGAGGTGCTCTCAAAGAAGGAAAATTTGACATTTGGTGTGCCGCAAGGGTCGGGTTTTGGACCGATTTGTGTTGTATACAAAGCCTTTGCTCGAACTGATTCAGAAACACGATGTAACTGTTGAAGCTTTTGCTGATGACACAGCTTTTAAAATCAAGCCTTCCGGTACAAATTGATGCCAATGTCCAGCCTGTGCAGAATTGCATTTCTGACGTCCGATCCTGGATGAAACAAAACAAGTTAAAGCTCAATGATGATAAAACAGAGGTTCTCCTGTTCAAAAAGACCAGAACTGCCTTAGCTTGCACCTTGCCTACCTCTGTAAGTGTAGGAGAGCATGAAATTTATTTCTCTCAGTCGGCTAGAAATCTTGGCTTTATTTTGTCGAGTGACATGACGCTTGATTTCCATATTGCACAAGTTTGTAAATCAGCGTATGCTGCCTTGTGTCAGATCAGCTCCATTGACCCTTCAAGCAACCATCACCTTTGTCTGTGCTTTAGGCTAGACTACTGTAATGCCCTACTGGTTTCCTGCCTGAGTCATTTTATAGACAAACTACAAAAAGTCCAGAATTGTGCTGCTAGGCTAGTCTTCAGGGCAAAAAAGCGCAATCACATCACTCCACTTCTCCGTAAGCTTCATTGGCTACCAATAGAGGCCCGCATTAAATACAAACTGTCCGTACTGTGCCACAATTTCTTCTCTGGAACCTGCCCTTTATATCTGTCAGATCTGCAGACCGTCTATGTCCTTTCTTGCACTCTTCGCTCTTCTTCTGACTCTCGCACACTCTGCATGCAAAAAAACAACACCAAAATGTACGGAGAACGGGCATTCACCTATTGTGCACACAGGCAATGGAACACTCTTCCAGCCAACATCAGACACAAGCAGACCACACCCTCATTCAAGCAAGCTCTAAAATCTCACCTCTTCAAACTCTACTATCCTGACTAAATCCTTCATTTTATAGACCCTAACCCCAACACATATTTGTTCTGCTTTTGGCTACGCTTGTGGATTTTGTTGTGATTGTGATGACTTGTTTGCAGAAGGTTAACTTTATGTATTGTCTGATTTTGCATTTTAGATTTTCTCACTGTATAATTTCTAATGCAATATTGTAAGTTGTTCCATGTTTGTTTCTTTCTTTTCATGTAAAACGCTATGCGCTTGTCTATAAAAAGACAAGTAATAGCGCTATATAAATGTCCATTATTATTATTATTTATTATTCTTTTCAAGAGTCATAAGGTCAACCTCGATATGATTCTGAATCTTGAGGTATAGCATCCATTATTATTATTATTATTATTATCATCATCATCATCATCATCATCATCATCATCATCATCATCATCATCATCATCATCATCATCATCATCATCATCATCATCATCATCATCATTATGATCATTTTTATCATCATTACCAAACTAACATCATCTTCTTCATCGGTGTCGGCAGTAATTATGATCATTTTTATCATCATTACCAAACTAACATCATCTTCTTCATCGGTGTCGGCAGTACTGGGTCTGAGGAACGGCACATCCTCTTCTCCGTCACTCAGCATCTCTCCTTCGTAGGCCTCGTCATGTTTGGACACTGCCTCTAAAATGTCCTCGTCAGTGGTGAACAGTATCGTCTGCACACCAAACAGTACACAGTACAATCATAACACCAGCATTCACATCACAAACATTGACGATGATACAGAGGTGCCAAAATTCTACGTCACAAAGACATGCTCTTTCCCTTTTTGTTACTGCTGGCTGGTAAACCAGGGCGATCGAGTTTCAACAGTTACCTTCTTCTCTCATCGCTAAACAGAATGCACCTGGCACACATCAGCTCAATGCCTATGTGAGGAGCACTATTAGGTTCTCCCACATTTTGCTGGCTGCGGGCTATTTATAGCTAGCCTGGCTGAACTAGCTTCAAAACCTAAAAGCTTTGGTTGAGTCGGTGTGGGCAAGCTTTAGGCCAGGCGCTGGACATGGCTATGATGAAATTGTTCACACATCTAGAGTGAAACAGTGGAATTTATAGTAAAGTTCTTGCTCTCTTTTTTTTTTTTTAAATGGGAAGGAGGAAGCTTTGAATTGTGATCAATTTTCCTACTTTAATGCCAATTTACCGAAAATGTTCTTGTCTAAACTAGAGAAAAATACTAGTACATAGTTATGAAGGTAAAGATAATATGACTGGTAGCGATAAAAAGTCTTTGCAGAACATGAACACCCAACAAGTGCAACAATCGCTAACAAAATAATGGAGTGTTGACTGCAAACTGAAGCTCCGGAAGGAAGGGGAAAGAAGATCTCGGTTTAGGCAGGAAGAAGTGAACATAACAACAGTAAGCACTCGAGATTGAACTAGATAAGTTAGCGCACTAAATAACAACAATCGCTACAAAATAACGGAAGATAACGCAAGAAGCAGACACGATACACCAGTGAACAAACTCACATCGCCAAAGGCTTCTGTGCCACCTTCTGTCCCACCGCAGGCTCTGGCGATCTCTCCCTTGAAGATAACCGTGTCATCCAAAGAGATGGTGAGGTCCTTAGCGCCACGGTATGAGTGAATGCGAGACTTGTTGTAGTTCTGAAATCAAGCAGAACAGGTTACTACTTTGGCCCTGCATATTCCCATCCCTTGATTACCGTTTTACAACAAGCAGGGCACTAAAAGCCATCCATGACACTGATATAGATCTGTATTTATTATGAAGCATTGCACAGTAAAACTGTGTGCAGCATGAGCATTAACATGCAGTGAACAACACCAACACAATGGAAAACATTACTGAGGCAAGCTAGGACTACTACTGCAAGGTCAACTGGCAACAGTACAGGGCTGAGATTTAGCAAGCCAGGCTAAGGAGCCAGCCGGGCTCCTAACCTGGGAAGTTGAAGTTGCCAAAATATTTCTCAGGTTGCCAGACCCCTTGATTGAAAGAACGGTCATTTTTTTTAAACTGTATAACTATTGCAGCTAATAAACAAGATAAATTTCAACAACACTTTCATTTTTTAAAACAAGCACTGTATAATTTATTCATCATCGACATCCTCCTCCTCAATGTTCCAAAACTTGAAGGAGCTTGGGTGTGCCTTCTTCAGCTGTTTTTTTTCTTCTTCGGACTTTTTTTTTTGTTTGCTGGAGGCTCCGAGACACCGCTTAAAAAGCGCCACATCGTTCGAGATTGACAAAAGACTGAGAATGGGGAATATCGAAAGTACGGCAAGTCTCGCGTGACTCATCAAGGAAGTCAGAGACTCGTTCCGATACACGCAAGGAAGCCAGAAGGCTAGGATCTCGCAGGGCAGTAGCGTTTCGCGGTGAGGGAAAGAAGAAAGTCTCGCGAGAAAAGGCTATTTTTACTTCGCAAATCCCTCGCTTTGCTAGCGTTACCTAACTTCCTCGCATGCATCGGAACGGGTCTCCGGTGCTGACTGCAGAAGCGGTTGGCGCGTGTTTTGTTTTACATTGCAAGTCAAAAGTCCGTGTACAGGTACAGAATCTCTACCACTGGCGGTATTTTTAAGTCGCCAGCCGGGCGAATGGTACCCCAAATCGAGCTCGCCACACACTATTTTTAGGGGCCATTGGCGAGTTGGCGAACGTTAAAGCTCAGCCCTGAAGTACAATTACAAACAAAATGGTACAAAAGAAAGAACAAAGAAGATGAAGTAGCAGAAGAAGAGGAGGAAGAAGAAAGAAGATGATCATGATGAAGAAGAAGAAGACAGCCTACCCATATTCTGATGAGGGCGATACTGTAGGGTTTGACAAGGTCCACATAGATGAAGTGGTTTTTGCCAGGGTTGAAAGGAGCTAGCCACATGTGTGTGTCGTCGCGGGTCCTGTTTGTGCCATCAAGCAGGTTGGCAACCACTCGGGGATCACGGTCATAATCCGGCAAAATGTTAATGTCCAGCGGATCTGCCGTTATCTGTTCAAAAACAACAATGAATAGACATCAAACATACAGCAACAACAAGCCCAAATGTCAGGCGAAGGCTCATTATGCATTGCTGTCCTCACTGTGAGATGAAATCCCAGATCAGCAATGAAGTTGTACCACTGCAAGGATCACAATACATGTTGTTTAATGCAAAAGCAGTTTCTACTTACAAAGGTTTGGATTAGGGAGCTACTTTTCAACCACCTTGCCTAAGAACAGTAGTAGACTACTTTCAGCACAGATCTCCTTTCTTTTTCAACATCACCTCAACATCGGGATTCTTGACCTTCAAGACACTGGCCTTGACCTTCTCGATACTGACCTTTTTGACCTTGACTTGTTCTCCAGTCTGGGAGAAGAGCTGGAGGGAGGTGAGGCCGACATAGTGCTTGTCCCCCCACGTGGAGTGAATGTTGATGACCAGCCTCTGACCGCTGGGCAGCTCAGGGATCACAAAGCTGTCGTCACTGAAACAACATTCAAATGCACACAATGATATGCCTTGGACGTGTCTCCCTGTACACGGGCTAAAGCTTTCAGTGAAACGTCTTCCTTCGTACTCCTTCCATTGAGAGTATAAACCGAGGTCTACACTGTGATGGAGCCCATTCCACTGAATGGATTTTACAGATCCTGACGCTCATGTCCTAGACCAGTGAGAGTGCCGCCCCCACAAATACACCAAGTAAGCATTAGGCTCCTTGTTCTCCATCATCCAAGAAGGTGCTCAGTTGTCCCAGGAGTCAGACGATGCGCCCTCAGGCAGCAAGTTGGTGCCCAAGCCCGCATGAGCTTAGGTCCTGCCTTGGCCAGCACCTTGAGCAGCTCTTGAGCTGGAAAAGAATTATAGAAGAACCATACAAGAAAACAAAATAAAATGAATAACTTACTCATCCGACAATCCTTCATTAGGTATGGGCAGCTGTGAGATGGCAGTCTCCGTTTTCTTCGACGGTGCAAGATACTCGTCCAAAATGTCATCTAAAACAAAAAACATATTAGAGAAGTTTATTTTCTGGTTCTGGATTCATAATGAAAGAGTAGCAGCTGACAACTCAGAAGCTTATTGATCTAAGTAGCAAGAGCTTGCCAACCTTACCTTCAGCTGGAATAAGGAAGAAGTGTTAGGCCTAGTGCAGATGCCGTGGTGTTTGGCGAGTTCAATTCAGTTAGCATCCTAACCTTAAAAACTGCTGGCTGTTCGTAAACCTTGATCTCTGTTCAATGACATTTTCTCAGGTTAATTTCAATAGCTTCTTTATCAAATATCTTGGTGATCAAGTCCGTCCATGTCGCCCGATGTTATTTTTATTCAAGTCGCCCGATGTCAGCCGGCAAAACATCCAAAACACGTGCGCCATTAAGGCGCTTCCACAGAAATATCTATAAATAGCATTGTCTCACGAACCGTAGTCTCGTTCCAGTGGTATTCAAAACATGGTGGATCGCTTTGAAAAATGTTCACTGCGAATTTTTTAATATCAACAATCTTTGTGACAATGTTTTGAGAAACAAGAGAGGAGATTATACTAGCAACCATTATGGAAAGTGACGATTTGGACAGTGTTTTTGATGGATTCGATGAAGGCGATCATGTGCAAACTGATCCAAGCAAGGAAAGCGACTTGGATATTGATTGTGAAGCATTGGAGAGTGATTTGAGTAATAGTGATGTGGACACATGGATTTCTAGTCCATAATACTGTGCCAATGTATTTGTTCAATTTTATTCCGTTTTTGGTAATGTTGGGATTTTTTAATAGATTTATCAAGAATCCCTTGAAAGAAAAATTCATCTTGAATTTAATAAAATTGGTTTCAGTTCAACATTTGTTGTTTTAGATATTTAAAACAATGTGTGTTCATGTTTAAGTGATGTACTATGCCGAGTTGCTTCTCCTGAGCTGCATTTATCTCATTAGGCAATGTGAGGGTCGTCTGCCTGAAAAAGGGTTACACAAACAATGAACAGTTAAACAAACAACAAATAGATAAACAAACAATTAATAAATAAACAAATGATGAACAGATAAACAAACAATGATAGACAAACAACGAATAGATAAACAATTACTAGATAAACGATCAACAGCAACCCCTTTTCCCAACATGAATGGAGCCAAAGCATGAACATATCTGAGAGATAACCTTTGCTACCTCCTTACTCCTTCGAAAGATAGTACAAACCCAGGTCTAATCTGTGCATGCCTGCATCCCATCACACAGTGTTAAAGATCCAGACTCTCATGTCCTAAAGGGGTGAGTGCCAGCTACATAAATACACCCTCCAACCACTAGGTCCCTTCTCCCCCATCACCAGTTTCCCAGGAATGTGCTCAGTGGTCTGTGGAATCAGACTATGCGCCTAAGGCAGCAAGCCACACCAGCCCAATACCTATGTGAGCAGCACTTTTCAGTGCCTCTGTGCTTCGCGTGCTGCAGGCTATTTATAGCTTGCCTGCATCCCTCCTTTCAGCAGGGGTGGGAATTGCTGAAGTGAAAAATAAAGGAAACTAGGAGGGTCCGGGGGCATGCCCCCCCCGGAAAATCTTCAAAATCAAGAACAAAATCTGTGCAATCTGGCGTATTCTGATTTGCAAAATGTAAGTAGTTTTGAAGTATGAAAAACATTCTTTTTTGTCTTTTTTTCTTGTGCTTTTTGTTTGAATGACCAAAGAATATAATGCTGTGATGTAGTGCTGATAAACAATGTACAACTAACAGACACGTTGCATAAAGAAAATAACATAAATTCAAAAAGGATTTTTGTATATAACTGTATACATATACAGTGATTATGTGTGAGAGAGAGAGAGAGAAAGAGAGAGAGAGAGAGAGAGAGAGAGAGAGAGAGAGAGAGAGAGAGAGAGAGAGAGAGAAAGAGAGAGAGAGAGAGAGAGAGAGAGAGAGAGAGAGAGAGAGAGAGAGAGAGAGAGCTGTACACACACACACAAAATTTGTACATAGCAGCTGAACATGTACACAGCTGTATATTCAACATCTGAATATCAGCTGTCAAAACTAAACATGTGCCTGGCTTCTTCAGCTTGCGAATAAATAGGCTGAGCCGATCATCATTGACTTCGTACTCCAACCAATCCCACCTCCATTTGTTTTTGACGCCAAAACCTTCTTGAAAAGTTTCACCACGCTGAACAATCATAGACATGATGGCGGTGATTAAGTACAATGACCTCGACCTCTCACTTCCGGTGAGACTTCTATTGCGCTGTGTCTAAACACCGTAATAGGGTAAATTTTTTTTTTTTTTTTTTTTTTTTGGGGGGGTTTGAAGCATTATTGTTTTTGGCGGATGGGATTTTTTTAATGGCGGAAATCCGCCAAATGGCGGACAATTCCCACCCCTGTTTCAGTGAAAGGAAGTATCGGCGAAGCTATTTATAGCTAGCCTGGCTGACCTAACCTCAAAATATGAAAAGCTTTGTTTGAGCTGCTGGAAAGCGGGTGTCTCAGGGGTTTGAGTTAGATCTTGTATGGGTCTGCGTCTTGCTGGAAAAGCGCTATACAAGAAGGATAAACAAGAAGAAATGAGCAACCGAGACAAACTGCTTTACCGGCCATGTCCAGAGAGAGGCGCCCTCTATGCGACTTGTTGAAGAAAGACAGCGAGCCCCACGTGTCCTCCAGGTCCTCAGACTTTTTACGCCACTGCGCTCGCTTCTTCTGTATGTGCTGCATGGGGCTGACCTCATCCTGTTCCTCCTCTTCTCCATCTACCACATCATCTTCATTGTCATCATCATAATCATCTTCAAAATCATCACCCTCATCACAGCTCAGCTTCTATTTCTGATTACAATACATCAGACATGCTACCTCAAAAACTTGTTGACAGTACTCCAGGCAACTCGACACCAGATTTTGGAAGCTTTGACCAGATTTTTGCGTACCGGATTTTTTGGTCTTCTTGTAACACATTAATATTGCCATTGGGCACAAAGTGCACTAAAATACATATGGAAATGCATGTTTACTATGCAAATGATATTACAAAGTATACAAATGAAAGGACAAGTGCAAAAGGCTGAAGTTGATTTTGCACAAAGTGCGTCTTGCAAATTCTGGCCCTTTTAAAGATTTAGTCAGACAAGGCCACTTTTCGTTGTAGACTTTCAAACACTTACGATATGAGCGCATACACCATCTCGGAAAAGGGAAATAATTATACTAGGCATCTTTTAATCGGAAAAAAAGAAGAAATAATTAATTAAACTAACCGTATTTTTAGCGAGCTGATCAGACGAATGTACTCCAAGGCTAAATTGCGTACGAATATGGTGAACAGACGTACGGTAGGCAAGTCTACTATACACATATTTTTTAACTGTCCCATCACCAACACTATCATCATTATTGTAACCATCTTCTTCCTCTCTTGCCTTAATCTTCTTTGCTTTCTCTTCTTCTTCACCATGCACATCCTCTCCATCATTTTAATTCTGTTCCGTAAAATTCCTCAGTGTTTGTAATTATTGTATTACCACATGCTGACCTTGCTGCAATACTGTGTGCTGAGCTCAGAAATGATTCCCAAGTGCTTTGTATTGTTTGACATACGTTAATGTGCAATCATTATGATGCACACAATTTTTCTTGCAATGCTTCAGGACAAATACACAATTCTGTATCGGTATTTGTTCTTAGGACTGGTTTAAAAAAAATAACCAAATAAATTCAATAAAGTTCCCAAGAAAAGAACAGTAGTCAAACCTGCATCATTTGCCACAGTCTTGCTCTTTTCAGGACTGTTACTAAGCTTGGGGGTGCTGGGCACTGAACTGTGTAAAACAAATGCAAAGGCATTAATAATAATAATATTAATAGTAGTAGTAGTAGTAGTAGTAGTAGTAGTAGTAGTAGTAGTAGTAGTAGTAGTAGTAGTAGTAATAGTAGTAGTAGTAGTAGTAGTAGTAGCGAGCGTTGTAGCCAAGTGGGCTAAGGCGGGACTAACTTGCCTTATTCACAGGCCAAAAACCAATGGCGCCTGACAGGTGTGGGTTCGATCCAGCATCTGGGCGTTAAGTTTCTCCGAATATTTACTTTTGACTCGGGCAACGTCTCGGGGGTTTTCTCCGGTTACTCCGGTTTGCTCCCCCAGCAAATTTTTTAAAATCACAACTAATGTTAGGTAGGTTGGGTTTGGGCGCGCCACAGACTGCGACTACGTTTTCCCCAGGGGAGGCGGCCCAGAATTTCCCTATGGAAAAAGGGACAATAAGGTAAATTAAATAAAATAAAATACAAAAAAGTAGTAGCAGTGAAAATAATAATAATAATAATAATAATAATAATAATAATAATAATAATAATAATATTAAAAAAAATAATGATGAAAATAAAAATAATAGTAATAATAATACTATTACTACTACTACTACAGGTTGCTATCAGGTGATTAACTCAACAGTAGGTGATCTGGAAGAGATAGCTATTACAGAAGAGGGAAGAACAGTCAGTGTATATTTTTTACATTTAGACTGACTGCTTCCATCACCATTAATCAGTAGGGCACAGTGGGCTGGGTGGTGGAGCAAGCAACAACGGCAACACAAATGAATGTTAAGCCATTACACTGCAGGCAGGGTTCTAAGCTGGTTGATCGCCAGGAAGCTCCAAACAAAAATAACATGACCTTGATGTACAGGCAAATGCCCATTACTCCTTCACCTACTCCTTCATTCACCCAGGTCTAGTCTGTGCACACCCGCATTCCATTTCCATAGCAACGCCTAGCAAGCACTAAGGTCCATCCTCCCTCATTCCCCAGGATTGTGCTTGGGTGTCAGACGATGCTTCTAAAGCAGCATGAGAGCGCCTAGGAACAGCTTGAGTGAGATCCTGTATCGGCCAGCGCCTTGAGCAGCTCTTGAATTTGAAAAGCTCTATACAAGACCGTTACAGTAAAATAAATAATATCCAATAATATTGTATCAATGATGTACGAACGTAAACCCACACATAACGCACACATTCACACAGTCAGAACAAGCAAGCATGCCACATACCCTGAGAAAGCAGCAAACTCCTCGTCCAAGAGGCTCTGAATGTCTTCATCGTCTTTCCCCTTGCCGTGACCTTTGTGACCCAATCGGGTTTGGATGGCCTCGTTTGATGACTTCTCCCTCAGCTCTGTGCAGGCACAAGAAAACATCCTTTAAGACTTACATCAAAAGAAGAAGAAAATGATGATGATGGTGATGATGATAATGATGCCGACGATGATGATGATGATGATGATGATTGTCGCAAACCTGGGTGTTACTGGGTGATCACTACTGATGAAGGACTTCCTTGACTTTCATGACTTACCCCAGAACATGGTTTTATTTCAATAAAAAAACCTAAGGTACACCATTTCATTCCAACACTTCACAAACACATAACACATTTTTCCAAGTTCGAGTATTTTATTATATTCCGTTCATTTTTTCTTCGAGATCGGAACGATAATTTGGCGATGCTTTTGTCGTGGTTACCGAAAATAAAGTTCGATTGTTTTTTTTTACTTAGCTTCTTATAAAGTCCTCGTTGAAATCGTTGTTAACAGATGAAGAAATCCGGAACTAGGTGAGTTGGTAGAAAAGTTAATAGGAGCTGGAACTTGACGTCGATGTCGCCGTTAGATCTAAAGGCTGTCCATGACCCACCAGTGACTTCTGTAGCCCTCGTTAACGTACAGTTCCATCTTAGAATCAGTCACTCCGATCATAAGCCAGACGTCATCGAAGAATCCAGTGCCAGTCACAAAGATGACATCGTCACAGATATCCCAGACGGATAATACCACAAGATAAAAAAACACCTGCCGAATAAAACTAGTCTTAGAAATCTGCATGAAAATTATTTTCATACAAACTTAAACTCCTCCAGGTCCGGCTCTGCTTGGAAAAACATGTTACGATTAATCAACACATCAGTCCCCTGAAAACCAACTGCATTCAGACGAACCAAATATCTTTCTCTGGAAAAGAAATGCATTCAAACGAACAAACTATTTTTCTCCTCTGTAAAACAAATGCATTCAATGAACAAACTATCTCACTACTCTGGAAAACAATGCATTCAATGAACAAACTATTTTCCTCCTCTGAAAAATACATATATTCAATGAACAAATCATCACACTTTTCAATCTTCTTGGGAAATGATCTTGAATGAAGAAAAATCTAAATATTTACCCTACGGTGCCAGAATTCAGCTAAAGCTGATCAAACGTCGAGGAACAACTATCTTCCTGGCCCAACCACATCTGACATCATTCAGCCTCCAGCTAAACTGTCGTTGGCACCCCACAGAATAAGTTGCCTCGGAGCTTGGGTAGAATCCTCCCTGTCCAGTCTAGATCTCTTTCCCAACTGATTGACAGTTTTCCTAACCGATTTTGCCTCTGTTTCATTTTACTAAGGTTACCATACTTTTATCATTAAAACAACCAATGAAAATTTCCCAACGCAAACAAATGACCTATCACCTCAAATATTATATTTTATAAAATTAATAGCTCACAAACCTCTTTGCTTTTCCTCAAATTTTATTATTGGCATTAATCACAAACTTTCACACAAAAGAATCATCGATAAAAATCGTCCATTTTATTCTTTTCCAGGAATAAAAAAAATGGCGATTGACACGCAGCAAAATTGACGTCATATTTCTAAATCTAGCACAGGCACTCTATAAAACAATTTGCACTTGGAAAATAAAAATTCTCGCGAGCGTTTCGTTTCGCGACAATGATGATGATGATAAAGATGAAGATGTAGAAGAAGTATACCTGCAGCTTCACTGGCAGCTAGCCATTTGGGGAAATCTTTCTTTCTCTTATTGTCCCTGAAAAATAACAACAGACGCTGTTGAATTAGTGACTAAAAAATGAATGGGATTAATTTAAAGCTATATTCAAATACGTCACATTTTTGTCACGCTCCTTGGTGGCCCAAGTTGTGCAGCTTCTTTATAAATAAAAAAATAAACTATAAATATAATAAATAAATTAAACAAATGATTTAATTTTGTAAAAAATTAAAAAGTAAACGACATAAAACCAAAAACCACAAGATATACTTGATGCCCATGTCTTTGAGCTGATTCACAATGGAACTTTCCTCCTGCTCCTCTCTGTCACCGTTCTTCTTTTCTTTCTGATTGGCCGAGTTCTGTAAAGATGGCGGACCTCCAGCTCTGGGGGACTTGAGGGGCGGAGCTTTGGTCTTGGGGGTGAGCATTTTATCGGCAGACTTGCTAGTCATCTTATCGGCGGACCGTTGAACGGACTTGTCAGGGGGCAGCGGAGGCTTCTGTTCAAAACTGAAATGTTTAAAAGAGGTATGATATACAGTTGGCCCAGTGATGGACTCCAAACAACTGAAGTACTCAAAGTCAAGCAATAACATTGCAAATAGTTTGAAGCCCACTGACATCCTGGATTCCCACCGCTAAGCTACACGCTGTTTTGCAGTTAAAAGGCTTACAACAAAAACATGAACATCTTCCTTTAAAGTATTTTCAACAAATAGAAATCACAGCACTTTCTAATTTTAGCAGAGCTACATGTTTGAAACAATACAATACACTACAATACAATATGTCTTCATTGTTCAACTTTGACATAGCATACACAAAATTGCAAAAATTGAATTTGGAGTGGGCGTAAAACTTTACATTTGATAAAATGAATAATACATAATTTTCTGTTTCCAGAAGCTAAAAAAACAAATCTAAATCAACCATAGCAAAAGTGAAAATCAACAAAAACTGAAATAAGCCTAATCCTGTATTTACAGTGATGCTATGTAATACGATGAAAGGACACTTATCATGATGATTTACCTGTCGGCGTTGGATCTGGAGGTGTCTGTCTCAGAGGCTTTTCCATCTAGCCTCGCAGCCATGCGTTTGGTAATCCTCGGTGTCTTGCAAGCTTTTTTCTCTGGCATGCCCCCATTGTCCAATCCTGCGACAAAGTCACACAAATTAAGGATAAACGTAAAAAGTATAATGCAAGTGTTGTGGCAAGAATGAAGGTGTAATAGATCAAAATGTTCCAAAAAGATTACAGGACATGATGCCCAGATGCAATTGTAATAATAATAAAAACAACAGTAATAACAACGATAATAATGCTAATAACAACAGTACTACTACTATTACTAATATAACTACTACTACTACTAATGATAATTGTTAGTTATTCATTGCTTACAGGGTCCAGCGGACTGCAAAGAGCCAAATCAGGACCACAAAATCAAGACCACAACTTCGCTGAAAGCGGATTCACCCCTGATTCTCATAAAAGATCCGCCGAAACAACCCTAGTGGTAACACTGAAGGCACTCCACCAGCCGGTCACTTTACAATAAAGACATCCCACGCAGGGGACACTGTGGCTATACTCTAATTTATCGAACCCCCGTTTACAAAAACAAAATAGAATACAAACATCATTATAAATTATCAACAAAACACATAAATATAAAATGCCTACATTGCCAAATAATAACATCATAAGAAGCCCCAGTGACCACCTGGCAGAAAGCATCCAATATTCCCAAGCGGATCCAACAGACCTCACACACAAATGAGGAGTTTTGAGTACAACATTTTTTTTGGTAAATCTGAATAAGAATGACATTTCTTACTCTTAACAAAATGAAATCAGATAATAATATCACAGAAAGCCCTAGTGACCATTTGGCAGAAAGCGTCCAATATTCCCAAGGTGAAACAAAAGACCTCACACACAAATGAGGAGTTTTGTCCCGGAAGAGTTTTCAGGAAAAAAAAGGTAGGTGACTGGTCTAGCGAAGAAGAAGATAGTATAGAAGATTGATAGAACAGAGTAAGAATGAGAAAGAACAAATGAGAAAGACAGCAACAGTGGGAATCTAAAGCAGGATATAAGGATACTATTTATACAGAAATCCCCGGCACTCCCACGGGGGACTCTTATCAGTTCATAAAATCTAACTGTGCTTATGGCAGTGATGATCTGGTTGTGGGGAGTAACTCTATGAAGCATTATTATGTTTCGTTCATTGCTGTTCTGCTCTCATGTATTATAGATGATTTAGTTATCCCCATTTTTGATAGTTTTCAAGTCAAGTCAACCAGTGTTTATCACCTACAGCGGACAATTCATACAGCACACTGCATCTCAGCCAATACAGATTTTTTTTTTTAGTTAATAAAAATAAAACACCTAAAATAACAAAATGTAACGACAAACACTACCTTTCCACAACAGTTAAGCAATATACTTTTAATTATATTCTCACATCTGCACACACACACCCTTTAATCTTTTGGATATCTGTTACTAAAAATACATACACCTACAAACAAACTGTATTTTTATTGAGTGACAGCAGCAGTGCTCTTCCCACACCGTCGAATATGTCAATAGTACAAATGGCCGAAGGATACTATATGTCATTTTATTTTTTCGGGCGGTATACATGGTATCCATAGTTTTCAGCACTGCAATCAAGTAACCAACAATATGGAAGAATAAAACGATTGCAGGCTTCAGAAGAAGAAAAAAGAGAGTTGAAATAGCAAAAACAGGTAGTGAACAGTAACACTGCAGCACACATATTACTTCATGCTGATAGACCTTGCACTGCTAAACTGGAACCCAAAGACTGTGGTTAGTGATAAACGCCATAACAACAACTTCATTCACTTCTATCCACGAACACATAAAACCCAGTCTGTCAATTATCCCCCCACCCCCCACCCCCTTCTCCTTATGCTATCTCTTCCTCCACTTTCTTCCACCCCAGTACAAAGCAAAGAAACAAGTTTGAAGCCAACACTAAACAATGCCATAAATCCTAGTCATTGATGTCTGTAGCTAAGTTGTGCATCAATACCTTTGGAGATATAGGAACAGTCAAAATCTATATCTCTCCTTTACATGTATGTTTACATAAGACATTAAAAAAGGTATTTGTCCAAGAGATCAGCTTGGAAAAGTTGCTTCAAGCCACACAAAACCAAAATAAGACTAAAAATAGTAACACTGTTGCTGCAGACAATCAACTGTACACTACAGCTGCTCTGCTTTATCTGGTGACACCACTTTGTTCTTTTTTTGAAACTTTTTAAGCTATTACAATAATATACAATACAATACAACACATTTTTATGACCTCTAAAAGAATCACAACAGGCACACAATCGCAGTTTAAAACTATATAAAAAAACACCAATATTATGGACTTCACATGCACCTTGTAAACACCATCCAACACACCTCAACGGCAATGCTTACAAAGACAACAGTACAAGCACCACACACACACAAACATTGCAGCTGAACCAGCCGAGCAGTAAGTTCCATGTCACAAGGTATCACAGTACACTGGAATTATAAACCAAGACAGATGAATAACACTATAAGGGTTGTTGAGTAAACCGAAATTGCAATGTTCTACCTCAGCTAAGGCGGGATCCATGCCTATATCCTTCTGGAAATAACAACCTCACTACATAGCAGTATCAGATACACGAGCAACAGACACTATATATTAGTACCAGACAGAATCTAGTCATGGCTGGAAAAGTCATAACCGATACTTAGCTGTGGCCTACCTCTAATACCTGAGTTTAGCCTTCACCACTACCTTCAATAAACTCTGGCACTGGGTCAGGCTCAGAGTATTGGCATTTTCACAGGTCTACACACCACAGAAAAATGGGGGAGTAGGGGGAATAGTCCTTTAATCTATTGTAGACAACAGTGTAGGTAGTCAAGTATAATCATTCCTCTGCTGTTGGTGTGTGCAGTGTGAGAGGGAGGGGGTAGAGAGGGTGGGTGTGGCAGTAGAGGGGTGAGGGTGGTGTAAGGCTGGGTTTGAAGTCTTTTAAGTGTGAGTAGACCATTTGGCAGAAAGCGTCCAATATTTCCAGGCTGACACAACAGACCTCATACACAAATGAGAAGTTTAGGAAGAGTTTTAAAGAAAAAAGGTAGGTGACTGGCCTAGCGAAGAAGAAGATAGTATGGTAGATAGAACAGAGTAGGAATGAGAAAGAACAAAGGAGAAAGCAACAGTGGGAATTTATAGCACTACATTTCCAGATAGTGGTGATACTATTTATATAGAAGCCTCTGGCACCCCCACAGAGCGGGGGAGAGGTGAGAGGGAAGGGGAGGGGGGAGGAGTGAGCCTATTTGCTGAAGTATTAAAGTAAACTCAGCTCAGGCCTATTAGAGAATGAAATGTGTAATATCATTAGTTGGTGTTTGCTCTCTAAGGGAAAGGTCTTGTTGTCAACTGATAGATCTGTCATTCTTTCTTTTATTTAGGTGAGCGAACTTTGTCTAATATGAATAGATGCACCTGAACGTTTGTAATTATTGGTATTATAATAGTATCTAAAACAAAAGCAGTATTAATCTAGATGTAAAACAACAGTTATTGGCTATCGTCATGATTATATATATATATATATATATATATATATATATATATATATATATATATATATATATATATATATATATATATATATATATATATATATATACTTCACCCCATCCCGTTCTTCACCCCTTTCATGCCCCCACTTCATTGACCCCCCTACATGTGTTTGGCAAACTGACCTTCTATTCCTCCCAGCTCCACCCTCCCAAACACATTATATATATATATATATATATATATATATATATATATATATATATATATATATATATATATATATATATATATATATAAGTTAGTGTTTTGCTTTCTAAAAGTCTTGTTGTCAGCTGATAGATCTGTCATTCTCTTTCTTATTCAAGTCCTCTGTGTTACATAAGCGTCTAAAGCTAAATCTAGATTAAGCGCGTAAATAATAATAATAATAATAATAATAATAATAATAATAATAATGTGTTTGGGAGGGTGTTGATGGGAGGAGTAGAAGGTCAGTGTGCTAAAAACATGTAGGGGGTCAATGAAGTGACGGCATGAAGAGGGTGAAGAACGGGATGGGGTGAAGTGTAGGGGAAGGAGGAGGGGTAGAGAGGGTTGATAGAAAGCTGGAGTATCAAAACTTGTATGGGGCTATTATCAATTACATTACATTACATGATTATTGCTTTAGGTCCAGCGGACTCTTCCGAGCCAAATCAGGACCTGTATAGCGGAATCAGGACCACAAAATCAAGACCACAACTTCACTGAAAGAGGACTCGCCCCTGATCCGCATATAAATGATCTGCCGAAACAACCCTAGTGATAACACTGAAGGCTCTCCACCAGCCGGTCACTTTACAATAAAGACATCCTACGCAGGGGACGCTGAGGCTATACTCTAATTTATCGAACCCCCGTTCACAAAAACAAAATAGAATAAAAACATCATTATAAAATATCAACAAAACACATTCATATAAAATGCCTACATTGCCAAATAATAACATCATAGGAAGCCCAGTGACCACCTGGCAGAAAGCGTCCAATATTCCTAAGCTGATCCAACAGATCTCACACACAAATGAGGAGTTTTGTCCCGGAAGAGTTTTCAAGAAAAAAGGTAGGTGACTGGTCTAGTGAAGAAGATAGTAGAGCAGATTGATAGAACTAGCGCAGATGTGTATCTGTGTTGTGACCTTGCCTCTACAGCTGGGGAGCGTGGAAGTAAACTCCGCCACTACTGCTTGTTTTGCCTCTGTATCGGGGTATCACCATTTATTACAGGAACTCCATGCACCATACTCACGCACACACAGACTTGCACAGCGCCACACATAAAAACATACTTCATTTAGTTAGTAAAACTTATCCATTATATTGTGAAGATAACTGTTTAGCTCCTTCTGAGCTACGTGCACAAGACATTTGAACAGTGCTTCAGTTCTGCAGTTTAACTCGGACAGTAGTTCGAAGATTAAAGATTCACAGCTCCATCATTTCTTAGTTGAAATTTTATAGTATTTTGAATTGTTTTACATTGCCATTTGCTGTACATTTTGTGGGAAGCTGTTGATGTTTAGTTCTGGTTTGAGTTTGAACAAAGGGAGGTAATTGTTAGTTAATATTGGGACGGGGGTCTTGATAGGGGTGGAGGGTGGTTAGTTCCCCATTTGTCCTGTGTATGTATGTTAATTGTTGAATAAAAGAGTGTGACTGTTTCTGGCATTTTGTGTTAGTTTATTTTGTTTGAGTTTCATCCTAAACACTCGTTGTATGTGCTGACGTCACGGAACCCGCCCGGTTGACGTGACATATACGTTTGTTTTTTATTACTGTAAAATGTGTGTTTGCTTTCTGCTTTATTCCATTTCTTTATTTACTATTATTAAAACAAAAATTAAATTAATTAATTTATATTATAATTATTATTACTTTTACTATCGTTATTACTATTTAAAAGCTGACAGTACAAGACAAAATAAGCTTGGAAGAAGAACTAGGCATATAATGTTAGACAAAACAGTAAATTATGACACAGTAATTCTTCCCCTCTCCCTTCACTGTCTCTCTCACCCAAACACACACATGCTAACTTGCACATATCATGCCCATTTACTGTACAGTTATACACACTGTCACACCCACACAAACGCTTATATAACAAAATACAACAAAATAAAATCGATGATGAAATTAATTACAACAGCTGTACTGAAAGTCAGGTAAGCACAAATACAACAGAATTACAAGTATTTAGCATGTGGACTTCGGTGTGGTGATTAAAGTGTGCGCATCTGTCCGCAAGTGTGGGTAAACTGTGGGTATGTATGTGCATGGGTGAGCTTATGCATATTATACTGCCCCCACATGCCTGTGTGTATGTATATATATATATATATAGAGAGAGAGAGAGAGAGAGAGAGAGAGAGAGAGAGAGAGAGAGAGAGAGAGAGAGAGAGAGAGAGAGAGAGTGAGAGAAAGTTAGAGAGAGAGAGAGAGGGTTAGAGTTAGTTATTTATTGCTTACGGGGTCCAGCGGACTGCAAAGAGCCGAATCAGGACCACAAAATCAAGACCACAACTTCGCTGAAAGAGGACTCACCCCCGATCCGCATAAAAGATCTGCCGAAACAACCCTAGTGGTAACACTGAAGGCACTCCACCAGCCGGTCACTTTACAACCACCACATGCAGTGACATTCTGGCTGCTGTCCTCAGCAAATTCATGGTAGCTGATAGTGCAGCACTAAACTAGGAAAAGAGAGACACCAGACACACAGTCAGGTACAAACAGCCCAAAATGGGAGTACAAACAGAGGTCTAGGCTGTGCATGCACGCATTCCATGACACAGACTTTTTAAAGACCCTGACTCCCGTGTCCTAGATGGAGGAGTGCCGGTTACACAAAAATCCCCAGGCACAGGCCATGTCTCTCCTGCCCCATTCCCGCTCGCCCAGGATGGTGCTCAGTGGTCTGTGCGTCAGACAATGCCTCAAAGGTTGCAAGTGGGCGCCTAAGGCGGCGTTAGTTAGATCCTCTACTTGCCAGCGTCTTGACCAACTTCTCAGCTGGAAAAGCGCTAAATAAAGATGATTAAATAAATAAATAAAGCGCAACGAAACAAGACACACTGAGATATGCTAGTCATTGGGAGTGGGAATGAGACAAATAAGAACAAGAAAGAGTTGACACATTTTACAATACAGGGCTCGACAGCAACTTTTTTTTTTTTTAACCTTTCCTGTCGGACAGGTTGTCAAATATTTTACCTGCCCCACAACATTTCCAGCCTGTCCAAACTTTTCTTACAACTTTGATGAAGAAACACAAAAAGTAAGGTATTCAAGCGAATTTTATTGCAGCATTTTTGTATTGCAGCACATTGCACATTGACACACTTTTGCTTGACGAAGTCACATCAAGTAAACACAAACAAGTCACATTAAGTAAACACAAACAAGTCACATCAAGTAAACACAAACAAGTCACATCAAGTAAACACAAACAAGTCACATCAAGTAAACATAAACAAGTCACATCAAGTAAACACAAACAAGTCACATCAAGTAAACACAAACAAGTTAAATCAAGTAAACACAAAAAAGTGGAAACTAAACGTTAGCAGCCAGCCCTGCTTCGTTGAAAAATACCTGTCCCGTCGGACAGTTTGGGTAGCGATCCAATCTGTCCGGCAGCCAGTTTTTTTACCTGTCCCAGACAGTCGGTTGTTTCGAGCCCTGCAATACACCCCACCCTAGTAGACACAAACACAAAAAAACATTACACCAACCACAAAACTACACACAAACCAAAACAAGCAATAAAACAACCCACCCCCGAAAATAAAATCCTCCAAATAGTACACCCCAAATAATAAAACAAGAAACCACCAAAATAAAAATAATAATAAGCAAATGATTTACCTTGCTCACCTTCAGGACTGGACCTATCAGAGCCCAGGGAGTGTTGCAGGCTCAACAGAGGTTGGGCTAAAGTTCGCGGGTCACTGCGCATGTGCCTCTCATCGTTCTGCGACGACGGGCGTGAGGGATGCGAACCTGACGATGATGCGGAGGAGGCGGACGATCGGCTGATGGAGCGGAACGTGTGGTGGTGCCGGTCGTTGGGCGTGATGGGGCTCTTGAGAGGGGAGGTTAACCCGCCATGGCCCAAAACACTGCTGCTGTTGGCTGGTAGCGGAGAATGTGGGGAGTTCGAACCTTTCCCTCTCTCCTTGCTCCTGTCTCTAGAAGCGGGGGGCTGAAGGGAGAGAGAGCCGGGCTTGGCAGGAGCGGAGGAATTTATATGTCTGTGGGTGGTGACGGGGATGGTCTTGCTGTAGTCAAAGACATGATTGCCGCAGCCCTTGTCCATCTCTCCGTCAAACACCTGTTCATTGTCCACAAACACGCGAATGTGACGAACCCCTACATCCAGATCCTGCACACATGCAAGGCACAATCACTACTGAAATAAGAAACAATGCTAAAGATTTAGGTTACTATCACAATTTTTATTGTCCACAAACACGTGAACGTAACAAACCCCTACATCCAGATCCTGCACACATGGCAAGGCACAACCACTATGGTAATAACAAATAGTGCTAAAGATTTAGGTTACAATCACAATCTTTTTTGTCCCAACAAACACAAAGGAAAATGTTCTGGCAGCGTGCAACAATCATTGAACCACACATTCAGTTCACACACCAATCCTTCGCATTCAACCATTCATCTCAAGCTCCATGTTGAAGTAACTTCCAAAAATAGCGCTCGCGATCTAATTATTATTTTTTTTAAATAAGCTAAAATCTCTAACCGTGTTGCATGTTCCTCAGACAATTGACTAATCATCAACAAACTCCCCCATGTGACTGCCCACTATTGCAAAGTGAAAAATAGTCATGTAGCACTAGAGTGACCCATCGTCTATGTGTAGCTGGGTGCCATAGTAGACTTCAGCAGCCCTGTCTCTTTTGCTCACTGTTAACAGTTTGCCAGATGTCTGTACGTCTTGTACAATTACGAACAGGCCCTCTTAGCCTCAACAGTGAGTACAATTTGGCTGGGAAATCCTTGTGAGTTTAACACTATTGTAGTGAGAAGCTAAGTCCAGCATTAGTCAGTCTCAAAAATCATGTCATGTCTCAAAATTGAAGTCAACTCTCAACTAGGAGGGCAGAGCCCATAGGACTCAAATGCTCCTTGTGGAACTCGCAATATTTAGTCCTCTTTGTCTTGACACCTTACTCATTAAGTATGAGCTAAAATCATATTGTGTCAAGGGAAATAATTCCACACCAGAAGCATTGCAGCACTATTAAAAAAATAAAATAAAATGCACACAAGCTGTTTTTCAAACTTTTGAAATGTTTGTATGTTGAAAGACATTTATTTTAAAGAAAATAAAAATCTTTTTAATTTGATTTTAGATGGACATGGATTCACACACAAAATCCAAACACTAAATTTCATTTATTAATATATTTTGGACTGATCTTTGTCACTCGAAAAATCAGTGGTGCTGATCATTGAAACATCTAGCATGTCGAGATCACTTTCACTTTCTTTTTTGTCCAACTAAATCTTCCGGGTCAACAACTTCAAAAACGAAATTACTGTCACTTCCATCGTTGTGACTCTGCCATACATATCGTCCTCCATCGCGAAAATGCTGTAGAAAATTTTGATGCCTTTGAAAATGTGCAAATCTTTCATTACACCATCTTCTTTGCTCATAAATAAGGTCAAATTGCAGCTTAAACTCTTGCGAGAAGGAGACTAAGGCCGTGACTAGACTACCAAGTGATATAATCAAAATGGAAGAGCCCATTTTGACCATGCTTTTTTTGTCCAATGCTCCCGAGTTGGAGGACAAAAAGGTTTAACATAAAAATGAGTGCCCAGAAGGAAAAAAAAGAAAAGAAACGGTGGCACTAAAATGCAAAGTAATACCGACTTTGATCTTTCTATGCTCTTGACCTTGAGATGACCTTGACCTCTAGCTCTGTTGGCACAGGACACTCAGTGTGAAGAGCAGAAACTCTATGTCGAAAACCAAGTCCAGTCAAGCCAAGCCACGGCTACTCACTGTAAGACTCTTGTTCCAGTTCCACAGGCGTATGGCGGAGAGGTCAGAGTGCTGAAGGTGTATACGTAACTCCACTGGCTGCCCTGTCCACTGGCACCACCACATGTTGCGCTCCTTGGTGGTCTGACATCAAGTTCAATACACAAATAAAAACAAATATATATCAAAATGATAACAACCCCACCCTTCCTCCCCTCCCCCCCCCCTTCCATAAAAAAAGAAGAAATTTTAGTGTCTGATATAATAATACATTGATTTATATATTTATTTGACATACATGAGTGAACCCAGCTCACCAAGTGTCAGGTGATGGTCCACTTCATCACTGTGAGAAGAAATGGGAGATCAGCGCTTACAACTTGGACCACTGTTTTGGATGGCAATACACTTTGTTTCCAGCAAATGCAGCATTTACAACAGTTACAAACGATGTCCAATAGGGAGTTACTTTCCAGCCACCCTGCGTGCAGCACAGGTAATTAAGAAAGTGGGAAACAGTCACATCACAGCCCCTGCCAGACCTGCCTGGAAAGGCCACTGACAAAACTGGCTGCAGGAAAAAAATCTGTGGCTTTGTCTCTCAGTCCATTCCTCCCCCTCTCTCCTCCCTGCTCCACAACCCCAGCCAACTCCCCAGACAGGTAAGGAACTAAAGGTAAGGTAAAAAAAAGGTGCTCCCTAAACTTTCAATCATTGAACGTCTTTCTATTGTCCTTTGCCCTGGGCCAGCTAAGTGAGGGTGGTGCAGAAGGACTGGATGCACTGACCTTGGCCTTGCCATTGAAGAGCGTGGAGGGCTGAGTGCATTGGGAGTGAGCGCCATGCACGGACACACCGGCGCACGGCACGGGCATCAAAGACCCCGACGCTGACAAAAGCTGGATCTCTGTCAGCCCCACGCGAGATGCATGGCCCCAGTTGGATAGAACCTCCACACGTACATCTACGCCGCTTTTCTGCAGTTAAAAAGAGAGATATATATATTTATTATATTATTCCAGGAAGAAATAAGATGAGTCATGGACTTTACCCTACTTTTGTATTTGTACGCAATAGTACTGCACAACAGATGAGACCAAATAAAACATGTCTATCAAAATTAACAAATAAACTCAAAGTGCAACGTCACCTCTGAAAAAGCCTTTTTTGCAACGTTGAGAGGTCTGGCCCCCATCTTGGCTCTGCTGGCTTCAGATACCGAGTCATCGATTGTTGCCAGCGTCCTCATCAGGTCACGTTGCTGTCTGCACAACAAAGAGTACGACAATGAAATTGTACAAGTAGAAAGACAAATTCATGATGTTTAAACTGGACAATAAAGTTTCAAGAGTGAATTTTTTTCGTGGGCAAGTTCTGTCTCAGTCTTATCCTACAGAAGCAGCCCAGCCATTTATGAGATAAGGAACGTGTTTAGCAAGTAACTAACCCCAGCAACCACTGACTTAAGCAATGTTTCTATGAAGTTTGGTCAAAATCTGTCCAGTGGTTGTTGAGATATGGCAAGCAACAGAAAGGCAATTGGCTTGTTCCGATTCCCAACTATTTTCAAAGCAATTCTCACATATTTGAAAATACAATAGAAAAGAACAGATGCACATCATCACAGATTTACAGATTTAACCCACAGATTTAACCCCCAAAAGATTCAGAAAGAGAGAAAATTGTCACTGAAGAAAATGTTGTTCAACTAGAGGCCCCGTCCCTCCTCCACTTAGGGCCTATGGAGAGGCAAAAACTGAGAGAGCAAACTTAGCACTGCGAAAAATAATAATAATAATAATAATAATAATAATAATAATGATATTTATATAGCGCTTTTTCCCAATGAACAATATCAGTTCAAAGCTCAGTATCATGCATTCATTCGGCTTCATACAAAATAAATCAGACACTTGCTAACGAATAAGAGACAAGGAAGGGAGGGAGGAGAGGAGAGCTAAGGATGGGTGATGGTCTGGGTGGTGGCGGTGGTCTGAGTCAAAACAACAAAACAAAACAAAATAAATGGAGGAATGGCGACGATGATGATGGGAGGCAAGATCACAAACATTTAAGGAAGAGATGCGTTTTCAAGTTGGATTTAAAAGTAGCTATGTTTGGAGAGCTGCGAAGAGAGAGGGAAAGACTCCAAGAGAGTTCCAAGTTGAAGGGCCAAGCACTGAGAAAGATCGACAGCCAGCAGAGGAGAGTTTGTAGCTTGTTGACTGTCATCCAGTTAGAAATGTCTTCCAAAGCATTCAGAAGTTTTGGTCAGAATAGATGGAAGATTTTGAGGAGTGTGACTGTTTTTTTTTTTGTTTTTTTTAGCTGTGTATCATCTGCGTAGAAATGGTGTAAAGTGTCATGGTTTTGGATGATGTGAGACAGAGGAGATGTGTAAAGGGTAAAAAGAACAGGGCCTAGAACTGACCCCTGAGGAACACCGAAGACAAGTCTGGACAGTTCAGAGAGTGGTTGTTGATGCAGACAGATTGGAAGCGATCAGTTAGGTAAGAGCGGAACCAGCTGAGGGCACTGTCTTTTATTCCAAAACATTTTACACTTACTTTGGTGCCATGGCCAGTACTTTCTCCACAATGGCAGTGAGGGGGACATTGTCCACACTGTCTTTCCTGACTGACCCTTCCACCGAGGCCTTGGGAGACAGAACTGATGACGTTCGACTCTGTACAAAGCCAAAATACACTTTGAGTCACTTTTCAATAATAACTGAGATTTTGCTGTCAATGAACCATGTCATGATATTTTAAAATGGTTTAGGTTTCCAAGATCAGCCATTTCAGTCTCACACACCCTTTTCCAATTCACAGTAAATTTTGCCCCACCGGAAAAAAAAAAAGATTAAGCCCCCAAAAAAACTCTTTCGGAAGAAAGGTTTACAGATACTGTAATAAATTTTATTATAAAAATAGGAAAGCAAAACACACAGCTTTTTTTAGTCACTACAGCAGTAACATAACCAACCTTTCTTGGCTCAGGCAAAGGTCTGGAATCGTTCTGACTTTTGGGTTCAGGCAGTGGCCTTAAACCCTTGACAAACTTTTCCGCTTTCTGGTTCTCCTCTTGAAGTGCTTTCATGACAGCAGAAGCTTCAGCTTTGGAGTCCTCCTTTGAGTCTTGACTGATACGCCCCACAGAGCGCGTGGCCCGTGAGTGACTCAGATGATCTGACAGCATAAAATTACAGTAAATCTACATCTGTTGAGTGCACCTGTGTATAAGCCGAACTAGTGTAGTAAAAATCGTAAACTTTATTCATAAATAAGCCTCACTGGTTTATAAGCCGCAAATATATACAACAAAAATAATGTTCAAATCACATTTATTCTTCCTGATCACCTCATCGAAAAACTCATGAATAATAAACGCGATATGGTGAGTTACAGAGAAGCTAAGAATAGACGAGAGTGGAATCGGAAAAATCCGCAAACAAGTCTCACTGCTGTTTAAACCTTAGGATTAAAAGCTGGGAAAAAAAAAAAGTGGCTTATAGTCCGAAATTTACGTTTCGCAGGGTCCCTTTCATTCAATTACCTCAACTTTCAATTCTCATCTCAAATGTTATATATTTTGGCCATTTTATTATTATTTCGCTTCTATTTATCAAGCTTCTGCTGTAATGTTTGCTTCACTGAGTCTTGTCCAGTTTTTGTGATATTTGAAAGTATTATGATAACTGCACACTTCTAAGTCCCTAATATGTATACATGGACATTTTATGAATAGGAACTGTATAATGAATGAATGATATTGATAATTCTTCATCACATGTTGGATACTTTCATTTGTATTGCAGTTATTCTAAGACTAAGGTCTTGATTGAGACATTGTTTTGCATGTTCATGTTTTGAGAAGTGAAGCATTGTCTATACATGTTGTGAATCCATTTACATTGTGCTGATAGAAGTATGAAAGATTGTTTGGGATGCAAATAGGAAAACTTAACACTTTCTGAAATTTGTTTGCAGTCATTATATTGCATAATTTTAACAATGTATTCATTATTATTCTGGTTTCCTTTTACCGCACTCTCTGGAAGAATAAAGATTGATCGACATTCAGAAACCTGTCTTTGTCACTGCTGTGAAAGCAGTAACATTTAGTTACACAGTTACCTTTGATAAAAACAGCTGTACAGTGTTGCTTTATGTTTATTACAAAACCTACATTCTAAGCCATTTTAAGACTGTTTACAAAAAAAAACGAAACAGCCTACCATCTCTAGACTTGTTGAGACTGCTTGAGGAAGCTGATTTTCTGGCAGTGGCGGACGGTGGTTTGGAGGCCACTGATGATCGTGACGGCAATCCTGAGTCAGACTCTTTCTTCCTGGCCAGCGACAGGTTCTTCTCCACTTTGGCTAAAACACAACCACACCCCACCATTCACAATTTTCCTTCTTTACACAAAAAAAAGTAACTTCATTTTTGTACGCTAATATCAATTTTCTCAGAAATACACCAGGTCCTGTTGTTTGCAACATCGGTGTGCACTATCTCACCCTCATGCCCCCCTTCACCATGGGTATTTGGACAGCTTTAGCTTTAGGAAGATACGCCGGAGTCTTGAGCAGCTCTTGAACTGGAAAAGCGCTATATAAGAACGTTCAGACAACAATAAAACTATTCCAAACACCACCTCCAAATCTCACCTTTTGGGTTGGCAGGGGCACAAAACTCTAGCACGATGGTGTCTGTTGGAGCAAAGATTGACTTGCCCTTGTCTTTGTCCAGACAGACGCTGTCCATGGCTGGCACCAAGTCTTCTTCTACCTCATCTTCCTCATTGATTGTTGGCTCCAGGTCGCTCTCCGATTCATCCTGAGGCACAAAAGCGAAACTCACAACATCAGGCATTTCAATGAAAAACTCCAGTCCTCTGTATTACAGCAGTAAACAGTTTCAATGTAAACTTCATTCATCTCATTGAACAGCAGTAACCGTGCACTAAGCTGCTATTCTGAAATGCAAAGCTGCTACAGATTATAAGAAATCAGAAGTTAAAAAATAAATAAAAATCAGGATTCTTTTATAAAATAATTATATCATTATTCAAACAAATAACACCGTGTATGATTATTGTATGATAAGAAAATAACTACTCATGTAAACATTTCTTAATACATCATAGTATGTGTAGAATTACAAATACATAACATAAAAATAAATTATTCACATTTTTGTTAAATTATTCACACTTATACATTTAAGTTAAATTGTTCACATTATTTAATGTTCAACGTACGACTACTTACAAATACATGGACTTGTTTTTTCTTCCTCATAGATTTAAGTATTGACTTTGCAACTATGCTAACTGTGCATTACAACTTACTACAAATAAATATAAATATATACAAAATATATATACAAACAGCAGCCAAAACAAATAACATCAATAACATGAATCCAACAGTAAACTCACAATTAACATACAATTAGGTGCAAACATCCCAACAGAAGTAGGTTTTCAAAGTCAACTTGAAGCATATACCCAAATCCAAATGCCATGCTTCAATTAAAAAAAAAAAAATCTAGACAAGATTTACAACACCCAACCAAACATGATGAAATCCTAAATGACAAGCCAGGCTCCAGCCTATAAATTCGGTTGCCACAACAGCTCTTGGACACCCCATGCATCAAATCCAACATAAATTGTTGATATCCAATAGTGAAAAAAAAAAAAAAAAAAAAAAAAAACAAAAAAAAAAAAAAAAAAAAAAAAAAAAAAAAAAAAAAAAAAAAAAAAAAAAAAAAAAAAAAAAAAAAAAAAAAAAAAAAACAAAAAAAAAAAAAAAAAAAAAAAAAAAAAAAAAAAAAAAAAAAAAAAAAAAAAAAAAAAAAAAAAAAAAAAAAAAAAAAAAAAAAAAAAAAAAAAAAAAAAAAAAAAAAAAAAACAAAAAAAAAAAAAAAAAAAAAAAAAAAAAAAAAAAAAAAAAAAAAAAAAAAAAAAAAAAAAAAAAAAAAAAAAAAAAAAAAAAAAAAAAAAAAAAAAAAAAAAAAAAAAAAAAAAAAAAAAAAAAAAAAAAAAAAAAAACAAAAAAAAAAAAAAAAAAAAAAAAAAAAAAAAAAAAAAAAAAAAAAAAAAAAAAAAAAAAAAAAAACAAAAAAAAAAAAAAAAAAAAAAAAAAAAAAAAAAAACAAAAAAAAAAAAAAAAAAAAAAAAAAAAAAAAAAAAAAAAAAAAAAAAAAAAAAAAAAAAAAAAAAAAAAAAAAAAAAAAAAAAAAAAACAAAAAAAAAAAAAAAAAAAAAAAAAAAAAAAAAAAAAAAAAAAAAAAAAAAAAAAACAAAAAAAAAAAAAAAAAAAAAAAAAAAAAAAAAACAAAAAAAAAAAAAAAAAAAAAAAAAACAAAAAAAAAAAAAAAAAAAAAAAAAAAAAAAAAAAAAAAAAAAAAAAAAAAAAAAAAACAAAAAAAAAAAAAAAAAAAAAAAAAAAAAAACAAAAAAAAAAAAAAAAAAAAAAAAAAAAAAAAAAAAAAAAAAAAAAAAAAAAAAAAAAAAAAAAAAAACAAAAAAAAAAAAAAAAAAAAAAAAAAAAAAAAAAACAAAAAAAAAAAAAAAAAAAAAAAAAAAAAAAAAAAAAAAAAAAAAAAAAAAAAAAAAAAAAAAAAAAAAAAAAAAAAAAAAAAAAAAAAAAAAAAAAAAAAAAAAAAAAAAAAAAAAAAAAAAAAAAAAAAAAAAAAAAAAAAAAAAAAAAAAAAAAAAAAAAAAAAAAAAAAAAAAAAAAAAAAAAAAAAAAAAAAAAAAAACAAAAAAAAAAAAAAAAAAAAAAAAAACAAAAAAAAAAAAAAAAAAAAAAAAAAAAAAAAAAAAAAAACAAAAAAAAAAAAAAAAAAAAAAAAAAAAAAAAAAAAAAAAAAAAAAAAAAAAAAAAAAAAAAAAAAAAAAAAAAAACAAAAAAAAAAAAAAAAAAAAAAAAAAAAAAAAAAAAAAAAAAAACAAAAAAAAAAAAAAAAAAAAAAAAAAAAAAAAAAAAAAAAAAAAAAAAAAAAAAAAAACAAAAAAAAAAAAAAAAAAAAAAAAAAACAAAAAAAAAAAAAAAAAAAAAAAAAAAAAAAAAAAAAAAAAAAAAAACAAAAAAAAAAAAAAAAAAAAAAAAAAAAAAAAAAAAAAAAAAAAAAAAAATAAAAAAAAAAAAAAAAAAAAAAAAAAAAAAAAAAAAAAAAAAAAAAAAAAAAAAAAAAAAAAAAAAAAAAAAAAAAAAAAAAAAAAAAAAAAAAAAAAAAAAAAAAAACAAAAAAAAAAAAAAAAAAAAAAAAAAAAAAAAAAAAAAAACAAAAAAAAAAAAAAAAAAAAAAAAAAAAAAAAAAAAAAAAAAAAAAAAAAAAAAAAAAAAAAAAAAAAAAAAAAAAAAAAAAAAAAAAAAAAAACAAAAAAAAAAAAACAAAAAAAAAAAAAAAAAAAAAAAAAAAAAAAAAAAAAAAAAACAAAAAAAAAAAAAAAAAAAAAAAAAAAAAAAAAAAAAAAAAAAAAAAAAAAAAAAAAAAAAAAAAAAAAAAAAAAAAAGTTGTTTGTCGCCAAAAAAAACAACAAACCCAAAAAAAAATAACAATAAAAAAACTAACACCAAATATCAACCCAACAAGCACAGCTGAGATAGATGCCTGTCAACCTCTTACCCCATCCTTGCCCACGACTGTACTCAGTTGTCTGGGGAGTCAGCAAGTGGGCGCCTTGGTCGGCTTAAGTTAGATACTATATCAGCCAGTGCCTTGAGCGACTCTTGCGCTGGAAAAGCGCTATATCAGTTTATAAGAACAAAAAATTTAAATGTTTAAAATATCCAAACAAAATGGGAAAGCACCATGAAAGCTTTTTGCATTTCACATCCAACACCCATTGCTCCGTAAATTCAAAGTGCAACAACAAGAGGAAAAAAAAAGTCAAGCCACCGTTGAACATGTGTTTTCAAATTCAGCGTGGCAAGCTTCTGAACCTGAGCACGAAACAAACAAAGTTTTACAAACTGCCAAGAAAATGTAATGTTTTTACTAACAATAAGAAGAAGAACATGCAGAAGATTGTGCTTGAACCCTAATTGAACATGCCCTGAAATTCAAACCTTGAAGTAAAGTTCTAAACTGGGGATCATACAACTCCGGCAAAACAAGTAGAGAAAAAGGAACTATAACTCAAGTGTCCCAATGAAGATTTTAATGAAGAGTTACAGTTCCTTTTATCTACATGAACGGTCAGCATTCAGTAACAAAACTTTTCATCCAACAAAACAAGTTCATGAGTCACACCCAGTGTTCTAAAAAAACAAACAAAAACAAACAAATAACCAAGCTAATTACAATTAAAAGTCAAAAAAACTCCACAATGCTCCAAACCAATCAACAACTTCAAACCAAGCCATGCACATCCACTGCGTCACTCCCCAACTCAAGCAGCCAGCCTAGCTCCATCCAACACAAACCAATGCTAGGTGCTCTAAAACACAATGCCAGTCTAACCTCAACAAGCTGGCCCAGCTCTTCCACAATTTCTTCCTCGTCGCTGCTGGACAAGTCATAGACGTATGAGTTGACCTTGATCCTAGATGGACAAAGCACTTCCTCAATCTCATCCTCACTGGAGGACTGACATGTTCCCGCAGCAGCCGTTGTCCGATTTGCAACATGGTCTTCTGTTGTTTTTTTCGGGGCTCTAGTTCTGGGTTCTTCTGCCTTGAACGGTTGGCGTTTTTGAAAGCATGAAATCCAGGAGCTGCTGACATCACCACAGTACAGCACTTCACTACAATCAGCAGCCTCTTCTACTGTTACTGACTGTGGACTAGTCAGTTCTTCCTCCCTTCTATTTCTTTTATTTGAACGCTCACACACTCTTATCTTGCTATCGCTGACATCTTCTTCGTCTTCAAGGTCGTCCTTGGCATACCGCAAACGTTTCCTTCTTTTCCTGTCTTCCAGATTGAAGCCATCGTCTTCCTTGACCACACCTTCTGATTGTACATAGTGAAAGAATAAGTCTGAATGGACGCGGCGATGCTCCAGGTTGTCCCCGCTGGAATCTGACGAAGAAGAGTCAGAGGCACAGAACAGCTTCATCCCCTGTACAAACAATGTAACCATACGATGCTGTAACGGTACATAAGCTATACACAGGGATGGCACTAGCTTTAAAAATAAAAAATGTGTACTGCTTACGCAAACTGGGTGAAGCATCAATAATTGTCTCAAAGGGAATGTTGTACATTTGCATGGACTATTTTGACCACAGACAACTTTTGGCTGCTGGAGCAGCTTTTTGTAGAACTTGTCCTTTCTTTCTCTTTCTCTTCGGCGGATGAGTCCGGCATAGAATGTTCAGCTTCTTTATTTTCTAAATAATGGCCAAATTCTGACTCGCATCCTTGACAAAGCGCTTGCATCTGTAATCAGCTTCTAAAATTAAAAGTGGCGTCAGAGCAGACGTCTGATGTCATCAAAGTTTGTGAAGTCAATGGCCAATACTTGTTTCAAATTATGGAATTTTGACAACTGAGTACATGGCCGCAATGCAGATGATACCCATTTCCAAAGGACCTTTTGTTTTTGTTGGTGAGATTTTCGTAGGAAAGCAGAGATGCAACACTCATTCCCTGCATATAAATATATCACACTCTCTTTCCTTTCAACTCGTCTTTGTCACACTGGGATGCTGTCTTCAAGTCGCAAAATTCATTAAAACACTTGCTCCAACAATGACGGACAACACATTTTCTTTTGGAGCTTCCCTCTTGTTGAAATATCTAAATTTTGTGAAACCGTGTATGAACAGACTAGCACCCTCCTCCACCCCCCGCAAAATGCTATACACATATCAAACAAACCATTGGGCAACTGTCCAAAACAATACTGTATTTACCAAGGCAGGAATGTTAATACTCAAATACAATCACCACCCATTGCCAAATGTCACATATAGGCACTCTCTCCAATGGGAATACCAAGTTTCATGACAAGGGAAGCCATATTTCTGTAATACCTGCATGCAGGGATGCCAAATGAATGTGAATGCTTGAGTGATGAATGTAGGAGTATCTGTAGCATGTGAGGGTGTATATTGGTTACAGATCGCCGTGCTTTGAGTGTGATTTAGAGATAAGGCACATGTAGCATCCCTTATTGTTATTATTATTGCTATTATTATTAGAATAGTGTTAGCCAGAACACTAAACATTGATGCAAATACAGAACAAAATAAAACACTACTAGAGCCAAGAGGACAAATTATGTGTTACACCGTCACCGTTACTAACGACAAGCTCCAAAAAATTAAAACAATAAGAAGAAGCAGAATAAAATAACAATATTTATGATAGTAATAATAAAATAACAAGAAATAATAATAATAATAATGTTAATTTACATGGTACCGATCTCATAGCTCTTGAGTATACAACTCTACAAAGATACCGCATACACATGCACCAATATTGGGGACAAGAACTAGAAATAAACGGATCTACTGCCGCATATGTTTTCAAATCCCAATCACAAAACCACCAATGTTATCCATAAAAAAAGGCCACAAGAAGCTTTCTCCCAACATGCATGGATACAATAATTAGGACAACTATATTATTTGAAAACACAATAGCACAGCGTTTCAAATGAAAGAAAATACACTTGCACCATGAGGGCTGAGGAACAAGAAACAAAAATACTGTGTTTTACAGACTACAAGGCGATACTTTCTTCCCTGATTTTGACCCAGGCCTCAATTGCACCTCGTGTGGCCAACACCAACAGTAAATCAACCCACAAAGCACAGCTGAATTGGAAGATTCGCCTGTCAACCTCTTACCAGCCACAACGTTGGCCCACTGAAAGTTTTCTCCCAAGGGCAGGTTTCGTCTCCTTTCTTCCAGCTGTTTCATTTATTTCTACAATCGTTCTTATATAGCGCATATCCAGCTTAAGAGCTGCTCAAGGTGCTGGCTGATGAAGGATGTCATTAAAGCCGCCAGAAGTGCCTATTTGCAACATTCGGGTGTGTAGTCTGATGCCTAGACTGAGCACAACCCTGGGCAACCCAGGAATGGGAGATGAGACCTGGTGCATGCTGGGTGTATTTGTGTAGCCGGCACTCACCCGTCTAGGACATGAGCATCAGGATCTTTAAAGTCCATGTGATAAAATGCGTGCGTGCACAGACTAGACCTCAGTTTACACTCTCGTCCGAAAAATCACATCACAACCTATTCAAGGTACCCATTTTATTCCTCACAAACAATTGATATTCAAGCAACTGACATCAACCCAAACAACACACGTCAGAGGGAACGGGGTTTAGATTAGGATCACTTCACCCAGACCATTTTGATCTGCGTCTTATAATATGTGAGTCATATTCTTTATGTAGGATACATTTTTAATTAAATTGGGGTGTTGGGATGCAGCTTATAATGAATGCTTATCACCTCATATTCTGTAAACAACGGTAAACCTATACCACAGAGGGAGGGTGGGGAAAAGGAGGGTGGTGGTGGATGAAACAGAAATAAATAAACCTACACCACACATGCCCCAGACACCCATTCACAAAAAGCAATTATGAGTAACTGGTGGTGTCTTTTTCAGTACCCCTTTCACAGTGCTCAGCCCTTCCTCTATCTCCTCTTCATCAGTACTGTCATCATCATCACTCTCCCAAGCACAGGAAAGCACAGCTGAATTGCTGTTGGAGGATGCCTGCTTTGCAAAAAAACCCAGCATACGATTCTGTATCGGAACGGGTAGGTCACACCACATTTGTGCGTGCTTACAAAACCAAAAAAACCACACGTTGTCTCTAAAAAGATGTATTTGTGATAACGATGATGACGCTGACTTGATAGGCTTACAGGTCCATGCTGGCAACATGCCAAGGATGCAAAAAAATGTGAACAAAAAATCAAATTAAAAAATGTGAAACGGAAAAAAAGATATTGTGCACATGATAAACTGTCACATGCCAAACAAGGGAAGACACATCTTAACACAACTGGCCGCGACTGGAATCATGGCAGGGTAGCATCGCTCACCGACGGGTCACGTCTCCAGTCGTTTTAATGATACAAGATAGAAGGGTCGTGTTCGCTTCCCAGTTTTGAAGCTTGGGGGCAGGGATAGCTCAGTGGTCAGAGCGCACGACTTGTGTGAGTGCGTCTTGGGTGACGTGGGTTCGAATCCTGACTTCAGCAAACTATTTTGTGATTGCTGGATATTACGGGCCAGCGCCTTGAGAAGCTCTCTGAGCTTGTAAGAGCGCTATATAAGAGAAATCTCTTTCTCTTTCTTGCAAGAAATTGAGTTGTTTCCCTTGATCAAAGAAATTATCACATCCGGCCGCGTTCAATCAGCGAAGATTTTGCAGCAAATTTAGATTTTAAAATGTATGAAAGTCAAGAGATGAGATTCTCCGGATGCTAAATCTTGACGATCCTGCTGACAGGGATTCTGACAAGTGTTTCTCGCCTTAAAAAAACAAAAAATAGCAATGACAGTGATGAAGAAAGCAGTGCTGAAACAGTGCCAGTATCAGAGCAGGTGGTGGTAGAAAGTACGAGTCAGCAAATTCAATGTGGCAGTGGTGTTAAGACGATCATCTCAGACTCAAGCAAATGCAAGAGGACGTGAAATTCGTTATCAAATTTAAATTAAATGAATCGAGCAACAAACTTATAAATAGTAAGTCTGAATTGGGTGTCCTTTTTTTTTCATTTAGTACACAAAGTTTGTTGATGATTAGACATCATTCAAGCTTGCTCGACAAATTTGTTTACAGTTCCTGGTTTTCAGGAAGTGCCTTGGAGGCAGGCTCAGCCTGGCAGGAAGTCACAACAGAGTTAAAGGCCCTTGTTGAAGCTGTCAACAGTGATCACATTTCTCAGGCTGAAAGGGAAGGGCATCCCACAAAGGGAAGGGCATCCCACAAAGAGAAGGGCATCCCACAAAGAGAAGGGCATCCCACAAAAAGAAGGGCATCCCACAAAGAGAAGGGCATTCCACAAAGAGAAGGGCATTCCACAAAGGGCATCCCACAAAGAGAAGGGCATCCCACAAAGAAAGGCATCCCACAAAGAGAAGGGCATCCCACAAAGAGAAGGGCATCCCACAAAGGGAAGGGCATCCCACAAAGAGAAGGGCATCCCACAAAGAGAAGGGCATCCCACAAAGAGAAGGGCATTCCACAAAGGGAAGGGCATCCCACAACAAAGACCCACACAAAGGAAGAAATAAAAATGAAGAAAGAAATAACAAAATAAACACTACCACTTGCATCAAGTACAATCAAAACCTACAAAATGCCAAATCAAACCTTAGCATTAAGGATCAAAAACAACAAAGCTTAATAACGACATTGAACAATTTCAAAAGATGATGATTAATGACGATGATGACGACGTCACAGGTGCTGACCCGAGGACGCATGCTTTGTGGTGATGTAGGACAGAAGAGGTGGACGTTTTGACACCAGGCATCAACAACGGGTGACCAGTGAAGGAAGGCTTCAGTTGCTATGACCAATGAATAAAAGAAAAAAAAGAATAAACAAAACAAAAAATAAATAACTACTTACTGAGGCAATATCCAAACACATGCTCTGTCGTATCTTGTCATGTTTCTGTAAACTCTGCCGCAATTTCTGAAAACAAAAATATGGCCCAAATGACAAATAACAATACAAATTATATTTCCACATTTAAGACAAGATTGTCTAGCATTTCAGAAGGAAGCCTATGGGAAGGGGTGTAAAGTCAACAACTATAATGATAATCAATAAGACATGATTGTCTCGCATTTCAAAAGGAAGCCTATGGGAAGGGGTGTAAAGTCAACAACTATAATGATAATCATTAAGAAGAGGCTAAAGATGATACTGATTTGACCCACCGCTGTAGTTCTGTGGTAGAACGTTTGCCTAGCACACCGATGACACAGGTTCCTATCCAGTAGTGGACAAGACAAAAGTAGTCCTATTTCACTGTCCAACTTAGCAGTAGGACTGCTCTGGTGGTTCAATGTTGATCTAAGTCCCACCCCCTCTGCCTTGGGATGGCTATCCCCGTCTGCTGTATAACCCATGGCGGGTGTTGAGAGTTAAACTTCAATTTCCATTCAATACCGATGACAGATGAACGATAATGACAATGATGGTGTGATTTAAAGGAAGAGTAACTTACATGGACATCGTCCAGTGTGAGGGTCAGAGTGTTATCCCTGTTGACTGCGGCCATGCGCTTGAGATAGCTGACTTTCTGCTTGCGCGAGGCGGACAGTGACGAGGTCGAGCTTGTCAGGCTGTCGTCCACTTCCTCCATATTGTTGTCGTCCTGAAATTGACGGCAACTCTTTTTGCTTTTTGCAAAACGCATCAACCCTTGAAAAGGGAACAGCAGGAAGGATGCATTTTTGTGAATACCAGTTTACTACTTGGGAAGCTTGTTTTTTCCAAACTAGTTCCAGTCATTCGCCAAAAAAGGCAATTACCGAAGTCGAACGAAGCCCTCCAAGTCGAGCGAAGCTATCCGATGTTTTATGAACGAATGCTTGCAAGACTACATGAAACCACAGGCTGAGAAGTCGGGTCTTTCGTAGGCCTCAATTACATACTATATTATACTACGTACTTATGTAGGATGTCCACGAGTTTACAAAAACGAAAGAAAAGATTTCAGAGCCTGTGGTGAAACATCCTTGCATAAAAATAGCCGCTGTTGCTTCTAGATCTGATTCTGTTTCGATCTGCACAGCTTCAAGCTGTAAGTCAAGTAGCGATTCTTATTTTCAAGCAGTTAGTATTATTATTATTTTATGATGGTTAATATACTGACACAATTAGTAATAAAGAGTAAAAAATAATACATAACACATAATGCACACATACAACGATATTTCACATCTATATCAACAATAAAACCATGACAAAATTTCAAAGCGCTATGGATACGTTGATGTCCCTTCAGCACAAGGCAAAGCAAGTTTATAATGGTCTCAAAAAACTGCTGCAAGCACCAAAGCAATTATTTATATAACTAAATATTATTCTTTTTATTTCATACAGTAAATTTGTTACATATTTAATTAATTAGATGTATTTTAAATAAAAGTAATTTTATAAAAAATGTGTACTGTTGCGTGGCAGAAAAACATCTAAATCAAATCAAAAAATAATAAAAAATAAAAAAAAAATACAATCCCAACCCAACTTCAGCAAAAACAAACAAAACGTCACTGACCATATTTACACCATTGAGCACGCACAGCAGCACACTATTCTTTAAAAAAAAATTTGAAAAAAATAAAATAATAACAAAAGTAGTAGTAGTAGTAGTAGTAGTAGTAGTAGTAGTAGTAGTAGTAGTAGTAGTAGTAGTCTTGATTTTGTGGTCCTGATTCGGCTCTTTGCAGTCCGCTGGACCCTGTAAGCAATGAATAACTAACTATTAATTCAAGTTATGAAAAAAAAAGATTTCGCTTAGCCTACTGGTCCTTCTCCGGAAATGTAAAGATTAGAATATTATAAAGTGTAGGCCTAAATATTATTAATTAGAACAGGTATAGTTTATACATTTATTTACGTATAAAACAAACAATACAGGTCTAATAATTATATTCACTGCTCGGAGACTGACTTATAACATATCATGTAGATTAAGCCTATGTATATAACAGTGTATACTTGGTTCTAGGCAGGAAATGGGGAATGCTATTATTAGCCTACTGCTGAGAACTAACAAAATGCAAATCAAGGAACACAACTATTAAATATGGTCAATAATAATTATGCTCATCTTAACAAAGTATACCGTTGCGTAATGCTAATATGTGTAAATCGAACAGAATTAGAAGCAACAGCGATCATTTTTACATGCAAGCATCATCGGAGAGCTTCATTCGACTTCGGAGATTGCCTTTTTCGGTGAATTACTGGAACTAGTTTGGAAAAAACAGTTCGCACTTGTGAAAGTGAACTGTTGTCACATTAAAAGGTGATATAATGGGTAATAATTGTTGCTAACACTGACTGCTCCCGACAAACCCTTTGGGCAGCAGTGCTAATGTTAAAATCAACCTTGATACTATTAGTATTAATAGGCCCAATACAAATAATTTCTTCTGTGAAGGTGAAATAAGGTGTCATCTCGGGCCCCTTTAAATCACCTTTTGAGTTTTCATCTGCTGCAAGATCATGCAGTCCATTTCTATTTTGCTCTATGTCTTTATCACCTGCACAATCACTGTGTTTTGTCCGAGGTACTGTCAGCTGGAGGTCAGCTAGAGCTACAGGTAGCTTACCAGGGCTACCACCATCACGCTCATCCACCCTCTTCACCTCCTTTTGCCCTTTCTTTCTTCCCTGCACTCTGGCTGATATATGTTACAGCTATACTAACTAGCTATAGTCCTAGCACACACAGCAATACGCTGAAGCTGGTTCGCTGTATAGTCTGGTCAGCTATTGACATCACTTATCACCTGAGAAGCTGAAAACACCATTTAACACAAGACAACACAGAGGATAATAACAAAACCCAATAGTATGAAGCTCATTACAGTGAACATCCACAGTAATAGTGGTTCTGAATAGTTTGTTGCAGCTAGCAAGTGCCTGTTCCGATAACTAACACAAAATACTGCCCCAGCAATCAAACACAAACACCAAGAACGAAACCTTTCTCACGTCTATCACAAAGTTTAGACTAAGTACTTAATGAAGGCAAAATAAAGTCGGGAGCTTCTATCAATATTGACAGTGATTAGAAACTGGTACACACAGTGCAAAGTCCATTTCTTTCAATCTTACGAAAGTGGTCTTGCATGAAACTCTAGTTTGCACGAACACAAAGCCTGCCTATTAAAGTAACAACATAGAAAAGATGACCACAATCTTCAGCTTGGTTTAAGGAAACATTCACTTTTCACACCAAGAAACGCGTTTTTTCTACACAGACTTCGTCTCACTGAATGGCTATAGAGAGATGGCATAGATACAGCATCTCACTGTGGCGCCAATAAAGAGGAGAGGTCTCGCTATTAGTAGCCTACAGCGGCTAGCTGACCTCGCAAAATCCCAGTATAATATAATACAGTGAAGTATCTGCCAAATACAACATGCATCCACACGTACATTTTTTTCTCACAAAAATACTTACATAATCTTCCGATCCCAGTTCCTCAAAGTCATCCTCATATTTTCCTGTTACGTTTTCTGAAGAAAAGAACAAAAGCAACACAGTGAATTTCACAACATTAACAAATTATCACTCAAACAAGAAAAAATGACAAATAATTGCCCCTGAAAGCCAAAGCACTCAAATCAAAATTTGAAACAAAAAAAAGTTATTATTATTATTATTATTATTATTTACAATATAGTTAAAAAAAGCATTTCAGATTTAGGTTCAGACCTTTACTTGTTTTATTATTATTGCTCTGACAACTGCTTGCTGACACTTGAAGAAACTGCCACAATGGTTTTACTTAACAATGCACTATACAAAGTTAAATATAACAGTTCTAAATATAGCACATTTGCCAGACCAAAGGGCTGCTCAAAGAGCTAACTCAAGATTCTAATCTGCTGCATCAAGTGCACTGTCAAATGTCCCAGAGCATTTTGTAATAACTGAATGTCTATAACAAATAATAACTGAATGACTGATACAAATAATAACTAAATAACTATTATAAATAGTAATTCTACCATTACAATTCTAATAGTAATTGGACCAACTCTTTCCCTCTCTTTCTCTAAACATGGCATAATGACAGATTTCAGTGTCCAGTTTCTTTTACCATTACCTAAATTGGTTCAAATATTCGCCAATACCTTCATTTCTGAAACAAATATTTCAAATGACGAAGTGCAATCTTCAGCCATCTTCACTATCTCATTTATAGCACTGCTAAGAAGCCAAGCTAAGCTCAGGCACACATGATACTGCTTATAGCATTGAGCTATTGTGCTTGCTATAGAGAGAGAGAGAGAGAGAGAGAGAGAGAGAGAGAGAGAGAGAGAGAGAGAGAGAGAGAGAGAGAGAGAGAGAGAGAGAGAGAGAGAGAGAGAGAGAGAGAGAGAGAGAGAGAGAGAGAGAGAGAGAGAGAGAGAGAGAGAGAGAGAGAGAGAGAGAGAGAGAGAGAGAGAGAGAGAGAGAGAGAGAGAGAGAGAGAGAGAGAGAGAGAGAGAGAGAGAGAGAGAGAGAGAGAGAGTGAGAGAGAGAGAGAGAGAGAGAGAGAGAGAGAGAGAGAGAGAGAGAGAGAGAGAGAGAGAGAGAGAGAGAGAGAGAGAGAGAGAGAGAGAGAGAGAGAGAGAGAGAGAGAGAGAGAGAGAGAGAGAGTTCTTCTCATTTTTGTTGCCAGTTGGTCAATGTGTACTTACTTTTTCCCCATTCACATAATTTCCAGAGGACTCCTTTTCTATTTAATACACAAATGTTTCTTGTTCTTTCCCATTTTTGTTGCCAGTTGGTCAAGGTGTACTTACTTTGTCCCCTATCCTATCCCATAACTTGGAGGTCGTAGGGGCACCACAGATGATCGTTTAACCAGCGTACTCCACCTTTCACTGTCCTCAGTAACCCTCATGGCTTCGCTCAGTGTCAAACCAGTCCATTCTCGAATGTTGTCCTCCCACCTCTTTGTCGGTCTCCCTCTTCTTCTACTTCCTTGCACTGTGCCTTGCAGGATGGTCTTTGTAAGGCTTGATGATCTCGTGACGTGGCCATACCATCGGAATTTCCGTTGTATTTACCACTGTGAGCATATCATCGTGTTGTCCAATGGCTTGTGTGATGGTCTGTCGGACTTTGTGCTGGGTATAGGAAATGCTCAGAAGTCTTCTGGAGCACCTCATCTCCATGCTTTGTATCCTTCGTTGTAGATCTGCTGTAAGGGTCCATGTTTCACAAGCTTATAGGAAGATGTATAAACAGTGCGAATTGCATGTATTGCTTGCTAATAAGAGTTATGAGGCCTTCGCTGTGGTTAGTATGTTAGTAGAATAGTTTTCCTCCCCACCGCAACTAACAGAGTAACTATTACAAACAGTAATTCTACTTTCAATACCTGGGGGTCTGAGCTTGACTTTGCCGTCAGTAGTCTTGATTTCCACGGAGGCCACATTCCAATTTCTGCGTCGCTCCCTAGCTGGGGCCGTCTTGGCGCGACGTTTGCTTTTGTCTGCTTCTTTCTGCAGCGCTTCAAGCTTGGCCACTGCCGGATTTCTTGATTCTGGGGTAAACAGAAAACAATATTAGTAGAACATGAGGCAGAAAATAATAAAATACTTTGGAAACAAGAAACAATAATAACTAAAAGTGCAAAGTCCATATGACTGATATGCTCCTTATGGAACTCCTGAAAATGAGTGTCCAGAAAAAACAAAACGAAACGGTGGCGTTAAAATGCAACATAATACAGACTTTGATCTTTCTATACTCTGGACCTTTAGATGACATTGACCTCTAGTTCCAAATACACTCATGTACGGTCAAATAAAGTACAGCAAAAGTTGTATTGTGCAAAAAAAAACTGTGACCAATGTAAATGACCCTGTGACCTTGAAGTGAAATCATTCATTCACTGATCATTTTCCAGGTTTCATGGGTATACCCCATCTTACCAAGTTTGGTTGTAATAGTTGAAATAGGCCCTGAGTACTTGGCCACTTAAAAGTTTGTGCACAGACAGATAGCGGACAGCAGACAGATAGACTGGCAGACATTTTTTTCGATATATAATTTTTGGACTATTTAGATATTATCTCGCACAGATTTGTAAAAATCTGAAAATTTCATTCTTTTGGGGTAGGGTAAGCTATGCATGTGAGTCAATAAAAACCATTTGGGAAAAGACAGACTGCCAAAGTTTAAAGATAGTAGTTTTGTTATTATTTATTGTAGTCTTACGTCGCATGTTACAGCTCAAAAGATTATGTTTTTTATTATTTTTCCAGTCCTGTTTGGAGAAACCTGGTAGCACAGTTGACAGTAAGCCAGTTTGCTATGCCGAAGGTCGGTGTTTGGATCCACAGGGGACAAACTTATTTGACTTCGGTATGAGACTTTTAGGTCACTGAGGGTTTTCTCCAGGTACTTCAGTTTCCTTCCTCCGTTCAATAATGGTATCAGAGTCAGACTGTCTAAAATATCAAAATAAAATTTCAATTTTCTTTCTGTATTCTAATTGCGACGTGCCGTTTACCCCACTTGTTTCAATGATGAATGTGTGCGTCTTGTGCATGTAGGAGTGTCTGCAACATGTGAGCGTGTATGTTGGGTACAGATCGCCGCGCTTTGAGTCTGATTCAGGAATAAGGCGCAGAAAGCATCCAATATTATTATTACTAAATTATTAAAGTGGACAGTTACCTGTGGCTGTTTTGATGCGTGGGTGAGCCTTGGACTGTGTGGGGTGGGGCATGTCTGTGTTGGCGCCATTGATGTAAATGGCGAATCCTTTTTCCTTGCGCTCCAACTGCACCTGTCTCTTGTCCTTTCTCCTCAAGTGTTTCAGAAGTCTGACAGAACACAATATGCTTGAAATAACAGGAGACATAACACACAATTTAAAAATAAAACAAACAAGCAGTCATCACTTACATTTTTAAAAAGAACACCCGTCAACACAGAGAACATAACATAATTCTAAAAATAAAAACAGAAAGGATATAAAATATTAAAAGTAACAACAGACAGGACATAAACTTCTAAAAATAACAACTGACAGAACATAACATTCTAATTGTAAATAACAGAAGACAGAACACAACAAAATTCTAAAATAAAAAACAGCAAACAGGAAGTAACATTCTAAAAATAACATCAAAGAAAAAATAAAGCTACACAAAATATTTGTCATGCTTTATGTTTGCTTAGTATCACTATGTGTGTGTCACGTGTCTGCTTGTGTGTGTGTATGACTTATGGCTACCTGTGTGTGTGTGTGCGTGTGTGTATGTGTGTGTGAGAGTGGTACCTGGACAGTAATACACTAAATCCTATCCTATCCCGTAACTTGAAAGTCGTTGGACACCAAAGATGATCATTTAACCAGCGTACTCCATCTTTCTCTGTCTTCAGCAACCGTCATGGCTTCGCTCAGTGTCAAGCCAGTCTATTCTCGAATGTTGTCCTCCTACCTCTTTTTCTGTCTTACTCTTCTTTTTCCTCCTTGCACCGTTCCTTGCAGGATGGTCTTTGCAAGGCCTGATGCTCTGCTGACGTTGCCATACCATCAGAGTTTCCATAAATTCTTAACCTTTGTGAGCATGTCATCATGTTGTCCAATGGCTTGTGTGATGTTCTGTCGGACTTCGTCGTTGGTGATGTGCTATCCTATCCTATAACTCGGAGGTCGTAGGGGCACCACAGATGATCGTTTAACCAGCTTACTCCATCTTTCCCTATCCTCAGCAACCCTGATTGTTTCACTCAGTGGACTTTGCAAGACCTGATGATCTGGTGACGTGGCCATACCATCGGAGCTTACGTTTTTTCACCACTGTGAGCAGGTCATCGTGTTGTCCAATGGCTTGTGTGATGGTCTGTCGGACTTCGTCATTGGTGATGTGCTGGGTATAGGAAATGCCCAGAAGTCTTCTGTAGCACCTCATCTCCACGCTTTGTATTCTTTGTTGTAGATCTGCTGTGAGGGTCCATGTTTCGCAAGCGTATAGGAAGATGGAGATGACAAGGGAGCGCAGCAGCCTTACCTTGGAATGTAGACTGATGGTCCTGTCTTTCCAAATTGGCTTCAACCTCACCAGGGCAGCAGGTGATGTGCTGGGTATAGGAAAAGACCAAAAGTCTTCTGTAGGACCTCATCTCCATGTTTTGTATTGTTTGTTTTAGGTCTACTGCGAGGGTCCTTACCTTGGAGTACACTAAATACAGATAAGAGAATCAAATCTACTTCAGTATGTGTGTGTGAAAAAATAAACAAAGTTCTCACCTGTTGCGTTCTTGTAGTAACAACAAATAGTTTTCATACTGAGGCAAAATGTCTTCCTTCACTGCAGGTGCCTTCAAACATTAAAAACAAATCAAAGTCAAACATTGATTAATGTAATATGGAACCACACAACTTATCTGATGGTGTTTAAGTTGATAGCCTTTAGTCTTCTTGTGATCTCTAAAAATTAGGGTCACGGACTCAGACCTACCAGTTTAGGAAATGAATGTCACACGCACATGTCCACTCTAAAAGTACAACATCCATCCATCTATCGAACTATCTATCTAAACAATCAAAAACCTTCCAAGATTCCTTTCAGTTGAATTCAAGCTAACTTCTCAATCATGCATTTATTAACTGTTGTCGAAGTCAGCACCGTTATGGATTCATATTACAGCAATTTCTACAATAATACAAACTCTCTATGTATTTACTAAAAATTCATGCCTTCTTCAGTGTCATCAACATCATCAATAGGAACCTGATATGGAAAAAAAAAAAGGGGGCTTATGTTCTGTAACTACTATAAAAGATTTATTTTAAAAAAAATTATTAAAAAAGATCAGAACAGTAATCAGGGCTGAGCTTTAACGTTCGCCAACTCGCCAATGGCCCCTAAAAATAGTGTGTGGCGAGCTCGATTTGGGGTACCATTCGCCCGGCTGGCGACTTAAAAATACCGCCATTGGTAGAGATTCTGTACCTGTACACGGACTTTTGACTTGCAATGTAAAACAAAACACGCGCCAACCACTTCTGCAGTCAGCACCGGAGACCCGTTCCGATGCATGCTAGGAAGTTAGGTAACGCTAGCAAAGCGAGGGATTTGCGAAGTAAAAATAGCCTTTTCTCGCGAGACTTTCTTCTTTCCCTCGCCGCGAAACGCTACTGCCCTGCGAGATCCTAGCCTTCTGGCTTCCTTGCGGGTATCGGAACGAGTCTCTGACTTCCTTGATGAGTCACGCGAGACTTGCCGTACTTTCGATATTCCCCATTCTCAGTCTTTTGTCAATCTTGAACGAAGTGGCGCTTTTTAAGCGGTGTCTCGGAGCCTCCAGCAAAAAAAAAAAAGTCAGAAGAAGAAAAAAAACAGCTGAAGAAGGCACACCCAAGCTCCTTCAAGTTTTGGAACATTGAGGAGGAGGATGTCGATGATGAATAAATTATACAGTGCTTGTTTTAAAAAATGAAAGTGTTGTTGTTGAAATTTATCTTGTTTATTAGCTGCAATAGTTATACACAGAGCTTCCGATAACGCACATATGTGCGTCCCTGACCCTTTAAAGCCTTACAGGACGCACTAAAACTTCTAACTGGAAGTCCATGGGACGCAGTAACCCATGCCGATCAAAATCAGACTATAGCCTCGCGTGCAGCCAGTGCCAACCACATCTTGTCGTCTGCTAGTTCATTTTCGCCTCCGACCTTATCTCCCTTGAAAAGAAGTTACGACAGGCCATAGATAGATATATCTATGGACAGGCCATTGTTTAGCTCTTTATTCTTCCTTCCTTCTTCTTTCCTTACTCAGTTAGCATGTCGCTCGGAGGCACGAAACGAAAAGAATGCGATTCAGTACAAACATCACAGGATGCCAAAGAGTCAACAAAGCCTTCAGTTGTCTTTTGTCATTTTTCAACTTCAACCTCAATGTGATTGTTAGACTGCAAACTTTTATACCCCTCACTCTTTCTCTAGTGGGACCCTCTGACATCACTTGGGGACCCCCTAAAATTCTCAAGAGGGGGTCCCTGAGACCCTCTATTTTAGAAAGCTATAGGAAGCCCTGTATACAGTTTTAAAAAAATGACCGTTCTTTCAATCAAGGGGTCTGGCAACCTGAGAAATATTTTGGCAACTTCAACTTCCCAGGTTAGGAGCCCGGCTGGCTCCTTAGCCTGGCTTGCTAAATCTCAGCCCTGGTAGTTTTGCAAGTAATGGCATTGGCACCTTGCTTCAACATCAGCATGTAAAGCAGAACATAAAACTTTACATAAAACTTACATCTATTGGCATATTTGTACACGGATTTTCCTCGTCCCATTTCTTCCTGTGTTTTGAGCCAGAACCTGCACGCATACAGATTAGAATAGGGGGAAAAGTTATTGTGATTACAGTAGTTGTGAGCATGAATATAAACACTAAATCTGAATCCTCGAAAGAAAAACACTGAAGCAAAAACCTCAATGCTAATTCAGTAATTGACCAAAATACTTTCAACTATTTTTAATCTGACAAAAGGCGGTATCATTTCAATGGTATAAGTTTTGTTATGAATATGACACATATCCAAAACAAGACTTGTCTTGCATTTTACTGTCAACTTGTTCGGACGAAAACAAATCACTAAAACAGGCTGAACAGCGCTAATATATTTTATAAATTGCAATAACACTTACGATGTGCATCCATTGTTGGGTTTTCATCTATACCAATTTACATTCGTACATCGTATTCTGGTGTTTGAGCACATGGATACAGCGTATACAAACTGTGCAGCTGACTGTCATACCCAGGCATTTCTTACTTTACAACACTGCGCAGGCGCACTCACAAACATCACGTTTAGGATCGGAAACGCAGCGCAGCGGTATCTAAATAATTTTAAAATATTTAGCAACCTTAAAAATTTCAAAACTATGCATTTACCAAATAAAACACTATTTGTGTTTACAATAGATGTAGATCAACAGCAATATTGTTTAATGTTTTTTGTTATACATTTGCATATTTTGCGTTCCAAATTTTACAGTCTGATTAATAGCAGACGATGGCTTCTTGACGACTACCGACGACTCGCCATCACTGATCTAAAATAGTATTTAGTTCAGTGACTCGCCATAGAATGAAGTTTATTTGTTATAATAATTTAATGAACTCGCTGTCTAAAACAGTGTACACACCCCTAATATATAGCTTTACATTTACTCTAACATTATTTTGCTAAGGTGTAGTCCATTAGAAATTACCTTTCTTTTTTTGGGGGGTGGGGGGGTGTGGTTACATGAAATGGAAGGAGTGGAGTGGTGAAGTGTGATGGGAGATTTTGTAAAACGTTCAAAAGAAAGAAAGAAGTATAAAAGAAAAGCCAAAATTAAAAGAAAATGATTTTTTTTGGTTGTTTTTGCTTGAAATATAATAGTAAAAATAATTTTTTTATATAATTAAATTAATAAATAAGAGAGAGCGAGACACACACATAATTGATTTGGTTGACACTTTATTGTGACAAAATACACATGCCATGCACCATAATTATTATTTCAAATAAAAATGAGCGGATTTCAAAGGATTTACCCCAAAATTTCTGTTCTTTTTATTACAGTATAATCCCTTGGCATTCATGCACATACCAATATTAAAACACACAATTATCAAACATTCATTTTTCAAGGACTTGTCTGCCTTGTCATTTTCACATAAATTATAAAATACAACAGGCACCGATAAATATTTCCCAAATATTTTCCATTTATACTGCTCACGATCAAGCACATATTCTGCATAAGTTCATTCTGTCTTCCTCATCATTATGATTCACAGATTAAAGTCTTAAAACAAAATACATGTAAGCTCAAGTGATAAAACCAACCTCTAACACAAAGTACTGAATTTATTTAACTTCTTAAGTTATAAACAAATATTTTTTTTTAAATTATTAAGAGAGTCACACAAATTATATTAACAAGTGTATTCACGCAGGTATAAAAGTTAAATATTACAAAGAACATTGATTTGATCTATGTCTAATCCATCAATGTTTATTTACACCTTATGGTCATACACACACAAACACACACACAAACACACACATACATATATATGTTACTGGCAATGTGTGAAATCTGGCATTCTATAAAATGCCTATATATAGAATGCACCATCAGGCGTTCTATAAAATGCCTAGGCACTCTATACAATACCGCGATTTCACACATATATAATTATTACACTAAAACACAGAAAAACCACAATCAAGAAATTGATTGATTGATTTATTGTTGCTTTAGGTCCAGCGGACTCTTCCGAGCCAAATCAGGACCGGACAACCCCCGATCCGCATAAAAGATCTGCTGAAACAACCCCAGTGGGAAAATTGAATGCCCCCCACCGGCCAGTCACTTTACAATAAAGACATCCCACGCGGGGGACGGCTGAGGGTTGACCTCAACTACGCGAACCCCCGGTTACAAAAACAAAATAGAATACAAACATCATTATAAATCATCAACAAAACACATACATATAAAATGCCTATAGTGCTAAATAGTACAATCATAGGAAGCCCTAGTGACCACCCGGCAGAAAGCGTCCAACACTCCCAAGCTGATCCAACAGACCTCATACACAAACAATTGATTGATTTATTGTTGCTTTAGGTCCAGCGGACTCTTCCGAGCCAAATCAGGACCAGACAACCCCCGATCCGCATAAAAGATCTGCTGAAACAACCCCAGTGGGAAAATTGAATGCCCTCCACCGGCCAGTCACTTTACAATAAAGACATCCCACGCGGGGGACGGCTGAGGGTTGACCTCAACTACGCGAACACCCCGGTTACAAAAACAAAATAGAATACAAACATCATTATAAATCATCAACCAAACACATACATATAAAATGCCTATAGTGCTAAATAGTACAATCATAGGAAGCCCTAGTGACCACCCGGCAGAAAGCGTCCAACACTCCCAAGCTGATCCAACAGACCTCATACACAAACAAGGAGTCTTGTCCAGGAAGAGTTTTCAAGAAAAAAGGTAGGTCATTGATCTAGCGAAGAAGAAGATAGTATAGCAGAGTGAAGGACAGAGCAGGAATAGGAAAGAGTAAATGAGGAAGACAGCGACAGTGGGAATTTAAAGCACTAAATTTCCATAAAGTGGGGATACTATTTATACTGAAAACCCCCGGCTATCCAACGGGGGTACTGTTGCCGCAGTGAATCTGTCTTGCCTATAAAGGAAAGACAGGTTTTCAACTGTGGCTTTCACTTTTCCCTTTATAGGTTTGAACAATCTACAGTGGCAAGATTGCTCATGACCCCAAGGAGTAAATCAAGAAAAGATCATAATGAAAATATAATGTATTATCACAGAGATACAATTAAAAACATAAAACTAAATAAAAACATTTAAAGACAAAATGTACATTGATAACATGTACAAAGAACAGTGTTCATTAAATAATATTTCACACTGAGCGGTTGAGATTGCCTTTCCGCTAGTCTCTGCGTGGCTGGTTCTAGCATATGAGATTTGATTGCAATCCAGATTTAGTCTTCGTTTTCCCCCTTTTAAAAAAAAACAACAAAAGGTCTTAACTACTGAGAAGTATGAACAACTGTGTTGAAGAGCAGTTGGAAATGAAAAACAAGCACTTGTTCAGTAATAATATCATATTACAACCAATGTTGAGTAAGTGTATTTGTTTATTTATTTACATACTTTTATATAGCTTTTTTTAGCTCAAAGCTGATCAAGGCGCTGGCCGATACAGGATCTAACTCAAGTTGCCCAAGGCGCCCACTGGGGTATTAATCTGGAAAAGGGTCTACAACATGGTCATGTTCATAGCTGGGACTAGTAGAAAGCACACTACAGAGTTAGTTATTCATTGCTTACAGGGTCCAGCAGACTGTAAAGAGCCGAATACGGACCCAGAAAATCAAGACCACAACTTGGTTGAATCACGAAGGCACAGTCAGCATAGGGGGTAGAGCAATCTCCAATTTTTGTTTTGCGGGTGACATTGATGGATTGGCTGGTGAGGAACAAGAACTTGAACAGCTGGTACAGAGGCTTGACACCACCTCCAAAGCCTATGGAATGGAAAAAAGTGCAGAGAAGACCAAAATGGTGACCAACAACACCAATGGCATCAACACGGACATCAAAGTCCAAGGCCAATCCCTCAACACAGTGCATAGATTCAAATATTTAGGAGCCATTGTATCAGACAATGGGTCCCGACAGGAAGTCATCTCCAGGATCGCACAAACCAATTTGGAAAGACAGGACCATCAGCCTACATTCCAAGGTAAGACTGCTGCACTCCCTTGTCATCTCCATCTTCCTATATGCTTGCAAAACATGGACCCTCACAGCAGATCTATAGCTTGGAGATGAGGTGCTACAGAAGATTTCTGGGCATTTCCTATACCTAGCACATCACCAACGACGAAGTCCGACAGACCATCACACAAGCCATTGGACAACACGATGACCTGCTCACAGTGGTGAAGAAACGGAAACTCTGATGGTATGGCCACCTCACCAGATCATCAGGTCTTGCAAAGACCATCCTGCAATGCACAGAGCAAGGAGGTAGAAGAAGAGGGACACCAAAAAAGAGGTGGGAGGACAACATTCGAGAATGGACTGGTTTGACACTGAGCGAAACCATCAGGGTTGCTGAGGACATGGAAAGATGGAGTACGCTAGTTAAACGATCATTACATTACATTACATGATTATTGCTTTAGGTACATTACATTACATTATTATTGCTTTAGGTCCAACGGACTCTTCCGAGCCAAATCAGGACCGGACAACCCCCGATCCGCATAAAAGATGTGCTGAAACAACCCTAGTGGTAAAACTGAAAGCTCTCCACCAGCCAGTCACTTTACAATAAAGACATCCCATGCAGGGACGCTGAGGCTGTACTCTAATTTATTGAACCCCCGTTTACAAAAACAAAATAGAATACAAACATCATTATAAATTATCAACAGAACACATACATATAAAATGCCTACATTGCTAAATAATAACATCTTAGGAAGCCATAGTGACCACATGGCAGAAAGCGTCCAATATTCCCAAGCTGATCCAACAGACCTCATATACAAATAAGGAGTCTTGTCCCGGAAGAGTTTTCAAGAAAAAGGGTAGGTGACTGGTCTAGCGAAGAAGAAGATAGTATAGCAGATTGATAGAACAGAGCAGGAATGAGAAAGAGCAAATGAGAATGACAGTGACAGTGGGAATGTAAAGCACTAAATTTCCAGAAAGTGGGGATACTATTTATACTGAAACCCCCGGCACCCCAACGGGGGTACCTCATACACAAATGAGGAGTTTTGGAAGAGTTTTAAAGAAAAAAGGTAGGTGACTGGTCTAGCGAAGAAAATAGTATAGTAGGTAACACAGTAGGAATGAGAAAGAACAACAGCGACAGTGGGAATTTGAAGCACTAAATTTTCAGAAAGTGGGGATACTATTTATACAGAGCAAGGTTGAGTGATAGAAATAATTTAGGCAAGAAACGCGGAATCCCTAAGCTGGCTGTTTGAAGCTTAACAGCGGCAGAAACCAGTGGAAGGGCAAGCATACCTCTTGGCTAGTCTCCACTCCACAGTGTGATAAAATGAATAGTTACTTCACATTCATACTACACTAGTAGCAGCGATAGATGTCCTATGAAAGAAGGATGACTGGATTTCCTCTGTTTAAAATAGGCCCCCAAACCATAATAAAAAATAGAAGGGCTCACATGCTCCTTATGGAACTTGAAAATGAGTGCCCAGAAGAAAAAAAAATGAAATGGTGGCATTAAAATACAAAGTAATACTGAATTTAATCTTTCTATGCTAGTGAACTTGAGACGACATTGACCTCCGGCTCCAAAATGTACTCATGTACAATCAATGAAGTACAGCAAACGTATCATGCCAAAAAACTGTGACATTGGGATGACCTTGGCCTTCAGTGACATTGACCTTGGGATGAACTTGACCCTCATGTGATCTCTCATGCATGTCTGATCAAATAACCCAATGTTGTTGCATACAAATAAACAGCCATTCCTCTTTACGATTAACAATTTTTTGTATTTTTTTGCAAGGCCTAAAATGACCTTGACCTTCAAGATCAATGCAAAAACAGAACATATATGAAAGATCAATCTATCATCTGTAAATACAACAAGTTGGGACTTTATATTTCTCATAGTTTAGGATCAAGGTTACTTAAATGTACCTATTTAAACTGACTTTGGACAGTTCCAGTGACCTTGGAGCAAGGTTGACCAAATTTGTAAAGTATGTGTCTCATGCATGAAGGAATCATAAATTCAATATTAATAACCCCGAAAAAAATTGAATTTATTTGAAAAACTGTCATTTTTATAAACTATAACATTTGATGCCCTTGTGACCTTAACCTTGAAGTGAAGTCATTAATTCACTGATCATTTTTCAAGGTCTCATAAGTAAACACCATCTTACCAAGTTTGGTTGTGATATTTAGCCACTTCAAAGTTTTAGCACAGACAGGCAGACCAACATTTATTTTTTAATATCATTTTCAGACTATTTAGGACTTATCTCGCACAGGTTTGTGAAAATCTGGAAACAATTTTTTTTGGGGGGTGAGTACATAGACTCGTATTACTATGCATGTGGGTGAACAACAAGAAAAATACACACACACACATACACACACACACACCTACACCCCCACACACACACACACACACACACACACACACACACAAAGTGAAACAAGATGGCGAGCAACAAAGCCTGAACACAGCCCATCCTCCTCTCCTAACATTCCACACAAATGAGTAGTATTAAACAGTGACATCAGTGAACCTTTAGAGCATGTCTCCTTGCTCACAGTTTCATTCAAAATAAAATGCGCCATCAATTATAACGCTATCATCATACAAATTACAGAAATGCTGTACTTAGACAAATAAAGAAATCCAAAATAAAATACACAGTCAATTCTAAAGCTACTATGAAAACAACAGAAATGTTGTAGACAATGAAACATATCAAAACTAGAAATGTTTTTGAAATTTCAAGAAAAGAAATCAAACAAGGTGGAAAATCATTCAAATGTATTTCCAGACACACTCAAAGCTGAAAACAAACATGTTCAAAAGCATTAGTTTTGTTAGTTGTGTTGTCACTAAGCTTTATCAAAACTAAGCAAAATGAAAACATGGAATGACAGGCCACTAACTGAGAAATCTGCTAGAAATTTTTAAAAATCAAAACGGACTCAGCCGTTTCCTACTCCTTTGGATGAGAGTATAAACTGAGGTCTAGTCTGTGTCGCATACATTCCATCATAACGGACGTTAAAGATCCTGACGCTCAAGTCCAAGATGGGCGAGTGCCGGTGACAAGAACACACTCAGTATGCACCTAGGTCTTTCTCCCCCATCCCTGGCTGCCCAGGATTTTGCTCAGTTGTCTGGAGCGTTATTACTGTGCACCCAAAGGCTGCAAGTTGGTGCATCGGGCGGCTCAAGTTAGATCCTGTATTGGCCAGCGCCGTGAGCAGCTCATGAGCTAAAAAAGTGCTATATAAGAACGATTAAATAAGAAAATAATAAATAATGTTTAGATACAGCACAAAATGTGTTTAGAAATGGGTGAAATGCAATGACCTTGATTTTGCAGACAATGCCGATATGAATGATCTTTATCAGTAGATCAAGTGTCTGTAAAGTAAAAATGGTGAATTTCTGTTCAGTTACTCTTGAAGTAAAACAAAAAGTGTGTTTTTAACTAAAAAATGTGAAATTCAGAGTGACCACCTGGCAGACAATGGGACTGCTATTGAAGGATGACCCATGATTTGAAATGCCTGTATACCACAACTCAACAAGATCACTTCATCCGTTTTTTAGATATTGAGCAAAATTTGTTTAGCAACAAAATGACTGCAATGCCCTTGATCTTTGAAGTAGAGCTAATATGAGGCAGGCCACTAACCTAGGTAATGTTCCTATGAAGCTTGGTCAAAATCCATTAAGTGGTTCTTGAGATATAACGGATTGACATTTGGCTCAGTCTCTCCCTCTCTCTCAACTCCCATCCTGACCCACCCAGTTCCCCCATTATTTCAAAGTATTTCCAGAAAAATCTGGAAATGCATAAATGAAAATGGTCTGGATGATTCAGAGCATATTAAATTTCATAAAATGAAAATGATTCAAAAGTGAAAATTTCTTTGGTCATTTTAGGCTGCAGGTTGGTCTTCAATCTCTGTCACAATCACAGCCCGTTACTGTTAAAATCAGTATAGGCTCCTGTGATGTATCTACGTAGATACAAGAGAAAAAAAAGTTACCATACAGAATCCAAATCCTCTAAGTGTTCAGAGACTAGAACAATCGATAACAAGTCAACCCAGCTGATACACTGACAAGCTGAGGACACCCAAAACTGGCGATCTGTAGCTATGATGCTAAACACCCATCAGCAACTTTCCACACCCCACCTTATATTTTGATCATTCAGACCCACACTATTTAACTGAAAATTGACTGCCACAAATCTAGACATTTATTGTTAAAATGCCCAATGCCCAACAGTAACAGCCATGTAAACAGTTATAATCAAGCAATGTAGACTGAAACTATTGAGGTCAATAAAGCTGTTCGCAAATAGGGAGACCTACTCTGTGCTACTCAGGTTACATTACATTACATGATTATTGCTTTAGGTCCAGCGGACTCTTCCGAGCCAAATCAGGACCGGACAACCCCTGATCCGCATAAAAGATCTGCTGAAACAACCCTTGTGGTAAAACTGAAAGCTCTCCACCAGCCAGTCACTTTACAATAAAGACATCCCACGCAGGGGACGCTGAGGCTGTACTCCAATTTATCGAACCCCCGTTTACAAAAATAAAATAGAATACAAACATCATTATAAAATATCAACAAAACACATACATATAAAATGCCTACATTGCTAAATAATAACATAGGAAGCCCTAGTGACCACCTGGCAGAAAGTGTCCAATATTCCCAAGCTGATCCAACAGACCTCATACACAAATAAGGAGTCTTGTCCCAGAAGAGTTTTCAAGAAAAAAGGTAGGTTGATTGATTGATTGATTTATTGTTGCTTTAGGTCCAGCGGACTCTTCCGAGCCAAATCAGGACCGGACAACCCCCGATCCGCATAAAAGATCTGCTGAAACAACCCCAGTGGAAAAATTGAATGCCCTCCACCGGCCAGTCACTTTACAATAAAGACATCCCACGCGGGGGACGGCTGAGGGTTTACCTCAACTACGCGAACCCCCGGTTACAAAAACAAAATAGAATACAAACATCATTATAAATCATCAACAAAACACATACATATAAAATGCCTATATTGCTAACTAATACAATCATAGGAAGCCCTAGTGACCACCCGGCAGAAAGCGTCCAACACTCCCAAGCTGATCCAACAGACCTCATACACAAACAAGGAGTCTTGTCCAGGAAGAGTTTTCAAGAAAAAAGGTAGGTGACTGGTCTAGCAAAGAAGAAGATAGTATAGCAGATTGAAAGAACAGAACAGGAATGAGAAAGAGCAAATGAGAAAGACAGCGACAGTGGAAATTTAAAGCACTAAATTTCCAGAAAGTGGGGATACTATTTATACTGAAACCCCCAGCACCCCAACGGGGGTAAGCTACTCAGGTCAGCAATTCTGCCATCGGACACAATTGTAAAGATACAATGAATTTATAAGATACAAGGAATTTATAAACAACACCTTCACTGCAAACACCATCGCGCAATTTCATGGGGAGAGGTACTCTCATGTTAGGAGTCACAAACACTCTCTGCTAAGAAAACTACAGATCGATCGAAGATACTGTGTATCAATCAAGGGATTCATGAAATTACGCCTTCATTGCATACACCAGCACTCTCTGTCACAGTGAGGCACGCTCAGGCTGGCCACAAATATATTCTGCTAGGATAACTACAGTGATTGAAAAATATCCAGACTTTATTTGCAAAGAGCTGGAAAGATGCAAAAATAATTTTAAAAAAAACATTGAAACAACAAAAACATAAACTAACACGCCTTCATTACGTATGACAGCAAAAAGGTTAGCAGTCATTAAAGACTGGAAGCTCCATTTGCAAAAGGGCCCAAAATATGTTAAATAATAAAATAAATTTGATTTGATTTAATTTGATTTGATTTGATTACATGTTTACTGGTTCCAGTGAACCTTTAGCAGCCATAGGTGAACCACACTCACACAAAATGGGTCTATTTATCTCTTACAACATCACAAACACACATAGGATCCACCAACATAAATTTGATTCACCTCTACTGAAGAAAATCAAGGAAATTTAAAATAAAATAAAACAAACAAACAAAAAATCACCTTCATTACATATAACCGTAGACGTACACTCAGACTAGCCATACTGCCCAACTGAGGCAAGAAAAATGTACTTTTATTACTCATGACATAAGTCACCAAAGGTAATGAACAAGGTGGGTTTTTTTTAACCAAAACCTCACAAACTTTGTACACCAAAACTCAAAATATAATCTGAGAAAGTCCTGAAAAACTTTTAAAAAGTATTAAAAAAATAATATAGATAGATAAACGATCAATGCACATTGTTAGAAGCCAAATCAAGGCCACAGAAAAAAAAAATTAAAACAAGAGGAGCTCATGGCAATACTACATTACTTAAACATTAGTTCATGTACAAAAGAAAGACAATGCAAACCTTTTATATTAAACAAAAGCAGAATTAGTTAGTTATTCATTGCTTACAGGGTTCAGCGGACTGCAAAGAGCCGAATCAAGACCACAATAATAAAATTAATAATAATAATAATAATAATAATACTAATAATAATAATACATTAATTTATAACAAGCACATCACTCGCTTTTACAGTGATTACATTACATTACATAATTGTTGCTTTAGGTCCAGCGGACTCTTCCGAGCCAACTCAGGACCGGACAACCCCTGATCCGCATAAAAGATCTGCTGAAACAACCCCAGTGGGAAAACTGAATGCCCTCCACCAGCCAGTCACTTTACAATAAAGACATCTCACGCAGGAAGAGTTTTCAAGAAAAAAGGTAGGAGACTGGTCTAGCAAAGAAGATGATAGTATAGCAGATTGATAGAAAAGAGCAGGAATGAGAAAGACAGCGACAGTGGGAATTTAAAGCACTAAATTTCCAGAAAGTGGGGATACTATTTATACTGAAACCCCCGGTATGCCAACAAGGGTACCGTACGTTCTGGCTGAATCCATTCACTGTACAGGTTATTATGCAGTACTACATTGAAGACGTGATTAATATTAAAGACATTGTTATCTTACGCCAGCAATTACAAGCTAGAAGAGAAAACGACCTGTTGCAGCGCATACATTTTGATGTAATCAGTACACAATACTCGAGACATAAGAAATGTATTCCTCCAAGAGTTCACACTGTTAAAGTTATTACTGGAGGTCCAAACACAAAAACAATAACAATAAAATAATAATTTTACGTTTAGAACTCTAGTTCTTTGAATAATAACAAGTTACTATAAAATAAATTAGATGCTTGAAAAGATGACTGCTGATTTTTGCAGAAAAGACCAGAGATGAAATTGTACACAAAAGAATAAAAAAAAAGATGCAAAATTTGACAAAGGAAACATTTGAAAAATTTGTATAAGTACAGAAGTAGAATAATAATTTACCTTTGTAAGTTAGTTATTCATTGCTCACAGGGTCCAGAGGACTGCAAAGAGCCAAATCAGGACCACAAAATCAGGACCACAAGTTGGTTGAAAGAGGACTCACTCCTCATCCATATAAAAGGTCTGCTGAAACAACCCTAGTCGTAACACTGAAGGCACTCCACCAGCCAGTCACTTTACAATAAAGGCATCCCACGCAGGGAGGGCTGAGGCTATTCTCTAATTTATCAAACCAACGTTTACAAAAACAAAATAGAATATAAACATCATTATAAAATATTAACAAAACACACACATATAAAATGCCTACCTTGCTAAATAATAATATCATAGGAAGCCCTAGTGGCCATTTGGCAGAAAGCGTCCAATATTCCCAAGCTGACCCAACAGACCTCTTACACAAATGAGTTTTGGAAGAGTTTTCAAGAAAAAATGTAGGTGACTGTCTAGCGAAGAAGGTAGTATAGTAGATTGATAGAACAGAGCACGAATAGGAAAGAACAAAGGAGAAAGACAGCGACAGTGGGAATTTAAAGCACTAAATTTCCAGAAAGTGAGGATACTATTTATACAGAAATCCTCGGCACTCCCACAGAAGGAGGAGTAGAGGATAGGAGGGGGTAATAATATTTGCTCTTTATTATATTCTTCTTTTGTTACAACAACAACAACAATAATAATAATAATAATAATATAATAATAATAATAATAATAATAATAATAATAATAATAATAATAATAATAATAATAATAATAATAATAATAATAATTAGAATAATGTTCTAACTACATACTGAGTTTAAAAGAAAATATTTATTTGTGACAGCTGGACATCAGACAAAAAGACAGAGTCAAAACCAATAGTTACTCAGCTATTCTATAGCCTCGAAAACTACTACTATTACTACTAGAATACCTGTGCCATTTCCCCTCATAGTTCAAAAGGCACCAATCTAAGAAGACCAATTACAAAAGACTGAAAGTAAACCAAAGCTTATTTTTGACATTTAGACAAACTGCATCAAATATCATTATTAACAAGTTTGAGAATGCATACACAATTCTAACATTCATTTGGTAATACCTTAGACATTTTGATTTATGCTTTTGAGAAAAAAAATAAAAGGTTTTTGATGACAGAAGCAGAAGATAAAGGTCGACACTGCTGTCTGAAGACAACAGGTCTGTTAAGATATTTATAATTCCATAACAAAGCCAACATGCAATAAAATAAATAAACAAATTTAAAAGGAAACACAATTCTAAAAATGAAGGTAGGATTTCTATCCCTAAAATAGTATCAAACCTAAAATAGTATAAAACATCAAACAAACAACTGTAAAAGAAAGAAAGAAAAGAAAAATCAAAAACAACGAAGAAGAAAAATAACAGCTCTTCAAAGGCCAATTTCACCAGTTTTGATTTTCATCCAGAGTAGTTTGGTTTCAGGCACATGCCCTTATCAACCTCGTGTATCTTTGTATCTTGTTGGAGTATTGGGATTATTATTCTTATTTTTACGGTGGAGCAAAACACCCACTGTGCATTTAGTTAGTTTGTAATTTTGTATAGGGCACAGCAGACTGCAAAGAAACGAATCAGAACCACAACTTGGTTGCAAGAGGACTCACCCCTGACCCTCATTTAAGATCTTCTGAAACAACTCTAACGGTAACACTGAAGGCACTCCACCAGCTGGTCACTTTACAATAAAGGCATCCCATGCAGGGGACGCTAAGGCTTTACTCTAAATTAATCGAATCCCCGTTTACAAAAACAAAATAGAATATAAACATCATTATTAATTATTAACAAAACATATACCTAGAAAATGCACACATTGCTAAATAATAATACCATAGAAAGCCCTAGTGACCATTTGGCAGAAAGGGTCCAGTAGTCCAAAGCTGATCCAACAGAGTATTCAAGAAAAAAGGTAAGTGTTGGTCTAGCAAAGAAGATAGTAGATTTATAGAACAGAGTAGGAGCAAGAAAGAAACAATGAGAATTACAGAAACAGTAGGTAATTAAAAGCGCTAAATTTCCACAAAGTGGGGATACTATTTATACACAAACCCCCTGCACCCTCAAGGAGGGACTATGCATCTGAAAATGACCTGTGGTGTTAAAATGCCTGATCTTGTGCCCTATAAAGCCATTATTCCCCATTGGGAAGGAGGGATGTGGAATACGTTTCCATCTTAGCAAGCAGATAACATTAAAAATAAAATGTATAGACATTTGGCAAGATCAGATATTATAAGGAGTCGTTGCTATGATGATGATGATGATGATGATGATGATGATGATGATGATGATGATGATGATGATGATGATGATGATGATGGTGATTATGACAATGAACATGATAATGACCATGGTAATGATGATGGTGATGATAAAGAACTAAATAACTTTGTTCAACCACTCAAAAATGTTTTGCTCAATAAGCTACAGGAAAGAAAAGCCAAGTAAGGCAAACATCAAATGTAAAACATCACTTTTGTATTTGGTTTGTTAGCACACCCTTCTAAAACCTGCAGTGGTCACGGTAGCTAGCACTAGTTTGGCATCCCTGTCCACCTACAGTTGGCGAAATGTGTGTACCATCATTAAAAAAAAAAGTACAACCAGGACCACAAGAATGTGTATCTGCTCACAATCTTTGCACAATTGAATAGTATATTTATGAGTGGAATTTCAATCAAAGCCATTAATGGCAATACATGCACAAAGTGTTGCAAACACAAAACAAATGATGGTTACAAACAGCACATCACCTGCAAAGAAGATAACTGTATTAATATTCAGTTTGTTGATCACCATACCTCAACAAAAATTAGGTCGCTGAAGATCTTCGACTTAAACAGCGTCTTGTGTGTGATTTTTCTCATGTACACATTTCATTGCTAGTTCACTTGGAACACATTGTATGTTGACTAATACACACTGTCGTCCATTTGTCTAGTGATTGTAGATGGGTATGTCACAGGAGCAAAATGAGTTACTATAATATTGACTTTCGTCATTTATGTTATCTCGTATTTATTTATTAATCTTTTTTTGGTGTGTGTTCAGACAAATTTTTTAGAAAGTAAATCACAATAGATAAGGCAAAAAGATAATATGCAACCAAATAGATTGTCTTGTTATATCAGTGTCTGTTACATCAATGCAGTATTCAAACTTCAACATTCAGAGCTCATTCCCCAATTTCCATTGGTGCCTTAGATCCCTTCAGTGCTACTTTTCATTGGAAAAGGATTGCAGGATTTATATAATTTTATCTTTCTTATAAAGCGCTCTTCCAGTTGAAGACCTGCTGATGGTGCTGGCCGATACAGGATCTAACTCCAGCAGCCTCAGTCACATCGTCTGATGCCATCCCCCACCCCTCATTCCCCCCCACCCCCCTCACAAAACTGAGCACAATCCTGGGATTAAATGACAACAATGACGGTGACTTGCGCTTGTTTGTTCTGTGGTGTGGGGTGGAAAAGCAAGAGGCTGTAAACAAACTAATTATCACAGCACAGCCCTTCGTATCCACTGTGGTAGGAATTGAAGAGGGTATACAAATCATGGCCATAGCCACTTCCAATACTCCAGCAATACTTTACCCTCCACACATGTGTCAATGGCCAGGCTTTGAAAGCCTCTCAACAGGATCAACTTTACTCAACACCTTCTTAAACTCTTGAGTAATGGCATCAAGAAGAATTAGAGTGCGCATCTATATGAGGCCAGCAGGTTATGTAATTGATGCTGAAGAAAATGTTCATGGCTCTACCTCCTCGGCTGATAGTTTATTCATGCATTTGGACACTGGGAGAATTTGAAGCTATTCTGAAATTTCAACAACATAAAATGTGAAGCAAGTTTAAAAACAAATAGAAGGGCAAAGCCCATAAGACTCATATGCTCCTTAAGGAACGTGCAATATTTAACATGAAAGTGAGCGACCAGAAAAAACAAAATGAAACAGTGGCATTAAAATGCAAATACCATCTTTGATCTCTCTAGGCTCTTGGCCTTGAGATGACCTTGACATACGACTCCAAATACACTCAAGTACTATCAAATAAACTACAGCAAAAGTTGTATATTGCTTAAAAAAACAATTACCTTAAGATGACCTTGACCTTCATGAGACCTTTTATGCTCATGTATGATCAAATAACGTAATGTTGATGCATACTATAAGTAAAATAGAGCCATTCTACTGTACGATGACGTATTTTTTGTATGGCCTAAAATGACCTTGACCTTCAAGATCAACGCAAAAACTGAACATATATTAAAAATCAACCTATCATCTCTAAGTTCAACAAGTTTAGACTTTATATCTCTCATAGTTTAGGTCAAGGTCACTTCAAAGTACCTATATTAACGCACTTTGGACAGCTCTATTGACCTTGACCTTGGAGCGAGATTGACCAAATTTGCACAGTATGTGTGTCTCATTGACATCTATCATGCATCAAAGAATCATAAGTTCAATATTAATAGCTTAGGGAAAAAAAATTGTGAAAATTTTTCCTTTTTTGACTAACATTTGCTGAACTTGTGACCTTCACCTTGAAGTGAAGTCATTCATTCACTGATCATTTATGAAGTCTCAAGTCTCCTTTCTAAGTTGGGTTGTGTTAGTTGAAATAGGCTAAGAGATATTAATCCACTTACAAGTTTTGCACAGACAGATGGAAGATGTCGGACAGAGAGATGGATGGAAGGTTGTTTTTTTTAAAATGTCATTTTTGGACTATTTAGGACTCATCTCGCACAGATTTGCACAAAATAAATAATTTTGTTGGGGGTAAATACATAAGACTCACATCGCTACGCATCGAGTCAAAAATTGCGTTCTACATATTATCAGCGTGAGACATACAAGCATAACATTCATTGCTCGAACTATTTAACACTGTTACACAATCGTTAAACAGCTTGAGAGAGTTTTGACATTTTTTTAACCCAAAAAATAAAAATACAAAAATACATTTTAAAAATGCAAATGGATATAATTATACACACATACACTGAATACTGAATTTGACCACAACAGGTGCAGTGTACACAGCAGATTTGAAACCTTATCCAGGTCTTGTGATGAATCAATCAAGGAAGCTTTTATGCATTAAAACACACATGCTCTCACAGACGCAAAGGTACATGTGCACAAGACATACACCAACACACACACACACCCATACACGTAAGCATGCAAACATATATAAGTGCGCGTGCACACACACAAACACACACATACAAATATGTTCATACCTTGACATAGAGTTCACTCACTTCAACAAATACAATATTATTTGAACAGTATCCATGATTGAGATTCATCAACCTTGAAATGTCAGGAAGAATAGCAGTAAAAAGTCAACATTGTCTTCTGAAGGGCATGACCTTCAAGGTCAAAGATGACCCCACCCATACCCCCAATACACCACAACGAACTCTCCCCCTCCCTTCCCTCTCAGGTAGAATGAGAGCACAAAATAAAAACAACTTTGGTGCTCTCTGTCTCTCATTTGAAGGTGGCAGAAAAATAACTGTGGGCGCCGATAAGTTCATCACAACAAAATCAAAATGACCCTTGATGGGATTCTCATTTGGAGATTCTTATCATCAAGCGTAAAAATACCAACAACCAAAAATGATAATAATAAATAAAATCATCACATCACTCCTTTTCCCAAAAGCATTCCCATTTGACTAAGACGGGTGTACTTACTCAACAGGTCAAGTCTTTGTTTCCTCAAAAAGTTCCTGTTCACTAAGGATTTTGTAGGGTTTGTTACACAACCCAAACATAGATCAACCCTACACAATATGTAGTTAGCCTTGAAAACCAGGAGACAAGTGTACTGTCGTGCTTTCTTTTTTTTGCTTTGTCATTTATTTTAAATAATTTTATTTATTTTATCTTTCTTATATAGCGCTTATCTTGCTTAAGAGCTGCTCAAAGTGCTGGTTGATGCTGGATCTTACTCTAGCTGCCAGAGCTGCCACTTGCATCATCCTTGTATGTTCTGTTACACATCACTGAACTATATCCACAACTGAGATATCTGCAGGACAACAGCTTACAAAGTCCACGCAGAAACGGCAGCTTTTGAGACAACAGATAAGGCCACACACTACGTGCTGAATAGAAAATCACTCTGCCCAACCCCCCATTCTTTCCCCCCCTCCCCCCCCCAAAAAAAAAAAAAAAAACAACAAAAGAACACTTTTCACTTTTCATTTATAAAAACAAATGATAGAAAGAAACTAAAAATCTTAACAATCGCCATTGTCAAGAGAGCGATGGTGACCACATACATACAGATCTTCACAAAACTAAAACGCCCTTGGTGATGGCGACGGGTATCAACACGGCCGCCACGACAATGAGGTTTCTGAGCAAGGCCTTCCAGTCACTGGGGACAGCGAAGGGGGCAAGAGCCCGCCTGATGACGGACACTTCATGGGCAATGCAGATGAGGATGAAGGAGGTGACTACTACGTTGAGGACAGGGTAGCTGGGCAGCAGCACCAGGACACCGTGCGTGTCCGCTGCCAGCCAGATGTGGTACTGGCAGATGAACAACTGCAACGCGACACACACAACAATGTTAACAATATTGTTAGTAGTAGTAATAGTAGTAAGAGAGACTGCTGTGCAGTGGTAATTGTAGTAAAAGAGGCTGCTGTTTAGTAGTAGTAGTAGTAGTAATAGTAGTGGCAGCAGCAGCAACAGGCTGCTAATTATTATTAGTAATAGTAGAAGCTGCTGTTTAGTAGTAGTAGTAGTAGTAGTAGAGGCTGCTGTTTGGTAGTAGTAGTAGTAGTAGTAATAGTATAAGAGGCTGCTGTTTAGTAGTAGTAGTAGCTGTGACAGATGCCGCCACGGAGATCCTTGGAAAGCACCGGCCAAAGAAGAAGCTGTGGATCACACCTGAACTTTTGGACCTGTGTGATAAACGAAGAGAGATGAAAAAGAAAAAGAACACCTCACAGGGAGCTGATGCCTACCGAAAAATCAACAATGACGTCTGAAAAGGCATGCGCACATCAGTGGATAACTTGTTAGAAGATCAATGCCAGGAAATAGAGAACAGTCTGAACAAGAACAACAGCAAGAAGGCCTACCAGACTGTGAAGCAGAAGACAAGTGTTAAACAGCCCAAATTCTCCACGATCCAAAGCAAGCCTGGCATATGCCTTACAGAAGAACAAGAAGTCTTGGACAGATGGACAGAGTACTGCGCTGACCTTTACAACCACACACCAAACGGAGACCCATCAGTTCTAGCATGTCTTAAAAACAAAGAAGAAGAAGAAATCCTCCCAATTCTCAGAGAAGAAGTTGAGGCAGAAGTGCAATCGCTGAAGAAGGGGAAGTCAGCGGGAGTGGACAACATACCCGCGGAACTGCTTCAAGCAGGAGGAGAAGCGATGATTGACGCACTCACCATTATCTGTAACAAGATCTGGCAGAGTGGGGAGTGGCCTACACCATGGACCCAGTCGTTTGTCATAATTCTTCCCAAAAAAGGTTACCTTCAGGAATGTGAAAATTACCGCACCATCAACCTCATCAGCGATCCCAGCAAGGTCCTCCTGAAAATAATACTCAACAGGTTGAAACCCCAAGCTGAACAAATCATAGCTGAAGAACAAGCAGCATTCAGAGCAGAGCGAAGTACCACTGCACAGATTTTCAACCTCAGAATAATCTGCGAGAAATACCTACAGCACCAACAACATCTATGTCATGTGTTCATAGACTTCACAAAGGCGTTTGATCGAGTCTGGCATGCAGCTCTGTGGGCAACCATGAGAGTGTACAACATCAGCCCTAAAATTATTGAAGTCATCAAAAGCCTTATGACAAGGCTGCCAGTGCAGTCCTCCACAACAGCACCATCAGAAAATGGTTCAGAACAACAATCGGTGTGCGTCAGGGATGCCTATTCTCTCTAACACTCTTCAACATCTTCCTAGAGCGCATCATGTCAGATGCCCTTGCAGATCATGAAGGCACAGTCAGCATAGAGGGAAGAGCAATCTCCAGCCTTCGTTTTGTGAATGACATTGATGGATTGGCTGGAGAGGAACAAGAACTTGAACAGCTGGTACAAAGGCTTGACACCACCTCCAGAGCCTATGGAATGGAAATAAGTGCAAAGACCAAAATGATGACCAACGACACCAATGGCATCAACACGGACATCAAAGTCCAAGGCCAATCCCTCAACACAGTGCACAGCTTCAAATATTTAGGAGCCATTGTATCAGACAATGGGTCCCGACAGGAAGTCCTCTCCAGGATCGCACAAACAACTGCTGCCATGGCTAGGTCGAAGCCAATTTGGAAAGACAGGACCATCAGCCTACATTCCAAGGTAAGACTGCTGCGCTCCCTTATCATCGCCATCTTCCTATATGCTTGTGAAACATGGACCCTCACAGCAGATCTACAATGAAGAATACAAGGCATGGAGATGAGATGCTACAGAAGGCTTCTGGGCATTTCCTAAACCCAGCACATCACCAACGACGAAGTCCGACAGACCATCACACAAGCCATTGGCCAACACGATGACCTGCTCACAGTGTTGTAAAAATGGAAACTCCAATGGTATGGCCAGGCCACCAGAGACCATCCTGCAAGGCACAGTGCAAGGAGGTAGAAGAAGAGGGAGACCGAAAAAGAGGTGGGAGGACAACATTCGAGAATGGACTGGTTTGACACTGAGCGAAACCATCAGGGTTGCTGAGGACAGGGAAAGATGGAGTACGCTGGTTAAAAGATCATCTGTGGTGCCCCTACGACCTCCAAGTTACAGGATAGGATAGGATAGTAGTAGTGGTAGTAGTAGTACGAGAGGCTGCTGTTTAGTAGTAGTAGTAAAAGGTTGCTGTGGCCGAGTGGTAAAAGCAACAACTTTACATTCCAGGGTTAAGCAATGCTAAGCACAGTTAGTAGTTGGATGGGTGACTGACCACCTTCCAGCTGCTGCCATACCTGTAACTCGATGTTGACGTCGTTCAGGCAGTTTAGTTACACTACTCCTTCAGACAAGAGAATAAATCCAGCTCTAGAATGTGGATGCATACATTGTATGGCAAGGACTTCCAAAGATCCTGACAGTCACATCCTATATTAAGTACAAAAACACCCCTTGCAAGGACAATACCTCCGGCACGGCTGAAACTTCCTTCACTGAAAGTAAACTTTCAGCCAGCAGCTGTAAGCTATTTTTAGCCATCCAGCAGACCATGCCGTGCAAAACCCATGCCCAGCCAGCGTCTCAGATCTGGCTACAAGCATTTCAGCCAGCTATAAGGGACAGCACAAGGGTTATCTTTAGCCATAGACTGAAAGTACCGCATATGAACTGAACAGCTGTGCCGGCAAGCACAATACCCCCTGCAAGGACAATAGCCTCTGCAAGGACAATACCCCCAGCAAGGACAATAGCCTCTGCAAGCACAATACCCCCTGCAAGGACAATAGCCTCTGCAAGCACAATACCCCCTGCAAGGACAATAGCCTCTGCAAGCACAATACCCCCTGCAAGGACAATACCCCCAGCAAGGACAATAGCCTCTGCAAGCACAATACCCCCTGCAAGGACAATAGCCTCTGCAAGCACAATACCCCCTGCAAGGACAATAGCCTCTGCAAGCACAATACCCCCTGCAAGGACAATAGCCTCTGCAAGCACAATACCCCCTGCAAGGACAATAGCCTCTGCAAGCACAATACCCCCTGCAAGGACAATAGCCTCTGCAAGCACAATACCCCCTGCAAGGACAATACCCCCAGCAAGGACAATAGCCTCTGCAAGCACAATACCCCCTGCAAGGACAATAGCCTCTGCAAACACAATACCCCCCTGCAAGGACAATACCCCCTGCAAGGACAATAGCCTCTGCAAGGACAATACCCCCAGCAAGCACAATGTCCTATTCCCCAATAAGCTTCATCCACACGAATGAAAAATGTTAGCCCAATTCAAATTCTATTTCTGCATCTAAAGTACATCTTGGCAGTGAGTTGTGCCCTAAAAAAATATAATTTCGATTAGATTGTATTGGGATTGCGTGCCTCGCCCGTAATCCTGAAGCGCGGTAATGCGCGCCTCGTTAGTGCACCTTTAAGTCATGAAATCACAGGAAATAGGAACTCTCCAGTGCTTGAGAGAAGGTTAGTCAACTTCCGGAAAGGTTCCCGGGTGTTTTCCGCTATCGTTTTCGCAAGTTTGACGTGGTTTTGTGTACTTTTTTAACGAATTTGTTTGAGGTTTGAGTTTGCGAAATTTTCGGCCATGATGGCAGGGGATAGCTCCGACAGTAATAGTGAGTTTGGTAACCTTATTGATGAGCTTATTGCTGAAAGAGCACAAGGACTTGGTGTAGACAACCAGAGTGAGTTTTCTTGTCTGTGTTGACTGACTGTGCACACATTCACATGCAATCCACACTGTCTTGTTGTTGTTTTATTAACATAGTCCATAAAATACCTGTAATTATGAATTAATTACAAGATTCCAAAAGGTAAAAATAGTACTTAAGTCAAAATGGTTCTTTGAGTACATAGAATAACCATTTTGTAAACATATCCTAAAATATGAAGTTAATGTGACAATAAATACATTTTTTGCTATTTTTTTCAAATTCATAACCCAATTTATTGCAATAAACTTGAAATCCTTACAGGATATAGGTGCAAATGTACAGAAAACCTTATAGGACGCTAAGAGTTAAAATTCAATTAGATGGGGATTAATGTCCAGTGAAATGGAAAGTGACGTACCTCTAATGAGATTTTGCCAAACCAAGCAAAGAAAGAGCTGTAGCGAGTACGAAACCAGCCCGGCACATTTCTCAATACGATAAACGATACAATCTGAAACAATCCATAACAAATAAATTAATATACAGAAACATTAATAGGTATAGATAAAAACATGTACCTACATTCTTATTTTTAGTTGTATTTTATTTTCAGTCATATTTTGTTTAAAGCTGTATCATTATTTTAAGTTGTAATTACTTTACAGCTCTATTTTCAGTTGTACTTTATTTGCAGTGATATTTTATTTACTGTGGTATGTTATTAACTGCAGTATTTTATGTGCAGTCAAATCTCATTTGCAGTTGTATTTTCCAGATAGGATCGACATTGTACATTTTGCAAAGGCACTGTCCAACACACTCTCATCACAACAGCCGCAGAGAGGAGTTAGGATACTTACTGGAATGAAGACGATGTAGGAATGGACGTCATTACACTGTGGCTTGTTGCTACATAACAGCGCAAACAAAACGTAGCTCTGCAACACAAAATACACCACAAAGTAAATATAAATACCCTTCTGCCTTGCTATCAGACAACGGAGTGGTATCATGCAGCTCCTTACTGGCCCATCTCCTGCCTTGCTATCAGACAACGGAGTGGTATCATGCAGCTCCTTACTGGCCCATCTCCTGCCTTGCTATCAGACAACGGAGTGGTATCATGCAGCTCCTTACTGGCCCATCTTCTGCCTTGCTATCAGACAACGGAGTGGTATCATGCAGCTCCTTACTGGCCCATCTCCTATCAGACAACGGAGTGGTATCATGCAGCTCCTTACTGGCCCATCTTCTGCCTTGCTATCAGACAACGGAGTGGTATCATGCAGCTCCTTACTGGCCCATCTCCTGGTACATGGTCTTAATATCTTCTTATGTAGCTGAAACTTGCCCATACAGCTTTTTTTTTTTTTTTTGCTGCAGTTTATTATCTCTTTCTATCGGGAAACTTCTGGGCCGCCTCCCCCCGGGGAAGGCGTAGTCGCAGCAAGTGGCGCACCCAAACCCTACCTACCTAAAACAACATTTGTGAATTTTTGAAATTTTTGCGGGGGAGCAAAACCGGAGTACCCGGAATAAAACTCCCGAGACGTTGCCCGAGTCGAAAGTAAAATAATATTGGAGGAAACATAACGCCCCGATGCTGGATCGAACCCACACCTGTCAGGCGCCATTGGTTTCTGGCTTGTTGTAAGGCAAGTTGTGTCCCGCATTAGCCCACTTGGGCACCTTATGGCCTGCTCGTGTCCCCGAGAGATGAAACCCAAGATCTGCATTTATATTCTACCAGTGTAAGGAACACTATACGTTTGATTTCATGCAAATGCAGAAATACTGACGAAAGTTATCAGCAATTATAATAGGCAGTTACTTTTCAACACCCTGAACCAAGGGGTGTTGGATGTCAAGTACTGGCCACTGGTCGCGATTGTGGGAGGCCACCTGGCATAACCATCGTAATAGTTTATGATAGTTAACGTTATCATTATGAGTTTTATGCTTGTTGTTTTGATGGCTTGATATAGCCTTCATAGCACCGCCAGTGAAATGTATATTATGGGATCTATATAAGCGTTAAGCTTGGTGGCTGTTCCTTTGAACTTTGGCCACTGAAAAATCACATGTGCATGCAGGCTTGGGAATGGGGTGGAATAGTGTAGGAAGTATGCGAAGAGAGAGGCTGGGGTAGGGTGGGGGGTGGGGGGGGGGGACAATGCTCACATTTGTAATTCGGTCGATGGGAAGCTCAAGAGAATGGTTGTATGGAGGATTGGTGCATTTAGATGCTTCTGTGAACTGATGTGTTATCCTATCAATGTTAATGTCTATCATTGTCGTACACCACCAAACAATTGGTGTTGGTTGGAACAATAAAGATTGTGAGTGTGATTTTGGCAATTCTAAGCATTCCACACTACAATTTATTGTGGTTTCACACTTACCCCCATCCCTAACAGTGCCAAGAAGCACAGCATCCAGGATATGGAGCGCGAGAACAAATGCTGACTGTGGTTGTCTGAAATCCATTTGTATCGCAACAACACCTGGTAGCCAAACGCAAACAGCATCCCGTACAACACACTCTGAAAACAACGTCAAAATAATCAATAAAACACACATTACAAAACTCATAAACAACATCAACATTATTTATACACATTCATTAAAACATAAATTAGGAACTTAATGGTAAACAGCATCAAAATGATCAATGTACTTTCACCAAAACAAATTGGGAACTTAACCATAAACAATCTCAAAACGATCAATTATTTTCATTCAAAAATAAATTAGGCAATCATAAACAGCTTCATAATTATCAATATGCAGTCTTCAAAGCAAAGCTTAGCAACTCGTAAATAAAAACAATGTTAACAAGTGCACACACATATTTGCCCCATTCAAAACTTTTGTAAATACAAACACATAGACTGAGCCACATATACACACACACATACACACACACACATTCTTTAAACATGTACATGCACAGACAGACAGAGAGAAAGACAGCCAAGCTGACAGACAGACTTTACAAAAACAGGACCTAACCCTATACAGACCATTCGATCCAGTTGCCAACGAAAACGCCACTCATGGATGGAATCATCCGACGTGACAAACAGGGCCTTGCACGGCCGCGTCAGGAACACTTTTTCAAAAAACACCTGAAGACAACAAAACACATGGCAATGAGTGACGCACACACAACCGCTACCCAGCAGAAGGTGACAACACATTTGTGTGAAACACAGGCAGTAAGTAGTTGCCCTGCCTACATAGAGATGGGACTGGTGCTGAATTACACTCTGCTGGTCAATAGTTTCAAGCTTAAATCCTGATAATAGTTTTGACCCTCAGCACATAGGAGAGACTACGTATTGAAAAAGTTGTCTATCCATAAAACAAAACAAAGCAAAACTAACTCACAGGATAACATTCCTTGAGAGGGGTTGGGAGAACAAATACAAGAAGGAAAAAAAGGAAGAAGAAGGAGGAAAAAGAAGAGGAGGAGGAGGAGGAAGAGGAGAATGGAAGATGAGTAGGAGTAAGAGGAGAAGAAGGGGGAGGAGGAAGAATACATAATGCTATACATGCTACACTTCAAGGTAAGGCTGCTGCGCTTCCTTGCCGTCTGAATCTTCTTCCTATACGCTTGCGAAACATGGACCCTCACAGCAGATCTACAACGAAGAATACAAAGCATGGAGATGAGATGCTACAGAAGACTTTTGGGCATTACCTATACCCAGAACATCACCAATTACAAAGTCCCACAGACCATCACACATGCCATTGGCAACACGATGACACGCTCACAGTGGTGAAGAAACGGAAACTCCGATGGTATGGCCATGCCACTAGAGCATCAGGACCAACCTGCAAGGCACGGTGCAAAGAGGCAGAAGAAGAAGAAGACAGAAAAAAATGTGGGAAGACAACATACGAGAATGGACGGGCTTGACACTGAGCGAAGCCATGAGGGTTGCTGAGGACAGAGAAAGATGGAATACGCTGGTTAAACGATCATCTGTGGTGCCCCAACAACCTACGAGTTATGGGATAGGAGAGGATAAGATAGAGTCAACAATAAATAAATAAATACATAAAACATTCCACAACCAGTTGTTCTGGAAATAAAGTCTTAAAAAACACATAAACACAATATAATCAGACTGGCTGCAAAAATCTTCAAGGTGTTTGTAACAATTGATATTAACTACGCAGGCGTATGTGTATTATTGTGTACAAGTATGAAAATGAGATAGTCGCGTTCCTTTGACCTTATTTGTGTATGACTTACAGGATTAGTTTGACACAGAGTGTGTGGAAGGATCAAGATAAAGGCCACCACAAGTCGGTGATTTTGTGCTCGATACAAATTTAGTTTTGAGAGAGCCCCAAACAGTGGGTGATGCTGATTGGACAAGCTAAATCATGCACGGGTGTGTGGTCTGCATGCTCCTAATGGTGTAGTGGGATCAGCAACCTAGGTGTGAGGCCCTTTGAACGGCCAGCGTTGAGGGGGGGCACAACAACAGTCGTATTGGATTGACGCATCATTGGGTATGTATACATTTTTATTTTACTAAACTTTAGGGAACTTGATATATTACATGCCTCAGTTACGAAATCTTCTAATGATTGGAAAGGATCTAAAGTTGATGGACAATCGGCTGCAGACGGGACATTGGGTTAGACGACTGGGTAAGATTCGTTGAACCAAGATGATTTACCGATGATTTAATTCGTGAATGTTATTGTGTGGAATGTGGGAATGTTACAGATTTACGTGTGTGCATGCAGGGGCAGATTGTGCTCTTGGTGAAGAGGGAGGGGTGGGGGGGAGGGGAGTTTCCTGATTACATTATGTGATACTTTTAGATTTCTAATAATTGTGCTTCCCTGAGGGTGTGTATTTTTTTTCCAAATAAATGGGTAAATAGCAAAGATAATTCTATCAAACTTGGCTATTGGTTAGTCCATTGTAATTTCTGTATGGACCTACACTTTCAAGTCTCTACTACAGTTCTTGTTTTTAATTTTTGTTGTGTGTAACTCGTCCAAATCAGCCAGTATAGAACACTAAAAGGGGATGCAACCCGCGCCAGTATAGAATGAGTTAATCATAATAATACATTTAATTTCCTTTATTAATTTCAATCTTCTTATATAACACTTTCCCAGCTCAACGGCTGCTCAAGGCGCTGGCTGATTCAGGATTTACCTCACCCATCTCGGTCATGAACGTCAGGATCTATAAAGTCCGTGCAATGGAATGCATGCATGTACAGACTAGACCTCGGTTTATACTCACATCTGAAGAAATATTTGTATATGCTTTATAATTTCTTCTCTTTTTTACTCTTCAAAAAAATCTGAAAATGTATTTGCAGCCACAATATATCAGTTTAAAACTATTGTACAAGTCTATCCTATCCTATACTATCCTATCCAATCCCGTAATTCGACAGTCGTTAGGGCACCACAGGTGATCGTTTAACCAACGTACGCCATCTTTCTCTGTCCTCAGCAACCCTCATGGCTTCGCTCAGTCTCAAGCCAGTCCATTCCTAAATGTTGTCCTCCCAACTCTTTTTCTGTCTCCCTCTTCTTCTGCCTCCTTGCACCGTACCTTGCAGGATGGTCTTTGCAAGGCCTGATGCTCTGGTGACGTGGCCATACCATCGGAGTTTCCATTTCTTTACCACTGTGAGCTTGTCATCGTGTTTTCAAATGGCTTGTGTGATGGTCTGTCGTTGGTGATGTTCTGGGTATAGGAAATGCCCAGAAGTCTTCTGTAGCACCTCATCCCCATGCTTTGTTTTCTTTGTTGTAGATCTGCTGTGAGGGTCCATGTTTCGCAAGCATACAGAAAGACGGAGATGACAAGATGACAGTCTGAACAAGAACAACAGCAAGAAGGCCTACCAGACTCTGAAGCAGCTGACAAGTGTTAAACAGCCCAAGGTCTCCACGATCCAATGCAAGTATGGCTTGTGTCTAACAGAAGAACAAGATGGGCAGAGTACTGCTCTGACCTTTACAACCACACACCAAAAGGAGACCCATCAGTTCTAGCATGTCCCCAGAACAGAGAATAAGAAAAAATCCTCCCAATTCTCCGAGAAATTGAGGCAGCAGTGCAATCGCTTAAGAAGGGGAAGCCAGCGGGAGTGGACAACATACCTGCGGAATTGATTCAAGCAGGAGGAGAAGCGATGACTGACGCCCTCACCATTATCTACAACAAGATTTGGCAGAGTGGACCATGGACCCAGTCGCTTGTTATCACTCTTCCCAAAACGGGTAACCTTCAGAAGTGTGAAAATTACCGCACCATCAGCCTCATCAGCCATACCAGCAAGGTCCTCCTCAAAATAATACTAACAGGTTGAAACCCCAAGCTGAGCAAACCATAGCTGAAAAAAAAAAAGCAGGATTCAGGGCAGGGCGAAGTAACGCTTAACAGATTTTCAACCTCAGAATAATCTGCGAGAAATACCTACAGCACCAACAACATATGTATCATGTGTTTGTAGACTTCAAGAAAGCGTTTGACCGAAGCTGGCATGCAGCTCTTTGGGCAACCATGAGAGTGTATAACATCAGCCCTAAAATTATTGAAGTCATCAAAAGCCTGCATGACAAGGTTACCAGTGCAGTCCTCAAACAACAGCGCCATCAGGAACTGGTTCAGAACAACTATCGGCGTGAGTCAAGGATGCCTACTCTTTCCAACACTCTTCAACATCTTCCTGGAGCGCATCATGTCAGATCCCCTTTGCAGATCTCAAAGGAACAGCCAGCATAGGGGGTAGAGCAATCTCCAACCTCCGTTTTGCGGATGACATCGAATGAATGGCTGGAGAGGAACAAGAACTTGAACAGCTGGTACAGAGGCTTGACACCACCTCCAGAGCCTTTGGAATGGAAATAAGTGCAGAGAAGACCAAAATGATGACCAACAACACCAATGGCATCAACACAGACATCAAAGTCCAAGGCCAATCCCTCAATACGGTGCATAGCTTCAAATATTTAGGAGGTCCTCTCCAGGATCCCACAAAAAACTGCTGCCCTGACAAAGTTGAAGCCCATTTGGAAAGACAGGACCATCAGTCTACACTCCACGGTAAGGTTGCTGCGCTCTTTTGTCATTTTTATATTTCCTATATGCTTGTACAAGTCTAGAAGGTTCATTTTTCTTTGTATACACCTTGAGTATTTTTTACATGTTCATTTAAACAAGATTTTTTTCCCTTCTGACTTGTTATCCTCTATAATCAAAATACCCTTGGCAACTAGCTGCACTAGGGTATTAAATGGGCAGGGAAGTGAAAAGGTAATTGTATTAGTGTGCTTTGCTCGCAATAAGACATAAGGGGTACGAATGATAACTCATACAGTGGAGACAGAGGAAAAGAACATACTTCTAGAGGATAAAACAAAACTGGAAGAGGAGGACAAAGGGCAAGAGGAGGGGAAGAGGAGGAGGAGGAGGAGAAGGAGGAATAAGAACAAGGAAAGAAAAGTGAGAAACGTACCTCTGAGAGATAGAATAAGCTGATAGCCACGATCAGGATGACAAACTTGATCACCATGTACAGGTAGTGCACAACGTTTGCTGAAAATCACCATTCAAATGCCGTACACATGTGTCACCAAACAAAGGTCATAGCAGTTTTCAAAAACAAAATGTAGGCTTTGGAGACCAAAAATTTGTGTCTGTTAAAATGTATTTATCAATGGTTGATTTAGCCCCGATGCTTGAATCTTGGTAAGTGTAACCCGAATTCATTTATCCACACAGCCTGTTCACTCAGCAACAAGGTAGGAGTCGTCGTATAAAGTTTTCCATGTTTATTCAGCAAACATCAACAACTGCATACTAGATTGCTTTCCGAAAATCACTACAAACATTCCTACAAGCAGACAGTGCATTATTTATATCGCCTCTCAGAAATCGAGAAAACATTCGAACATTCCAGAATGACGCAATAACATCCAATCAAAAAAAAAAAATCGTCACCGGAACAATGAATTGTCTTACGTCATAGAACATTCTTTAGGTTAGAAGAGCTGCTTGGCCATTACGAGACAGATCTGGAAACTTTGATCGATAATAAACAATTCCAGAAAATTCTCAACAATATCGACCGATACAAATTATCAGCATCATGCAACGCTTCTTCTAAGAACGGCGCAAAATCAAATCAAAGGTAAATACACGCTATCATTTCATGCGTTGCAAAGCAACATGATCGGAACTATCATGCGCGTAAAAGTGTCTCAAGTGAGGCGTTGTTTTGCTCTGTTGTGGTTTGCCTGCTTGGTGAAGAGCCCAAGTTTGATCGTATCCTTCTTAAACAGCACTTATCCAGCTCAAGAGCAGCTCAATGCGTTGGCCTATACAGTGTCTAACACAAGCTGCTCAATGCGTTGGCCTATACAGTGTCTAACACAAGCTGCTCAATGCGTTGGCCTATACAGTGTCTAACACAAGCTACTCAATGGGTTGGCCTATACAGTGTCTAACACAAGCTGCTCAATGGGTTGGCCTATACAGTGTCTAACACAAGCTGCTCAATGGGTTGGTCTATACAGTGTCTAACACAAGCTGCTCAATGGGTTGGCCTATACAGTGTCTAACACAAGCTGCTCAATGGGTTGGCCTATACAGTGTCTAACACAAGCTGCTCACTGTGTTGGCCTATACAGTGTCTAACACAAGCTGCTCAATGTGTTGGCCTATACAGTGTCTAACACAAGCTGCTCAACGGTTTGGCCTATACAGTGTATAACACAAGCTGCTCAACGGGTTGGCCTATACAGTGTCTAACACAAGCTGCTCAACGGGTTGGCCTATACAGTGTCTTACACAATCTGCTCAACGGATTGGCCTATACAGTGTCTAACACAAGCTGCTCAACGGGTTGGCCTATACAGTGTCTAACACAAGCTGCTCAACGGGTTGGCCTATACAGTGTCTAACACAAGCTGCTCAACGGGTTGGCCTATACAGTGTCTAACACAAGCTGCTCAACGTGTTGGCCTATACAGTGTCTAACACAAGCTGCTCAACGTGTTGGCCTATACAGTGTCTAACACAAGCTGCTCAACATGTTGGCCTATACAGTGTCTAACACAAGCTGCTCAACGTGTTGGCCTATACAGTGTCTAACACAAGCTGCCCGGGGCGCTCACTTGCTGCCCTAGGCGCACAGTCTGATGCCCCAGACAACGGAGCACAGTCCTGGGTGAGTGGGGATGGCAGAAAAGGGACCTAGTGCTTGCTGGGTGTATCTGTGTAGCGTGCACTGACTAAAAGGTAGTCCCATAGCCTTGTGGACGTAGGGGAGCGTGATGTTGGAGATCACACTTATCTTGGGCCAGCGTAATGAGGGTGATGCCCAACTCTCTCCCTCGCTGCTTTACCTTCCCCACCCTCAAGAGAGTAGGTACTCAATCACAGTTGAGTCAACTGGGGGCGTTGTTGTTTGTCGCTTCACACCTTAGCGGTCACCCATCCAAGTGCTAACCGCACCGGACGGTGCTTCACTTTCGACACAGTAGCGAGTGCTCCAACCACTGCACTATCCGACACCCCTAGTGCACTGACTAGTATTAGCTTTATCCTGTCCTAGATAACACCAGAAACCAACTGTTTCAGGCAAGTTTAGATAACACCAGAAACCAACTGTTTCAGGCAAGTTTAGATAACACTATCGCACAAACCATTGAATAAAACTGAATAGTTCACCATCAAGTGAATGCTACAACTTTTAGACAATATTTTCATTCAAAATGATATAACCTTCATTCTTTACCTTCTGCCGACTCTTGCGTGAGGTGCGGCCAGATGGCCATGACTAGATACAGAACCAGGAACCAAAAGGAAACCAATGGCACAAAGTAGTAAAACTGGTACGGCCGGTTCATGACAAAACACAGCACTACCACCAGCATGTTCCAGCGAAACAACACCTGCACACACACACGCCCAACAAAACTGTTAAAATACACTTTTTTAATTAACTAAAAATATAAATAAATAAATAAAGCGTAAAAAGGGAACGACTAATGTTTAAATGTCACCCCACAGATCGTGATTGTTAGATTTTTACACTTTTCAACCGAAGAAAAGTTGAAGATTTTGTCCAGCAGCACACCAGCATTGGAAAAAACATAATGTTTGCAGTGCCACTCTCTTACTACTGTGCAATATGGTTTTGAAAATAGGTCTCAATTATACCTATAAGCCACCCATCGGTAGACGTTAATTGCTAATCTATGATTTTATCTCAAAGTGCAGACAACAGCCTGTAATGACACTGGGTGAACAAGCTCAGCTGCCATAACATCGCATAAGACCAAGTGTGCCTGCCTCAGATTTTCCAGGGACTTGGATTTTCTGGGAATTGTGGCAGTCTGGGAAGTCCTGTCAAGCATTCCTCAAACTTGGTAGAGCTCAAACTCATATAAACTCGATGCAAATAGGACTTGGTTCAAATTGCTGGCACAATGAGATGAGTTTTAGCTGAGTCAAGTACAACTATTTTGCTTATTTTTTTTTTTTTTTGCTGCAGTTTATTATCTTTTTTTATTGGGAAACTCTGGGCCGCCTCCCACGGGGAAGGTGTAGTCGCAGCCAGTGGCGCGCCCAAACCCTACCTACCTAAAATTATTTGTGAAGTTTTGACATTTTTGGTGGGGGAGCAAACCGGAGTACCCGGAGAAAAAAACCCGAGACGTTGCCCGAGTCGAAAGTAAATAATATTCGGAGAAACATAACGCCCAGATGGTGGCTCGAACCCACGCCAGGTGCCATTGGTTTCTGGCTTGTGGACAAGGCCAGTTAGTCCCGCCTTAGCCCACTTGGCCACAACGCTCGCTGTAAACTATAGTTCAGCATCCTAAATCACAAAAGAATGTAAGTTCCCTAGTCAACATGGGCAGACAAGGCAAGTCCTGGCAGACCAAAGGACAAAATACAACTGTGTCCAAAAGCAAAGACAAGCTCAGTCTTGGTTTATGATGAGCAAGCATCACACTATCATTTACCGACCTCATGATTCAATAACAATTATTCGTGCCACGAGGACGAATCGTTATCACTTCAAAATACATAAGAAATTGGCAAACATGACAACCAAAACAGTTTATTCTTCAAAGGCAAATAAAGCAAAAAACGTTTCCTCACAAAGTCAAATAAGGTCAGACAATCCCCCCTCCCACCCCCCCCCCCCCTGCCCCCCCCCCCCCCCAATCAATTTATTGTGAGCGGCATGCTCGCACACCAAGTGTCAGGCCATAGGCCGCTATAGGCTGCTCGCGTCACCGTGACATGGAAAAAGACATCGGCAATTAACTTCTACTGCTGTTAAGGAGCACAACACATGTTGTTTCATGCAAATGCTGCACTGTTTACACAAACTATAAGCCATTTCCAATAGGCAGTTACTTTTCAACCATCCTGCATAGTGGGATGTTTCAGGCACACAGCAGTGCAGAGAATAGAGCACCTCTATCTAATACAGCAAGTTTAAGGTCAAACATAACATCAGATTCTAATGCACACACACAAAAAAGAAACATGATGGCAAGACGTTCAAATGTATTTCCAGACACTCACACATATAGCTGGAAAAAAAAAAGCGTAAAAAAACCAACGACAACAACCAAAACCGTGTTAGATTTTCTTGCCGGAGTTGTCGCATGGCTTTATCCTAAAGAAGCCAAATGAAAACAAGCACTGATGGGCCGTGATCTAAACTACAAACGCATCAAACAAGCAATATATTTATTTAGTTAGTTTTGTTTCGAAGCTATAGAAAATCAAAATCATATAAATGGTGGTGAATGAATTAAAACATGAGTGGACATTTTAGCGGAACATCACTAAAGATGATGGCAAGGACGATGATTGGGATGGTAATCATGATTATGACAATCATTCTTGCAACAACAAAAAAAGTATATATTAATTTTGTTTGTTTGTTTGTTTTTTGTTGCTGGTTTTTTATTTTTTATTTTATATGTCACATTTGCGGAAGAAGTTTGTGGTACCTTGTCAGGAAAAACGTGCAGCAGCCATAAGAGCAGGACTACTCAGAACAGGGGTGGAATAGGACCCATAGCACATGCTGGGTTTATTTGTGCGTCTAGCTCGCACCCAACTTGGAAGTGGTGGTGGTGGTGGTGGTGGTAGTGGTGGTGTTGATGATGATGATGATGATGATGATGATGATGATGATGATGATGATGATGATGATGATGATGACGATAATGAAGATGATGATGAGGAGGAGGAGGAGGAGGAGGAGGAAAAGGAGAGGGAAGTGGATTTTGATGATCAAGATAATAATTTGTATGATAATGATGATTTTTGATGATTTTTGATGATTTGGAGGATGATGATGTTGATGATGATGATGATGATGATGATGATGATAATGATGATGATGATGATGATGATGATGATGATGATGATGATGATGATGATGATGATGATGATATCAATAACAATAACAATAATAATGTGGATAATAATTTCCAGATTTTGACTTAGAGGCAATTTTAGCACAATGCTCACTCACTCAGCACATAAAATCAGCAAGAAACTAAAAATAAAGGATGATTTTTTTAAAAAAAGCTAACAAAAAGCCAGTCACAGTATGTGGAATTCATTGCTACTAGGTCTAATAGCCGTACATCTAATGCTTGTGTGTAAGCAAGCATGCTGTAAACTGCAACTCCCCTATCATGAAAATAACACAACACAGTACCTGGTTCAGCATTCTACACTAACTGATGGCTGCAGACAAGCAAACAATGAAAAAAAAATATATACCGCTTATTCATGCTGAATTTACAGTTACGCTGCTCAACAAGCAAAACTAATGACTAACACGAAAACAAATAAAGGAATAAATAATAAATACAAAAATACATTAATACATACATAATACATACGTATATATATATATATATATATATATATATTATATAAACAAACAAACAAATAAATAAATAAATAAATAAATAAATAAATAAATAAATAAATGAAATGTATCATGCTTAAAGTGGAAATAGTTTATTTGAGATCACTTGCACTCCTTTAAAAATATAGAAATAACTAAATAATATAAGTAAATAAAATAAACCCCCATTGTTATCCTTCTTGCATACTTTTAAAATAAAATAAATAACATAAAATAAAAGAAATATTGAATAAATAAATGTGTACAAAAATAAAATAAACTAACACTTTTATGCTTAAGTGGAAATACTACATTTTGGCAGAGCTCTTGCACACCTAAAAAAAAAAAAGTTAAAATAGGTAATTAATAGAAAAGGAAATGTAAATGCAATTTATCATGTTTGAGTGAATGCTCATTGCAAAATGAATATCCTTGCGTACATGAGGACACTAAATTGATTTGTATTTCTATTCAAAAATAATACATTTGAGCACATCTCTTGCACAACTTAAGTATAAATAACTAAAAAAAAAAAGAAATAATGGATTATGAAATAAATAAACAAAAGTAAATGCAATTTGTCATGCTCAAGTGGAAATAATAATAAAATTTGGCAAATCTCTTCACTACTCAAGCATAAATAAATACATAATAATAATAATAATAATAATAATAATAATAATAATAATAATAATAATAATAATAATATCCACAATTATCATTTACCACCACATCCAAGCTCAGTTTCAGACATTTTTTGGGTCAAAGTTTTTGTAGATATTAATCAAAAGAAATACATAAAATGACTATATATCAACAAATATTATTACAGGGTTAATAAAAATTATATTTTAAAAATAAAACAAAAAAATGAACACATAAAAATGTTTAAAAAATTATTATTTATGAATGTTATTGATGGAAAAAAAATGTCATTAAAATATAAAAGAAGGTGTGCAAAAGCAGGGCACGCAGAAGGCAAAGCAAGGGAAATAACTTACTGCTATCACCCGCTGCACACTGTTGTTTCTGCTACGCCAAGATATCTGACAATGTCGACACCCTTGCTGCAAAACCAAAACAGTCACCCAAATGTGCCATCTTAGCTGCCCCGCTAGGGTCAAGGTCATACAAGAAAATAATCATATTCGGAGCCCTTCAAAAGTCTAGGACAGGGACACCACACACAAAAATTGTGAATTTCTGCTGCCTTTGTGAAGCTAAAACTACAAATATTGGTTGGCTCCCTTCTACGGTCAAGGTCACAAAGAAAACAGAAATGTCTTGCGCCTTCAAAGGTCAAGGTCGTAATGAAATAATAAGGTGATACCCTTTCAATGTGTTAAGGATCACAAAGAAATGTCTTGTGCCATTCTAAGACTTAGGGCAACAATGTTAAATGCCTTTACAAGGTTGTTTAACAAAAAATTAATATGGTTTGGTGCCCTTGTTTGAAAAATTAAAATAAAAAGATGAACTGTTAATGATTGTATTGAAAAGAACACTGGCCACCACACCACCACGCAACATGACATGGGATCACCAATCTCACCACTGCCAAGCGTCATGCACCCTCTTTCACACTCTCATTCACTGCAGATTCAATAAACCATACTTGCAACGCATCCCAGCTCCAACATACCTGTCCAACCTGTCTATCTACTGTCTGTGTCAAAAGTCAGTGTCCACGGTCCAGTCACTGTCTCCATGCTCTCGGGGGAAGATTCCAAAAGACTCGCACAAACATCACACAGTACAGCACATCACATCGCAGACAAGACGTCACTTCCTAAACACAGCGCGTGCTCTCATTCTGACTCACCCTTACAACAGGCTAATAATGATGTTAATGATGATCAATGATGGATTTTGATGAATGATAATGACTGATGATTTGTAGTGTGATTATACTGATTATACACCCCACTCTCCCCCCCCCCCCCCCAAAAAAAAAAAAAAAAAAAAAAATTTTAGTTTAGGGAGAGACTATACTGGAATCATTTCTAGTTTAGTTTTCATTGAATCAATGATGTACAATCAATAATGTAGACTTGAATATTCTGCTGCTATTGTGTTAAACAACTTAACATGCAGTTAAAACAAAACAAGTTGTTAGAAAACTGGGCGAATGTCCCATGATTCACACGTACAAGCACACATATGGACGAAATGATAATGCCTGGATGCAGATCTATAGGATTGGAACGTTCCATGCAATTACAAAATGAGTCAGAATAAGACAATTTACTACGCTGCCACATTTTTTGGGGGGAGTACACCTTTCATTCTACAACCTTTTTACCAAATTGCTGTTGAACTTAAATAACTATCTTCAAAATCTGCTCTCAAAGCCATTCGCTTTCTGCCTCAATGATCACTTCAACTTGACCACCCACCCTTTTACTTTTTTTATTTTTATTTTTATTTTTTTTTCCTCTCTATGTATGTACATTGTCTTTAGCTCACCTCTGCTTCCATTTCGGTCTCAACTGAAGTTAAAAATCTTGGCGTGACCCTTAATAGTACACTCGGCATGAACAAACGCATCTCTTCTGTCTGTCGTGCCTACTACCTCCGCCATATCTCCTCTAATAGAAACTACCTTACAACAGCTGCAACAGCCAAACTCGTCACCTCAACCATACTCTCTCGTATTGACTACTGCGACTCATCCCTTGCTGGCCCTTCTCTCCACATCCATCTCTCCAATGCATTCAGAACAATTTAGCCCGCCTTGTCCTTTGGAGAAAAAAGAGACCATGTCACTCCCCTCTTAAAATGACTACACTGGCTTCCTGCTGCAGACCGCATTAAATTCAAGATCAACCTCCTTACATACACATGCATTCACGGAACTGACCCTGTTAATCTCTCTGACCTAATCACTCTGTACAGCCCATCAAGAAATCTCCGCTCTGCCTCTGACTGCCTCAGACTCAAGAGTGCCTTGAATCAGGGTCTCACTTGCACTGATCGGCTGGCACAGCGTCTACGGACCTACCACAGTGTGTTGCCTGTGTGTTTGTGTCTTTATTGGGTGTAAGGGTGGGGTATTCCTTCCTTCACCCTATGTATATAGTTATGATTTTTTAAATTCATATGTTGGTGTATTTCACCAATTTTTTTATGTACCATTATTTTATTATGTGTGAGAATGCGCCCAGAATCACTCTTTTTTGCGTGAGATATGTGCGCTATATAAATCAGAATCAGAATCTTTATTGTAAATTTATAATAATAATAATAATAATAATAATAATAATAATAATAATAATAATAATTATTATTATTATTATTATTATTATTATAATTATTATTATTATTATTATAAATTTACAATAAAGATTCTGATATGAATGTCCATATTATTAATAATAAATATTAGTACCTCTAAAGCTATGAACTACATTTCAGGACTAAATACAAAAAGTTTAAAAAGCAACTGAAAGAAACTACCATTTAAAAGTCAGTTCGTGGAGAAGGTCAAAAGCATCCCTGACATACAGCGGAGGTAGGGGGGGGGGAGACTACACCACTCATACACTATCACTGAATCACACAATTAAAACCATTGCATGCAACATTAACTCCCCTATCTACATGTACTGTATTCCATTGTTCTTTGAAGGGAACATAGCACAGAACAATGTCGCACAACAAAGAAAAGTACTGGTAGTAAGCTTTTCTCTTTCATTTTGTCACTCTTGACCACATTTGAAAATGATTCACTTTTTCCATACATGAAAGCGTCACAAATCCTTTACAAATCCACAGCGAGTGTTGCTTCACCAGACAAACAAAAAAAGACAAAACCAAATAGGTAAGCTAAATATATTAAATATATATAAATTACCGCTTGATGTCTTTCGTTTTATACTTACCCAGTGCTAACAATTTGAAAAGGTTTTTATTAAACTGAAAATGTGTGCTGTTACCTTGAGAGTGATGATTTTTTAAATGCTTTATTTTAGTATCCAGATAAATAAAAGGTGTCCTTGTAACCTTTGGGTGGTTGGGGAGGGACCTCCTTTTTCTCTAGGCCAGCTTAAGATACGAAGGCGGTGCCTATTTCCCCTCCCTCGCTGCTTTACCTTCTCCAGTTCTAAACAGATCCAGCTACCCATTACCAGCTGGTCGGACTGGGGTGCGTTGTGCGCTTGTTTCAAACTGTTTGGATAACAACGTAAAATATCAAAGTTTCATGTTGGTGAGACCAATGAGTGTCTACTATATGATCTTCAAAAGGGACAACCATTCCAATTCTTAGTTAAACACACACACACACACACACGCACGCACACACATACTGCACATACATACATAGATACATATACACACATACACGCACTCTTTTTCACACACACACACAGACACACTTTTTTTCTCTGACACATGCACGCACACATACCTACACACACATCCTTGAAAGCTAGCAACCTGAAGCAATGATAATAACATTGAAAATAACAACTTTTTTTAAATTCATGAGCAAAGTGCAAAAGTGGTTTCATGCTCCAACAGTTGTCTGTATGTAGCTCTAAAACTATGTAGCATCAGGTCAGCAGTAGACCAGCCCCTGTGACATGGTGACCACAGAGGTTAAGCAGGCACAAATTCAAATATATATATATATACAGAGGTGCCAACCCCCTAATATTCTTGTCCGTATTTTCGGACCCGTTTGTCAGTATTTTTTAACACTGGTCAGTATTTTTTTCTCTCGCAAACCCAGCCTATGACACTATAAAGTAACAACAGGCTTCCCTCTGAAACAGAAGGCTATTTTCAGTCCTCTAAAATCACCATGAAAATCAGATTGTTGAACACCACACTTGTTTTACTCTAAAATCACCATAAAAATCAGCTTGTTGAACACAGCGACGTTCAGTGAGTGCAGGAGTACTATTATGAGACCAGAAACCGGTACAGAAGCACGGCTGGCAAAGATAAATGATCGGCAACTTCTCCTCCGTATTTTTATAAAAGCTACCGTATTTCCGTATTTAATTCACTTCGCTGGAATTAAATACGGTCAATCCGTACTGGCTGGCACCTCTGTATATACCCATAGCCGTGTTACCTCTGATTAAACAAAAGCAAATGTTGCTCGCATGTTCCACAGCATGCATACCAACTAACATACTTAATAGTAATAATAATAATAATAATAATAATAATAATAATAATAATAATAATAATAATAATAATAATGCTCCGATTCAGGGTGCCAAATTCATAACAAAGACAAATATAAAATAAGAAATAACAAAAGAAAATAACTGGGGAAAAAAAAGAAAATTCAAAAATTCATGTGAAAACAAATAAATTTTAATAAATAAATAATAAACAAATTAAAAAAAACAAAAGAACATAAATAAATATAAATAAATAAAGGTAATAAATTTAAATAAATAATTAAACTAGGCTTAGGGAACTCGCAATATTTAACATGAAAATGAGTGCCCAGAAAAAAACTAAATGAAACGGTGGCATTTAATGCAAAGATTTTATTATGGTCTTGACCTTCAGATGACCTTGATCCCAGCTCCAAATACGCTCATGTACTATCAAATAAAGTACAGCAAAAGTTATATTATGCCCAAAAAACTGTGCCCTTGGGACAACGTTGACCTTCAATGTACTTGACCTTGGGATGACCTTGACCCTCATGTGACCTCTCATGCAAGTCATATCGTTGTTTCATACTATGGGTTAAATAAACAGCAATTCCACTGTACGATGACCTGTTTTAAAAATATTTTTGCAAGGCCTAAAAGAACTTCAACATTCAAAATCGACGCAAAAAGGAACATACATAAAAGATCAATCTATCATCTCTAAATGCAACAAGTTTGGATTTTATATCTCTCATACTTTAGGGTCAATGTCATTTCAAAGTACCTATACTAACCCACTTTGGACAGTTCCAGTGACCCTGACCTTGAAGTGAGGTTGACCCAATTTGTATAGTATATGTGTCTCATTCATATTGATCATGCATCAAAGAATCATAAGTTCAATACTAATAACCTAAAAGAAAAAAAAAGTGAAATTTTGTGAAAATTTGTGATTTTTTTTACTTAACATTTGTTGACCCTGTGACCTTGACCTTCAAATGAAGTCATTCATTCGTAGATGCCTTATGAGGTCTCCTGGATATACACCATCTTACTATGTTTGGTTGTGATAGGTGAAGTAGGTTCTGAGTAATTAGCCACTTTAAAGTTTTTGCATAGACAGCAGACAGCAAAAAGACAGATGGACGGACGGACATTTTTTTTTTTAGATGTCAGGTTTTGGTCTATTAAAGGCTCATCTCGCAGAGATTTGCAAAACTCTAGAAAATATTGTTGGAAAGGTGAAGAGGGCTGATGGGGAAGGGGAGGGTGAGTACACAGACTCACCCTGATATGCATGTCAATCAATAAATTAATAAATAAAAGGAATTTTAGCGTTGTGTTCAGAGGGAACACTCTTCTTGCATTTTTACTAGAATGACTTTTCTTCCCACAATGCCCCTGTATTGCAATTTTGTGTTACCGCGATAAAATAAATAAATAAATATAAAATAAATAAAATTAAATTAATACAATAAATAAATTAACTTAAATACATAAATATACTAAACAAAAGAAAAGACCGAGCATTCGCACACACACACAAAAAAAAAGGAAAGAAAAGAACTGTCAGGAGGTGGAACTTCATGCATGGAATACGCCACAGAACAACAGCAAGAAATATCAACTAGAGACCCTACACAAGCCCTAAGCAACAACCGCAGTAAAAACAACTGCGGTCAACAAGCACTGCCCAACTTTGTCAACCCCACCAAAGCAGCACTAAGCACAATTCCTGTGTTGGAATGCTTTTAAAGCCCAGAACATTTTCATCCCATGTCACTCATTCTAACTTCTCCCAGCTTCAAGGTAAAATGCAGGGTGGTTGAAAAGTCATTCCCTATTAAACACTGCTGCTAACTTCTGTAAATAGCATTTCATTGGCATCAAACAAAGTGTACTGTGATCTTAACAGTGGGGAAAAAAGGTAAAAAGGTAAAGGTAGTCCCATAGCCTTGTGGCTGTAGGGTAGCGTGATGTTGGAGATCACACTTATTTTGGGCCAGCGTAATGAGGGTGATGCCCATCTCTCTCCCTCTCGCTGCTTTAGTTTTTGTCACTGCGAAATGAAATCCGAGGTCACCCACAGAAAGGATCAGAGTATGTTATGCTTCATGCCAATGCAATGCTGTTTACAAACGCTAAAGTCAATTCTCAAGAGGGCGTCACTTTTCACACCATCCTGGAAAAAATAAACGGATGCTGACCGTATGTACGCTGTGAGGAAAGTGTGTTGAGAACGAGAACATAACAAAATGACTACGTAGGAGCATAACGTGCGGATAATAATAACCATCAAACAGCACTGACCGTGCAGTAGCGCAGCAGGCTGTAGTCACCCTTGGTCCAGAAGAAGGTGAAGTGGCCGAAGCCGGTCAGAAACAGGTAGCTGGACACCAGCAAGCGGATGCACATGTAGACTGGCAGCACCTGATGATGGACACACACGGCTCACAGCTAACAACCTAGTTTTCAAATCAACGTGGAAGTATAACCTGGACACCCCCATGGGTGATATGGCACCAGTCAACCACCATCCCAAGGAAAAGGGAGAGTAAGGACCCAAGTCAACACACTGAACCACTAGAGAGCGATCATGCTGCTAAGATGGCCAGTGAAAAATGGCCACTGTGCTTTCATCTTGCCCAACACAGGATTGGTACCTGGGTCATTGGTGCGCCAAGTGAGCAGCCTACCACTGAGCTACGGCAGTGTGCAGGTAGTTTTTTACGTCAGGGAAGAGAGAGAGAGAGAGAGAAACTTTGAAACTTTTTTATATTAGGGATAAAGATTTTAGACTAATGATACAGTCTAATCTTCCAATCTGTCCCTTAACAAATTAACATAGTAAAGAACCTTTAACTTTAACTTGGAAATCATAAAACTCACACGCACACACACATGCACACACGATCATACCAACATCTTCATCATTATCTTTAAACAATTTTAGGCAAGAGAGAGATACCTCTTTTTTCTCAGGGCCTGTTTCATGAAAGGTGTTTTGATGGACGTTCTCTCCTTGGTGAGATAAGCACTTCAAGCTGTTGGATTTTTCTTTCTTTATTTATTTATCTATTTGTATTTTTATTTTTTAAATTTTTTTGCTTTGATGTAGCTTTGAGGTGCTGGCCGATACAGGATCCAACTCAAACCACATGAGACCATCACTTGCTGCCTTAGTTGCTTCCTCTGACGCTCCAGACCACTGAGCTCTGACAATCCTAACACATGAGCATCAGGATCTTTAAAAGTCCGTGAGAGGGATGGAGTAAAGGCTTGCACAGGCTAGACGCCGAATGTGACGGATTTTTTGGGGTCAAGTTTTGCAGCAATGTAAAACGTACTTTGCTGTCCGCACATCAATTGGTACAAAGTAGTAGTCTGTTACGACTTCGCATTAGCCCAGCAACAGCAAAGTTACATACGGAAAAAGGGGCCAAGAGCATGGAATGGAAGTGTCCATTATTTTTGGATTTTAACTCCTGACGTAGCATTTAGCGAAATACAAATACAGAGAGAACCTACTAATCTCGTTTGTTGCATCTCCTTTGGCCTTTAGCTCAGTCTGGCCTTCGTTATTCTTATCAGTCACAAGGAAGGAGTTGAAGAAAATCCAAAATAAGGAAGCATTGCGTACCTTGCTGGCTCCTGTCAGGTGGTAGATCAAGATGACCAACTGCATCCAGCCTTTCCACTCTTCCGTCTGGTCCCTGTGCATCACCTGGGTCTGAAAGGCGTTGCCAAGGCGTAAAAATCCATTGTTATACTGGGTGGCTGAACAGTAACTCCTTACTGCACATTGCTGGTAACTTTTATTTGTTAATTTGATTTATTGCTATCACTTTTACGTAGTGCTTTTCTAGCTCAAGAGCTGCTCAAGGGTCTGGCCAATACAGGATCTAACTCAAACCGCCCGAGGCGCCCACTTGCAACCTTTGGGGATGGGGAGAAGGCACCTAACATTGCTGGGTGTAGTTGTGTGGCCGACACTCCCCTGTCCAGGACATGAGTGTTAGGATCTTTAAAGTCTGAGCAATAGAATGCGTGCGTGCACAGACTGGACCTCGGTTTATACTCTCATCTGAAGGAGTAGGAGTGGAGTGACTCAGGGTAATTTTTTAATTTCTTTTTTGTTCTCACTCCAGGGTGTCAACAGTGTTTGAGCCACTGCCTGTACAGGCTGCAATGCTATGGCCCGACATTGGAGTACACTGCATACACCACTGAGCTAACTAAATAGTACTGCATCAAACAAATGCACTGTGTTCCTAACAGTGGGGCAATTTAACTGCTGATTTCCGCTTCAATCTCCCAGAGATGAGAGCGGTTCATCGTCCGATGTTTGGTCTTAGTTCTTAAGTCTGATGTCAAATGAGCTCATTATCCAGTGATGTAGTTAATTAAAAGTCTGCAGACTATGCGGTTAGTTCAGATCTCAAGCCTCTGCAGCAAACTCGCTCGCTTTCAATCCAACAGTAGAAAACACACCAATTATGGATGGTGACATTAGCCATTCACAAATAAATAAATAAATAAATAAATAAATAATAAATAAAACAATAAATAAAATAAAATAAGTACAAATAATAAAATAATTTCATAAATACATACAATAAAATAATAACATAAATAAATAAATAAAATAAAATCATAACAAATAAAAGAAATAAAATCATAATTTAAAAAAATAAATAAATAAAATAAAATCATAATAAATAAAAAAATTAAATCATAATAAATAAATAAATGAAATAAAATAAATAAGTCAAGGAATACATTAATGTACTTAATGAGTGATGCTACTAAAATAACTTATACCTTGGTGGTACTTTCTGTGAAGAACAGTCCCAGAGTCATGATGTAAATGAAGGGGAGAATGAAGTTCATCTTGGTGAAGTATTTGTTCTCCTTCATGAAGAAATTGGTCCTGAAAACACCCAAAGGAGAAGAACGTGTCAAAACGAGGTTTGCCCACCAAGAATTCCCATTGGGTGTTAAACAGGAAGCCATAGTTTGATCTCTTCGTTACCGCCCAGCCTACTAGAAGGCGGTTGGAAAGTAAATCCCTATTAAAAGTGAGTCATTACAGCAATGAGAGAACGAACAGCCTTGACAAAAACATCTGATGTGTACCCTCCACCACCGCTACCATGTAAAAGAAAGAGATTTCTCTTATATAGCGCACTTACAAGCTCAGAGAGCTTCTCAAGGCGCTGGCCCCTAATATCCAGCAATCACAAAATAGTTTGCTGAAGTCAGGATTCGAACCCACGTCGCCCAATACGCACTCACACAAGTCGTGCGCTCTGACCACTGAGCTATCCCTGCCGCCGAATAAACTCACATAGGTGAAAACATTAACTGAAAGAAGCGAGCATCCTCCTAGGCCAGTCAGTGGGGTTGGCCTGGTAGCTTAGTGGATGTGGGTGCTGCTTTCCTATCCCAAAGGTCACATGTTCCAACCGCACAGGGAGTGAGCATTGAGACTTACATACAACACCTTTCAGGTCACCGAGAGTTTTCACCAGGTATTGTCCGGTTTCCTCTCTCTTTCTTCAATAAGAAGATTAGATGCAGTTAATCCCAAAAATGTTCAAACATACAAATTGATTTTCTTTCCTTCTTCTAATATCATCATCACCGCCATTCCTCCTTCGGTGATTGCTCCCACCCACTCCATCAGCCCTCCGTCGCTCTCCCCTGTCCTCCCTACTCTTTATTTGACCTGTAAATATTGATGTAGCCATTTCCACAAGTGTCTTATAGTTTCATTGGCCAAGTAGAGTGTGCCTAGAACTAATATCGCATGGTAACTGACCAGTCACAGAATGATGGCAATGTTTCTAGCAAAGCGTGGAATATGAAAGTCGTTACTTATACAGACTTCTTATGATTGTTGTCCATGTAAAAGAAAAAAAACAGGTTGATCCTCTATGGATTAAAGACGTGCTTATAGCTTCTAGACTACCAGCTCGACGAAGCCATTCGTGAAAACGCATTTTTAATTCCGGTCAAGGATTACTAGGAGCTAATAGCGCATACAAATGTAACATAATTATCCGTTTCGTCGTCGAATCAAAGCAAAAATACATGACCACATTGTTTGAACTGCATGTCATGAACCTGCCACCTTTGATTCAGTTCATAAATCTATGGTTAGTGCAGAGGACAGAACTGTCTTCTTGCGGCTATTTATTTCAGATACTGTGAACATAACAATAAAGCTGACAGAATGTCAAAATTCTTACTTCTGTGCTGGATGTTAACAAAAGCATTCTCCATAAGTGCCACCATTAATTTTATAGTGGCGTGGGCAACATCGTCAATTTCCAATCAGTATGACGCATTACTGATTAGGCCTATTGTCAACGTGACGTGTAATGCTGCTTTTCGTCAAATTGATTGTATCTGCCCAGAATATTTCAGTGTTTATATATTGCAAAGGCGTGAAACTTGAAAGTTTGTTGAGAATTAAAATGTGCTGCAAGCGTGTCTAATGCATGAATTACTTTGTTATGGTGCATTCTCTGGAATGTGTTGTGTGGTCCTATCCT